>CM029604.1:51797189-52997189 GCA_017311375.1 Mytilus coruscus
TACCAATATCCGAAATGATAGCTGTAAGTTTCTATTGGTTTGAATGATGGTTTGTAACAGTGGTTTTCAAACATAAATTGAACAGAGAATGAAGTTTTGAAAGGGGTAATGAATAAAGTTTCATGCGAATGTGATGAATACCGAACGGCTTTTGTATAAATGGCAGCAAGTCATTAATAGAGACATCATGCAAAGTAGGTAATGTATAATGACGATAACCATGACTGCGTCCACGCCGAGGAGTAGAGTTGAAAATATTCATCACATTCACCGAGCTACAGGAAGGACTAGATAAAATACCTATACCATCAATTTTGTCATTGCAACCATATGGTGTCGCAGTTCCCAATTGTCGAATCCAGTAGTTATCTTTTTGTCTACGGAGAGGCGTTGCAAGTTGAGGATTGTTAGTCTTGTGGTTTATTTTTTCGATAATACGAACTGTCATAGAAACGATGGAATGATCAGGCTGATTAAAATGCTGGTACAGAATGTCGTTTGCATTGAGGTTGATATCTGATCTATGGCCGCACATACGTTTGTTTAGCCTTCCTTTCGTTTCACCGACGTAAACCAATCCGCAAAGGTTACACTCTAATCCGTAGACGACATTTATAGATTTACAATTCAGATCATCGTAACTTCTAGTAAAATAAGACTTTTTAGTTAAATTGCTAGTGAACTGAGCAACTGTTATTAAAATTTCACAATTTTTGCAGCCATTTGTTCCACATTTCGAAATGAGATAGTGTTGTTCAGAGTCATCAAAATCCAAAATGTCTTTAAGGAGAACTGAACATGTCTGTGTATGTGTACTATAGCTATTGTCACTAGTATGATGATCTGAATGAGTCATGTTTAGGATATTTGTCATGTCTGGTGATGAGGGGACACCTGCCGTATCAGACGACACCGTGTCCATGGTGACGTCTGTTCCGGACCTTTTTATACTGGGCGACGTCCGAGCCAGTATCCTGTTAGATCTTCGTAAATTCATGCAATTTTGCTACTGGGCGGATGATGTCCTCGAGGACAAAATGTCCACCAGCAGAGACATCGACCCAGTGGTTATAAAAGAGGGACGAAAGATACCAGAGGGACAGTGAAACTCATAGATTGAAAATAAACTGACAACGCCATGGCTAAAAATAAAAAGACAAACAGACAAATAATAGTACAGAAGACACAATATAGAAAACTAAAGACTAAGCAACACGAACCCCACCAAAAACTGGGTATGATCTCAGGTGCTCCGGAAGGGTAAGCAGATCCTACTCCACATATGGCACCCGTCGTGTTGCTTATGTTATTACAAATCCGGTAAATAGTCTTATTCGGTAGGTCACATTCGTGAAAAGGGAAGGGTATTGTAGTTACGACATAAGGAACATATCCGATATCGTCTGTGAAACGGTTATTCCATAACGGTCAACCAACTCGTGATGGCGTCCGTAAAATTTACGAAGGGATGATTTCAACTTCACCATTTATATATCGTATATAGTATCAATTGGGAGATATATACTCCGTATGCAGGCTCTGCTGGAATGTTGCTACATAGAAATGGAAAGTTCACAATTGGGCAGCTGAAATCATCTCTTTTGTCGTAAAGTTTTGTTTTCAACCGACGTCATCAAGATAACGATAAGTGTTGTTGAATTTCAATTAAATGGAAATTTGACGGATCTTTGGCCATAAAACGTGATTCACAACAATACAGGAACAAGTCAAGCTACTAGTATTAAAGGGGTACAATTGTTGCCCATAGGAATACCTATAACCTGTCTATAAACTTTATTGCCTAAATGTATATAGATGTTGTCAAGAAGAAAATTTACAGCTTTGATCATCTCATCACATTTCCAGAAAGAACATCTACCTATTTACCTTTTTTATTTCAGAAGAAGGCTTTACGTAAGTCACAGCAAATGAATATGCAATCGGCAGATTTTCAAACGACCATTTAAATAGGAAACTTTTGTTTAATACGAGTTTGTGGAAGTGTAGTGTAGAGAGTCGAGAAGTTAAAACTGTCAACCGAATAAAAGAACGTAATTTATCTAAAATATCCAAAGAATTTCTTACACTCCAACACTAGTTAATTCCACTGTTTGCATATGCTTTATTACAAAGGTTAATGACAAGTTCTTTGATCATGAGTAGTTAAGGAACCCAGTAGTTATAAAAGCACTGACAAATTGGTTGTTGAACACTTACCCGAGAAGCCGAAATGAAACGATAGTGTACATTTTTATATAGTTTAGGTTACTTATACATACAAGCAAGGACATATAACTAACATACGTCCTTGATAAAAGTGACCTTCAAATGTTCACAGGAGGCCTTAAGCAGTGGCCTTAAGCTGAATGGTGGAAATGATATGATTGTTTACTATATCAGTCTAGTATCTTTAATAATGTTTTTTATCCACAGTATAAGAGACTCATAAAACCATTGTTATATTGGTATCATACGTCTCTGACAATATTCATATACATTTGTTTAAGAAAGAATTATGTGATTTTTTTATCAGATCTTATCAGATTCCCGTCACTCGTTTACATCCTTTTCCGGATTTTATACGTGACCACTCTTGTTTGGTCCCAAATTTTAAATACAAATTTGTACTTCCTGGTAAAATTGACTTTCGAAATGATGGAACCAGAAGTCGACCCCTCTTGTAATCCAATACAGCCCCTTTACCAACAGGTAGTAACCAAATACAAAAAACCAGCTACCCAAAGTAAACATAATTTGAAAATTTATACATGAAAGAAACATAGACGCTCTATAAGAGCACATTCCATAGCGTAACCATGACGCCCCTTACTCCCCTGAGGCAATTCTATGTGCCCTGACGTGATTCACTATCCTGCGTCTATAATTTTTTTTATCTGATTTATTTAGGCCCCTATCACACATTTTTTTATATAGGTTAAATAGTCTAGTATACTATTTTCTGATTAAATGGTCAGTTGACAATTGTCATTTGAATTGTAAGACTCTACTCTGGCTTTAGATAGCAGATTAAAATTTTGTTAATCAATGTTTTTTTAATTTTTTTTTTTTGGATTTCCTGTCTATTTGTATTACTCTATTAACGTATTTGACGTTGACATCACTATTTCTTTGTTTTCTAGCAATGTGCAGTTTACTATCCATATCCGTATACTGAAAAATCCTAAAGGGATCTAAGTCGCCATCTTGAATTGCCTTCCTACTTTAGATAAAAATAATTAAAATGTTAATAAATTACTATATACCTTACAAAGGCACTCATTTTCTTCCTAAATTATTCTTCTATCACATGCATATTTTGATTTTTGGACCAACAGAATCCTTACGCAACTTCAGTTGCATTCGGTCAGAATATTCAAATTTCGGTAAAAGCAACGAACTGGTAAACATGTCATTTTCAGTAAGATAGATGAAATGGGAGATAACTCTTGTCATTCGGAAACTTTCGGTTGATGCATTTACTACATCGATAACTCCTCATAAACTGACGAGTGCTGTCCCCTGACATAAATATCGAGCGCAAATTTAATAACGAATAGAACCTTTCTGCAAGCGGGTAACATAAATCACTGACTTTTGGTAGACACATCAATAAAATGAAGTAGTTACTAAAAATATTGACGTGTTCAACAGGATTTACCAGGTTCAGTAACAGTACCAGGATTAAAAAGGGGGCAAGTTGGTAGGCTAACTTTTGGATTAATACTTTGAAAAAGTCTATGCATTTATCATACATGCATTGGATGGAGAGTTGTCTCATTGGCACTCATACCACATCTTCTTATATCTATGTATGAAGCTCCATTAGGAGGCCCTTGTCCCCATAAATCCGTCTCTGATTATATACATGTTGTACTACATAAATCCTTGATGTGAAAAATATCAGGACGATGTCTGACAGAAAGTCACATTCCTTTAAGAAAAAAACCCAGATAGTTAGGGGACAATCATTTGATATTTTCAATGGGCGGAAGGATAGGAGAATAATCTGATATTGAAACAACACATACAATGACTGTTCGAGGAAATTTTCGTTTGATATTTAATTTTATGAAGGATTCTTGGCGTGTAAATCTGTCTCATATCTGATCGATTTTTGAGCGTAGGTATCAAGTTAGGGACAGCACTCGTCAGTCTATGAGGAGTTATCGTTGTAGTAAATGCATCAACCGAAAGTTTCGAATGACAAGAGTTATCTCCATTTCGTCTATCTTACTGAAAAGCGACATGTTTGCCAGTTACGTTGCTTCGCGGAAATTTGAATATTCTGACCGAATGCAACTGAAGTTGCGTAAGGGTTCTGTTGATCCAAAAATCAAAATATGCATGTGATAGAAGAATAATTTAGGAAGAAAATGAGTGCCTTTGTAAGGTATATAGTAATTTATTAATATTTTTAATTATTTTTTATCTAAAGTAGGGAAGGCAATTCAAGATGGCGACTTAGATCCCTTTAGGATTTTCAGTATACTGGATATGGATAGTAAACTGCACATTGCTAGAAAACAAAGAAATAGTGATGTCAACGTCAAATACGTTAATAGAGTAATACAAATAGACAGGAAATACTAAAAAAAAAATAAAAACATTGATTAACAAAATTTTAATCTGCTAACCGAGTCCCTGTGGCATTCAGGGCCAAAGAAAATATCAAAATGGCTAAATGAACAAATCATTTCACCAAATGTGCATTGTTGGTCACCAGGACAATTGTCTACTTGACCATCCTGGTAGTCGGGAATAATTACAGTTTGATCACCACAAAATGATACTGTTATGTTTTGATTTAAAAAAAAATTCTATCGATTTTAATTTAGACTGTATCTACCTTAAATGATATAAATAGCATTGCAATTTCTTCATTGAAAAAGGTATCACCTCTGGTTTCAATATAGACAAAGCCAATGTTTTGTTTTGCTTACTAATAAAGTTCTGAAGGCCTTGCTTTTTAAATGGTTATTGATCATGATCAACACAATGACATTGATGAGCATCATCATCTTACTACATCTCCTTATTTTATAAGGAACATTTATTTAAATACATGTACATGTAGCCTTACGTATTATTGATCTACAGTCAGTCATGCATGCAACATTCATGAACAATTTAAACTGCCTTCTAAATTAAGGATTAACAAAACATGATGCATGTCTGAAAAAAGGGGGGTCTTGACACAATGTTGTGGAACTGGTGACAAAAATCTGATGTTTAAAACTTTCCTGCTGACAAATTTTAGAACACAGTGCAGTCTGCCTTTATATTATTTCGCTGAAATGCATTCTTCTTAGGGTGGGAGGTCTGACACCATTCATGTCATAATTCCATGGGAATAAACTCTGATTATTTCCAAAAGTTGGTTTACAATGATGGCCTGATGAAATACCCACAGGTTGCTATCAGGTCTTACACTCTCCGTCTAAACAAAGTCTGATAGAGAGAGGTATTGTTTAGGCCAAGATTGCTCTGACATCTGACAGCCTTTTTAGGACCTGCCTTGGTGGTATGTCGTCAGAGGACAGTGAATATAAAAAAGATAAAAATTGCCTCAACAAACTGTCACTTTTGGGATTGGGAAAGATCTATTGTCAGGCAGATAAACCATACATCATTTGATCTCTTATTCATTTACCACCACAAATACATACTTTTTATTCACAAACTACTACCTTGTAACACAAACAAACGCTCAATTCCCTTAATTCCACATGTTTGCAAAAGTAACTTTACTTATTTCTTTGCAGCTAAAATATATAATTATCAATATGATAATAACACTAAAATTAAAAATAAAAAGCTAACATTTTAAATTTCTCACTTTTTTGTACCCCATCTTGGGGCATTATGTTTTTCGTCTGTTTGTCCGTTCTTCCGTCCGTCTGTCTACATGTATCTGTCTGTCCCGCTTCAGGTTTAAAGTTTTTGGTCAAGGTAGTTTTTGATGAAGTTGAAGTCCAAACAACTTGAAACTCAGTACACATGTTCCCTATGATATGATCTTTCTAATTTTAATGCCAAATTAGAGTTTTGCCCCAAATTTCAGGGTCCAGTGAACATAGAAAATGATAGTGCGAGTGGGGCATCCGTGTACTATGGACACATTTTTGTTTCAACTTATTTGAAATGAAAACTTTATTTAAGCTTGTGAAAATAAATGAATATGTATCCTATAATATTTCTTATTAAGTACTTGATTTTTGTCATTCGTTGTAGGAGGGTGACAATGGTTTAAATAGGGTAGACTCTGCAGTGCCTCTCCAGCCAGCAACCACAGACCAGCAAGGTCAGGGTCAAGAAGATGCTAGGAATTATGGGATTGTTAAAGCTGTACAATATGGAGCATTTGGCAGAGTTCAGGAGTTGGTCGAAGGGGGATATGATGTGAATGAGATGGACAGAGAAAATGTCAGTCTATTACACTGGGCTTCTATCAATAATAGAATTGACATCATCAGGTATGTATAAAAATTCTTTTACTTCAAACATGACAAACAGGATGGTGGTTGCTGTCTGTCATATTTGTTTTTTTGTTGTTGTTTGTTGTTTTATCATGAATCAGGCATTTGGTTCTTATTTATATTGTTTAGCATTTTGTCATGTTTGGGTCTTTTATTAGATCATATTTTCAATTTATCTTCATTTATAGTGACAACATTTTTTTCAGACTTTTCTTTCAAAACAACATCACTAAATGTGTTACAAATAATGTGATACAAAAGGGAAACTCCATGGGCATGACCTAGTGTAGCAATGTTCTATTTATCTCTTCTCTTTATATTGTAAACAAGATGCAGTTTAATAACAAAAAGTTATCGACTTCTTTCTGCAAAAAGGACTGTAGTCTAAACCAGAAATGCTGCCATATGAAACTACTGCACTTGTGAATATATGTAATATCAATTTAACACCAAAATTTTACCCTGTTACTCACATTTCATGTTAAAATCCTTAATACATATATCAACACACAGAAAAGTATATGACTTGCCACAAAAGAAAGTGGAGCTCAGGAGACACAGATCCACAGTACCTATTTTACATTTTGAATGCAGAAAAAACTCCAATATTAGGCTTGTGAAATTACTATTGGCCCTGTCAGAATTTCTAGTACAGGCCAATAGAAACTATATAAAATTTTCCAAAAAGTGAGCATTGAGCCTGTTGCTACAAAGTTTATTGTGAAAACTGTTAATAATATATGTTTCCAACCTCAAAAATGTTGTAATGGTCACATTTTATTTCAAGGCATGAATTGGTGTTTTAAATATTTTCTGTAATTGCAGATATCTGATAGATAAAGGGGCTGTAGTGGATAGGTTTGGTGGAGATCTTAACTCAACTTCACTACACTGGGCTACAAGGTATATATACAACTTTTTACACTAAAGTTAAATTCCTGTAAATTTCAGAATTTGTCATTTCAGAATCTAAATTAGGATTAGGAGAAATTTCTTTGATTTATACCAAATATGAAAGTACAGTTTAACCTATAATAAAGGTCACCTGTATTTTTAAGGTAAGTCTGTCTTCTCATACATGTAAGGAAAAAATTTTGCACATATTATATTTATAACTACAGAATTGCCCTGGCGATATCATTACACCAGGCTAGTAACCAGTTATCTAGTTCTTTGTTAAAAACTTCACAGTTACAATACCGTTTTGTGTAAAATCCATATGAACCCTTTCTTGTTTAGAGAGTCCTGTATTATTTGCCAGACTAACTTGATTTGAAAGTAACTCTGTCTTCTTTTAAACTGCTTAAATCGTGCAGTTTTCAAGCTTCGAGTAATTGATTTTATTTGACCATATTACCCACATGCAAGACTGTGAACATTTGTTAGAAAGAATATGTCTTTGTTGAAAGTTGGAGAAGATCTGTCATGGTTACAGAAGTATTAGGGAATTAATTGAACGTTACAAAATTAATAAAAAACAATCCAACCAAAAAGATCAGATTGAATTAGCTTAATAAATTGTTTTGTTATCCTTACCCCATTTCATAGGCTTAAATATAGAAAAATGTTGCGAAATAATCTATTCAAAGTATTTCATGAATATATAACTTTAGCTGTTTATTGAAATTAAGAATTGATGTTTATTTCAGACAAGGTCATTTATCTACAGTTGTTCTTCTCATGTCATATGGAGCTGATCCTACCATACTAGATGGAGAAGGTTTGTACCTTTGTTTTATCTTTGACATGGATTTCAGAAAAAAAATCAACTGTAGAAGAAAAGGCTGTCTATACAGTATGGTTTTATCGACCGCAAAAATTTTTGCGGTCGTTTATTGGTATGACGTTGGCGACATCGTCGTCGTCGTCAGTCCAAAGACACATTGGTTTTCGCACTCTAACTTTAGTTTAAGTGAATGGATCTCTAGGAAATTTTACCATAAGGTTCAATACCACAAAAGGAAGGTTGGGATTGATTTTGGGGGTTATGGTACCAACAGTTAAGGAAAAAGGGGCCAAAAATAAGCATTTTTGTAACTTCCAGACAATAACTTGTGTGTAAGTGTATGGATCTCTCTGACATTGTACCACAAGGTTCCATATCACAAAGGGAATGCTGGGATTGATTTTGGGGGTAATTGCCTCAAAATTTTAGGAATTAGGGGCCAAAAAAGGGGCAAAAAATAAGCATTTTTCTAGTTTCAGGACAATAACTTGTGTGTAAGTGTATGGATCTTTCTGAAATTGTACTACAAGGTTCCATATCACAAAGGGAAAGCTGGAATTGAGTTTGGGGTAATTGCCTAAACGTTTAGGAATAAGGGGCCAAAAGGGGCCAAAATAAGCATTTTCTAGTTTCCAGACAATAACTTGTGTTCAAGTGTATGGATCTCTCTGAAATTGTACTGCAAGGTACCATACCTCAAAGGAAGGCTGGGATTGAGTTTGGGGTGATGAATCATAAGGGGTTCAAAAATTTGGGGGTTCTTTTTTTCTTTAAAATTTTCCATTTTAAGTTGGTTATTTCTGATTAATATTTAAAAGCAAATAATAATGATACGGCAGGAGATACACACTAAACAGGATGTGTAAATTATTATATAATAAGTATTGTGCAATAGCAAGAAATTTTCAATTGCACAGTATTGCTAATAAAAGAAATCTTCAATTGCACAGTATTGCGCAATAGCAAGAAATATCCAATAGCACAATATTGCACAATAGCAAGAAATTGTCAATTGTACAGTATTAGCAATAGCAAGAAATATTCAATTGCACAGTATTGTGCAATTGCAAGAAATATTCAATTGCACAGTATTGTGCAAAGATGATACTTTGTATAAATTGCTTATTTCTTGACCAATTTCAATGGGGTTTTATTCTTGAATTCTTGGGGTTCTTTAATATGCTGAATCTAACCGTGTATTAAGTTTTTGGATTTTGGGCCCCGTTTTTAAAGGGTCCAAAATTAAACTTTGTTTGATTTCATCAAAATTGAACTCTTGGGGTTCTTTGATATGCTGAATCTAACCATGTATTTAGATTTTGGATATTGGACCATAATAGGTGAATGTCCAATTTAAAATTTTTAAGTTCTTAGACCACATTCATTCTGTGTCAGAAACCTATGCTGTGTCAAATATTTAATCACAATCCAAATTCAGAGCTTTATCAAGCTTGAATGTTGTGTCCATACTTGCCCCAACTGTTCAGGGTTCGACCTCTGCGGTCGTATCAAGCTGCGCCTCTGGAGCATTTTATTTTGTCATTGTTGAAGGCCATGCTGTGGCCTCAAATTGCATATTATTTGACCTCTGGTGAATAGTTGTCTCATTGGCAATCATATCACAACTCCTTATTTTTATATTCATAAAAGCATTTTAGTGACACCTGTTATGGTAAAATTTAAATAAAAAAACTTTTTTCCTATAAGATGCCTGCCTATGTACAAATAATATCAGCATAGATTCTCACTTCAGCAACAAAACATACATCATTGTATAATTAATAACTACTGTATACATATTTTATAGGTTGTCGGTGTATTCACTTGGCGGCACAGTTTGGTCACACAGCCATTGTGGCATATTTAATTGCCAAGGGTAATGATGTAGATATGATAGATAAAAATGGAATGACACCTTTGATGTATGCCTGTCACAGAGTGTTTGGGTATGTAATGATATTAGATTTCTCAAAGGTAATCACAAAAACACTACCATTCAACATGTTCAATACAATTATAATATTTTTTCACCATTTTGTAAAATTTATTTTGATATTTTTTATGCCCCACCTACAATAGTAGAGGGGCATTACGTTTTTCGGTATGTGCGTCCGTTCGTTCGTTTGTTCGTCCGTCCGTTCGTCCATCCGTCTGTCCCGCTTCAGGTTACAGTTTTTGGTCAGGGTAGTTTTTGATGAAGTTGAAGTCCAATCAATTGAAACTTAGTACACATGTTCCCTATGATATGATCTTTCTAATTTGAATGCCAAATTAGAGTTTTGACCCCAATTTCAAGGTCCACTGAACATAGAAAATGATAGTGTGAGTGGGGCATCCATGTACTATGGACACATTCTTGTTTTTTGAAAATTTTTATGTCATTTAACCACAGATTATTTTCAAATTATCACCATTGTGATTGGAGAATATTTTCGGCAAGTACAAATGTACAAATATATATAAGTATAAATGTAACAAAATGAAAATACATGTACAACATTCTGACAATTTGTTATAGTTATATACAGAAATGGCTCTGTCCTATTACTTGAACATTTTATTTTATATTTTGGGAAATCCTAAAATAACTTTAGTCAACTAAGATCGATAATAAGATAGCCTCCATATTTGCTAAGAACCGAAGAGAGACAAACTGATTTGTATTGGTTAGGAAGATAACTGAACTATGTTTCTAATTTCGTTTAAGTCAACTAAAGTGAATTATAAAATGCATTTTTTAATGTAGCATGTATTTTCATTAACTGCTGGAATAGTGTTTATATCAAATTTGCCAATTGTTCAAACACAGTACTACCAATCCTTAGGTCTCAAATGTGGTAACTTGAAGGAGAAAACTCTGTATTTACAAATACCTTTGACAAAAAATGTCATTGCCCTTGGTGGAGGACCCATTATCTTCAAATTCTTGCAACTTGATTTAGTGTTCTTGTACTGTACAGAATGATTTTACCTAATTAGGTAAGTTATTTTCTTTCAATTTTGCATTTATTATTTGTATAAAAACTGCCTTATATTTCAGTTATGACCCTACTCGTATGTTGTTGACCTTTGGAGCAGCTGTTAACAAGACAGATAATGCACTTGGTAACACACCATTACACTATGCTTGTCTGACAGGAAACACATGTGCTGCCAAGCTGTTATTAGATGCCAAAGCTGAAATAAATGTATCAAATCATAAGGTGAGACCACCAGCTAAATATTTTTTTCCCTTCAGAGCCTTATCTGTCATGTCATGTCATTTCCTTGGCTTTGTTAACTTCACTTCAGATAAGTCTAAAGGAAAAATATTTAATTGGACCTTATAAAACTTTTGAAACTTGTTTTAAAATCATCTCAAATAAAGCTGTTTTTCATTGTATGGGAAATCAAGATGGCCACAACCATTGAACAGAATTTTACAATGCATAATTTACCAGGGTATTTTTTTACAGATGGAATTCTTATTATGCAAAGAAGAAAGGATTGTGTTTTATTCATAAAATAGATGGGTTATTTTCAATGGAAAATGCATTCTATAATTGGTTATCTTTTTATAACAATGCTATCCTTGGACACTGTGTATTAAAATAATGGCACAGTCATAAGAATTGATAAATATTTGTTAATGATAATGAAAAGACTGTCTTTATTAAAAATACTTTTGTTCAGCTGGACATGCCTGTTGGAATATGTGTTACTTTTATACATACAAATTGCTCAGATAAAGTCATCTTTATACTCATACAGGACAAACTCAATAGATATGGCAGTTGCAGCTAAACTACCAAATCTAGTGAAAAGGTTAAGACAGATTAGTGAAATGAGAGGATCAGGGAAGTCTAACTGTCTTACAAGATATACTTCAGACAAGGTATGTAATAAACATCTCCACATTTAACATAAATCAAGTTAAGTCAATTCAAATTTATCGAAGTTGGCAATATATATATAAAATAACATTAGCTCTGATGAGCTGTTGATACTAATACTAGACACATAAATGACATATAATAAAACAATAAATAACATGCAAACATGTATATGAGCATGGCAGTAAAGGTTATAAATGAAAGAAAATTAAATTAGGGACTGTACAGTGTACATAGACTGCAATGGGGACTTATGTGCCTCCCATAAGATGGGTTAAAGAGTGTCTACAGACAAATTTAGCATCAAAGAGTTTCACAATTAGAATTCTCAAAAGCAAATACAAGCGGAAATAGTAACAAATGGAAAATATAGTTAAAATGAAATTACAGTGAGAGGGTTTTATTTTTGCTAATTTTGCAATTAAAATATCATATCAAAAAAATATCAAAATATTCCATTGCATACGTTTGATCATTAAGGAAGATCAGGGTCTCTGTCAAAAACTTTAATCAGTACTTAGAGTGCAAAATTTGTGCTCGAAACACCAAATCTAGTAGTTTGATAGTTTGAATTCTCGTCTTGAGTATGATAATTCTACTCCAAATGTTTATGACCGCATGACTAAAATCAAGCAAATTTCAAAACTTAGTTAAGCCCTTGAAATGGAGAAAATGTTAAACACCATGACAGTAAACCACTTTACATTAATAATTTCACATTAAATGAAAATTATTACTGGTTTTATGTTTAGTATGAAATGACTTATTATGTTGCCATGAAATCTAAAAGATAAGTTGATTATTAATAAATAAAAAAAACCACTGATAAAGAAAGTCATCATATTTCAAACAACATTTATCACTCACTTGGTTAAAATTCATTTTAAAACTTTTGATAAAATAATAATAATTTTTTTTTCTTCATATTATACTTTTAGGACTTTCGAAAGCGAGTGATGTGGACTTTCCCATTTATAGCATTGTTCGTGGTTGGTTACATTCCAGAAATGACAGCACCTGTCTACATGAAGATTTTATTAGCTCTACTTGCCTTTGGAGGATACCAGATCTGCAGACAGTAATTCCTTTTCTATATTTGTAACGAACTATTTCCTACACTGTTTATATGCTTCAGATGATTTTTTGAGATACCGTTGTTTAAAACAATCAATTGTTTGACTATAATCATATTCATATTTGACATATAACAAAAAGTAGATATCAGATGAGCATGTGGTTATTATTCTAATGCAATAAGGCATGTACAACCAATCTTGATTGGATGATGTCTACTATCAATTCCACAGTTGACAGTCAATGTCATTGGCAACACAATTGTGCAATTGCAGTCAAAGTTTACAGGGTTTTTGAAATGTTTGATTTTAAACATTTTAAGAGTATTGCAGTGCTGTTTTATACGACCGCAAAAATATTTTGCGGTCGTATATTAATATAACGTTGGTGTCGTCGTCGTCCGAAGACACATTGGTTTTCGCACTCTAACTTTAGTTTTTAAGTGAATGGATCTCTATGAAATTTTACCTTAAGGTTCAATACCACAAAAGGAAGGTTGGGATTGATTTTGGGGTTATGGTACCAACAGTTAAGGAATAAGGGGCCAAAAAGCATTTTGTAACTTCAGACAATAACTTGTGTGTAAGTGTATGGATCTCTCTGACATTGTACCACAAGGTTCCATATCACAAAGGAAAGGCTGGAATTGATTTTGGGGTAATTGCCTCAAAATTTTAGGAATTAGGGGCCAAAAGGGCAAAAACAAGCATTTTTCTAGTTTCATGACAATAACTTGTGTGTAAGTGTTTGGATATTTCTGAAATTGTACTACAAGGTTCCATATCACAAAGGAAAGCTGGAATTGAGTTTGGGGTAATTCCCAAACGTTTAGGAATTGGGGCCAAAGGGGCCAAAATAAGCATTTTCTAGTTTCAGACAATAACTTGTGTTCAAGTGTATGGATCTCTCTGAAATTGTACTGCAAGGTACCATACCACAAAGGGAAGGCTGGGATTGATGATGGGGTAATTGCCTCAATATTTTAGGAATTAGGGGCCAAAAGGGTAAAAAACAAGCATTTTCTAGTTTCAGGACAATAACTTGTGTGTAAGTGTATGGATCTTTCTGAAATTGTACTACAAGGTTCCATATCACAAAGGAAAGCTGGGTTTGCGTTTGGGGTAATTGCCAAACGTTTAGGAATTTGGGGCCAAAAGGGCCAAAAACACATTTTCTAGTTTCAGACAATAACTTGTGTTCAAGTGTATGGATCTCTCTGAAATTGTACTGCAAGGTATCATACCACAAAGGGAAGGCTGGGATTGAGTTTGGGGTGATGAATCATAAGGGGCTCAAAAATTTGGAGGAGGGATTTTTTTTCCTTTTTTTTCTTTTAAAATTTTCCATTTAAGTTGGTTATTTCTGATTTATATTTAAAAGCAAATAATAATGATATGGTAGGAGATACACACCAAACAGGATATGTAAATTATTATATAATAAGTATTGTGCAATAGCAAGAAATTTTCAATTGCACAGTATTGCACAATAGCAAGAAATCTTCAATTGCACAGTATTGCGCAATAGCAAGAAATCTTCAATTGCACAGTATTGCCCAATAGCAAGAAATATCCAATAGCACACCATTGCGCAATAGCAAGAAATTGTCAATTGTACAGTATTGCGCAATAGCAAGAAATATTCAATTGCACAGTATTGTGCAAAAGAAGATACTTCTTATAAATTGCTTATTTCTTGACCAATTTCAATGGGGTTTTATTCTTGAATTCTTGGGGTTCTTTAATATGCTGAATCTAACCGTGTATTAAGTTTTTGGATTTTGGGCCCCGTTTTAAATTGGTCCACATTGAGGTCCTAAGGGTCCAAAATTAAACTTTGTTTGATTTCATCAAAATTGAATTATTGGGGTTCTTTGATATGCGAATCTAACCGTGTATTTAGATTCTTAATTTTTGGTTCCGTTTTCAAATTGGTCTACATTAAGGTCCAAAGGGTCCAAAATTAAACTTAGTTTGATTTTAACAAAATTGAATTCTTAGGGTTCTTTGATATGTTGAATCTAAACATGCAATTAGATTTTTGATTATGGGCCCAGTTTTCAAGTTGGTCCAAATCGGGGTCCAAAATTAAACTTTGTTTTTGATGAAATCAAACAAAGTTTAATTTTGGACCTTTGGACCTCAATGTGGACCAATTTAAAACGGGCCCAAAATCCAAAAACTTAATACACGATTAGATTCAGCATATTAAAGAACCCCAAGAGTTCAAGAATAAAACCCCATTGAAATTGGTCAAGAAATAAGCAATTTATACAAAGTATCTTCTTTTGCACAATACTGTGCAATTGAATATTTCTTGCAATTGCGCAATACTTTGCAATTGAATATTTCTTGCTATTGCGCAATACTGTACAATTGACAATTTCTTGCTATTGCGCAATATTGTGCTATTGGATATTTCTTGCTATTGCGCAATACTGTGCAATTGAAGATTTCTTGCTATTGCGTAATACTGTGCAATTGAAAATTTCTTGCTATTGCACAATACTTATTATATAATAATTTACACATCCTGTTAGGTGTGTATCTCCTGCCATATCATTATTATTTGCTTTTAAATATAAATCAGAAATAACCAACTTAAAATGGAAAATTTTAAAGAAAAAAAAAGGAAAAAAAGAAACCCCCAATTTTTGAACCCCTTATGATTCATCACCCCCAAACTCAATCCCAGCCTTCCCTTTGAGGTATGGTACCTTGCAGTACAATTTCAGAGAGATCAATACACTTGAACACAAGTTTATGTCTGGAAACTAGAAAAATGCTTATTTTTGGCCCCTTTTTTGCCCCTAATTCCTAAACGTTTCAGGCAATTACCCCCAAACTCAATTCCAGCTTTCCCTTTGTGATGTGGAACCTTGTAGTACAATTTCAGAAAGATCCATACACTTACACACAAGTTATTGTCATGAAACTAGAAAAATGCTTGTTTTTTGCCCCTTTTTTGGCCCCTAATTCCTAAAATTTTGAGGCAATTACCCCCAAAATCAATCCCAGCATTCCCTTTGTGATATGGAACCTTGTGGTACAATGTCAGAGAGATCCATACACTAACACACAAGTTATGTCTGGAAGTTACAAAATGCTTATTGTATAAAACTGCCTTATATTTCAGTTATGACCCTACGCGTATGTTGTTGACCTTTGGAGCAGCTGTCAACAAGACAGATAATGCACTTGGTAACACACCATTACACTATGCTTGTCTGACAGGAAACACATGTGCTGCCAAGCTGTTATTAGATGCCAAAGCTGAAATAAATGTATCAAATCATAAGGTGAGACCACCAGCTAAATATTTTTTTCCCTTCAGAGCCTTATCTGTCATGTCATGTCATTTCCTTGGCTTTGTTAACTTCACTTCAGATAAGTCTAAAGGAAAAATATTTTGATGGACCTTATAAAACTTTTGAAACTTGTTTTAAAAATCAGCTCAACGAAAGCTGTTTTTCTTTGTATGGGAAATCAAGATGGCCACAACCATTGAACAGAATTTTACAATGCATAATTTACCAGGGTATTTTTTTACAGATGGAATTCTTATTATGCAAAGAAGAAAGGATTGTGTTTTATTCATAAAATAGATGGGTTATTTTCAATGGAAAATGCATTCTATAATTGGTTATCTTTTTATAACAATACTATCCTTGGACACTGTGTATTAAAATAATGGCACAGTCATAAGAATTGATAAATATTTGTTAATGATAATGAAAAGACTGTCTTTATTAAAAATAGTTTTGTTCAGCTTGACATGCCTGTTGGAATATGTTTTGCTTTTTATACATACAAATTGCTCAGATAAAGTCATCTTTATACTCATACAGGGACAAACTCCAATAGATATGGCAGTTGCAGCTAAACTACCAAATCTAGTGAAAAGGTTAAGACAGATTAGTGAAATGAGAGGATCAGGGAAGTCTAACTGTCTTACAAGATATACTTCAGACAAGGTATGTAATAAACATCTCCACATTTAATTCAAATTTATCGAAAGTTGGCAATATATATATAAAATAATGTTAGCTCTCATGAGCTGTTGATACTAATACTAGACACATAAATGACATATAATAAAACAATAAATAACATGCAAACATGTATATGAGCATGGCAGTAAAGGTTATAAATGAAAGAAAATTAAATTAGGGACTGTACAGTGTACATAGACTGCAATGGGAACTTATGTGCCTCCCATAAGATGGGTTAAAGAGTGTCTACAGACAAATTTAGCATCCAAAGAGTTTCACAATTAGAATTCTCAAAAGCAAATACAAAAGGAAATAGTAACAAATGGAAAAGATAGTTAAAATGAAATTACAGTGAGAGGGTTTTATTTTTTGCTAATTTTGCAATTAAAATATAATATCAAAAATATTCCATTGCATACATTTGATCATTAAGGAATATCAGGGGTCTCTGTCAAAAAACTTTAATCAGTACTTAGAGTGCAAAATTTGTGCTCGAAACACCAAATCTAGTAGTTAGATAGTTTGAATTTTGCGTCTTGAGTATGATAATCCTACTCCAAATGTTTATGACCGCATGGCTAAAATCAAGCAAATTTCAAAACTTAGTTAAGCCCTTCAAATGGAGAAAATGTTAAACACCATGACAGTAAACCACTTTACATTAATAATTTCACATTAAATGAAAATTATTACTGGTTTTATGTTTAGTATGAAATGACTTATTATGTTGCCATGAAATCTAAAAGATAAGTTGATTATTAATAAATAAAAAAACTAATGATAAAGAAAGTCATCATATTTCAAACAACATTTATCACTCACTTGGTTAAAATTCATTTTAAAACTTTTGATAAAATAATAATAATTTTTTTTTCTTCATATTATACTTTTAGGACTTTCGAAAGCGAGTGATGTGGACTTTCCCATTTATAGCATTGTTCGTGGTTGGTTACATTCCAGAAATGACAGCACCTGTCTACATGAAGATTTTATTAGCTCTACTTGCCTTTGGAGGATACCAGATCTGCAGACAGTAATTCCTTTTCTATATTTGTAACGAACTATTTCCTACACTGTTTATTTTCTTCAGATGATTTTTGAGATACCGTTGTTTAAAACAATCAATTGTTTGACTATAACCATATTCATATTTGACATATAACAAAAGTAGGTATCAGATGAGCATGTGGTTATCATTCTAATGCAATAAGGCATGTACAACCAATCTTGATTGGATGATGTCTACTATCAATTCCACAGTTGACAGTTAATGTCATTGGCAACACAATTGTGCAATTGCAGTCAAAGTTTACAGGGTTTTGAAATGTTTGATTTTGAACATTTTAAGAGTATTGCAGTGCTGTTTTTATCGACCGCAAAAATATTTTGCGGTCGATATTAATATAACGTTGGTGTCGTCGTCGTCCGAAGACACATTGGTTTCGCACTCTAACTTTAGTTTTAAGTGAATGGATCTCTATGAAATTTTACCTTAAGGTTCAATACCACAAAAGGAAGGTTGGGATTGATTTTGGGGTTATGGTACCAACAGTTAAGGAATAAGGGGCCAAAAAGCATTTTGTAACTTCAGACAATAACTTGTGTGTAAGTGTATGGATCTCTCTGACATTGTACCACAAGGTTCCATATCACAAAGGAAAGGCTGGAATTGATTTTGGGGTAATTGCCTCAAAATTTTAGGAATTAGGGGCCAAAAAGGGCAAAAACAAGCATTTTTCTAGTTTCATGACAATAACTTGTGTAAGTGTTTGGATATTTCTGAAATTGTACTACAAGGTTCCATATCACAAAGGGAAAGCTGGAATTGAGTTTGGGGTAATTCCCAAACGTTTAGGAATTGGGGCCAAAGGGGCCAAAATAAGCATTTTCTAGTTTCCAGACAATAACTTGTGTTCAAGTGTATGGATCTCTGAAATTGTACTGCAAGGTACCATACCACAAAGGGAAGGCTGGGATTGATGATGGGGTAATTGCCTCAATATTTTAGGAATTAGGGGCCAAAAGGGTAAAAAACAAGCATTTTCTAGTTTCAGGACAATAACTTGTGTGTAAGTGTATGGATCTTTCTGAAATTGTACTACAAGGTTCCATATCACAAAGGAAAGCTGGGTTTGCGTTTGGGGTAATTGCCAACGTTTAGGAATTTGGGGCCAAAAGGGGCCAAAAACACATTTTCTAGTTTCAGACAATAACTTGTGTTCAAGTGTATGGATCTCTGAAATTGTACTGCAAGGTATCATACCACAAAGGGAAGGCTGGGATTGAGTTTGGGGTGATGAATCATAAGGGGCTCAAAAATTTGGAGGAGGGATTTTTTTTCCTTTTTTTTCTTTTAAAATTTTCCATTTAAGTTGGTTATTTCTGATTTATATTTAAAAGCAAATAATAATGATATGGTAGGAGATACACACCAAACAGGATATGTAAATTATTATATAATAAGTATTGTGCAATAGCAAGAAATTTTCAATTGCACAGTATTGCACAATAGCAAGAAATCTTCAATTGCACAGTATTGCAATAGCAAGAAATCTTCAATTGCACAGTATTGCCCAATAGCAAGAAATATCCAATAGCACACCATTGCGCAATAGCAAGAAATTGTCAATTGTACAGTATTGCGCAATAGCAAGAAATATTCAATTGCACAGTATTGTGCAAAAGAAGATACTTCTTATAAATTGCTTATTTCTTGACCAATTTCAATGGGGTTTTATTCTTGAATTCTTGGGGTTCTTTAATATGCTGAATCTAACCGTGTATTAAGTTTTTGGATTTTGGGCCCCGTTTTTAAATTGGTCCACATTGAGGTCCAAAGGGTCCAAAATTAAACTTTGTTTGATTTCATCAAAAATTGAATTATTGGGGTTCTTTGATATGCGAATCTAACGTGTATTTAGATTCTTAATTTTTGGTTCCGTTTTCAAATTGGTCTACATTAAGGTCCAAAGGGTCCAAAATTAAACTTAGTTTGATTTTAACAAAATTGAATTCTTAGGGTTCTTTGATATGTTGAATCTAAACATGCAATTAGATTTTTGATTATGGGCCCAGTTTTCAAGTTGGTCCAAATCGGGGTCCAAAATTAAACTTTGTTTGATTTCAACAAAATTGAATATGTGGGGTTTTTGATATGCTAAATCTAAACATGTATTTAGATTATTGATTTTGGGCCCGTTATCAACTTTGTCCACATTGAGGTCAAAAGGGTCCAAAATTAAACTTGTTTGATTTCATCAAAATTGAATTCTTGGGGTTCTTTGATATGCTGAATCTAACCATGTATTTAGATTTTGGATATTGGACCATAATAGGTGAATGTCCAATTTAAAATTTTTAAGTTCTTAGACCACATTCATTCTGTGTCAGAAACCTATGCTGTGTCAAATATTTAACCACAATCCAAATTCAGAGCTGTATCAAGCTTGAATGTTGTGTCCATACTTGCCCCAACTGTCCAGGGTTCGACCTCTGCAGTCGTATCAAGCTGCCCCTGCGGAGCATTTTATTGAAGAGTTGCCACTGTCAAATTTGGATTTGACAGTCCCAAATTCCTATTTACTGGCTCCGCATATAGTGCAAAAAAGTTTTATAGTATTGTGATGTTTGGGGATTAGGCAAAATTGGTATCTATTTTCTGTAATCAACTTTACATTGTGCACCCCTTTTAGGTTGCAAACGTATTGAAGTTGGATGAAAGGTTTATAAACTTAAGAAAAATCTATTGACTTTAGTTTGCAGATTTTGAAAATATAATAATCTTAGGTAAATAAAACATATTTTTTCCGCATTGTTAAAAATTTTACACTCAAACTTATATAGGATTAAACTAATTTTCTTGTAACTGATCAATTATATTTTGATTTTATGAAGATGTCAAGTCAAAATTTTTCAGATGTAACTCTGGTAAATCTATACTAAAGTCACTTGAAGCCTGCTAAATCATCCTTTCAATGTTATTTCCAATACTGATCAAAAGTTTGAACAGCTATTAAAATCATTTTGAACCAACCAGTTACAAGAAGATCAAACAAACCTGTGTAAGTTAGTGTATAATTGTGACGTAGTACTTTGATAAAGATATTTCAGAGCATTGAGAAAAATTCCATGTTTTTTTTTTCAGGTTTTTCTTTGATGAGAATATAATGAATGTGATACCTTTACCTCTGTATCTTGCCACAAAAGTATGGATGTACTACACATGGATTGCCTATTGTTTGCCTTGTATCCTTTTTAAAGGTCATGAAAAGGTCACACTGCTATATATAGACTATTGGAACGTTTAAAGAATGTTCTTTGAGTTATGGTTTTTAAAATCAGTGAGATTAGTTGACATAGTTGACAAACTGTACAAATTCTGATTTGATTCAGTATTCAATATTAGGATTGAAATATGGAATAACATTTATGGTTTGTTGTAATTCATAAATCCTTTTAACCTTTTAAGTAATAAAGATGTATTACATGTATTGACAATGTCAAAGTAAACTTCCTTCTATTTTGTTTGGTTTTTATTCATGAAAAAAAAAGTCAAATAAAATGAGCTGAGACTTAAATTAAGTCAATTATTCCCTAAAACTAATAAAATATATTCAAATATTCAAATTAATGTTTTCATCATTTTCGGGCTAATGAATGGAAATAAGAATGTTGGGTCTTACAGGTGGGTCAATTATTTGTGCACACTGTAGAGGAGGCTTTGGGGGTAAGTTGTCAACTATGAATACAGGCTAATAAATCTGCTAGTTACTATTACTTAACATATTTCAAATGTACTGCATACTCTATGCTAAAAAATCACAAAAATATAATGTGTTTGCCTGTCCATTGGCAGTATGTTTGTAATTAAATTTCATATTTATTGTTGTAGTCTCTTAAATTTAACATCACTTCTTTACTTATCTATATGAATACTAAATGAGACCAATTAAGCTGTAAAATTATATGTACCATATTTACAGTGTGAAATTTTTGCCAGGGATTTATTTTTGATAATTTCAATATTAAGATAGAATTACAAAAAATATCCCCCTCGCATTATGGACTAGGTTTATGAAGGGTCGAAATTGGTCCTAATTTGATCATGATTCTTTGTCTTAAATTTAGGTAAACTGACAGTCATGACAATGCAATATCATGGCTTGTAATAAAAAAAGAAATCAGCATACCTTGAATTGCATTTGAAGAGTGTTCCAGGATCTTAGGAAGTAACTTAACAGGTATTTCAGATCTGTGAAATAGGCCAAATATGCCCTCCTATTTCAAATCTCATACCATTTTTTTATAGCCAAAAAGTGTTCTACAATAATTCCAAGTCAGCTTTCATTTGGTACAAATATTACCAAAATATTCCTCATATTTTCAAAGTTGCACCTATGCATAGGAACTATTTTGTTTAAGATATGTAATTTTGTTTTAAATATGATCTATTTCCTGATATTATCTTTCTGCCTTGACCCAAATAAGTGATTCTACACCTTTTTGATACTTTTATTAATTCAATTCTTCATCAGCTAAGTAAATGACTCATTGCTTCCTTAACTGAAGGACAGATGTAAATAGCATGAAACTAAATATTTTATTTACAATAAATACAGTGTTACTAACATATAACTTTGTAAAAGCTTGGAAGACAGACCCTGGATTTATTGACACAAACAGAGAACAGAAAATGAAGGTAACATTAGAATTAAATGAGGATCTGGCAATCTGGAAGAAAATAATAATAATAACCTTAGATCTTTTAAAAATTTACAATATTAATCCTCAATAAAAGTTTTTTTTATTTATTAAAAAGTAAGAAGAGTAGAATATTTAGCTGTTTGTGCTTTATTACTTTATAATACAATCTACATTTCTATGTACATTATTTATTTAATGAGAAAAGTGACAATTGTGATCCAAGGGAGATAAAACCTAATTTTAATTGAAATTCACATAAAACAAATTTTCTGTAGCAGTATGGTCCCTATTAATGTAACATATAATTTGAATTTATATTTGATATATTTCCTTAATTTAAGGAGCATTTTATATGACAACCATGTTCATCCAAAGAAAAGTGAAAATTTTATGAATGCTAAATAAGCTTCTATACAATGTACAGTAATTTCTTACAGATAAAAATTCTTAATAAATAAAAAACAAGAAGTTTTGATTGGCTCTATCAAATTGTATTTAACAATAATAAGCTATATGCAGATTTGTAATATAAATATGCAATAAATACGAAAAGTGGTTCTCTATATTTATGTTTGTAAAGAAATTTGTACGCCAAAAAATATTTAGGAATCTGATTATACACTGATTAGCAGTAGGTTCATAAAAAGGTAATAAAAAAGGATGATTTAAAAAAAATTATATATGACTGCAGCCTGTAAATATTCAGCATGATATCAATTATGATATAAATTACTCATGGCAATACCTAGCTGCCTCTCTGTATTATTCAAGGGGTACTTATAAAACTTTTTCTTGATCATCAGTTAAAACTTAAAATTGTTTCCTAAAAGATTTAGAAATTCTATATCTGACATATTTTGTAGACTGTATTAGATTTAGCAGAAACACAAACTCTAACATTACAAGAATTCTGTAGTACCTGTTTAGTACATCGACCATTAAGATCCAAGCATTGTGGTCTTTGTAATAAATGTGTTGCTAAAATGGACCATCACTGTCCCTGGATTGATAATTGTGTTGGTAAGTTCGTTTTCTTTGAAATATAGCTTTTATTGTTTATGGAGGTTTAGGAGTACATGATGTAGAAATTATAGTTGTTACAATTAGATTATAACCATAACATTTTTGAAGCTTGTATCTATACTAATATACTCAAACTGTATCCCTTATCCATCCATTAATCTATTTCAGACTTTCCGATGGTTCAAAGTCATAGCAAGGCACGTCTGTGTTTTGTTTACAACATATTAATGAGCAGATTGTATCAAAGTCAAGTTCACTTCTAGATTCTTAATTTCTTTTTACATCATACAACCCTCCTGAAATATTTATCTTGCAGAAATTACAGTAAGCCATTTGTGGTCCAAGATCACTTGGCTATATGAAAAAAGTTTTTATCCATTCTGGGCAAAATTTACATGAATATTTTTTCTTTTTTTGTTTCCCCTCTGATTTTGAAAGGAAATGCTTCATTTTGGGCCATAACATTTTGAAAAATAAAGAAAAATATGAGATGTACACCTAAAAATATAAAAGCTGGTGAACAGAAACTTACGACTAACTAAACTTACAATCGGGTAAATTATGACGTGTACTGAATGAGTGGGATTACAATTTCTGAATAGTGGGAGATTCTAACTATGGCGGGAGATGGGCAAGGAGCTGGAGATTCAGGAAATTTTGAAACAATATTGGGAGGCTCACACAAAGATCAGAGGAGTTGACACCTATGGAATCAAGACAATATATATTGTTATGAATTAGGCCATTAGTTTTCTCAATAGAATTGTTTCATATTTTTCATGTCTGGGCCTTTTATAGCCGACTATACTGTATGGGTTTTTCTCATTGTTGAAGGCCGTATGGTTGCCTATAATTGCTAACATCCACTTCATTTGCACTTGGGTGTATAGTTGTCTCTTTGGCAATCATACCACATCTCATTATTTTTATACAAACAGTGATCATTCTTTAGTAATTCAACCATTGTAAATAGAAAAACCTATCTAATCTGAATAAAATGTTTTAGTATCAAATATGTTAACTTTGACACATTTAAGAATATTCTGAAAGCATAACAATATTAGAAGAGTAAATAAGTTTGATAGTTCTAACTACAAGTTTGCTAATGTAGAAAGTAAGACAAGTGTTTACATGATGAAACATTGTATATTGAATGATAAAAACATCTATTTTCAGGTGCTAATAACCATAAATACTTTATTGGATACTTATTTTTCCTGTTTGGTATGATATGTTGGTGTTTGTATGGCTGTAAAATGTGTAAGTATTTTAAAAATACTATGAAATTGAAAAAAAAAAAAAAAACAGAAGGCCATTAATTTGGTATTTTAAATATATGCCATATTTCTGAAACTTGTGATGTCACTACTACCATTTGAATGGTTGCTGTGATGTGATGTAAACAAATACACCTTTTGTGCTGATCAGTGTAAAAGAGTTCCACAAAATGGCAGTAAATTCAAAATTGAAAAACTGAATCAAATGTGTTCAACTACCCTATTTAGCCGTGTATAGTACGCAGTTGTGTATAATATGCACCCCTTTTCATCCCTCAAAATCGTGAAAAAAGTTTAAAAAAAAAAGAAAAAAGTACAGTATAAAATAAGTAAAAGTATAAAAATAAAAATAGAAAGGTAAAAATAAAATTTAAATTAAAAGAAAAATAATAAAAAATAAAATAAAACGATTTTTAAATTTTTTTTTAAAGTCTAGTTCACTGTAAAAAGCCTTTAATAGGAACAATTAAAACATGTATTTAATCTTCATTTCAGTCTGTTAAAGGATAAAATAATAAGATTGATTATTCAATCAAATTATTTTAAAGTCACAAACAATTAAATGGTAATTAATGTAATTAACATTTATTAATTTTATAAAAGTAAAGCTATTAATTAAAGATCCCTTTTGAAATCAATGATTGTCTAAGCTTGTCCAAGCTGATGCTCTGTTCAAATATTATAAAATTAATAATTAGAATGTTATGGAACAAAAGAAATTAGACCTCAACCATTTTCAAAGTTGATTAGCAGTAATTAAAATTTGATGACTCTTTAAACTGATATATCCTTTTCATTGATCATGTTGTTTGTATTTAACACACATATTATTTTTTTTTCTCCTTTATTTATTCCATAGTAGTCTAGGGAATAGATAAAGATGAGAGGCTTGTTCTGTGTCGTGTGCAAAATTTAATCCATAACTGACACGTTAAAAATAGTATATAGATTTGATACTACAAGCACAAAAGTCTATCTTGAAAAAAGGAAAGGGAGAGAACATAGGTATTTTGATGATAAAAAGGCAACTGCATGGAATTATTGCATGATGTCACAGATATAAAAGGAAGAGAGTTAAAAGAAAAGAAGTGCAATATCATAATCCATGCTATATATCTATAAATGTTGTATGTAAAAATACAGTCTATACATATCTGTAAGGCTGTTTGCTGGGTAAAGTTAATAATTGAATAAGTTGTAGATAGCAGTATAATTGTTAACCCATCTTGTACAAATTTCCAATATGAACTAAATCATACCACATCTTATTTTTATATAAACACCTAGCATTATGTCATATATCTACTCATATATATTTAAATAAAAACTAATCTTTTCTGAAACTGAACATCTTCTTAATTTTATATATACACCTAGCCTTATGTCATATGCCTACTCATCCTGCTCATCTATACTATTAAACGAGAAGACCTCATATTGTGTGTCGCTTCTCTTCTTTCCACAATAAATTAATCATCATGCCTCTGTGTCCTATAGGTACCATGCATAGTTGCATTTGTCATCCATCCTTATGATTATTCAGTTTGGGTTATTTTGGGAGAAAAACGAAAATAAAGGTGTCAGACCACCAATTACTCCCTCTAATTTAGAACGTATGTAAAAGTAGCCCTACTCTGACACAAAATAGTGCTTTTGATGTCCTTGTTTACTTAAACTAACCAACAAATTTGCAGAAATGAAACTTTTGGTGAAAGAGAAATATATTTAGACTATTTTGAGCCAAAATTTACTTGTCTATGAGTTTGCATTAAAATTGAGGATTAATGCGCTCCATAGTATACTAATTTAAGATTTCAAGAAAACCAGGGTTATTTTTGGAGTACCTCTTTTGAAGGTCAGTTTTTTTGTTAGAAGGCTTTAAAGGTATGTTGAAAATTGGCATGCAGAAAGCTGATACATGTACAATTCAGGATATACCTGGTTTCTATGAAGTTAAACTTAAGGTAAAATATTTAGAAAGCTGTGAAAATTGCAAAATTTGGTTGAACAGATAGGGATATTTAATTGGTGGTCTGACACCTAAAGGCGTTCGGATATTGTTTCCGTCATTGGACTGACTTTTAAGTCGTAGAAAAGACTTCCGTTTAGGACTGTTTAAAATTACACATAATTTTCATAAGTACTTGGGGACAGGACATTTAATTTTAGCGTTTTCTGTAAACTATGATCATACATATAGTATAAATAAAGTGTATTTGCTATTTACTATCAATTCAAATTTACTATCCACGGCCGTCACTGATATATTATATAGGAGTCTCTATATAATATATCAGTGACCTCTGTGGATAGTCTCTTAGTCTATAATATATCAGTGACCTCCGTGGATAGTAAACTTAGAATTGATAGTAAATAGCAAATACACTTTATTTAAAGTATATGTATGTTCATAGTATACAGAAAAACAGAAAACAAAAATAACGGACTTTGGAAAAAGGAGGGCTAAAAAATTGTCCTGTCCGCAAGTACCGATGACTTTGATACCTTTCCTGAAATTCTCCAGTCATAAATCTTTTACAAAAATTCATCCTACAACAGTTTACATACTTTCAATTACGCTCTAATGCCCGTGATTTCGCAGGTGTGTTCTAGTATATACATATTTTAAATAAAAAACTAAGTTTTTTAGCTCACCTGGCCCACAGGGCCAAGTGAGCTTTTCTCATCACTTGGCGTCCGTCGTCCATTGTCCGTTGTCCGTCGTTATCTTTTACAAAAATCTTCTCCTCTGAAACTACTAGGCCAAAGTTAACCAAACTTGGCCACAATCATCATTGGGGTATCTAGTTTAAAAATGTGTTTGATGACCCGGCCGCCAACCAAAATGGCTGCCATGGCTAAAAATAGAACATAGGGGTAAAATATAGATTTTGGCTTATATCTCTGAAACCAAAGCATTTAGAGCAAATCTGACACGGGGTAAAATTGTTCATCAGGTCAAGATCTATCTTGTTGTAAAATTTTCAGACAAATCAGACAACTCGTTGATGGGTTGCTGCCCCTGAATCAGTAATTTTCAGAAAATTTTGCAGTTTTTGGTTATTTTCAATATTATTATAGATAAGAGATAAACTGTAAACAGCAATAATGTACAGCAAAGTAAGATCTACAAATAAGTCAGTTGACCCCTTAAGGAGTTATTGCCCTTTATAGTCAATTTTTAACAATATTTCGTAAATTTTTGTAATATTTTACAAAATCTTCTCCTCTGAAACTACTGAGACAAATTTAAACAAACTTGGCCACAATCATCATTAGGGTATCTGGTTTAAAAAATCTGTCCGATAACCCCGCCCACCAACCAACATGGCGGACACGGCAATAATAGAACATAGCATTTAGAGCAAATACGATGGGGGTAAAAATGTTCATCAGGTTAAGATCTATCTGCCTTAAAATTTTCAGACAAATCAGACAACCCGTTGTTGGGTTGCTGCCCCTGCATTGGTAATTTGAAATTTTTGTAATCTTTTTTTCAAAAATCTTCTCCTCTGAAACTACTGAAACAACTTTAACCAAACTTGGCCACAATCATCATTAGGGTATTTAGTTTAAAAATGTGTCCGATGACCCTGTCTACCAACCAACATGGCCGACATGGCTAAAAATAGAACATATGTGTGAAATGCAAGTTTTGTCTATTTTTTTTTGAACCGTTATAAATAGAAAAAATTTGAAAGGAGCAAAAATGTTCAGAATAATGAGCTCTACCAATTGTCCATATATCGTCAAAACTGTTAGACAAATTCTCATAGGAGTTATTGCCTATAAATAACAAATTTTACCATTTTTTTTCATTTTTGCCCATTATCATGAAAACTATGATATTTAGAGGGAAACATTTTTTTTCTGCCTTATATGATTTAAATTATAATACATAAATAGACACTTTAAATCACAAAATCAGCAAGGTAAGATCTTTTAAAAAGTCAAATTTTGCCGATATAGTTAGTAGACTGTCACTCTTCATAGGAGTGATTGCCCTTAAATGAGGATTTTTTTTACCCTATTTTGTGTTTTGAGCAAAAACTAAAGAAGATAGAGAGAAACTAAACAGACTAAAAATCAGATATAAAGATCAACAAAATAGAGATTTTTGTTATTGAAGTCTATTCTTGTCTACAATGTTGGAGAGTGTCCTTTGATATTCACATAGACCAAGGTGAGCGACACAGGCTCTTTAGAGCCTCTAGTTTTAAACTGCAGGGTTAATTGAAAATAAAGTTTGCTTCAAGTTTAGTTTCAAACTAATATGTAAAATTATAATACTGCAGAACCAGAGTTCAAGGGCCTGACCTGCATTTCACAAAAATCTTGTAAGTCATAAAATTTACTTACGATCAATTTTAGTCGTAAGATTTATTGTAAAATGCAAGCCTGGAGAAGACAGTTGAATTCCACAGATAAACAATATATATCTTAATTTCTCTGAAAGCACATAGTGTATTGAAATAACAATGAAAAAAAATGTGTAATTTTGTTTTTCAGATTGGAATAATGTTGTGCCTTTTGATTTCTATGAAGAAGGAATTACTGGAGTATCGTACAAATTACTGAAAAATTCTCCCTGGGTAACATGGATAGCTGTGAATGCTGCATTCCATTTCTGTTGGGTTGGAATCTTACTAGTGTGTCAACTCTACCAGGTAGATATAGGATGATCCAAGGTTAACCTAGACTGTGTGGAAAGCTATCATATGAATGTAATTTTTATACCCCTGACTCGAAGTTGGCCTCAAAAAGTGGATATGTTTAGGTTTTTGGATGATAATGAAAGTACCATTTAACAAAATATTTTTTTTAGTTATGAAGCGTAAAATACAGGTCACATTTAAATTACAAATTACAATGTATAACTTGTAATGGAAGAAAAGTGATAGATCTCGTATAAACTACACGCTTTCATGAATGAATGAGTTTTTCAGTCACTTGATATTTACATTCTTGGATTAGTTCTTCATTTTATTACTTTGGCTTTTAATGTAAATAAGGTAGAAAAAGCAAGGGACTATACCTTTTCTACAAGTTCTCACTTTGTTTTGATACCAAAGTCACTGACAACACAGTCATAGAAGTGCATGCAAAATTACTGTTTTTTATTAGATAGCACTGTTACTTGTATTTATTTTGTGATTTTTATGTTTTTTTAGGTTATGTGGTTAGCCATGACAACCAATGAAAGATTAAATGCTCACAGATATAAATATTTCCATCCACAACATGAAGATGAAGACAAAGGAGTCGGACACAGCCATGATGATGGAGAGAGATGTAAACACCAACCTAAAAGTCCATTTAAGTGAGTATTCTGACTGGGTTTAACTTTAATGGGAGTATTTTGACTATGTTTAACCCATATGGGAGTATTCTGACTGTGTTTAAAGCTTATGGCAGTATTCTGACTGTTTAACCCTAATGGGAGTATTCTGACTGTGTTTTACCCTTTATGGATTAGAAGGATATGCTGTATCAATTCATGCCACAAAATCACTTCACACACTGCAATCTTAAACATCCTTTAAAATACTTTGGTATTAATTTAAAGAGAGATCATTACTTAGCTTCATACTAGTAAGCCTTTGGTATTGCTATTTACATTGAAGTCCATTAAGGTGGGTATACTATGGAAATAGATGCAAATTCTTTTATAAGTTAGTAATGATGGGAACAAAGACTTTTTTGTACATTTGAGCTATTATTATGGTAAAACTACTATAGGTAGTATTGGAGTATAAACAAACAAAGATACAACTTTTCTTAATACGTATCTAAAATACTATTTTCAAAAATATAATAAATGTAGGTCACTAAGGTTGATTTACAAAGTACAGGTTTTGGAAAATTGTCTTAATTTGTAAAAATTAAACACATAATTAATTTCACCTTTCAGCTTTTTCTCCAATTGACTTGTTAAGTACAGAATAAGTTGTAAGCAACAATTTTGGATTAGAATGTTCTTCATATTAAGCAGTTTTTAAAAACAAATTTATATATATTTTTATATTTTCTTTTTCAGCCGAGGTCCCTTATCTAATCTGATAGATGTACTTGGTATAAGCTTTTTTGGGTTGTTGCGGCCTAACAAAGTAGACTGGAAAAATCTTTATGATGTCCCAGGGAAACCAGAAAACTTGCTCAGAAGAATGAGACTCAATGTAGCTAGAGAAAACTATCAATTTGTTTAAAATTTCATTAATTATAGATTTTAGCGTTATTTAAATCATTTTCATTTTATTGATTAATTTCATGTAGAGTGTACTTTTTCATTATTATTTTTTTATTATATCAAGCTAATTGGAAATATGTGAAAGCTGAATTTTGAGTAAATGACTTTACATAAATTGAATTTTCCAAAATGTATTTGAATGCAAGTTTGAGAAGGCCCCAAAGGCTGTAAATAAGGAGAATTATGCGATTTCAATACATAACCTTTTGGTGCAATGGTAAATTTTGTCATTAAACTATAAGTTTGACCTACAGTGAACATTGTTGATTTGTACAAAACCTGAGGATATTTTCATGCATATTACATGATTTCTAAATTTGCAAAAATAATCCCTGTGAGAAAATTTCAACATTTACGGAAGATCTTTATGCTAAAATGTTATGAAAATGATATCAGCAAATAAGGTTTTTTCAGTAATAAGTTCTAAAATATAAAAAAAAAAATGCATTTATTTTTTATTTGAATTTTAACATGTTTAAAGTAAGTTTTTCTTTTTATGTTTGAGTTATAAAAGTTTTTTCGTCAGTTTAACATTATACATTTGAACATTATATGTTTATAGCCAAGGCTATAATATTTTTAAAGTGAAATATCGGTTTTGAAAAAATAACATCAAATTAGTAATTTTTGTCTGTATCTTATGTTTGAATGTCATTTTAACATCAAATTAGTAATTTTTGTCTGTATCTTATGTTTGAATGTCATTTTCAAAATAACCACTGTTAAAATTTTGTTTTAAAATTATTTACACCTTTTAGAACATATCAATTTTACTTATTATTTAAACTGGAAAATCTGTTTTTATTATGAGAAAATATAATTTAAAAAGAGCCATTTTCAAAAAATATCAAAATTCTCAGGTAGATCTCAGGTATTTTTTTTGTCAAATCACCTTAAGCAAGCTGTTTAACTACAACAATATTAATTTCAATACTTTAATTTTTTTTAAATTGCTTTATGTTAAACTGAAATTGAATTGATCTGAGAGATTTAGCTAACACCTGTATCAGTTTTGGTGTAATGTCTCATTATAAAATAAACAAAACATTTACTACTATTGTTTTTGTATAATGTGCATTTATGATTAATGATGTGTTAATTTATAACGAAAAACCAAAGTGTTATTATTAAACCATTATTTAGCTTTGATATGTTTAATTTTGGTGCACAACTTTTCTTAGCATTTTATATCCTTTGTTGAACAAGTATATTTCTCTGAAACTGCTGTTTTGGCTGACTAGTATTCAACATGGCCACAAATTTAAATCTTGAGAATATCACTAGCCTGATACTGTAAAAACTATGTTGCACAAATCAATTGCCACACCAAGTAAGATTCTCGTGTTCCTTGGAACCTTTTCTGTTATTAAGCAAGTTTTACTTTGATCAGTGTTGAGGAATGTAAAGATATTTGTTTTGCACATTTTGCGAAAAAGCAAAGGAATATGGTTTGGCAGCTAGTTTATTTGTCTATTTTATTATTAAGCAAATTTTTTTCTTTGATATGTTTATTTAAATTTGTACCTTGTGCCCTTTGTTCATTCTTGTTGCTAAATACATCTTTTCTTTTAAATATATATTATTAGATTATCTATGGGTCTGAAACAAGAGGAATTTTCTTGGCTACAATCTCATCAAAGGGGATAGTCCTGAGATGAGATGTAGCCTGGAAACTTCGTAGAGTTGAAAGACCACAAATAATCTTTTTAGCACTATTTTTGATCGGCAAAGTCATTGTGTTCTCACTGGAATTGGCTGAGAAAAAAACATTCTCAGTTTAGTTGTTTGAGTCGGAAAATTATCTAACAGAAAGATCAAAGAAAATTTTAAGAAATTGAAAATAGTGATAAATGTTAAATTTTCCTTTGATCTTTTTTGTGATAATTGCCATATCATGGTATTCGAGTAATATTGGATTTTCTAAGTTGAGCAGAAAGAGAAAGTATGAAGTCATAAGCTTATGTCATTGATGTTGCCAAAGAGCAATTAACAGATTATCAATCTTTCAAACTTGAGGTTGTTTCTCTATAACATTTTATCTAAGGGCTGTTTCCTTCGATGAGATTGTAGCCAAGAAAACCATCTCCTTTGAAAAACTATTGATAGTCCCTAATTATCATATATGTACTTTACATCTTTTCCTACTTATACTTTCATTTCATTCAGATTTATAGTTACAAGTTATTAAAATTATAACTAGTACTTTGAATTATTTCACAATTTCAAACTTTAAAATCTCAAATCAGAATATTCAGTTTATTGTAAAATTTACAAATAGGAAACATATTATTCTGTTCCTGAATAATGAACCCTGTGTTAGTGCTAATAGATCAAACCAAATTCAAGTTAAACTGTGATAGGAGTAATACAATTATGCAAGTATGAAAGTTTAAGTAGCTACACAATAGTGGATACCTTTTACTAACACAGATACTGTTAAGTGAAGAAAACAATGATAGAATTTGGTATAGATGCTCAAAAGTGGACCTTGAATGTTAATCTCAGAGCAATGTGATCAAAAAGTTTACAATGCACGTCTGTGGATTCATCATTATTCGTGGATTTTGTGGGTTTAGGAAGTACAAATTTTCTATAGGCTTGAATGCAGACTTAGATATAACCATGAAATCAAATATCCATTAAAATACAATTATTCCTCAATCCACAAAAATTAGTATCCACCGAAATAAATGAACCTGTAGCTGTCAATTTATTATTATAAGATTAGATATCAAAATTGTGATAGAAAAAAAGGGTTTGATTTGCTAGTTTGTACTGTGTTGATTAAATCTAATGGTGATATAATGAATTCTTCAATACTGTAAATTCAGAAATTATTGCGTGCATTTATTATTGCGATTTTGTCATTTTAGACTAAAATGCGATTCTAATTTTTGCGATATTGAGAAAAATCCTGCTTAATTCATATAAAAAATTTCAACATAAGAGTTAAAATTATTGTGATTATAACCCTGTCGCATTTTTCGCAATAATTAAAACATCGCAATAATTTCTGAATTTACAGTATACAGGGTGAGACAGTTCTAAAATAGATTGAATGTATCTGTTAAAACTTTGTGATTGTGTGCAATGGTTATGTGCAAAAAGATTTGTTTGAAATTATTTTGTTATGCTTTGTATGTGTTTCATTTTGAAAAACCAATATTATATGTAATTATTTATTTATTTTGAAATTAGCAACTTATAGGTAGCTTGTATTTAAAACTTATAAAGTATTAATTGAAAATCAAAATATCTTTAAAAATTGTTCTATAATTGTAATATATAATCTTAATATCTTTGTTTTAAAAACTTTGATCAAATGACTGGAATTCTTGCATACAAGTTTCTCCCTTTACAGCTCTGGTGTCAATGTTTCATTTATAATCACAATATATTGTGAAGAAATCCAGCTAACTTTTTTATAATCCAAAGCATTTTGGGCAAAATTTTCTAAAGTGTGCATAAAAAAGTTGTGATTTATTAAAATGAAGTACAACACTGTTTTTTTTAATATTTAAAAGCTAACACAAGTTTGAAACTTAATTTAATTGAATATAATGTTGAATCCCACTTGATGCAAAAGTAGAATTATATTAATTTATATGACTGCGGATTTGTAATTCCAAATGTTAAAAGTGTGAAAATGTTTTTTTCTTTGTTTGGTATTAATTTGATGGATCAGTTAATTCAAGAAACTCCACAAAATTGAGTCCCATGAACAAAGATTTGTCTTTTATTCACTGTACACTGAAAACAACAACTTATTGTACTGGTATATTAAAGGCTGATGAACAATTTTCACTTTTTCATATTTTGTTTTAAGTCTTATACTGAGACATTTATATCTCTTATAATCCATTTAGTCTTTTTAATGGAACATAAAAAAATTTATATATATATATATATATATATATATATATATATATATATATATATATATGTATCTTTAAATGCTTCAGATAGATACATAAATTTACATTCAAATAAAAGCTTTTATTTAATGGATCTACTTTATGGTCACCATCTCTGTATTAATTAGCTATCTATGATAATACAAGGAAATGAAACAAATTATAGGAACAGGGAAAATATACCTACTCAGGATATTTTGCTGTGAACACAATGTATGATCTGTTGTTATATCTTAGTCTGTCTTAAACTATTTCAATTTAAAAAGAGCTTACAGTTTTATATTAAAATTTTATAATCATTTTTTTTTATATTTTGCCTGTTAGACCGACATATAAACCTAACTGTAATTATTTAAACTAAATATAGTACAGCTATTTTTCATAGTAAGTATAAAGATCATCTAATGAAACATGCAGTGATTTTATTCAGTCATTAAATAATAAAAAGTCCAGATCTTTATGGATTTGCAATAAAAGGAAGATTCATGACAATATTTTTTCGGTTCTGTTGAAGACTAACTCTTGACATTTTTTTAAATAGAGGTTCATCCAATGGTGCAGTACCACACCAAGTTTAGTAGAAGTTGGACAATGATTAAAAAGATAACATCTAGAAACCAATATTTTGTCAACAAATAGCTGTTGTTGTGACCATGACCTTTGGCACGAAAATCAATAGGTTCTTATTCACACCATGGGGCATTATCAAAAAAATGTTTGTAAAAGTAGGACAAATTGTACACGAAGTAACATGTGGAAACCAAAATTACGTCCAAATATCAGTCTATCAATTACTGCTGTGACCTTTAGACCCCAAGATAAATAGGGTTTCCTCATTCAATTGTGCATTAATTGTTAATCAAAAGATTTTTTGCTGTAACCATAATGTTGACATCTGTACAAATGGATACCCAGATGCCTGGACATCTGGACAACACTCATCATATTATAAGCTGAGTTAGACTTTGTCACATCTCTGCTAAAAATTACAGCACTATGGTCCTATGGATGCTTGAGCTGAGTTGTGATCTTAATGGAATTGTAGTAGTAAAATAGATTTTTCATTTTGTGTCAAGTACAATGGGGAACATAGTTTCCTGACAATATATTTCATTGTTGGGAAACAATAAAACCATTCCAAATGCTGCAGTAACTTTGAATTTTATCCTAGTGACCAAAAATATTAAAAACAAATTGTTCAGAGAACAATTGCAGGTCCATCCACATTAAATTTCTAAATAATGGATAGGAAGGTACTTGCAGTTTACTCAAATTTACTATTGGTGACAAATCATAGGTTTCTTCATACTGATTCAACAAATATATGGTTTCTATGTACTTTGTCTGAAATAAGGGAGATAATTTACTACTTCAGGTTTAGAAAATGTCACTTGCGGTCTCATATGAAAGCTTTAGTCACACTGATTAAAAAAACATGGTTTCTATATACTTTTGTTTGAAATAAGGGAGGTAAATTACAATTTCCGATTTAAAATTTCACTTCTGGTACCATCTGATAGGTAACTTCACACTGATTCCAAAAATATATGGTTCTAGGTACTATTGAATGGAATCAGTGCAGGAAATGGCTACTTCCGATTTACGAAAGGTCACTTCCAGCTGACCTTTTCAACGTCATATGTCTACCAGCCTAATACAAAAGTTCCCATAGCTTTATCACGTCTAAATATGAATTTATAGCAAAGGTCAAGATCTAGAATGTCAAATTTACCTTTGACCTTGACCTAAATTTCAAGGTCATAAAGCAAGGACCTTAAGTCAAATGACCCTAAGTCCCTTCTGTATATAGTTAATGAGTTATATCCCAGTACAGCTAATTTTAAACATAAGACGGGAAAAACTCCAATTAAATGTCGACGCACCATTTTAACCAAACTATATACAGTGAAACTTCTCTAAACCGGTCCCTCTGAATACCAGTTCTCCCCCAATTACGGCCAAATCACGAAGTCCTGGCCGATTTGCATTCAATTAAATGGTCATGTAACCTTATAAAACCGGTCACCCCTTTAAACTGGATACCGGCCAGTATTTTTGTATTTAGTTAATCAAAATCAATAAAATTTAACCCCATAAAACCGGCCTTGTCATCTGAAATCACTGATCCATACATATAATTGTTATGTCAACATAAGATAATCCGTCAATCAGGACACCTGCATACTGACTGATTACTGTTCACCTGTCAATTTTGTTTCAATAACCAATTATGATTTTGACAGATTATAATTATCACACCTGCTACACAACAGTGTAATTAATTATGAAATAGTGATGTCAAAAATTTGTAGAACATTTGGATTAATTATTAATGAAATATCATTTATGTATAGTATTTTCATCTATTATTCCTGCAAAATAAAAAAATAAAATAAGATGAAATAGAAGTTGTAGCTGTATTTTATAATACATATAATATACAAAACTAAAATTCAGAAAGGAAAACATATATTTTGATTAAGGTAGAAAACATTTTCACATATACTCAAACACCCATATTAAAGGGAAGTAACTCTCGGTGATTTCAATTTCAACAAACCGGCCGTTTTTCGTGGTCCGACGACGGTTTTGAGAAGTTTCACTGTATATGTAATGACATGTTGCAGCTAACAATTTAGTTATACGGTTTCTGAGGAGAAGCAATAGTTAGCCAAAATCAAAATTTAGAACATGACCTTGACCTTTGACCGTGACCTCATTTTCATTTTGGTGGAAATCAAATCAAAAGACCCTAGGTGTCTATCACTTATTGTTTACCAGTTACAAATACATTTCAATTATATGAAATACATAAAGGGAAATAAATCTCTTATGGAGTCTCTGGATCGCTTCGGTCAAAAATTTTTATAAATTTGTCGGGTTCTTTTACGGTTGTGAAGGAGTAGGGATCACAAGAAAAACAGTGTTTGGGGAGATAACTCATACAAAGAAAAGTGTTCGGTTAAACGGTGTCGCTTTGAAAAGCGTATTTACTGTTCGATATCATGTACCAAATATCTAAGCGACATCTTGCCAAATAAAATCTTCTCGCAAGAAATAAAAGTGGCAGAAGAAAAAAAAAGAAAAAAAGAAAGAACAAATCAATAGGTCTTTCCACGGAAAAGTGGAAAGACGTAATAAATAGGGTCTTTTTGACCCCAAGGCCTATTACCCTAGTTAGAAGGACCAAATGTATGTAAAAAACCCAAAACAAACTTTCGCCAAAATTTTAGTCTATTGAGTTTCTTTAACATTGACATTTGACCTGCTGACCAAAAAATCACCAGGATTCTTGTTCTTTCCAAGGGAAATTCTGCAGTTTGGTGAAGGTCTGCCACACGATTCAAAAGATATCGATCAGAAACCAAATTTTGCCCAAATTTCAGTCTAACAATGGCTTCTGTAACCTTGACATTTGACATTTTGACCAATAAACCAATAGAAATCTTTATCGTTACATAATTTAATCATGTTCAGTAAAAGTTGGACATATGATTCGAAAAATGGAAACTGAAATTATGTCCACATTTCAGTCAATTAATAGCTGCTGTGACCTTGAGATTTGACCTATTGACCTCAAAATCAATAAGGATATTCGCTTCTAATGTTGCTCTCCAAAACCAAGTGTTTTATGGTTCAAAAGATAACATACAAAGACCAAAATGTGCAGTCTATCACTAGCTGTTTTACCATGACCTCTGTTCTAGTGGACCCCACCCCTTCCAATTGTTTAAGGTCTTCCTTGTCCTGTTGTTCATTCAACAACCAATTTGGTAAAAGATGGACATATAGTTCAAAAGTACATCCAAAACCAAAATGTTGCTCAAGTTTCAGCTGATGTGACCTTGACCTTTGACCTATTGACCCAAAATGAAAAGGCATCTGCCTCATCCAACTGGGCGTTATCAAGCTTAGCCAGGATTTTTCTTACAGATGAACAGATTTTGTCTGGAAACTGAAATCTGGGCAGAATTTATTATACTTTGTTGCAACTCACCTGAAAGTGATTTGAAAAAACAAGGCATATATGCCACAGGAAACTTCAGACATAAGGCATCTTTATACAAATAAAATAAGAAGAGACAAAGCACATGCATCCATCAAAATTAAAAGATGAACAACATTATACAAAACACTACACAGAAAATTCAAGTCAGCAATACAAGAAACAGACCAAAAACCATGAGTAAGCAGTTCCTGGCTTCATCTTTACTATGAAAACCCTTCAGTAGCCTCCTTATAAGCTGTAGTTTACATCCTTATTCTATCGTGAATAGTATCATACTCCATACTTATTTCTATATACTCCAAATGCAGGCGCTGCTGGAATGTTGCTGATAAAATAGTAAATGTAAAGTTAACGGGAAAATTGAAGTCAACACTTATGTCTTTTGTTTAAATTCTGACTTTTAAGTGTAAGTAAAGATATGACACAGATGTATGTTCTGTGAATACCACAAATAATATGTTTACATATAAAGAATCAAATGCAAAAATTGCTATTTCTTGTAGTTTATTATAAAATTGCTAATACATAATATAAAGTTTGTCATCTTATCAAATATAAAGTATATGAGAAAGGATCCATATGAAAAAATACATAAAACATAAAGTTTGTTATCTTATCAAATATAAAATTTACAAATAAAAGGGATCCATAATTTAAAGAAAATGTGGGTGATAATGATATTACATAACACTTAATATTAATGCAAGCTCTGAAGCAGTGAGGTCTCCCAGCTCTGTAGTATTCTAAATAATCATCTTGTCAGATTGAAAACAACCACAACAAATTTAGCATGAAAATGAGGTCAAGGTCAGGTTACTTCTTTGACTGTCAGACAGACATGTATACTCACAACATGCCTCTATAGACCAAATATAGACAACCTTCTACTCATAGTAATTCAAAAGATAATCTTATTAAAAAAAAAATGAAAAATTACCTAATCACAATTTATTACAAGTCATAACTAGCATATGTTGGATTAGAAATTTCGACATAAAGTCATCAGATCACCAAAAATAAGGTTTATCTAGCTTTTATTCCTCCTCAAATATAAAGCTGTATACATATAGAATAATGGCATTTTTGTTTTTGATACTGACTTTATCAAAAAATAAATTGCCATTATTCTTTTATCAGCAATTTGTCTTAACTGTTTTTTGGTTGAGAATATGAAGTTAAATGAAACGCAAGGTTTTCAGTTGTATGAATGAAGTCACATGCATTTCATTGATAAATTGACGTGAATGAACTTGAGCAAGTGACTTTGCTGCACTGATACATGACGTCATTGTCTAATATTTTCGTGTATCAAGTCCTGTCCATAATCTTAAAAATATTAGGCAGTAACATCAAAAAAAATGTACAAATTACCGAAAAAAATTACCACCATTGCAGGATTTGAAGCCACTGGCACATTAGCATGCATTTCATTGTATGCACCAATCGTAGCAGGTTATACAAAAAAGTGGCCTTACAGTACTAAACATAAAACAAAATTGATGTAAAGAGAAAAAGATGATAATCTTGTTCAGTATGTGTAATTATTTATGATTCTCTTGGATATTTTGAAGTGATATGAATGAAAGCAGAAGTCAATATCCGGTAAAAAAGTTGATATGCAAGTTTTTCTGGAAACTTTGTAGTACCGTAGAAAGTCAATAAATACAGGGTGTATTGTAATCATGAGCAAACTTTCACCAAATTGTGTTTCAGGACGAATTTAAGGGCCATACAAAAACCTTGTTGACAAAATAAACACAGAGACAATCATTTTTGCTAGCATGAATGGAATGACAAATCACTTAATAAAACTTCAATATAAAATTAAGTATATGTGGTATGAATGCTGATGAGACAACTATTCACCAGAGACCAACAACAAGCAATACCAATACCATATAGTAAGCTATTAATACTTATGACATGAAAAATCTAAAACAGTTCAAACCAGAAAACCAACAGCCTGATTTATGTATAAAACAATAAACAAAACAAATATGATAGATGGCTACCAATGACAACCACTGAATTACAAGCTCCTGACTTGGGACAGGCACTTGCAGAATGTGGCAGGGTTAAACATGTAAGATGTCTGCATTTTCGTAAATATTTGTAACTTGTAGACTGAACTATCATTCACTTTATTAAAATAGAAGAAAATTACCTCCATAGTTAAACTACTTGGGAATTTAAAACAAAACCAACTGTGTCTGGACCTGCATTGCTGCATGCAATTGATTTGGGGTAACACATATTCTGAAGCATAACTGATCATTCCTGTCATAAAAACCAAGAAAAGGTTGATGAAACTTTTCCTTGAATAAAGAGTGTTGTAAAATTTCAAATTATCAACAAACAGGAAGTGGCTAAACTGCAGATGTAAAAATTGATTAAAGCTACAACTCAACAGTATGAAGATGCAAAGCTAATATCAAATCATTCCCTTTTAAGAAAAACCAAGCAAAGTTTGATGAAAGTTTTCTACCCAAGGTCTTTCGAACAGACAGCCGGGCGGGCTGAGTTGAGCGGTTACTAGACCTGCTTTCGCCATTGGTGACTGAGGTAAAAACAGTATTGCACTTTTGTCCCATACAGTGTTCTCTATGGTCAGTGAAGCAGGTTGATAATCTTCTCACATTTATGTCCTCTGCAGTCTTCCATAAATTTAAGAACATGCTGACATTTTTTACAATTCTTCATATCTTTTATCATATCCCTATTTTTTTCAAAGCCTGGTTTGTCAATATAATCTATAATATTGTTTAGTTCATTTTCATCCTTCACTAAATCATACAGTTCTACAAAAGTCTGTAAAAAAAGAAAAATGAAACACATTATGTATGACAAATTTAACATAAATTTTTGCATAAATATAGTATAATTCAATTTCTAATATTTTATAACTCTTTACAATCTGATTGAAATACAGATCCTGTGTCCAACCTTTGCTTACAAGGATCTGACAACACTCCAGTCTACTTTCTGGTCTATTAATTATTACTCAGCCAAGGTGTATATCATAAGGACAAAACTTGAGGATCCCAAAAGGTCTTTTAATAAGAAAGTAGAACAGAATGCTATCAGATTCTTGTAGGCAAAGCGATGACACAGGATCTGCATTTTAATCAGATAGTAATTCTCTACTACTTAATAAAGATCAGAAGATCTTGGATTAACATCGATGAGAAAGCAACCAAACAGTTTAAGTTACTTAGAAATCAAATTGATATGTCAATATCACTCTACTGTCCTCAACTATTAACAAATGAACACCTTCCTTTACAGCCTCTTAATCAATCTGAGTGTGGATAATTTCTACATAGACAAAAGTATCTAAAACAGCATGTGTAGTTTTAAGAGAATTGCTAGAATATATTTATTTACTTCTTATAACTGCTTTCAATATTTTTTTCCCAATAAAAATAATATAAAATTTGCATTTTGTTCGTTCCCATTCAGCTAGTAGGTTGTGATGGTTGGTACAAATCACCTTGAAATAGACTTATTTGCGCAAATATTTGTATTGTAATCAATTTCAATTTGAAATAACATTGATTACTGTAAATTCAGAAATTATTGGGATTTTTGAGAAATCGAAAAATGCCTAATTAATTATTGCAAACATCTCCATACAGATATATGCATCAGATTTCAGAATGTGAGTCCTTATTATTGCGATACTTACCAAGTCGCATTATTCGCATTAATAAGAACCTTGTAATAATTTCTGAATTTACAGTACTAAATGAATTGCATCATGTACTGTGCTTTCATTGGTCTTAGTTTTAAACCTTTAAACTTCACAGGATATTTGGACACATACTGAAGATCTTCACTTGAAATTGACTCTCATTTCTCTTGAATTGGATGCTATATTTTTCACCGAAAGGTACCCTTTGGTGAAATTGTATTATCCTATTGTGTTCTATCCAGACCCTTGCAGCAATGTAAAGAATCAGGGCGGATCCAGGTTTCTGACCAGGGGGGGGGGCAATCACAGAAAAATAGAATATATACCGCTGAAAACCCTATATAAATCGTTAGATTTTTTTGGCGATGAAAATGTCAGTTTAAATATGAAAAATTCTTTAATAAACTTACTGCATTGTCTTCCATCACATAACATAATTTTTGTTTATCCATATTTGGTATACCCCATGTCACAAAGCATCTAAATGTGTTGTTATGACTATCTTCACACACACAGTGGTTGTCACAATTCTGAAAGAAAAATATGCACTAGTAAATCAAAATAAGAAAAGAATATTGGATACATATTTTTGGTTTATTTTAAGGTAAAGTCATTTTAATAATAGCCTGGATACTTATGAAAAGTTGTTTACCAATTTGACTTAAAAAACTTGTTTTAGTTCAATTATATGGTAAAATTTGTCTCTCTACTTATCTTATAATACATTTGTAGTGGACTTCTAGTTTACAGTAGGGTCAATTAAGATTGGAGTCAAACACACCTGCCACATTCAGGGATCGAACTCACAACCATAGTGTTCATAGGCTAGTGACACAGAAAATTAATTACTTGGATCACTTAGCCACTAAGGTCCTTAATAAATGTTGAATTTCCTTTATTACATTGCCTGTCAAACAGATAGTAAAGGGTTCAAACTCATCTAAAATTTATGAATGGACAAATGAATTTGTTCGAAAAATTCAGTCTTTACCCAGTTAATAATAGGATCATACAATAAGGTTTACAAAATGTTTGGATTCTTACCTGAATGATAAGGCATCAATGACTGACATAATATATAAGCTAACTAACATCACAGAGCTTTTTGGTGAAGGACACAACATAAAGGACACATATTTTCAAAGGAGAGTATAATTCATTAAATTTTTTTTTAAATATTCCAATAACTTACTGCCATGCCTTGATTTTTGTACTGAGGACAACCTTGGATTTCATTGTGATGTTCTCCATAATGTTCTAATAAAATTGGTGATGATCTATTGTAGTTCTGTGTTGTCAATAACTTTAGTAATGATTCTCCTTGCATTGTTATAGGTATAGGTGATTCTGCTATCTCTAGAAATGTTGGGGCTAAGTCAATAGCTGATACTGGAGACTAAAATCAAATAATTTGTATTACAAACATTTCAATCCACAACATAAAGTTGTTGATATTTCTTTAATTCTAAGCCTATTTATACTTTCCAGAACAGTTGATTATATTTTTATAATCAACTTGTGGTTTGCTTGATTTCAGTTATTCATTTGTTAAAATTCAATTATGACTTCAAATTTCTCACTTTCCTCTAATTTGGCTATTTATAAGGATGTCACATAGAAAGAACAAAATCTTTTTGCAGAGCTGGAAAGATAAAGTTTGCCTACATATTGTGAAAAATTATTATAGAAACAGATTCCACCACAGAATTGATTGTGATATATTGTTTCTTCTCCAAGACAGTTTAAAACTCAAATTTAAAATGTGATGCATTACGTGGTTGTCACTGTCTGTTACTACATCTGAAACTATATAGTCATTATAATACTTACATTATATGTAGAACCAGGTTTTATGCGAGGTCCTCGAACCATAAATGGAACTCTGTTATCAAATTCATACAACTGTCGTTTATCATTAGGCAATGAAAACTGACCTACAATACCAGTAGTCAAAGCTGTAATACCTTAGTATTTAAAGTTCCACTATGATTTTTTCTACAAATTGTTGTATATTTTTTATTTTAACTTTGTTAGATTTGACATGTCAATTGTTTCAAAGCTAGCTGGGCTACTTACCAATGCTGAGCTTTTGACTGGCTACATCCTAAAGTTTCACAGAATTTAATGCCACACCTGGTTTTGATAATTCTACCATTATTACATTGTCAAAACACAAAACTTTCAGATGTTATCCGTGAAAATAAGTTGGAGTACAGTATATGCCATAAAAACAAATCTCTGTGTAGCAGCCTCTACATACCAGTTTTTTGGTAAACTTGTGTTGAAGTTTTGTTGTCTCATTGATGTTGATCACACAGTTTTATACATAGTGTAACAAAAGCACTAAATTCTAATGACAACTTATTTGAAACTAAAAAATGTTGACATTTTAATGTTACCTAAATGATATCCGTTATCAGATGTGAAGAATATAAATGTGTTGTTGATCAGACTTTTTCTGTCAGAATGTTGACTACATTTTCTACCATATCATCTACTGACAATAATGTTCTCCATCTGAAACAAAAATGGAAAATTTACTATCTGAAAATATTAGTCTCTATATTTTATAAATAGAAAAGAAGATTACTAATGCATTACAATACCAGCATAAAAAAAGAAATCACTTCAACATGTAAATATTTACCTGTTTCTGAAAATATCATCAATAGTTGATACTGTATCACTGGGCATAGGGTTAAGTGCTTGTTCAATCAACCAGTGTTTGTCCTGAAATAAAAATTTTAGTTGAACTAAGTTTTTGCCCATGATTTTCAATGTAGGGTTTCTTTCTGTATGTGTAAGCAACACAACTTCTAGTAGTGGTGAATAATCATGCAAAGTTACATCCATGATTTCCACAGGTAGTTTTGAAGTTAAGGAGTAGAAACAATGTGGTATACATGCACAGGGATGGATAAATTAAACTAAGTTTTTGACCATGACTTTCAGTGTACAGTTTTCTTTTCTTGAGACACACCTTCTGGTAGTGGTGAATAATCACTGAACTCCGAAGGGGTATAAAGTTAGAGAGTTAAAACAATTTGTGACAACAGATGAACCGATGCATGAACAGAAAGACAAGTTGATTACTAAACACAACCAACTATCTACAATTATATAGATATAAGAAGATGTGGTATGAGTGCCAATGAGACAACTCATTGGCACTCATACCACAAAATATGTCTTTTTTGAGTGAAAGTTGGACACTGATATTTTTCATATCAATGAAGTTAGACTGTCTATTTTCATCAACAATGTGTTTATAATAAAAAGAATGTCTTTAACTTCTGCTGTTTTACTTATACTTTTATAAATTTCAATGTTGCTTACAAATGGTAAGGTTATATTTGAAATATGATATAGCATAATAGTGCTTATTGCAATATATGCCTTTATTTCACTTTAAAGTTTACGTATTAATTAAATGTTTGTAATCAACTAAATTTGATACTTACCATTATAAATCACAATAGCTATTATAAAGTAGTTTTCTTTTTCATTTAAAATAGCTGTCTCAAATTCAGTAAGACATTCCCAATGTGAAGTGAGTGAATCAAATACCGACTGTGCAAGACCCTCATGGGTAGTCAAGGTCATTAAAAAAACCCTCATCAATCAAATTCAACTGACACATATGAATTCTCTACCTATCAATTTAAACCTTTTAGTAACTGTCCAAATGAAGAACATGAATGCGACTGCTTTCCATGATAAATATTAACTAGAGGCCTTAAATAGCCTTTGTCACTCACATAGGTCTATGTGCAATGGACACAATAAACATATAATTCATGGCTAAAATCTCTGTTTTGTTGATCTTGTATTGCTGATCATTTATTCTGTCTACAATTTCACTTGTCTGCTACAGTTTTTGCCCAAAACACAAAAAGGGTAAACAAATCATCATTTAAGGGCAATACATCCTATAAGAAAACAACTGACAATTTCATCTATATTAATCTGTTTGCAGATCTTGTCTTGCTGATCATATTTTCTTTTTTCTTTTTTCAATATAATAGGCAAAAATAGAAGAAAAAAAAAATAGAAAAAAAATTGTCATTTACGGGCAATAACTCCTCAACTGACGATTTCAGCCAAACAAATTATTTGTAGATCACCTGTTGTCTTGTTGATCATTTCTGCTATTTATTGCGAACCAAATTAAATTTTTCCATAGAGTCAATTCTCCTATTGGTCAATCTATTTAAACGTTTGTCAGTTCTGTTGTCCCATTGAATAAATACAATAGCTATTGTTCATGAGTAGTTTATTCACTGGGACCTTTAAATTTCTTCTAAGAGAAATCCATCACTCATTGATTACTTTACCTGAGTAAATAAAAGAACAGAGTTCCAATGTCCCCCGCATTGCACATATTTTATCTATCCAAGGTACAAGGGCAACAACTAGAAAACCCTTTTTTTTGTTGTTCTTTAAATCAAATTATAATATACTATAAGTTTTATAAAAATCTGGCAATAATTGTAACCGTAAGAGCGCGAATGAGGCCATTTTCCATAAATTTAATATTTCCACTAGGGGCATAACTCTTTTAAAAAATGTCGATCGGCCACCATTATATAACTTGTCTGAGATATTGCTGATATTAACCTATAGTTAAAGTTGTATAAAAATCTGGCAAGAATTGTACCGGTGAGAGAGCTAACAAGACTGGGAGGACAGACCGACGGATGCCCGGTATTTCTATGTCCCCCGCAAAAGCATGCAGGGGACAAAAATGATCTCCTAAAGAAGAAAAATACATGTTTTAACTCATGAAAAAGCATGTGATATTGTATTTTTTCAATATCAATAATGTATTTTCAATAAAGAGATGACAGACGCCAAGTGGGCCAGGTGAGATAATAAAAGATAATGTCGATTTACATACACAAGACAGCAACCCAGCAATCAATATACCAAAAAAACGTCTAGAGATCACTTTTAATTGATGGTTTGGTCTCCTGCAGGTTCTATTTGGTCATATAGCTTGTATAGCTTTTAAAATATTTAAACATCCTCGAATTTCAAATTTTTGGTTTTTGAGCGTTTCAAATGAAAGTAAAATGAAGATGTTACCATTAAAGAATTCAACAGGAGAGAAGAAATTAAATTATTCACCCTGTAGCTTATCTGTATTTAATTTAAACTTTTTTTTTTAATAAAGGGAAACAACATGGAACTACTACAATAAAGATCAATATCGATGGTAAACACACCTGCTGTTTCTCCCCCCTCTGCCAACTTCATTTAACTAATAGTACAATGGAAAATAACATAATCAAAAAGGATAACAGGAATCCCCAAATAAATTGGACAGGTTACAACAAACCACAACAATTGCCAACATCCTTCTTTTCCAAAAAAAATAGGTGCACAAAGAAAGGCCAACACCAAGAACAATACTTGGTGCAGGTAGCCTGGTCTGCTAACTGTGTACAGACAAGAATAAAGTGGGATTAAACGTATTTTACATGTGCACAAACCCTCTACTTTGCCTATCAAAACCAGATGTCAGGAACCTTGTCAGGGGTTGTCTTTTGTTACATTTTAATGGTTTTTCCCCTTCTATTAGGGATTTATTGACAAGCTAACATTTGATTTTAATTTTTAAATTAATTAATTATTCAAGCCCTGACTGACTTTTCTTTTATGTAAATTAGTACAGAAATATGTCCAAAAATGGTTCTTCATATATTACTGTTTTAAAGAGGCAATATGTCTCAGGTACATTTTGCCTTGACTGGGCTTTTTATAGCTTCCTATTCATTATGGGTTTCGATCATTGTTGAGGCTGTATGGTGACTATAGTTGCTAACATGTGTCATTTGGTCTCTGGTTGTTTAGAATCAATAATTAACCATTCCATGAATGTTGTAACTAGGAGTTCTTGGAGCTCGTTTGTCAGCAAAGTTATCTTTATACTTTGATGCTGGTGTAAAGGGTGCATGTGATGCAGGTGTAGATAACATCATAAAAAATGGTCCAGATTCTGTTGATTGCTGGTCCAAAAATTCTGTAGCTCTTCTGTTCTGAAAAAAAGTGTTTTATTCAATTAAACAATATGAATATTTACCTTTTCCCGTTGATTGCTGGTTTAAAAATGCTGTAATCTTCTGTCCTGAGAACATTTATGTTTTTGTCAAAAGAAAATCATCCCCTCCTTTAGTGACAGTAAGTTACAACAGGGCAATATTTCATCTAAATCCCAAATATTCCCAATTATGTATACTTTGCCTAACTGTTTCAAATTATGAAACAAGAGTGGACACACAGAAATGTCTCGCCTGTCGTGTATTTCTAATTGAAGTTATGTTGAAAGTAATGCTATCAGACATACATTATAAAGTTTAAGCTGTAAATAATGAGATAATGTCGCTGCTGCTGATGCTTGTATGAACGCTAAAGCTGCTGCCAGGCCTGCAGAAGACAACTCTATTGCTTATATTTTCTAAGAAACAAAGTTCAGCATTAAAACTTAACATTGACCAATTAGCCATGTAAAAGGGGTTAAGGTCATATGATACCTGGCGGACAGACATAAACACCTTACAATCATTCCATAATCCAAATATAGTTGACCTATTGCTGAAAGTATTAGAAAAATAGACCAAAAACAAAAACTTAACATTGAGCAATGAACAAAAAAAATGAGGTCAAGGTCAAATAAAACATGTCAGACTGACATGTACATCGTAAAATATTTTCATACACCAAATATAGTTGATTTATTTTATACAGTATAAGAAAAACAGACCAAAACACAAAAACTTAACTTTAACCAATGAACCATGAAAATGAGGTCAAGGTCAGATGACACCTGCCAGTTGGACATGTACACCTTACACTCATTCCATACACCAAACATAGCAGACCTATTGCATACAGTACAAGAAAAACAGACCAAAACACAAAAACTTAATATAACCACTGAACCATGAAAATGAGGTCAAGGTCAGATGACACCTGCCAGTTGGACATGTACACCTTACAATCATTCAATACACCAAATATAGTAGACCTATTGCTTATAGTATCTGAGATATGGACTTGACCACCAAAACTCAACCTTGTTCACTGATCCATGAAATGAGGTCGAGGTCAAGTGAAAACTGTCTGACGGGCATGAGGACCTTGCAAGGTACGCACATACCAAATATAGTTATCCTATTACTCATAATAAGAGAGAAATTAAGAATACTAAAAATCTTAACTTTTTTTAAGTAGTCACTGAACCATGAAAATGAGGTCAAGGTCGATGGTCAAGGTCGATGGACATATAACAGACGGAAACTTCATTACATAAGGCATCTATATAAAAAGTATGAATGATCCAGGTATTCTACCTTCTGAAATATTAAGCTTTTAAGAAGTTAGCTAACGATCACTATCCCTATGTCGAGCTTTCTGCGACAAAAGTCGCAGGCTCGACAAAAAATGAGAAATGTTTTGAAAATGCTTTTGTTATTTAGGCTCTTTAGTTCTAAACATACAGAAAATTAACATTTTCCCCTACCAAATCGATCTTGTATTATCAACTAAGTATCATAACAGATGAAAAAAATTCCTGTTATTTAACACTTTAATTTCTTACAGTTGTTAGAGAGGTCAAACTTTTTGTGTGTGCATATTTATAATAACTTGAAGACAAGAGGCTGTCAGATTGACAGCAAACCGGATTTTCCTGCACGAAAATGATATTTACAATCTGGACCCCCAAACAGGATCAAGTAAAAAAAATAAATGAATTTTTGAAGGGTTCAGAAATGGAAAGGCCAAAATCAATCTAAGTATCACTTTTCGCTACTTAAAGGTCTACAACTCAACAAAGATAAAAGCTTAAATCGTTAAAAACAACTTGACCATTATTTAGTCATAGGAAACAACATATCTAAATTTGAAAAGATTTTGTCAAAACATTTTCAAGTTATTGCGTGAACAATGTTGTAAGTATCACTTTTTACTATTTAAATGTCTACAACTCAACACTGATAAAAGTTAAAATCGTGAAAATTGAACTTGACCTTCATTTAGTCACAGGAAACAACATATCTAAATTTAAAAAGATTTCACCAATGAATTTTTCAAGTTATTACATGGATACCACTCTAAGTATCACTTCTAGCTAATTAAAGGTCTACAACTCAACAACAAAATAAGCTAAAATTGTGAAAATCGAACTTGACCTTCATTTAGTCACAGAAAACATCATATATAAATTTGAAGTTTTCAAGTTATTGCCAGAACACTGTTTGGCAGCCGCCCGCCAGCTGTACATCACCAAATTAATAACCAATATTTTCATTTGAAAATCCATTTAAAAATCTTAATATATCAGATGCATCTGATAAGATTCAAAATTCATTTGTAAAAACATGTATCTTTTGCAGATTTCCTGATGTAGGGACATTAATTTGCAGGGAATATGCATTGAATTTCTGCCAATATAAAACAGTAATATTACACACAATTTGAATTTGTTAAATATCTTGTAAAGTTTAGAAGATAAATATGAATTGTTTGCTGTCTCATTAGTCAATCACACTATATAGTACATGCATTGTAATAGTTAATAGTTTGAATTTTATATTGATCAATATATACATGATATACATTATATCATGTTAAATCATGGCAGATTTTCCAAAGTAATTTAAAAGTGTATTTGTATTGGCTATTGTGCACAAAGATTGTATAACCAAGTGTACTGTACAAATATTGCAACAACAATAAATAAAATTTTATTTTGAAAAAGTATACTTTAAAAGTCTTTAAATAATCCATTGTATTACATACTAAGGTTTTCTTAAGAATTCCATATGTAATTGATACATTCATCCTTCATAACTTAAAATTATGGATTTTAAATAAAATTTCATTGTATTCACATCTATTTTTCTAAACAGACTCAGATTGCATATTTTGTATGCAACATAGTGTTCAAGTTGAACAATTTCATTATATATGTCAACTATCATAAAACTGTATTGAAGGATATAATGTGGAAAATCATATAGTAGTTTTGTTTTTCATTTAAAATGGCTGCCTCAAATTCAGTAAGACGTTCCCAAAGTATAAAACAATGTGAAGTGTGTGAATCAAATGCAAAAATAAAAGTGAAATGTATTGATTGTGACAAATTTATGTGTGAAACATGTAAAAGGAATCATTCAAAATATAAAGATGCAGAAATTCATAAGCTTGTAGATATAAAAGATATCAATGCAGATGATGAATACAAAATGAGCGAGGCAAATTCAAGGCAGTCAGATGTAGCAGCCACATAGACCAAATATGTTGTATGTACTGCAGCTCATGTAATAAACTCGTGTGTCCAACATGCATTCAGGATAATCACCAGAATCACGATTTAAAAACCATAGATAGTGGCTGCAAGGACCGGTTGAATAAAATATTGAAAGTTCACGATGAAGTTTCTACAGAAACCATTTTATATCTTCGGAAACTTGACATACTGGAAAAAGTTGACCATTTCCAGTATGAGGAGATACTACGTCGAATAGAACTGGATAAAAAGAAGCAATGGAAAAGTTGAACAAAAATACAATGATGTAAAAAACAAGTTGGGGGGACAGAGGAATTTAATTTCTAGTCTTCTTACATCTAGGAAAGACAAAATTTACAAGCTGCAAGGAAATATTGACCAAGAAAAGAAGCATTTTAACAATATTGCTGTAAGTAAGGACACAACAAAATTTGTTGAAAAAGCAGAAGAATTTGAAAATAAACATTTGAAAGAGGTTACAGATACCATTCATTCAAATCGCTATAAATCAAAAACACTGCGGTATACACCAGGAATAGTGTTTGGAATGGAACCAAATACAACTACCAATGAAATTGATGTTACATTTCAACAAGCATTCAACACAGATTTTACCATAAAGGACTTGAAGATTGACAAAAGCAAGACAATATGGACATCAACCATTGATAGTATCAACCAGGTTGAAGCTAAAAATGGCGTTGAAAATTTAACCATCACTAAAAGAACACCAAATTCAGCGGACACAGGAGAAATTAGACAAATTGAAGTAACGAACACAAATGATCTGGTGTTTATAACTTCTACAGGTATTTACAGTTTAAATAAAAAAGATGAAACAATCAAGAAAATAGTTGGTTTAACCGAAAAATATAAGCCAAGGTCAATACACATTTACAAAAATCATATTTTTATTGGAATGAGTTTTGATGATGTTAAAAACAGCACTGACAAAGCAATCATAGAAGTCTTCACCTTGGAAGGGAAGAAGTTACCAGCAAAAACCATTTTCAATACAGGAAATCAATTTCTTATCAACGGCTCTGTTACTGGTTGTGCCACCTTTAACGATGAAAGTGAAACCTTTACAAGGAAAGAAAACTCAAACAAAGGAACCATATGTTACATTGATTACAACTGTAAAGATGATTCTCACTGCGGACGACTTATTAAACTTAACTTGAATCGTGACATTCAATGGGAATACAGAGGAAATATCATTATTAATAGTGAAAAGAATCCATTCAATCCCTGTTCAATGGTGGTAACAGAGCAAGACAATATTGTTGTTGCAGACTGTAAACAAAGTTCCCTACACATTATTCAGCCAAATGGACTTTTACTGACCATAGTGGATTTGACCTTGGTAGGATTACAAGGACCAGAGCTGCTGACCCTAGATGGAGATGGGCACCTGTGGATTAAAAGTTGTACAGACACAAAGAACGGAAAATTATCTGAACTGACATTTTCGGGTTTTTAGTTTTTACTGATTAGATATTGGACCTTAGAATAAGCATATGAAACTTCATGGTATGTTTAAGTACTTTTAGACCTTTTCAAAAGAACAACATGTATGCTTTATCTGACAAATAAAAATTTGGAATTAACAAAAAACATAACATGTGTACTCATAAATATTTTTCTGCATTATCAGCAATATGTTCCTTAAAGTGATATTATATGCTGTTCTTACTTCATTATAAATTAAGTTTTCATGATTAACCACAAGCCCTATGTCCATGGCCTGTAAATTTTCCTGAAAAGAGGCCTCACAAGCCAATATGAATTTAAAGAAATTTTTATGCAGACTGATTTTCGACCCTTAAATTGTGAAAGACTTTTGTTTTTCAATACTAGTCAAACTGATTTAATGGTTTTAACCATGTCTTTCACTATGTTCAGAAACATTCTGATGTACATAGGTAAATGATCATTACAAAGGTTCCAAATATAAATATTAACCTTTCATGCATAGTTACTGAGACTTTCATGCATAGTTACTGAGAAACAGACTTCATCTTGAAAAATAACATAATGTGGAGCATAAATGTCAGGTCAACACTCTCATTAACTATTGTGTCCTAAAAAGAATTGCGAAGTATTTGAAAAATATAGACTATTTTACCAAGTACAGTTCAATATAACTGAACTAATGCAATGACTGAACATATTTAAATACCAGACTGATTTATTTTGATCAGAGTTGTATATTGATCTTATTTTTAAAATAAAACTCAAATCAGTCTGAAACAACAAAGGTGAAAAGTATCAAACAATAAGAAGACCTCATATCACCTTTCTTATATTGGGTTAAGTTTGAAGTAAATATCTCATGGACATACTTGATTTCTTGTGTCACACATGAAAAATTGATTAGTTTTTAAAGATTAATATGTACAAAACTTTTGAATGACAATAGTGACAAGTATACAGTGCCTCAGACCATTTAAGACCATTCTTAATAATTTGATAAAAGAGAGGCGAAAGATACCAAAGGAAATTCAAACTCATAAATCAAAAATAAACTGACAACACCATGGCTATAAAAATGAAAAAGACAAACATCAGTACACTAACACACATAGAAAACTAAAGACTGAGCAACACGAACCCCACCAAAAACTGGGGGTGACTCAGGTGCAACGGAAGGGTAAGCATCCTGCTCCACATGTGGCACCCATCGTGTTGCAAAAGTTTGAGGTAAATCACAGAAGGCATACTTGATTTAGTACCAAAAAAGAAAGAAGATAACAAAATAAAAGGTCATAAGTACAATAAAAAGGCCAACAGTTCCTTTATCCCCATCAGCCACCCTTTTTTATGAACTTAGGTGAATGACGGTTGAAAATAGGATTAAATACCACAATCAATTACTTCTATTCAAATAGGTGCAGGTTATTTACAGTACGTGCTTAATTCATACAAACTATGATCTTTTATTAGCTGAAAGATGAATCATTCAATTTTTCATAGAAATGAAAGCAACTGAAGTCAAGAATCTTGAATCATTAGCTCTGCCTACTTCATTAATCAACACTTTTTTTGCAGTGTATGTGTACTTTGTGCAACCGATTATGTTTTTTAAAAAATCACAAATTTTAACAATATATCTTGAAATATGGATAATTGATATATACAAGCTATTAACTTTGAAATTGTCATCTTCGTAAGCTAATTTCAGCTATATGATGTATTATAATTGATTTCATTTGGAATGATACTGCTTTCATTTCACTAGACAATTTCTGTCCAAGTTTTCTGTTTAAAGTTTTACTTTCCGATTCAAAATGTGAATAACATATATTTTTTTATTTCTGAAATTGTTTTCATTAGAATCAAATGCTGTTTGATACGAAACAATGCTTCATGCAGTGTGTTGGTCAGTTGCTTTCATTTCTTAATTGAAAAAAAAAAAAAAAAAACCAGCATTCAATTCTATAATGAAGCACCACACTACCTAGATCAAAAGTTTAAACAGATATCAGATAATAATCCCTACTCTTTGAGAGGTGTTACTCAAGGTAGTTTGATAAGAAAGTTCCTACATAAAAAACAGTGCTGTTTTAAAAATCTTTTGTTTATTCAGGATCAGTTTATGGAATGGAACAAAATACAAAATGTGTAAAGTGCAAAAGACTTTTACTTTTGAACAAAGTCTTTTTCAGAATGTATTATTTTTATTTGTATATAATATATTTTATTACATATGTTACTAGTGTTATTAGTTTAAAGAAGATTTTTTTCTATTAAATTGTTTTTCATTTTGTTATCCCAGAGCCTTTTATAGCTTACTGTACTGTTTGGATTTTGCTCATTGTTGAAGGCTTTACAGTGACCTATAGTTGTTTACATCCTTTGTTTTTAGTGAATATTTTCCTTATTGACAATCACACCATATCTTATATTATATTTACATATGCTTTAACCAGTTTTCTTGCATGTCGTAAATTTTATAAAATTTTTATTATGGGGTATAATATCAGGAGTGCTCAGGTGAAATTCAGTTAGATGAGCTCAGATCTATTTTAAGGGCATACGTACCATACAGTTACAGGGGAGAAAATAAAGTTGCTTATGTAAAAATGTTATTTTTCATGAATGTGTTAGATATCTGGAAAGATTTTTTCCCATTGATCATTAGCTTGAAAACTAGTACATGGACCCCTTTTTTTAAAAATAACATTAGGTTTAATTATGTAGGAAGATAATTTGAACCATTTTTTATGAAAAAAAATCACTGATGAATGTTTTTCTATAAAACAAATTTAGATCACAAGATATTTCAAAAGTTCTGAGAAAAAAATGCTTGTGTTTAACTTTTGAAACAAAAAAGTTAGACATTTCTGCCAAACGGATAGAAATGTAAAAAAACAAGGTATTTTGAGTAAATATCTAAAATTGCTACCCCATTTTATCTCTAAATGTATAACATGAAGGTATACTTTTGATAACATATTTAAGTTGATCAGTGGGGTCTCGGTGGCCGAGAGTTCTAAGTAGTCAAACTACTGTATCACTAGCCTGTCGACAACGAGGTTGTGAGTTTGAATCCTTCACGCAGCAGGTCAATCTTAATTGACTAGGATTGTCAGTTGTCCTATCGAAGGTCGTGGTTCTCTCTGAGGCATTCCAGTTTCCTCCAATAAAATCTGACCGCCACAAAATAGCACAATATAGCTGAAAGTGGCGTCAGCCACCAATCAATCAATCAATTAAATTGATCAGGGAAAAAATAGCTTGCATGCAAATTTTCATAAATATTTGATTTCAACAAAGACATATAATACATATATCTCGACAAAATTTTGTAAATCTGCAAATTCAGTATTGTGTGCATTTATTATTGAGATTGTTTAACCATTGATACAAATGTCAGATATCTTTTTTTACGATTTAAGGAAAATAGCCAGATACAAGTAGTTTTAATAACTTAAAATGTTAGTTTCTATTTTTGCAAAACTATCACTATCAATATTTTGCATTTAAAAAAAAAAATTCGAAATTTTTTTTTAATTTGAAAAAGCTGTAACTGTCTGCATAACATTTTTTTTCATTATTTCAGAATGCCATATTTACACAATTTTGAATTAAATTTTTATGCCTTTACAAATATTATATAACATATCTGCTCAAATATTACATGTTTATCTCTATATATATGTCTGTCATATCTGTTTTTCATAAATTGGATTGTTATAAATTAGACTGTTAGTTTTCTTATTTGCATTGTTTCACATATTGTCATGTCAGGCCTTTTATAGCTGACTATATGGTATGCCTTTTTCTCATTGTTGAAGACTGTATGGTGACCTATAATTGCTTAAATCAATGTCATTTGAACAATGGTGGATAGTTGTGTCATTGGCAATCATACCACATTTCCTTATCTTTATATTACCCTGAATTATTATGCGGATTTAAAAATAAACTGAAATAAATACTGATATAGTTTTGACTTTCAATTATTATGAACTTTGGTACCATGAATGACACAAAATGACAACTCTTTTCTAATTTTGTATCATTGATGCTCAAAAGCTGTCACACCAAAAAGTCTTAACTGCTTCAAACTCAAAAACTGAGGTCCATTCACTGATCAAGTAAAATCTGTCTGGTGCACAGTTCATTTATATGCATTTATCCGCAATTGGAACATTTCCCTTTGATCTTGCTGCCTAATATTTTCAATATCATGGACAGGACTTGATACTCGAAAATATAAGCCATGACGCCATGAATCAGTGCAGTAACGTCACATATTCTTGTCCATCCGCTTCAATTTATCAATGAAATGCACGCGACTTCATTCATACAATCGAACAACGAACCCAATGTTTTGTACGCGTAAAGTAGTTTTACTTATTATTTCATTTAACTTCTTATTCTTTACAAAAACATAGAGTTAAGACAGATTGTCGATAAAGAATAATGGATTTATTGTTTGATACTGACTTCATCAGCTCGAATATCAGCTCGCCTAGCGGGCTCGCTGATATTCTTGCTGATAAAGTCAGTATCAAAACAAAATCCATTATTCTATATATATTCAGTTAAAATATGATTAACATTGATTATCTTATTGATATATTATGGATATATCTTTTCTCACACACAATCTACACACCAAATATTGTTGATCTATCATATAAAGGTACTCAACAGACTTCAACCAAGAAAACTTCACTTGACCAACAGAGCTTGACATTTTGGACAATATGAATAGGATGTGGGGTATTATCAAAGTGACATCATTTAACTTCACAAAAAAAAATATAACAAAAATATCCAAAGGTTAATACACAGTCTTCAACATTAGACAAGTGTCTATACAAAACATCAAATTCTAAACTGCACTAGAAAAAGTGAATAAATATAACAGAGACCATCATATCAAATTTCCTAATGAAAAAAAAAATTGGTTAAAGAGAACCAGTGACATGGTTCTTGACATGGACTGGGCACATAAACATGAATGATATATACCAAATTTGTCAACCTATCACACAATGTTTGTAAGGAACAGCCTTAATCCTGAAAATAAACCTGATCACTGGAATGAAAATGAGGTTGTGACTATATGACATGTCCGACAGACATTTACTCCCACAACCAATCCAAATACCAAATATTGTTGACCCAACATGCATAGTCACTGAGGTAAGACTAGGCCTTGCTGTCATAAAACTTATCCTATTCAGACTCAGAATTCAACCCAATCAAAATGCTGAATCTGATGTTTCTAACACAAGTTTTGTACTGTAGTACTGAGTAAAGTTTTATGAATGTACGCCTAATCTGAAAAGTTGACTTGAACAGACTGGAGCATAAAATTGAGATAAAGAACAGTTTTTTCATTCATAATAGTTATTACATGCTACTTTTCCTTTTGGAATAGATATTATATATATTTTTCCAAAAGGAATAGATATTACATAATACCTTTTCCTTTTGGAATATATATATTACATTATTTTTTTTTTTCATTAGAATAGATATTTATTCCAAAGATACTTTATTATGTAACAAAACTTCCTATTGGAATTTATTTTATGTGATAAAATTCTGAGGAATCGGTCCTTTTATTATCCTCATGGAATATGTATCACATAACATTAATTCCAATTGGAATTTTTGTTACATAATAAATTATCTTTGAATAAATATTATGGTAGAACTCTATTCTGTGACAAGTTCAGATGAATCATACATCTTAAAAGATTTCATACACCAAAAATTTATCGAAATGATCAAAGAAAGTTATATCAATAATGAGTAGAACATTTACTACAAGAATCACAGAACCTTTACATTATCATTGATCCATGTAAATGAGGTCAAATTCAATTGCAAAATGTATCTGATAAATGGAAATAACAATATAAAACTTATCAATGGCCAATGAACCAAGAAAATGAGGTTAAGGGCAAATGAACCATGTCAAATATTTTGGTTTATTTGGAACCTACATGTAAGAAGGAAGCACCAAAGTTAATTACATCATTATAAAACATTTATCAAAATGATCAAAGAAAGTTATGTTTATAATGAGTAGAACATTTACTACAAGAATCACAGAACCTTAACATTAACATTGATCCATGAAAATGAGGTCAAAGTCAGATGAACCCTGCAAGACAGTCATGTACATCTTACAATCATACCATACACCAAATATGGTTAGCCTATTGCTTATAGTATCTGAGAAACAGACCTACGGGTAATTACCAAAATTTAACAATTTTGACCAATAAACCATAAAAATGAGGACAAGGTCAGCTGAACCCTGCAACACAGCATGTACACCATGCAATCATTCAATACACCACATATAGTTGACCTATTGCTTATAGTATCTGAGAAACAGACATAACCATGAAAACTTAACTTTGATCACTGATCTATGAAATGAGGTCAGGTCAGGTGAACACTTGTCTGACGGTCTTGTAGTCCTTACAAGGAACCCATATACCAAATATAGTTATCCTATTACTCATAATATGTAAGTATTTCACATTTTTTCAAGCAGTCGCTGATCCATGAAAATTGAGGTCAAGGATATTAGACATATGACAGACGGAAACTTTGCAACAAAAGGCATCTGCATACAAGGTATGAAGCATCAGGTCTTCTACCTCCTGCAACATAAACTTTATACAAATAGTTTACACTGCCACTGCCGGATGGTAATACCTATGTCCTGCATTCCGTAACTTTCTTCTCAGGCCACAACACGCAGCAATATTTGGTGTTTAGAATGATTGTAAGCTGTATGTCTTTTGGCTATTGCTTTAAACAATACAGAATCAGAGAGATGGACATGACTAAAAACTTAACATTGACCAATACCTAAACCATAATTTTGGATGCAACACGTCTTCTGATTGGTTGAAAGTTTTTGTCTATCAGCTCATAGACATAATTTTGTCATGTGACGCATGACGTCATCAACGTTTTCATGATTTACTCCTTAAAATGGGAATATAGAATTAATGATAAGGAATGACTGTAATATTTTTCTGTCTGTTCGAAATAACCTTAAAATGGGGTGCACACTTTTAAATAACCTGCTACATGGGTTATTCAGTGTGCACCATTTTGATGTTATTCTTCATAGACAGAAAAATATACAGTCATTCCTAAATATCTTTAACCAGTTTACTTGAAAGTGATAAATTTTATCTAAATCTATAAAGGGGTACAATTTCAGGGTTGAAATCAAAACTGTGTTGGTAAAATTCAGTAAGATCTAAGGTAAAGTCATGTACCTGAATCAAGCTTATATCAGATGCATCTACTCAATTACAATATACATTTGGAAAATAAAAAGAATAAACAAAAATTCCACCTGAGTAACATTGATTTCAATAACCTATTTTTGTTTACATAATTTCAAAATTCAGAAATTTTTGTGTGTATTCATTAACAGTATTTTTGAACATTGCATAAAAACCTGGATTTATTTTTAAGATTTCAAAAATGCTGCATACAAGTAACAATTTGAAATGTAATTTTTTTATTTTTGTGAAACCTTGGCTTCTCATCAGCATGATGAGATTTTCTAAAAACAAAAAACCAATATTGCAAAGTACATTTCTGAATTTAAATAAGCTCAACCTGTATAGCATGTTTCACATTACAATGATGCCATATTGTCACAACTGTAAATTAAAATTTAAATCCATTACAAATCTTATATAACCTACATCTTTTAATTGTACATGTTTAAATGAGTTCAAGGTCATGTGAACCCTGCTGGATAGACATAACACCTTGAAATCATTCTACATACCAATATAGTCAATCTATTCTTATAGTATCTTTGAAATGGATCTAACCATTAAAACTTAAAATTTAAAATAAAGTCAACACTATTGGCTATGAATCATGGGGTCATTGTTTAAGACCCTAACAACTGTCAAGATGAAGAACAGGAATAAAAGCCCTGTTCATTGATAATTTTCTATGTTTTCTATGTATTGTTTGCGATTTTGTCCCATGTACATTTACTCCATATCCTTTCATTTTCTATTAACAATGACCAATAAACCATGAAAATAAAGTCAACACTACTGGCTATTTCATGGGGGCAGTTTTAATGGTGGAGGAAGCCTAAGTGCCTGGAGAGAATCAGCGACCTTCTGCAGGAAAACTGATAATCCTAGTCAATTAATATAAATAAGACGTGGTATGAGTGCCAATGAGACAACTCTCCATCCAAGTCACAATGTAAAAGTAAACAATTACCAGTCAAATGCCCTACCATGTGCGGATTTCGAACTCACAACTTCAGTGTTGACAGGCTAGTGATACAGTAGTTGAACTACTTAAATCACTTGGCCACTGAGGCCCTTGTTCCCAATATGAATATACAAATAAGTATGCCTCTTTTTCAACTCTATATGATAAAGAACATCAATTATTTCTTTAAATGTTTATGATTACTGGTAGTCATTCTGGTTTACTCGACAAATACACTTTAGTCACAAGATTATTCAAATTTGTAGAAAGTGGTAGAAATAAGAGGTAACAGTATCCATTTGAAATAAAATAGCAAACAAGAGAAATTTGTTTGATTTATGAAATCAGATATCTGAAAATTAAAATCAATTTGAAAATGTAAAGAGTTCATGCAGCCTCAAGTTGTTCATATTTTATAACCAAACAGGAAATCTAAAAAAGTTTTGATTTTATCTATAAGGCATGCTATACATTTGGAAAATTTACATTTTACTACGAAATTTATCTTATTTTTAACAGTTACACTGTGATTATACCTTTCTGCTATATATATTAACCTCATACTTTGGGCAGATTTTCCAGAGTTACTTAATATCTCTTTCTATTGACATCATCAGTAGTTGCGTAAATATTAAACTGAAATAATATTTTGATTGTTTAAACATCAATAACCTTTAAATATTACATTGCATTCCATACAAATGGTTGTTTTCCAAGTCTTAATAGGTTTTAGCCTAGGCTCACACCTAACAGTCGTTGAAATGCAATATACAACCAAATCAACAAACGAAAATTGAGTGACAGATTGAAAGATTTTGTCATGTGACATCTGTTTGGTCCTAACAGCCTTATATTTCACTTATTAATTTCAACATGTTTTTTAAGGTGAATAATGTAACAGTAGCTATTTCTCAAATATCTTAATGTTTTAGAAGACGAATGAGAAACTACGTGAAATATATTTTCATTTAAAATGGCTACCCCAAGTTCAGAAAGACGTTCCCAAAGTATAAAACAATGTGGAGTGTGTGAAACAATTGCAAAAATAAAAGTGAAATGTATTGATTGTGACCTATTTATGTGTGAAACATGTAAAAGGAATCATTCAAAATATAAAGATGCAAAAATTCATAAGCTTGTAGATATAAAGGATATTACTCTAGATGAAGAAAACAAAAATGAGCAAGGCAAATTCAACGCAGTCAGATGTACCAGCCACACAGATCAAATATGTTTTATGTACTGCAGCACATGTAATAAACTGGTCTGTCCAATATGCATTCAATCCAATCACCAGAAACACGAGTTAAAAACCATAGAATGTGGCTGCACTGACCGGATGAATGAAATATTTAAATTTCATGATGAAGTTTCTACTGTAACCAATTTGTATCTTGGGAAACTTGACAAACTGGAAAAAGTCGATAATCTACAATATAAAGAGATACTACATCGAATTGAAAAGGATAAAAAGAAGCAGTGGAAAAGTAGAACAAACATATAATGATGAAAAGACAAGTTGAAAAGACAAAGGAAATTAGTTTCAAGTCTTTTTACCTCTAGGAAAGACAAAATTGACCAGCAGCAAGTAAAATTGACTAGGAAAAGAAGCAACTTAACAGTACTGCTCAAAGTAAGGACACCACAAAAATTGTTGAAAAGCAGAAGAATTTGAGAGACAGCTTGAAGAAGTAACAGACTCCTTTTATTCAAACCACTATCATTCAAAAATATTGCAGTATACAAAAGGATTAGTGTTTGGAATGGAACCAAAAACAACTACCAATGAAATTGATGTTACAATTCAACAAGAATATAATGCAGATTTTAACATAAATGACTTGAAAATAGATAAAAGAAAGACAATATGGACATCAAGCATTGATAATATCAATCAATTTGAGGCAAAAAAGGTGTTGAAAAGTTAAACATCACTAAAAGAACCTCAAGTTCAGCAGATATAGGAGAAATTGGGCCAATTGAAGTAACTAACACAAATGATCTGGTGTTTATAAGTTCTACAGGTATCTACAGTTTGAATAAAAAGATGAAAAATTACGAAAATAGTTAATTCAACCAAATATAAGCAGAATTCACTGCATATTTCCAAGGAAAATCAGTTATTTATTGGAATGAGCTTTGATGATGTAGAAAACACTACTGACAAAGCAATCATAGAAGTCTGCACCTTGAAGGAAAAGATTACCAGCAAAACCATTTACAATACAGGAAATAAATTTTTAACCAATGGCTCTGTTACTGGTTGCGCTACCTTCAACAATGAAAATAAAACTTTACAGGAAAGAAAACTCAAACGAAGGAACAATATGTTACATTGATAACAACTGTGAAGATGAGTCTCACTGTGGAAGACTTATTAAACTTAACTTGAATCGTGACATTCAATGGGACTACAGAGGAAATACAATTATAAATAATGAAAAGAATTCCTTTAATCCCTGTTCAATGGTGGTAACAGAGCAAGACAATATTGTTGTTGCAGACTTTAAACAAAGTTCCCTACACATTATTCAGCCTAATGGACTTTTACTAGCCTTAGTGGATTTGACCTTTGTAGGCCTAGGGTTACAAAAGAAGACCTGATGACCCTGGATGGAGATGGGCACCTGTGGATTAAAACTTGTACAGACACAAGAAAAGGAAAGTTATACGAACTGAAATTTTCAGGTTTTGAATTTTGCTGATTAGGTTTTGAAGATTAAAATAAGGATTTGAAATTTCATGGTATGTATAAATGACTTTTGAACTTTTCAAAAGAATAAGAATAAATTAACAAATTAAATTTGAAATTAACAAATTACAACAAATATATGTGCACTAGTAAATATATTTCTGCATTATCAGCAAACCATTTCCTTAAATTTTCTGTTTAAATCCTAATATATTAGCTGTCTTCATGATTAACTACAAGCCCAATGTCCCTGACCAGTAAAAATTTATCTGAAAAGAGGAAACATAAGCCTAATGAATTTGACACAATTTTTATGCAAGACTTATTTTCAACTTTGTAAGTGAAAAGTTTTTCACAAAGACTTTATACAGACATGAGGATTCGAATACAGGCATGAGGATTCCTATATACCCCCAGATCAACAAGGTCAAGTCATTCATGCAAGACACAATTTTTCTGAACATGAGCCATCTATAAAAACAAAATGTAAATTATCTATCCATCCTCCATTTTCAAATTTGCAGCTATATATAAATAGTTAATAATACATTTGTATAGCCAACTTTGGATTACAACAAAGAAAAATATTTGGAGTAATGTCTTAACTTTTGAACTACAGACTTGTTTATATGTGGTCAATCATGTTAACTATACCTTATGTGAAAAACATGAAGTAAAACTCTTCTTCAATAGTTGTCTGTCAAACATGGTTTCAATGAAAATATAATACAATACATAATTAAGCAGATCAGTATTACAAAAGGCTCTGGTTTAAAAACTTAATTGTCCATTTGCTTCATTTGATTTTCAGTTTCACATAGGAATTTCTATACTAAAATTTAAAACAAAAGAGAAGATTTTATGTTCCTTTTGTTAATTTTTCTCATTTCAACTCATTGCCTGTGCCAGTGTCAGTAGTGATGTTTTAGATTTCAATAAATGTGGCTGCAGTCCTTTTGCGCCAAATGTTATTTTTGAGATATTTTCAAAGGTATGAATTGCACCTATTTACAGAATTCATTTGCGCCTATTTACCTTTACACATATTTATCATACATAATAATCCTTAATAAATTTAGGTACTTTAAAAGAATAATTTATGGAATAAATGGGACTATTGTTGTATAAAAAATGAAATGAAATGTGAGTATTAAATCGCATAAAATATGAATAAATAATTTATTGATTTGCACTACCTAAAATGTATTCATAGCAGCTATCCATGTTTGTATTTTGGACAACATTGTGCAATTTCAAGCCACTAGCTACGAAAAGGAAACTGTCATTGAAAAGTATCAGAATTATACGAGAGGAGAACTCAGTTGTAGAGATTATGTTTTGTGTCATACATTCTACATTCCAGCATTTAATATAATTATGTTGTCTGACAGTTAAAAGTTTTACGTTTAAATATGTGCTATAATATGACTTAAATGTTTTAAACTCAGCCAGTGTAAATATCACATGCCCAGATAAAGGAGGAAGTAAGTTTTTTAGCAATTGTATACTTTATTTTTGGCCCAGTGATACTAAATATTTTGAAAACTTAACATTGGTGCAAATAAGTTGTGGCACATTTTTTTCTCCCATAAATGTAATCTAGTATAATTGGTCATTGATTATTAAGTCATGGATTTTGTTACCAGAAATTTCTTAAAAACCTTTACTAAATTGTTTCATACATACAAAGATTTGGTTTGGAATTTTGGCTGAACATGATTTCATTTATAAATTTTTGAAAAATACTTATTATAACTAAACCTTGGACTAATACATGAATTATAATGTCCCAGACTAAACATGTATTTCTATCCAGCTATTAATCTTTAGGGTCCTACATCCTGTTGATGCTGACATTGTGTTATTTAACAAGTCATGCTTTTTAGACTTCTTTACATTTAATATTTGGATGTGAATTAATTGACACTTTAGTCTGGGATATGGTATAATTTGTTAGCTGAAATTAGGCTTTGAATACACAATCAGTCACTGTTAATCTTAGATCCTTACTTAGTCATTTGTCTATATGTTTGATTTTTGTGCTAAGTACCAGTGTGACGAGTCAAGCCTTTTCAAATTAATTTTACAGTTTGTTCTTTTTGTGCTTTAAACTACTGTCCAAGGTTAGGGAGGTTAAGCACTCACACTGTTTAACCTGGCTTATTCCTTAATTGCATTTCCCAAGACTGGAGCCTGCTATCCAGTAAATATCATTGGTTGCTGTCTACCATAATGGTTTTCTTTTAGTTTGTTATTTTAGTGTAAATCAGACTATTCATACCACATCTCTTTATCTTTATAATATTTAAACCTGTTACATTTTTTAGGCCTTAAGTCTAGAGGTTGTTGGTGGTTGCTGTCTAAAACAATTGTTTATTATTAGCTTAAATAAGGCTGTTTGTTTTTCTATTGACTTGTTATCCACTTTGGTATCCCAAGGCTTTTATATAGCTTGCTATATGGAATGGGTTTTGCTCATCTTTGAAAGCTGTAATTATTCACATCTTTGTCCTTTGGTGTTTAGTGGATAATATTTTCTTATTTAAGAAATAATTTATGTGGGCTTGAATTTGTACCGATATTACCAAGGGTTGGCCCTTTATACTTAATATTTTAACTCGAGCAATAGATGTGAAATAATGGCAAAAGGGCAAACCTATGGTAAAATCAGTATAAATTTAAGCCCCATGAATTTCTATTCCAATAGGACAAATACGAAAATTCTTTTGGATCGAGTCGCTCTAGGTGAAGGCAAATATTTGCTGTTACCGTAATTAAACTCACAATTAATATAAGACAAAGCAAACTGAATTAGTGACATGCTTAAATGATTAACGATAACATACTTAGACAGGTTTGGACGAAGTAAAATGATTATCTTACTTTTGTTTAAGAAAATTGGCTTTCAACAAATTTTTATCAAGACTTTCAGTTTCACATTCTTGCATTTTCCTGTAGAATGTTTATATTCTTACGTCATCCTACAATGATGTCATTTACACCGACTGACTTGGTAATTCATTCATAAAAGCATACAATGTGGGAGTATGATGAGAACAGCCCCAACAAATCATGACGTTGCCGATAAGCTGACATACAATAAATTCATATTTTACCACTGGTGTGTACTTAAAATGTTTGAGGAACATCAGATTAACATAAGTAAAGTTAATTTTACCCATTTATTTCCGATGCATCTTCTAGTAACATTATATATACTGTTTCAATATAATTTTGTTTTTAAAGAAAAATAAAAAGGTACACATTAGTTACATAGATTTAAATAAACTAGGATTTTTTAATACTGCAAATTGAGAAATTTGTGTGTGCATCTGTTATTGCAATTGTTTAACAATGTACAAAATGTGAGATTAATTATTACAATTTCAGAAAATGCTGCTTTCAAGCGAAGTTATGCTACAATAATTTTAAATATGAGTTTCTAGTTTTGCAAAGCATCCCGTATCACAATTTTTGAAACAACAAAATAGTTTCTGAAATTGAAATAGTATAACATTTTCATATTTCAGAATGCCACATTTGCCAAATTCAAATTAAGTTTTAAATCATTACAAATATCTTATAACCTATTTGTTTTATTTGTACATGTTTAAACTGATTTATCATGTGGATTTAAAATTAAACTGAAAAATTTATGTTTTGACTTTTAATTGTTATGAACTTTGGTATCATGAATGACGCAAAAGCTGACACAAAAAATGTGTCTGCTGCTACAATTTATTTTAATATTTTTCACTGGCAAATCAACTCATTGATCAAGTTAAAATCTGACTGGTGCACAGTTCATCTATATTTAATGAATTCAGATAAAACATGATTAATCTATCATATTTAAAATCAGAAGATGTGGTATGATTGCCAATGAGACAACTCTCCACCAGAGACCAAATGACATAGAAGTTAACAACTATAGGTCACCATATGCCTTTCAACAATGACCAAAACCCATACTGCATAGTGTCAGCTATAAAAGGCCCCAATATCTTATGGATATATCTTCTTCATAATCTAAACAGTGTTGATCTATCATGTAAAGCTACTTAACAGACTTAATAAAACATAATTATGAACTTAGTATTGACCAATGAAACATGAAAATGAGGTCAAGGTCAGATGAATGCTGCCAGATGAACATATACACACCTTCCAATCATTCCATACACCAAATATAGTTTGCCTTCTACTTATAGTATCTGAGAAATGGACCTAATCAGGAATACTTACCCTTAACCAATAAACCATTTAAATGAGGTCAAGGTCAAATAAACCATGCCAGACAGACATGTACAACTTACAATTATTCCAAATATTAAATACCGTTAATTGGGATACGAAAGTGACAAAATTAAATACACCAAAATAAAACATTTTGGAAAACTTGATATTTTCCAACAAACCATACAATGAGTTGAAGGGTACATAGACCCTGACAGACAGACATATTCATCTTACAATCATTAAATACAACAAATATAAGTCAACTCTATTTGGTGTATGGAATGATTGTGAGCTGTACATGTCTTTTGGCTATTGCTATAAATATAAATACTGAATAAGAGAAATGAACATTGATATGTAGTGAATCCTGCTGGACAGACATAACACCTTACAATCATTCTTTACACCAAATATAGTTCATTTATTGCTTATAGCATCTGAGAAATGGATCTAACCATTGAAGACTTTACATTGACCAATGAACCATAAAAATAAGGTCAAGGACAAAATTAACCATATCAGACAGACCTGTACACCTATCAATCATTCCATACACTAAATATAGTTGAAGTACTATTTATTGTTTCTGAGAAATGAACCTGACTAACAAAGCTTAACAATGACCAATGACCCATAAGATTGAGGTCAAAGTAAAATGAACCATGCCACATGGACATTCCCACTTAACAATCTTTCAATAGACAAAATATAGTTGACTATTGAGACCTTGCAATATAGGAAAATCATATGTTAAAACACTTTACAAATTTTTAAGTAGTCTCTAAATCATAAAATGATGTCAAGGACTACAGACATATGTCTTATGCTTTTGTGATTTTTTGTCTTTATTGGTTTCTTAGAAGAGGATTTAAAACTTTTGAAGACCGAGAACATATTTCAAATGACAAGGGATAAAAAGCACAAATAATTTGTATCTAGCAAGCAGAAAAAATACAAAAATACTATGTATTGGTGTACATCCTTATCCCTTGGTCTGCTTTCTTTAGTGGATATTTGCCTAATTGGCAATATCATGCATCTCTTATTTATATATTGCTTGTTACATATGCCTAGCAAACTGAAAGTCTTTTTCTGTTTCTGAGTTGAAGAAGGATTGTATTTTAGAAATAAACACATCTTACAAAATGAACCCTTAATAGAATACATGTATCAACAAACATCCTTGTATTACCTACAATTTAGACAAAAAATTAGAATATGATTTTGGTTTGTTTTAAACATATAGAAAAACAGAATTTTGAAATAATATTTCCCTATCAGCAGTCAGTTTCATTTAATTTTGTCAAAATAAACACAAACATTGCTGATGTATTATTGGCTTGCATCAAACATCATTAAAAGTTATCAAAAGAAAAGAATGTCAAAATTAAAAAGTGAAACAAGGTAGACACCGCAAAGAACCCTTTCATTGACTGAATCGAGCCATACAAGATGTACTGTAACATGTAAAAATGATGATTTACATATTTTTAAATCTATGACATGAAATCAGACAGACCTAGAAACATCGTCATTAAACAATTGCACATGCTTGTCTGTGATTTAGATTTGAATTTATATTGAGTCAAAGATCAAGAGCATTCTTCGGAGGTAATCTCAATGGTTAAATAGATGGGGTCTCGTCTAAAATACACACAAAATGCTGATACTGTATAACAAGTCCATGCATTGTTAATCTTTTTCTTTTGGACTTTTGTAATTTGGATATATGTTTTATTATGTTATAAATCAAATATGTCAATTTGATTTCATTCAGTGAACATGAATTTGACAGCCCTTTACATCTAAAATTGTGCATTGTTTACCTAAAAATCCCGATATTATTGATTGCCAAAAGTTTGTTTAAATCTTTTAAAATCTATGAAATATATAAATTACTATCTGTGTTTAATATAATATCTTACTATCAAGTCTGTGAGATAGTCTTTATCTGGGTCACTTCCATGAGCTTCCTTTGTACCATTTACTGATAGATGGTAATTATAGTATCTGGAATTTCCAACCTAAAAAAAGATATGACTATTTTCACAGTATGAATATAAATAGCAGATCAAGTACCTACTCCTGTGAGATATTTTAAGCAGATGGGTCATATGCCTATTCAGCCTCAATGTGAGGAACGCAATTATGATTGTAAACAAAAAATCTCTCTTTGTTATATTGGACATGAACTGAACTATTTGCTCTGTTTTAAAGTGCAGAGGACCATAGAATAAAGATGTTAAAACTATAGTTGTTAAATGCAATGTGTAATTAAACTTGAGATCATTAATAGAAAAGGTTTATCTAGTGGGCGGAGTTTTGACCATATCAGTAGCAACTGACTTACAGCAAGATCAGTAATGATATAACATCTCCCGCCAGATCTGGTTTTTGATGCATAGGGTGTGCATTTTCTTTATATGTTTAGAATTGCTGAAATGGAATGCTTTCTTACTGGTCAAAACATAATTGATTTATGATTAAAGGCCAATCCTGAAATATCCCCATGGTACATGTGTGAATTATATTGAAGTTAATGGGGTACAAGTAGGAAAATCCTTATTAACTCAATTGTGACACATTCATTTTTATCATGAAAATGAACTTTTAAATGAAATTAGCTCCTAGATGGGTGCCCCTATATGCCTGATTTTCACACATGTTGTTCCTTGACCAGTTATCTTCAAAAGGGTGTCTCAGATTTCCCAAAACATTAATAGAACACATTTTATACCCAATTATTTTAGCGATCTCTTATTAAATGTCTGCAAAGATTTGAATTTTCAGAGATAAGGCAATTCAATTAAGGCTCTATTTCTAAAATGGTTACCAATTCAACACTGTTATTAGATCTTTGAATATTGTTTTATTGGTATAAATATTGATTTATTGTCAGTAAATTAAATATTATTGTTCATGGCTCTACAATCTGTTGATACCTGTGTCTTAGCATTGCACAAGGTCATGTTATTATCTGACTGTTAATGACGTCTTTATACTAAATCCATTGAAATCCCTCCCCTGGAAACACGAAAGTTATACTTTAATGGTTATATTCTCCCTATTTTGGATTACTGTTGTACAATTTGGGGAAACACCAGTGACCAAAATACAAATAGATTAGATAAACTTCAAAAACGAGCAGCTAGAATTATTCTTGAACTTCCTTATGATACCCCATCTAATACAATGTTTAAAAAGTTATCATGGCTTCGATTTACTGATCGTGTAATTTACCACAAGGCCTTATATGTTCATAGATGTTTATATGGATCTGTCCCAGAATATTTGTCTAACAAAATCTCCTATGTTACAAATAAAAATGGAATGCAACTTAGATCAAATACTACCCAATTACTTAATATACCAAAGGCAAGAACAAACACATTTAGAAGATCTTTTTCATATTCTGGCCCAACTTTATGGAATAAACTACCAGAAGCACTAAGACACATGTCAAACATAATTACTTTTAAAACAAACTGCTTTAAGTTTTACTTGAAAATCCAGGAATTATTTAAATGATTATGTATCAATTTTGATTATGTTTCTTATGTTTATCTTTGTTACTGAAGAAATTGTGTGATGCATTGTGAGTGGAGTGTGAGGGCCTCAAGGGAGAATAGTGTTTGTACTAATTGAGCATACCCTCTTGAAATAAAGATTATCATTATTATTATTATTGGATGTTGGATGTGTACTGATAGATATTTTAGTCTTAGATGATTTTTTTATTAGTTGTTATTGGCTTTGAACTAGTTGTTAGTAACTGTGAGTACTCTCAGATCTGTACTTAGTGTTTTTGTTGTTGTGGGGATGTATATTATACCCTGCCACATCTAGTCGTGTTTTGGTTAGATGTTTCTCTGCTTTCTATTGATCTGATGAGAGCCCTTTCCAACTGATTTTTACAGTTTGTTCTTATGTTGTTCTGTTACACTACTGTCCAAGTTTAGGAGGAGGGATTGGTACCAGCAAACTAGTTTAACCCGCCACATTCTGTATGTGCCTGTCCCAAGTCAGGAGCCTGTAATTCAGTGGTTTGTTGAGGCATATCATATTTGTTTTCGTTCATTATTTTGTACATTAATCAGGCCATTAATTTTTTGTTTGAATTGTTTTATATTTGTCATTTCAGGGCCTTTTATAGCTGAGTATGCTGTATGGGTTTTGCTCATTGTTGAAGGCTGTACAGTGACCTATTGTTGTTAACTTCTATGTCATTTAGTCTCTGGTGGAGAGTTGTCTCATTAGCAATCATCCCACATCTTCCATTTTTATATCTGCAGGGTTCCTTAAATTGTGGAAAATCTACTTCATATGGTACCCGCAAATTAATCCACATAATTTATCAGGAAAAGAGAGGTGAAGGATACAAAATGTCTCAACTTCAAAATTCAACTTTAACATTACCACCTACCAGGAATAAATTGGATATATTGACATACATTTATGTATAGGGTAACATAATTGCTATGCCATAGTGAAATATCTCCCACCTTTGTATACTGTGGATTACAGTCACACGGTGTGAGTATGCTGCAACAGGCCAAAGATAGTCAAAGTCCCATAACTCCAGTAGAATTTGTCAAATCAAATAAAAATGACTGTAAAGTATGGTCAACTTCACATGATGACAAACAAGTCTACCACATTTGAAAGATTTCTTTTTTAAAAAATGGTCTCAGAGGAGTCATTGTGGTACAAAGGTTAAAAAAATGGTCAAAGTTACATTACTCCCTCAAAAAAGTTTCAAAATTAAAATGCCAGTATAATATTGTCAACTACACATGATGGAAAACAATTCTACCAAGTCTGAAAGCTTTCTGTCAAATGGTCAAAGAAGAGTTGTGTTCACAAGGTGTTTTGTCATTCTTATTGTAAAAAATTACAGTCAATGATTTTGTGTCATGGATGGATACCCCATATCCTTTGTTTTTCTATAAAGTACCATAACTCAAAGTAAACAAAATAGTAAATCACAACAAACAATACTATCAAATATGAAAGTTTTTAAACAAACATTTTCTGATTGTCAGTTAGTTTTAGATGGAATTAAGATGACTATTAATTGTCCCAAAAGGCTTCTGTGGCAGGAACCAATGAGCAAGTTAAAATGCCAAAGAGCCAGTTATGATCAGTTATAATCCCGTAGGGGAATTAAATCAAAACAAAATATAAGTTAAGACAATTCAGCGTTGAGGAATGACATATTGAACTTCACCAAGATGATGTGCCTGTTTCATGCATGCATATAGTTCAGCAACCATTACATTTACCAAACAGTGATGTTTAAGTACAACTTGAAATGGTTTCATCTGTAAGAAACATGACCTCCCAATAATTATGATCATTGTCTACGAATAGAGACCCTAGTGTGGATTTTTTTAATTTGTATTGATTGCACTACTAGCAATAATGTATTATTGACCATATGCACACCTTTAGTATTTGTACAATTATCCTGCATAATATAAAATTCAAAGGTTGAAAACTGAAGGACTTAGCTGGAAAAAAGCTTGTACCCTATGTTGGACAGATGGATGGACTGACAGACAGAAAAAAAAACAGTATGCCCCTAACATTTTGTCACAGGGGCATAAACAAGTTTTTGGCTCTATCCTAGAGCTCCTCTTTATTATTCTTCAATAAATAAAATCCTCAATAATCCATAAAATAATAAAATACAGCATGTCAAATTAATATATCAATCATATAGTCAATTTATGCATTAAATTGTTTTGTTAGAAAGGAAATTATGACTATCTGCAACATTACACAAGCACTTGTTTGCCTTAATTACTTACAAGTCCATTCCACCAGTCCCATCCAGGAGGTATATGTTGAACTCCACCAGTTGCTGGAAAACCATACTGTATAAAAAAAAACAAATTTAAATATCACCTGCACTCCACAAAACTGGCATAAATGAAATTCGGCATATACATTGCACAAGGAATTATCTGAATTTGACAAATATAAAAGAAATGTGACATGAAGAAATAAATGACAAATAGTCATTCATAGATATGGTCAATCATTTGTATCTATTTCATCTCTATTTTATTTATTGGTCCCTTTCAGGTTTGTTGTTACCAATTGCTTTGCATCTGCATTATATGTTAAAAATACTTGTGCTTGTGTATAAAGTCACTGTTTTTTTATTATTTTAAGACACAGACAAAGAAAATTGAAATGTACCTCTCCAACTTGAAATTATAACGTACCAAACAGTAAATCAAGCATGACAAATCAGTGATACAGACCCAAATATTGCTGAACAGCAAGACTGTAAGGTGACCTTTAAATGTCTTTTCTGGTTTTTGTTTTGTTGTGTTACTGCTTCATTAAAATACACATGATCTTCTTCTTTTATTTATACAAAATATCCAATAAATCGTTTTGTGATTTGTAAGAGATATACTTTGCCCCATTATGACCATGGCTAGGGCTTGTACTTTGAAACAAAAATTTTGAATTTGTGTTTCATTGGGCATTAAAAACTAATTTTCTATTGTTTAAACTCATGATATGATGATAATAACATTTATTGCTAACAATCTTCTTATTTTCAACTTCATTTGAAATTTCAACTAAATAGAATAGCACACAAGTATGAATTTAGCAATATGCAAGCTTTAACATTTTGCCCTGTTGATCAGAAAAATTCGAACACTTGGTCATATACATGTCATATGCATAGCTAAATTATGCATTTATGAGGAATACCTGGTTTAAATATTTTCCAGCAAAGAACGTGGTGTAGGATTGTTTTTTCATGTACACTGGAAAGGCATCAACTTCCTGTGTTTTCTGCCATTCTGGACTACTACATCCTCCTACGATTGAGTTGTTGTAAGCCTTGTGGCTACTAACATACTTTCCCGTCAGAATGCTCGATCTGCTTGGGCAACATAGTGGTGAGGCTACATACTGAAGTATAAATAAACTAAGTGTAAATTTCAGACCAATGAATGTTAATGCTCAAACTCCTCTTTGCTCTCCAAAATTGCTTAATCTCACCCACAATGCAATACATGTTGCAATTTGAGAAATTCCTGAAAACACACAAATTATGCAAGACAAAGTTTTGCATGAAGCTGTTTTGTAAAAAAGATCCAAATAAATTAATGAAGAACTCTTGCACAATTTTTTTTAATCAGAGTTATCTCCCATTATAACATTTAAATTTAAACAACATTTTTTTGTAAAGAGCTTCCAAATAATTATGAATAAAAGAAGATTTTCACATACATTATTTAGATATCAATCAAATGACACAATAAAACCTAAACATATCTTCAGATCTAGAAGTCAACATAAAGTCCTCAGCAATAGACAGATTTCAAGCTCTAAATCACTGGGCGTATAAAAAACCAACTTTACCACCTGGTACATCAGAGCTCATCATTTTCAACTTCTGGACAATAAAAAGTATGTCTCTTTAACTCTTCTCCGATAAAATTTTAGTTTGAAGGGCTGTAAAATATTACAGATTTTTAAACCGAGTAAATTATATATGTTGTTCAAAATATAGCTTGATGTTTACCTTAAAATGGAATAACTAATAAAAAAAAACACTTACCTACATATGTATAACAAAAAGATGTCTATCTGATTTTATTGTTGTTAAATTGCCTTCTCTGAATCTCTTCTTTAAGGACTTACCATGGAATTAAATAGCATCCCCTTGTCTCCAATTAACTTGTTTGTCTTCACGATTGGAATCTACAAAAAAAGCTATTTTCAACAATTTAAAATTAAGAGAATTAAAGACTAAAGGACAATACTTTTAATGTACAACGTGACCACAAAAATGTGTCATTGGCAGTGAAATCAGTATCATGTTTTCATTGCCATTAAGTTTTTGCATAAAATTTTAATTGCATGTATTATTTAAAACAATAGTTTTAATTTCATAGCGAATCTTTTGTCTGTTTAATTTTACTATTTTTTTTTTCAACTGAAATAATAAACAGGCTATCAACCAGATAGACACTTTGCCTGCTTGCCCTGACATCAATCAATATTAAACTAAACAGAATCATATAATTGAAGATTAAGGAATAAAGTTGCCATCAGGACTTTGAGGAGATACCTTTTCACCATTCAAGGAATAGAACAATTGGACCAACTCACTGACGGTTCAAAATATGATTTAACAGTCGAGTCGGAGTCTATAATTAAAATTTGGCACAATATATTGGTGCAACAGTGTCAGTGTAATTGAGAACAATATAGGAGTCCATATTAAGTATGTATTTAAAGTTTTTTATTGCCTATTGTGCTACAAATTTAATACAGTGTATATCCTTTTCTTACTTTGCAATAATATTAAAGACAGATACATGAACTGAAACAATGCATTCATGATAGAGGATAAAAATCAATATACAAGTGAAATCAAAATCTTTCAATTGAAGTTTTCTGTCTTTCACACATGTGTTCCTGTTATTGCATTTTTCAGGATTTTGTGTAAAATGTCGTAAAGAAGTATATAGTTTCTTTTTAATCTGATTTTTACAGCTTGTTCTTATTATGTTGTGCTGTTACACCACTGTCCAAGGTGATGGGAGGGTTGAGTGCTCACAAACATGTTTAACCCAGCCACATTCTTAATGTGCCTGTCCCTAAGTATGGTGTCTGTAATTCAGTGGTTGTTGCTGGTTGTTGTCTGGCATATTTGTTTTTCATTAATTGTTTTGTTGTAAAATCGGATTGTTAGTTTTCTCTTTCAGGTTGGTTCATATTTTTCTCATATCTTTTATAGCTGACAATATGGTATGGGTTTTGCTCATTATTGAAGGCTGTAAGGTGACACATAATTTCTTACACCCACATCATTGGACTCTGGTGGATACTTTTCTCATTGGCTATCATACCACATCTTTTTATTTTGTCAATTTATTGTTCAGGTCTCAATGATGAAACTTACATAAATGTATACACATGATTGATTTTTTAAATGATAATAATTTTTGAAATGGAATTCATGTAATTGTAAAACGTAAAATGTAAAAATATTGATTGCCTTAATTAAAAGTTTCTGCAGTGATTTAATTTTGCTAATAATAAGTTAAAATGCTATTTTAAAAAACATTTTTATACTTACTTCCTCTTAAGCATGTCTCTAACACTTTCAGAGTGGGACTTTTCTATGTAGTTGATGCTTTTAGTTGTACATGTATATAGGTCGGAGAAGGTGCAGCAGTATTCAAGTTTTAGTCTTATAAGTGTTTACAATGCTTGGTCTTAAATTGTCAAAAAGTTTATTTTTTGGTTCTTCTGATAAATGATCGTCTTGTCATGTTCTGAATGTTTTTGTTCCACTTTAAGTTTTGATGATTTTGTTACAGTTAGAGATATTTTGAATTCTTAACTGATTAAATAATGTGACCATACATAATCATGATAATACAATAGGAATAAATAGCTAGGTGTTTTCTTTGTGGTCTCTCTATGAATCTGTCACCAAGAGCCAATGCACGTCGAGTTTAAGGGGACTATCGAACATGCACAACTCAAGGCACAGGGGTCAGTCTTCGCAAGACTTAAGCAATGGCAGGCAAAACTATAAAGCAAGCAGCAAAGTTTAACAGTTTTATATAATAACAGATCTAAATGATGATAATAATTCCAAAACAATAAACAAATAATTAAAATCCAAATGTTCTAAATTATAAAGTCACTAATCCAAAATCACAGTTAAAGTTGAAAGTTCTAAATGTCCAAAGTTAAAGTTCAATTTAAATATCTCCACTAAATGTTTCACTTGAAGTCCAAAGATTCGTTGAGTTGAGTTGATCGAGTTTGAGTCTTTTGAGTTGATGATTTTCCTCAGTGTAACCGAGCCAGGTTGGCTTTGGAAGCACTCCTTTCTGGATGACACCGACGAGACTAGAAAGAAGAATAACTGTTCGACCCGATATTTAAGGCGAATGCTGAAAACTACTCATAAAATGACAGACATTGATAATTTTGATAATTGAGATAATTTGAGTATTAATACTATTGTTCAAAAATGTCCAAAAGGTGAAATATGAATAATGTCAATTACAAAGATACAAGTTAATTACATTTATAATACTAATTAAAACATAATATTGCTCAGATTAATTAATGACAATTGACAAGATACCAAAGTGTTGCTATGAGCAATTATTAACAATGGACATGTTTCACAAAATTTACCTGAGTAATTAAATTTAAATTTGTCAAACAATTATTTCATAATTTCATATTTCCTAAAATAATATATTTTCTCAATAAAATTCAATTTAAAACTTTTACATAAAAGAACACCTATGATATATGTATAACATTTGACAGGATGGAACTGCATTTACTGGTCTTGTTCCCATATGATGGCCCTTTCTGGTTAGACAAGAGTCTGATTTGACTGTAATGTATGTAGTGTGGTAAATTGTTAATATAATACTAGGAATTTTAATACATGTAGTAAGGGACATAATACAGTGCACGGCGGAACAAGTGATGTTACTGGCATTTTGTAAGAGGAACAGTTTTCTATTATAGCTGTTTGTGTTTGGTTAAGTACATAAGATTCTATCAATATAAAAAGAAGGAGATGTGGTATGATTGCCAAGGAGACAACCATCCACCAAGGGGCCGTAGTGGTAATCCGACAGTTCAATGGTCCGATGGTACGACGGTTCAATGGTCAGACGGTTCGATAGTCCAACGGTTCGATAGTCCGACAGTTCAATGGTATTATAGTGATTCATTACCGCTAGACCGAATTCTTCTGTCTCTATATAGCATATATTTCCTGATCTTCATTTGCTTTTTTTCTGTGTATTTATTTTTAAATTTCTTTTTGTGATACATAAAAAAAAAAGAGAAAAGCAAATGAAGATCATTAAATATATACTAACTGTTAACGCTGTTGTTTTTCAATTGTTCATATCTCAGCTTTCATAAACATTCCACATCTGGGGAGGGAACAACCCGTTCAAATAATTTCTTTAGAAGTAGTCAAGAAAGTTCCTCAGTCCAGCATAATGATTGCAGAGTCTCAGAGTTCTATGGGATGTTTTCAAAAGACAAAAATTCTGGCACACAACAGCAATTGGTAGGTATCCAATGTCCATAATTATGCGGAATACCTTTTTTACTGCTGGTTGTCATCAGTAACTTGCGCAAGACCCAAGTTCTTGACTTTTCGCCACAAACTCTGATTAAAGTGAAAAAAGCACCCACTTATTTGAGCGTGTGGTAGATCAGTTTCAACTGCTGCTAACAGACCTAGCTCAAAATCACAGATGACTTTCCTTGGGCGCCACCTGCACCCTGTGATTTGGCGAATTTTGACTGTCAGTATTGCAATACATGTAAGTGGTCACCTATATTGCGATCAGTCATTAGACAGTTCACAAAACACAGCACCCTCTTCAGGTACCTTCCATGAATTGTAAAGTCTTGTGCATATGGCTTAGGGCACATTAAGAAAGTCCTGTCGCAATATATTTCTATCCACTGTCTAACATTTCTCAAGATAGATGCTGAATGGCATCACAAAGACTCTAGTATTCAATCAACTTGGATAACAATATTGTCTTCTTCATGTGTATGGGGACCTTCATGCAAAATTAATGATGTTTGATCATCTAAGTTGAAAACATCTGTCTGTAGGTTGAATCTGCATTCTTACCTCCAACATCACCAGTATATAGCATGTCCGTCCGTTTATACCGTCAAATCGTTTTACTAACGTCAGCAATTTTGTCAGCTATGAGGTTTCAAATCTGAAGAATGTCTAATATTATATATATTTTTTTTAACTGAATTTAAGAACTTTTGTTTTTTTTTGTGAAAATACATAAAGACCATTTCCCCTGGTATTTTGACTACCAGTAAATTCAAATGACAATTTCAAAATTCCTTTATATGACCGATTCTTCAACATGAAGAATTTTTACAACCATAAAGAAGTATTGTTTGGATTTTAAAGTTCCTGAATAAAAGGGGAAAACATCACAAATCATGTAAGTTCTTTGCTTAGTTAGGTGGGAAAGTCTTTGGGAAACAATGAAACCTTCATGAAGATTTAATGCAGAAAATTATTTGTAGTTTAAGGTTTATTACGTGCATCTGTAGCTCAGTTGGTTTAGACAACGTAGCCATAACAAAAATATGAGAGGTTTTTAGTATAGCTTCCAAAGTTCATGTGATCAATATTTATATATCTATTGTTGATAGTTTTTTTTTGGTGATTGTATGCTATTTGTGGTAATTTGAAGTATCGGCACTTGGTTTTATTTTTATTTAAAAACACTGTTTAAAAAAAAAAAAAACAATACATTACATCTGGGACTATTATACTAACAATTATTTATTATGTTTGATTGACTTGAGTCACATTCGATTGTCTATCTCAATTATCGAAGTTCACCAGTACGTATATGAACAAAATACTGGGAAAATTGGCTCCAGTCCTTTTCTTTGAAGGTACAAAGTTTTAAAAATTGCAGAAGTTCAAATAAAAATGTCTACTTTATGTTTGGTTGAGTACATTGACACATGCGTATTTCTCAGGGGCTGCTTTGGCTCCCAAAAAGTTGGGAGCCAGAAAAATAGCCAGCTCCTATATTTTGTCGCCAGTTTTGAAAACTTGGAGCAAACTTTAGAGCCAGCTAGTCATTAATTCTTCTACCAAAATTTAAACTATGTTCAATTTAAATTTCTTATGCACTCAGCCTGCACTTTACATCATTTTACATGTTACACTAAGTAAGTTATTGCATAGGGTTTCTATACATACAACAAAACTGACATGTGTACTTTATTTTCTTTGTCAGTATGTAGAAGAATATACATTAGCTTATGGTCTGTAAATGCTACAGAATAGAGAATTTTTAAACTAAAAATAAAAAATAGAAAAAATGGGTAATTGTATGAAGAAAACAGAATAAGAGGTGTTTAGATTTACAGAATAGTGAAAAATTGTATTAGAAATAAAGAATACGGAAAAGATAACCAAGGCACCCTACCAACCCTACCCATCCTGCTACTAAACCCTCTTTAACTCTTCCCATAACTCAAAAGACCCAAACATATAAATTCTAAAGCCAGAAGTATGTAGCCATATCTAAGACATGTCTTAAGTAGGTATCTCAATGCTAGGAAAAATTAAAAGTGAGTTATCTTTCTTTATTCGGTGTACTCCTCTTTGGAGGATTATACACAGCACGTAGAAGAAGTAAACATGACCAACAATGGCGGTCGTTTTGTTATTTTCGTATCATAACTGAGGGCAGTCAAAGACAAATTTCGTTTGAATTTGCTATTTTTACCGAAAACAAGTAAAACAATGTTTTTAACAAGTTTATTATGGTTTTCAACTTCCTGTCAATTATGTTTTCTTCATTTAACTACGGTAAACATTAAAAATTGTGTTGTCGTATGAACATTTCTTCAAATGAAATAATCAAATGCAGACTGACCAATTCTATTTGAATTAATTAATGACCCTTCCGATAAATGGATTACATTGCTGGTATATTTTACGCTTGATCATAGTGGCGAATGAGAAGAGAAATAGGCGAGAGAAGTTTAGATGGGTTGAAAGGGCAGAATAAACACCCTAAGTGTGACGGACAGACGAATATAGGAATATTTATGCCCCTGAGTTATATAATGAGGTGGCACCCAGTCAGATTATCAAAACTGTCGGACTATCTAATCATCAAACTAATGAAGCATCGGCCTGTCGAGCGTACTCCATCCACCAAAGTTCAAATGAAGTGGATGTAAGAAATTATAGGCAACCATACGGCCCTCAACAATGAGATAATCCATACTGTATTGTCAACGTATATTTGTTTTGCCTAACAGAAGTTCCACAGGAAACTTTGTTATAAACAATGTCATAATATCTGTTCCTGTTGGAACAAATATTCTATACCATTTATTCCGTTAGGAACATTTACTGTAATATTTATTCCAGTGGAAATAATATTCCAGAATATTGTTTCCATTTGGAACTTATATTATGAAGGAACTTCTATTCCGTGACAGCATATAGTCTGCTATAAAAGGCCCCAACATGAAAAATATGAAACAATTCATTTGAGAAAAATAAAGGCCGAATTTATAACAAAACAAATATGACAGATATGAACCAACGACAACAACTGAACTACAGGCTCCTGACTACCTGACTAGGGAGAGGCACATAAAGAATGTGGCGGGGTTAAACATGTTTGTGAGCGCTCAAACCTCCCCTAACCTGGGACAGTGGTGTAACAGCACAACATAAGAACAAACTATAAAAAATCAGTTGAAAAAGGCAGTTTGTTCCTTGTTTTGATATACATTGTAATATACAATCATTCCTAATATGATCTACTATTTTTAAATTTCTTATAACATCCTGTTAAAATAGTACCTGCCCTCCAAGCATTAAATCTTGATCATCTGTTAGAACAAACACAATGTTTGATTTCACTGATACCGATTCTCTAATTGAAAAACAAGTCAATAACGTAAATGTTAGTAAGAGCATTCTACCCGCCTCACAACTTCTGCAATCTGAAAATATATCACATGACAGTCACGTGAATGAAAGGAGTTGTCCCCCTTCAATGGAAAAATTGAATCATGTGACTGCAATGTTCATTTCGTTCATTTAATTTCCTGTAAAAAAACTATTGAAACAACAAAACGTGGGCGCAAATACTTAGTAAGTTAAACAAGGAATTGATACAACACATGATTAAATTTCACATTTATGTTCAAATTATCAAGCAAATCTATGCCCACCTACTTGCATTTTATCTGTGAAAGACAAACTGAAAGTAAAAATAAAGTGAACATGAGTATTGGAGAATACACACATGACGCACAGGTAGACAAACCTCCGTTTAGGATGTCTTTTATTTATTTTGACGTTTGTTTTAAATATTACCCCACTTGTTAATTCCTTTCTAAATAAAATAGGAATTCATTTAGTTAGCTGTTGACAGATAAAGGTTCATCATAAGTTGAAACATAACTCTGTCCAAAATTATTTGAAAATGATTGTGTTTACACCACACCATTTACTCAGTGTACATACAATGATAGACAAACTACTGCAATTTGGAGAGGTTTAAGGAGTAGCAGCACTTAGGTATATAAAATTTCAATGTATTTTGTTATTCAGAAAAACTGAATCTTAAAGGGAAAATTCACGATGTTTCACTTATCATCTTATTATGTTCATAATACCATAAAAAACATATTCACCAAGTTTTATTTTGATATGAAAAGTAATAAAGAAGAAAATTGGGAATTATTAATTTTATTTATCCAAACTTCCTGACTTATGTGACGTAGTTTAAGTCTTTTGCATGCCGGGAGTGAAATTAATCTCATTTAAGTCTTGTTCGTTAAACATCTAATAACGCGATTTAAAGCGCATCAACAATTTCGTGTAGCTATTAAACCAACTAAAAATAGGTGATAGCCATGCAACTTTTAAAATTAGATTGTAGGATTTATGTTTTAACGATTTTGATACAATTTTAGTAATAAAAGTAAATCATACAATAAAACATTTTATGATTTTTTCCGACAAATACTTTAAACAAACATAGGAAACTGACATGATCGATAGTGTATTAAAAATACTTGTTTGTATTGACCTTTTGCTTCAGTCCAGCAAATATTACTTGTACTGTGGAAATAGAATGTGTATTGTTATGAGACACTTAGTGAATGTTGAATTCGTGGTTAAACTCAAGGTAATTAAAAGATTAACATTCTGTAATTGTAATCTTTTGATCTTCATTCAGTGAATTGTAGCCGTCACGGTTTACCGTTCCAGGTGTGAACAACATTTCGTATGAATGATAAACGGGAGTGCCGGTTTTAGACACAGAAATATATAAAAAAAAGAATTAAAATTAATTTAGTGGAGTAATTAAGTCGCACAATAACTGGATAGTCGTTGTATATTTTTATATTTTGCGTAAGCTCACTTTTAAATGAATTATGACCGCCGATACTTTTGTAACGATCAAATACTGAATTAATGTAATTGAATAAATCTATAAATAATAATAGCCTTCTGAACACGACTGTATGAACTAAAAATTGTGCTATTTTAAATTAGAATCGGTAACCTTGAATATTTGAAACAGATCATTACCAATTGCAATTATAGAATTTAGTCCATCCAAAACGATCTTTATTTACATATTCAGGAATTAATGTTCCCATCAAAATATTTTAAATCTCACAACGCATAAATACTTCAGCTATTTGAAAATAAAATTGACAAAAAATTTAAGGATCTTCTTGGAATGGAATCGAAAAATTACGAACAAATAGTCTTTTCAGGTGTGAAAAACATCAACAAAATTTATACATAATCGGGAATGTCCCTATTAAAATAGTCTTCGTCTCACAACGTATAATACTTTAGCTATTTGACCAACGATGTTTAAAAAAAAAGACAGAACCAATTTGATGTCATCTTTCCCTAGTTTTGTATATAATTATAAGTCTGTTTTAACTGGCAAGAATACCCCTAAAGCGGACAAGCAGTTTATTCTTTAAATTTCTGTTATTGAATACCAAGAAAGAAAATAAATCCCGAAATTAATTTGAAACTTTGACAATGTTTGATACTCAATAGTTTTCCTGGAAAAAAAATCACATCCCTTGGGGATAATCAGTTTACGTCCAGTGACATATTATAACATACATGTCGGAACAGGAAATTTGGCATAAAACACTTTCAGAACCATGTTCACATTATTATCCATTATACACAACAATTGTGATGATGACGAATTTCTTCCTTTGTTCCGAGAACAATCTAATTGAAATATAAATCTGTGATTTTACTATGTCCATAACTTCGATGAATCAAAGCAAGTTAGATATCGACCTGTATTTAAATCAAATTGGTTCTCTTCTTCTTCTTCTTTTTGTATACAATAGTCCATCGACATCCGATGATTACATACTGTTGGCATTTCTTTCTTATGTTCAATGTATACATGTATATTTTAAATTGCGACTATCTATAGTTCCGCAACTTTCTATCCAGGTGTATAAACGAATGATCGACAAGTGTGTACATTTTGTTAAATCAATACTTCTTGTATGTTTCAAACTGTCCTTCACTATTGACAACAAGTATATACTTGCATTTTCCCAAATTTACCCGTGGAAAAATATGTAAATAGATTTTATTTTATCATTTTTTATTATTTTTTGGAATTATTAAGATTTTTGTAAATAATATTCTTTACACCAGAAATGTTATTTATAAGCAAGCGTATGAGTTAAGTAATGACTAGTATATCACTATCGGACACGCAAGACAGAGATGTATATTATACACCTGATAGTTCAAAATAGAAAGTTACAAGTTATCGGCCGTGTACACTGATCAATACCCTCAGAAGTGAAACGATGCATGAACTTGCAAGCCAAACAGGAAATCGCTTGAATACCTGGACGTGTCACCTCACAATACCATTGGGAGTAATACCTTTAGCCATGCTGGTGATCAGATAAGGAAGGTCCAAATTTATTTAAATAAGTTTATCGCATAATAGAATTATGAACAAATTAGATTTTGAAAATAATTTTCACGGAACACTTATTCATTATCATTAATGAATTTGAACTTTGACTTTTTAACTAATTTCCATAGAAACATTTTAAAAACGACAGACCATGGTTATTTAAAAAATAATAACATTTTCCGTATCAAGATAGTAAGTCGGATAAAACAACCGTACGATTGAAAAGATATCGACACGCAATTACGACTACATTAGGTTACTGTAGTTTTGGTCCTTTGTGGTTTATAGACCTATCGTGGTTTCTAAACGGAGAAGATATCAAAATGGCGGCACGCAGAGAATTGATACTCTAAATTTAAAATTGATGGTGATCTCTTATCTAGCAGAATAAAACTTTAATACTTATGAATTTGAGCTTTTTTACACAGAATGGACATAATATCAATTTTTGATTTTTTTGCGAAGTTTACCTTTAATTGTTATAAAGTTTATTGGATTTAATTTGAAATTTATTTTTTTCAGATTTCTATTGTTCCTTTATTGTCCATATTAATTAATGCAACATATATACAATGCAATTAATTGTTACTTGACCATGCTGACTGGGACATTAAATTTTTTACTCAACTTAATTAGTTTATATTTAATGCCCAAATTGCACAGAGTACCCAAATTGCACCCATTAAGCAAAGATCATAGCAGCATAAATCTTACAAGTTTTCTTAGGGACTAAACAATTTGTAATTTTATGATTTGACATTATGCACGTCTTTCAACATAGCTAAATATATTCAAATATACACAAAACGTTCACAGTATATATCAACAGATGAACTATTCACTGTAAAAAGTGAAATCTACAGAAACGTCGCCATGCAACGTCCACAAAATGTCAAATTTTAAAAATGAGCAACTAAAATATGTTTCAGGCATCCATTTCTTAAAAAATTGTTAGTAAGCATGGACTATTGTCAAATTGTTCTAAATGTTTGGAGAAATAAAACAAAACATCAGATATTTGATTTTTACGAATGTGAATTTAAGCATACATGTAGATACAATTTTGGTACTCCTCATTACAGAATCATGGATTGTTTGGAGGTCGGTTCAACCTCATTTTTCTATATTTCAATATGGAATCAAAATTAGATTGGTGAAACTCTATAGTAAATAAGGATACATCTACGAAATAAACACAGAATGGAAACTTTTATCTGGATCATAAATAAACGTAGGTGAAAAAACTGCCAAAATAGGTGCAATTTGGGTACCCTCATTTTACACCTGCAGCAATGGAAAATAATGACCATCAAAAGCCATGGAAAGTATTTAACTTATTGAAACATAAAATGCATTTAACTTTTTATACATATAGGTGCTGTCAGGCTATAAAAATTTCCAGTTGCACAAGCTTGTCTGTACTCAAGGGTAATTCAATTGTGTAGTCTAAACACAGCTATTTTAATGTCAAAAAGTTATGATGAACCTTAAAAAAGAAAATGATCACTGAAGATCTTAATCCTACTGGGATTCAAAGAGCAAGATTTTAGCATGTTTGAAACATCAGGATGTGTTACTTTTCTGCTGGTAACTTGCTTCAGATGGATGGGCTTACTAACTGCAAAATTGTACATTGAATTTCAATATGTGCAACAAGTAAATGCAATTTTTTTTGCTGCATAAGTTTTTTTTTAATTGCTGAAGATAATGTTTATTGGAATATTTGATTGCTTGTTATTCGCTTAACATTAATGACAAATACATCATAAAATTGAGAATGGAAATGGGGAATATGTCAAAGTGACAACAACCCGACCAAAGAGCAGACAACAGCCGATTGCCACCAATAGGTCTTCAATGCTGCGAGAAAATCCCGCACCCAGAGGTGGTCCTTAGCTGGCCCCTAACTAAAATTGGGTGCTAGTTCAGTGAAAATGGATGTCACACTAAACTCCAAAACATATAAATGAACTAAAATTAAAAAACATACTAGACTAACAAAGGCCAGAGGCTCCTGACTTGGACAGGCGCTAAAATGCGTACTTAGGATAACTAATCATGCATACTTAGGATGATAACAACTTTAAAATACGTCCAATAGGCAGGATCTGGATAGTGGGTTGCATGTGAAGGACTGAAAATTTCAATGTTTTAAAACCATTTGTTGAAAACTGGAAAAAATTGAAAGTATGTTGGATATGTGCAGATATTTTGCCTTATAACAGGCTTCCTACAAACCCCTCAACAAGTTGTTGTAAGGGTTCTTCAGTATGCAGAGAAGATGGTATCACCCTACAGATGTCATTGAATTAATATCCTGATTGGTATCTATTTGTACATCCAACACAGCAAAATAAAGACCTTTTTTGGCATGGTTTTAAATGTCAGATCGGAAATTTTTTGGGTCTTTTTGGATTAGATTCTTATGTGTTTTGTAAAAGTGCTATGTCAAATTCAAATTTTCTAGACTATGTAAACCATTTAAGCTTTCATCATGTTGCAAATCTCATAAAACTCCTATTAACTGTCACTAGTTTTCACAATTAAAGATATCCATTCACCAGAAGAACTTTTACTTTTATAATTTTCAGAAGTTCATTAAAACAATTACATGTTATGCACTTAAGATACATGAATATAAAAAAAAAAACAACAGTTGTAGCCTTTCTGAATGTGGACATTTTACTGGTTCCTATTAAATTTTACAAGCACTTGGTATAGAATGTTTGAGTAAAATTCAATGACTGTGCTACAAATTTGTCAGATTTTTTCGACCTTATATAGATCATTTATTTTTCAGATAGAAAAACTACGGGACAATCAAATATGAATTGGTAAAATGGTAGTATTGACTAAAGATAACACTATGAGACATATAGAGACATAAAAAATTCCATGGCTGAGTCCACCTTGTCAGAACCAGACTGGACTCACATTTTGGTAGAAACATCTAGTCTAGATGATGTAAAGGGTGCACTAAGAGGTTCATCAAGACTTAAATTTACATGTATTGATGTGTCATCTAAGTTTCTGGCCTTTGGTAGCAATACAGGCAGTGTGTATGTGTTTGGAAGATCTAATCACAAACATCCACAGATTATTTTTCCTGAAATAGTAAGTTTTTTTCTACATTGTAATTAACCGATAGGACAGCCTTTTTAAAGTTAAGAAATATTGGTGGATTTTAAAAGATATATAAAATGGCCTTTAAGGTGCAAAAAAAAAAATGGACAACAATATAAAAGATAATTTCCAAATTAGGTAATTACACAATGTAGAAACATGATACAAGTAAAATTGACATGATTATTAACAAAACAGTTTTAGTTTACTGTACTTTTATTAATACACATGATTTTCAAACATGTTTGTTTAATTTCTTGCTAACTATTTGTTTAATCAAATTAAAACATACATACTTTGCTGCATTATATGTACCGTTGGGGGTTAACTTTTATAAGAACAAGAACTAGATAAGGCTGCTTCAACAGTGGGATTAGTGATATTTCGTAAAAAAATTATCTGCATTTATACTTGCATAGATTATAATAACATTTTCAGACTATGTAATCTTTAAGTATTGTCACTAATAGAACTGTAGGTTTTAAATGTTTTGTTGCCATTATTTAAAAACCTTGTTTACCTTTCTTCATTCTAATTCCATTCTCAGCAACTATGCTTTAAAATCGTTACAAATACGTATTTATTCTGAAATTGGTGACTTGTAAGGTATACTGCATTTTTTGTGTCCTCCAGTTCCAACCTTCCTTACAATATCTGCTGTTTATATTTCAGCTGATATTACGCCATATTGGACATTTCATAATAGATTTCTAAGTAACTACAATGGGTCCAATATAAGTTCTCTTATATTATTTTAAATATGAATAAAAGGAGATATGGGTACACATCAACAAGACAGTAGACACAAATAACCAAAAGATACTCAGGGGTCAACATACAAACTTCCACTAAAGACAAGTGTCTATACAAAATGTCAAGCTCTAAATTGCCAGTAGTGTAAACAGTTGTTAATGAATTAGATAAAGTCTATCAAAGTTCTGCCATCAACACCAAATTCTCTAAATATGAAAAAAACAATATCAAAATATATAAGACAACCCCTGAAAGTTGTATTTCTAGTTCTATCGGTGAGTTGAAAGATGCCATGCATATTTATGTCCTTTGCTCACCTTATTCCAGTATAACAATCTCTGCCTTTGTATTTCATCTGCTTATATTAATGATTATATTCATTTTCATTTCTGCTTTCTAGGAACCAGCACAAGTGAACTGTGTATCAATCAGTCCTATAGATAAATCTGTTGCCTTTTCAACAGTGTAAGTAACTTAACTCTAACTATATATAAATAGGAAGATGTGGTATGAGTGCTAATGAGACAACTCTCCATTCAAGTCACAATGTATCAAAAGTAAACAATTATAGGTCAAAGTACGGCCTTCAACACAGAGCCTTGGCTCACACCGAACAGCAAGCTATAAAGGGCCCCAAAATGACTAGTGTAAAACAATTCAAACAGGAAAACCAACGGTCTAATCTATATAAAAAACGAGAAACGAGAAACACTTATGAACCACACCAACAAATGACAACCACTGAACAACAGGCTCCTGACTTAGGAACACATGTTGTTCATTACATGTAAGTTGAAATTGCAACTGTTGCAATGTTCTATTACAATTGGTTGAGCTTTTGAAAACAAACCTCATTTTTTTTTCATATTTATTTAAAGTGTCATAAAAGGACACCAGGGTGCAAATTCACAAATTGAATTAAATGACTTGCTGTAAAATGAATATTCATCAGAAGATCTCACCAGCTGGTTTTAGATAACTGTAAATTTTCAGGTATTTTATCAGGAAATTATTGAACTTAACTGTTTTTTCTTTAAAGTATTTATTTATGTATGAGCAGTCATAATTGAGAATTGAATTATCATTCATGATTTAGTTGAGAGTTGGGATGTCTTTAATATCCTATTTTTATTGTATAACTGCAAAATTGTGTTTATATTATTGTAAGAGTGTTTTGTGTTGTTGTTTATTTACAAGTTTTGACAGTTTGAACTTTCAGAGTTATGAGGCTAAAGGACTGAAAATGGCAATTTTAAAAATACACATCTTTACTTTTCATCCAATGAGCATTCTTTTTGGATGCATGTTTTATTTTTATGCCGCCACTGTGTGCTTCCCAAAATTAGTTTCCGTTCTCTAACTTTAGTTTGCCTCAACCAAATGTTATGAAACTTTAATATATACAATGCTTATTACCTCCAAACACAGATCAAGTATGCATATGGGTGGCCTCACTTTCACCATTCTCGAGTTATGTCCCTTTATAAATGAAAAATTGGCAAATTTGCAGTTTCCGCAATCTAACTTTATTTTGCCCCAACCAAATGTAATGAAACTTATACATAATGCTTATTACCACCAAACACAGATCAAGTATGCATATGGGGGCGTCACTTTCAACATTCTTGAGTTATGTTCCTTTATTAATGAAAAAAATTGGCAAATTTGCAGTTTCTGCAATCTAACTTTATTTTGCCCCTACCAAATGTTATGAAACTTATACACAATGCTTATTACCATAAAACTCAGGTCAAGTTTGAATTTGGGTGGCATTACTTTCACGGTTCTCGATTTATGTCACTTTATAAATGGAAAAATTGCTAAATTTGCCATATCCACACTAGCTTTAGTTTGCCTCAACCAAATGTTATAAAACTTATACACAATGCTTATTACCACCAAACATAAATCAGGTTCAAATTTGGGTGGCGTCACTTTTACCATTCTTGAGTTATGTCCCTTTGTAAATTGAAAAATTGCAGCATTTGCTGTATATTTACAAGCTTGGGCATCTGTGTCCCATGAACACAATCTTCATTTACTTTCATAAGACTCCTTTTGATAAGAGCATTCCATTTGTATTCCATTTGATAAGAGCTTTCCATTTTAATTTCAAAATTTCCATTATATGTGTACTATTAAAACTACATATTGACAAGACATACTCTGTGTCAACAGTTTATTTGTAAGCTTAAAATATTTTTGTATAAACAGGAAAGGCCATGTTGTAGTTGTGGAATTGAGCACAGAAAAAGGTTCGCGACAGAAACCAGAAAGGTTGCGATTGATTACTGACCATGTTCAGTCAACTGTGACCAGTATTACTTGGGATACCACAGGAAGTAAACTTTATACAGGGGACAATCTTGGGAGAATTTATTCTACATCTATACCTAGTACAAAAGTAATATATAGACAATTACATTTAAATTTACTTCAATAATCAGTGTCAGTAGTATATAATACCATACTCCATCTGTCTGTAAAGGATTATTTTTGTATAAAATAATTTTTGAAGTCGTTTAAGTTTAGTATTTTCATTAATAGCTGTCCAAGCCAAAACATTGAGCCATTTATTTTCTTCTGAATTCCTGCTATTGAGAGGGCTAATTCTTCACATGCCCAAGGTCAAGGCTGGTCAAGGAAGTTAAATTTTACCATTTGAATTTAACTAAACTTAATTTTGTATAAAAATTGATAAAACAAAGGCTCTTAAGGCATTCATATTGAATTGTAATATAAATCAATGGAGGATTGGACTGATGAAGCTAAAACATACACATTTATACTATTTAAGTAAATGCAATTTTATTCACTCAGTATAATTCATGTTTCTTAAATGTATTTATGAATCATAAATTTTCTTTTAGGATTTATTGTCAATCAATGAAACTAATTCTATTCATATATGTTCCAGGTACAGAATTTGGTATCACTACCTCCTGAGATCATTCTCAGATTAGATTCTCCTATCTGTCAAGTGGATTTCTCAGAAGATAAACTACTAGTGTCTACATTACACAAGTGTTACCTATGTTATACATCAAGGTATGTCAAATGTTAGGCTTGCTACAAAGTTTAATCTTTTGAAGTGAATGTACATTTTGGGGTTTATTTGGCCTGCAATTTCACCAAATTTAAAAGAATCGGATGTATGACCAATATTGATTACACATTGTAATATTCTAAATGTAAGCTTTATTAAGAAAATATAAGATATCAATTTATGCTGCAATTGTACTGTGACATCACGTAAGTTATTATGCATGATATTGCCAGATTTTAAGGAATAAAGGCAATTTTCAAGTAAATCCTTGGCAGAATTAACATAGAGAACGTGGGTGGCCAAAAATAAGGTTTTTTTTTTTAGTAGTAAATTGTATAATTCATTCCCTGTGTTAATATCTTATTGACTAGTACTGTGCTTTCTATTATTTCTTAGCATATATGGGTCAAATAATTAATGTAATGCCATTTTATTATATTGCTGTGATTTCACGGCTGTACAACCTTTCTTCAGGAAATAGTTAATATGAAAAAACATTTATTTGTGAGAACATTGATTTAAAATTTTATTCTTCAAATTGTGGAAACTTTTGATTTGACTTTTTGGCCAATTTGCCCCTGAATTGGACCTGCTTCTTTGTTCTCCATCCACAATTAATTTCTACATCTGCTATTATGAATCAATGATACATTGATAAAAATTCCCGCTATAGTGACTGCTTCTTGGATAATTTTTCAGTAGTAGTCGGTATAAAATGGGAATCACTTTTATAGCAGTATATTGTAAAGGGTTGAACAAGGGGGAAGTTAGGAATAGACATATGGCAATTCAAATTTACTTAAGAAAAGATAGTATTTGGATTGTCTGTTATGTTTAATGAACAAACAGATAAAATGAAAATTTACAAGTTCAGAAACTATTAAACACCATTACCAGTGACCTTTACTGCAGCAAGTCAAAAGAGAAATTGTCATATAAGCTATTAGAGCATATTAAGATATTTGTTTTCTTTTTTTCAGGCAAAAATTTACTCACATCGGAACTAAATCAAGGTAATATATGTACCAAGGTGTTTTTTCCCTGTCATATTGTGGATTTATTTATTTTCATTGATACTATCTTTCCTGGATTGAGGAAAATTTGTACTTCGTCGAACATTGAAATTTGTGGTTCACATATACAAACGATATCCACGAAAATTGGTATCCCATGAAAAGTAATGAATCCACAGTATTGCATATGCTATAGTAATTCCTTTGTAATAAATAATACTAGATAATTCCATGAAAACAAATTTATCAAGCAACCTTTATAGAAAAATGAAAGGTTACAAATGTAGTTATAAAGATACATTAAGTTGAATTTAATTGTAACAGATAACTGTTTAACTTACATGAACAAATAACTGAGAATATCTTTTAAACAAATTTAAGACAAAAGTTGTAATACCTTCTCATTTTCTGCAAAGTTAATTTTGCATTTGCTCAAAGGTATGATGTAGAATTATGTGTAGCATTAATGTTTTCAGAGAAGGGGAGTATGGAGCATGTTTTTACAGACAGCCTAGTACAGGGTTATACAGAATATATTGTGCGAGACCTGGATCTAGAATATGGGAGGTAAGTTCCTATGGAGCTTGTTTTTACAGACAGCCTAGTACAGGGTTATACAGGATATATTGTGCGAGACCTGGATCAAGAATATGGGGGGTAAGTTTCTATAGAGCTTGTTTTTACAGACAGTCTAGAACAGGGTATATTGTGCGGACCTGGATCTAGAATATGGGAGGTAAGTTCCTTTGGAGCTTGTTTTACAAACAACCTTGTACAGGGTTATATAGAATAAATTGTGCCAGACCTGGATCTAGAATGTGGGAGGTAAGTTACTATTGATCTTGTTTTACAGACAGTCTAGTACAGGGTACTAGTAAATTGTGCCATACCTGGATCTTAGAATATGGGGGGTAAGTTTCTATAGAGCTTGTTTTTACAGACAGTCTAGAACAGGGTATATTGTGCAAGACCTGGATCTAGAATCTGGGAGGTAAGTTCCTATGGAGCTTGTTTTTACAGACAGTCTAGAACAAGGTATATTGTGCCAGACCTGGATCTAGAATATGGGAGGTAAGTTCCTATGGAGCTTGTTTTACAGACAACCTAGTACAGGGTTATATAAACTATATTGTGCCAGACCTGGATCTAGAATATGGGAGGTAAGTTCCTATGGAGCTTGTTTTACAGACAACCTAGCACGGGTTATACAGAATATATCGTGCCAGACCTGTATCTAGAATTTGGGAGTTAAGATACTCATCATACAACAGACTAACACAGGGTTATACAAAATATACTGTGCCAGACCTGGATTGAGAATCTGGGAGGTAAGTAACTCATCATGCAACAGACTAACACAGGGTTATACAGAATATAGTGTGCCAGACCTGAATCAAGAATCTGGCAGGTAAATTCCTTTGGAGCATGTTTTACAGACAGCCTAGTACAGGGTTATACATAATATACTGTTCCAGACCTGGATCTAGGATCTGGGAAGTAAGTTACTTGTCCTACAATAGACAATCATTATTATCTATTCGATAGGACCAGTTTGTTTTAGCTTAGTAAAAATTCTTACTTTTGAGAAAATGTGATACATATATGTTTGTCTTGCTGTGGATATCTAAAGTAAAGTAAACAATTATTTATGCATAATTCACACTGTCTGACGTTAATTGGGTTATCTCCTTTTAAAGATTTTTTAGTCTTTTACAATAACTGTAATTGCCATAATCAGTATGAATGATTCTGGCTCATAATTTTAATGTAATTTGAAAATTGGACTAGGAATATAAAAATAAAACTTTTACTTATTTTGTATACATGTAGAGACATGTGATATGTATTTTGGGCAATTCTTAAAATTATTTAAATATATATTTAAGAATGATGTTGATACTTTCACAGTGGACAATTTTTGTTGATAAAACTGAAAACATGAATGAAAATTATAAGAATAATAACAAATAATGGCTTAAACTTTACCTCAATATTCTTAGAAAGAGTTGTTATTTTATTAATTTTGTTTATATTATACATAAAATGCATGTCTATAAAGAGCAGGTCTTTTCATTTATCGTGATAAGAAATGCCCTTTATCCTGTTGTCATGAAAGTAGATGCCCTTTATTCTGAAGTTTATGATAAAAGCATTATGTTGTTAAAAGTATGATTTTAAAGTAAAAGATTTTTGGGAAGTTTGCTATAGCAATACTTTCCTTAGGCGTCGACCTCAAACTTCCGGTGACAGACTATCGCAAATGTTCTGCTCCAAGATAATGTAGTACTAGTGTTTGAATACTGATTGTAAGAAGATTCTTTTGAAATTTTGAGTCCTTTTGAAAAGATTACAGCTTGAATAAAAAGGAATGAATGTTCATCGACCATTTTGTCGACAGTTCAGATGAATTTAACTTCATTTTGAAAATAACTATCACAAACACTACTTGCGGATCTTCCATGCGCTGAAGAGAAAATCAAAGAAATCTCACGAAGACAGCGTTTAATTCATTCATGAATATTTCATGAATGAACATTTTCCCGCGCTTTTTACTATGTACGATATTTACAAATGTTTATTATTAAATAAGTAAAAGTCCGAGTGTATCGAAAGAATCCCGTATGGCTGACATTACTGATATGTTTTGACCAAGCCTTCGGATAATTGACAAGTGATAAAAGTTTGATTGAACAATTATACACAGGTGACAGAAATACTCGATAATCATATGGCTTATGTCACACGCCATTGATGAGTAAAGGTAAATACCGGCTGTGATAGAAAGGTGCATGTTTTGTTAAGACATCGATCAGAATGTTTTGATGCCAAAACATTTGAAAACTTTTAAATTCCGCTATTTAAATACTAGCTATTTCACATTCCAATGTGGATTTAAGGACCTTCACTCGTCCAGCATGCTCAGTCACGTGGGTCAAACTGACAGCTGAAAAACATTGACTGAACGACAGTTCGTACATATCGCAGCCTCCTCAGCGTTACGATTAACAATTACATTTGTACACAAATCGTTACAAGGATATATAAGGCAGACAAGTCAGCTTCTACTTAGAATAACTCAGTGTATCAAGACAAGTGCTGTAGCAATTATTTACATGATTAAATAAAATCTGTCCATGTAATAGGAAAATGACTTTCTTTTTCTTAGTGCTAGTCCAAATAATTATGACAAACCAAAAATCTCAAATGTTATTGTCTCAATGCTAAATTTCACAGCATCAACTATAAAATGTGTTACAGCCGGGGTTACTAGCACCTCTATGAATCTAGTGTATATAAACTTTTTATTCATGTCGTCATACTGCTATTGTTATGTCTCCACCGTATTAAGTTTTACCCTTTTTCTTCTGTAAGTATTTACGTCCCTTACTTGTATGTACGTCCGTACATCCCATCTGTTCTCTAACTTTAGTTTTCCTAAACCAAATTGTATGAAACTTATACGCAATGCTTATTTCCACAAAACACAGGTCAAGTTGAATTTTGGTGGCGTCGATTTTACAATTCTAGAGTTATGCTCCTTAACAAATGAAAAAGTTGCTTGAATTTTTTGTTTACGATCTCTAATTTTAGTTTGTCTCAACCAAATTTGAGTTTTAGTGGCGTCAGTTTTACTGTTCTAGAATTATGCCCTTTACAGTTATGCCTTTACAAATTCAAAACTGATTGTTGTCGAGTCTTTGACTTTTGTCTAAAAAGCGAGACATAGCGATCCTACATTTCAGCGGCGGCGGAGGCATCCACAAATATTCACTCTGTGGTTAAAGTTTTGAAATTTTAATAACTTTCTTAAACTGTACTGGATTTCTACCAAACTTGGACAGAAGCTTGTTTATGATCATACAATAGTACCCAGAAGTAAATTTTGTAAAAAAAATCCATTTTTTCAGTATATTACTTATAAATGGACTTGGTTTTTCTGCCAGGAAACATTACATTCACTCTGTGGCTAAAGTTTTAAAATTTTAATAACTTTCTTAAACTATCCTGGATTTGTATCAAACTTGGACAAAAGCTTGTTTATGATCAAAAGCTAGTATCTAGAAGGAAATTTAGTTAAAATTTTGTTCTTGTTTTCCGTATTTAATTAATGGACTTAGCTTTTCTTCCAGTTAACATTACATACAGTCTGCAGTTATTTTTAGAACATTTATTAGATTATAAACTATCCTGGATTTTTACCAAACTTGGACAGAAGCTTCTTACAATCAAAAGATAGTATAGAGAGGAATATTTTATTAATTTTTCCTCATTTTGTTGAGCCTCGATTAACAGCAAAAGTAAGCGAAACACCGGGTTCCATGAACACTTACAATTTTTTTCAATTCCGTGCTCTAACTTTAGTGTGCCTCAACCAAATGTTACGAAACTTATACAAAATACTTTTAACCACAACACCAAGATCAAGTTTGAATTTCGTGCCGTCATTTTACTGTTGTTGTTAGGGTTATGCCCAGTTACGAATGGAAAAAAATACTATAAAATCACAGGCCCTAGATATGGCATGGGCACATAAAGAAATTAACAGAGCTTATTGTATATTTGATTATTTTAGAACAACAGTTCAAGGTTGCAATAGAAAATATCAAAATTTTATATGACAAACTTTTATGAAAAAAGAAAATGGTTTAGTTAACAATATCAAAGCTGTGATTGAATACATATTTAAAATAATACACATCTATAACCTATTTGAAAAATACACATCTACAGTTGCAAACTTCCCAGAGGTGCTATCCAGCACTTTGATTTAAGTTTGACTACGAAATTTTAAACATGCATGTAAAACATTATTTGTTATATTTCTAGGTTGACATAGAATGTAATGTGTTATGTACACACATGTTTAAACAGCTGTTAGCAATACCTGCTATGCCTATGGTCAGTAGTGTGTAAGTATCAGTGGCGTAGCGAGCTTCTGCGTGCTGTACACGCAGAAGCCACTTGCAGGGGTGGTCTGGGGCCACCTAAGGCCCCCAGCGGGTCAAGGACAGAGCCCTTGTAGGGGACCAGGGGGCAAAGCCCCACGGAAGCTATGAGATTTAGCAAATACACAAATTGATTTTTATGTTAAAAATTTATCTGTTTCATTACAGAAACTCAGCCAAGTTGTACTACCTCAATTTAAAAAAAAAATGTCTTACTAGTAGTTGGTCTTGTTTCAAATCCCTCGATAATCGAACATGAGTATTTAGCTTTATTCACTGCCGACAGTTTATATACAAACACTAGAATATACTACGTATGCTAGTAATTTGCCTTTTGGGTATACTAGAGTAAGTAAAAACAATATTTAAATAATATTTTCAAACAATGATGTTTTCGTTTACTTGTATATCATGTTTTTACGAGCCTGCCTCACAACTTGGTTAATTCACATTCAAAACTGAGACAAGCCTCCCAATTTTGAATGTCAATTTCAACTGATAAAAAAGCAAATAACAACAATTTGTAGTTTAAATCTATACAAGAAACATTTTTCTGTTTTTGGCATTATCAAATATGTCACTCACTTCTTTCAATTCTATATAAAAATCAGAATGAATGTGCAACAATGCTATTGAAGATAACCGTTCTTGTCCCATTGTTGATCTCAAATAAGTTTTAAAGCGTTTCAGGACGCTGAAAGATCGTTCAGCTGTTGTGGTTGTAGGAGGCATCGTTAGAAGTATTTTCAGAATACAGTAAATATTTGGATAAAGTTCTTTGTTCGTCATTTCCAATGTTTCACAAAGTTTCAAAACCCGATTTTGTAATAAAAAAATCTGTTGGTCGTTCGATTTTCTCCTCATTTCACAGAAACATATATAAAACTACTGCAATAATACACGGGTTTTGTGCTGATTGTACTCCAACTCGTTGTTAAGGTATCCAGAATTACTGAGAAAGAATGTACCTTATATATATCAAAATATTTGTCGCTATTTACTGACTAAACATGAAGTAGTTCCTTAATTTACTTGGAGAAAAGCTTGACAGGCAAGATGAATGCAATATACATTGTATCCCAACTCAACTTCATTTCATTAATATATTTATATATATTATATGAATTTATTTTATGGTTGTCGCTTGTTACTGTATTTCATATTTGTGTTCGTTAATTGTTTTGTATATATATAAATCTGGCCGTAGGTTTTCTCATCTGAATTGTTTTACACTGGTCATTTTGGGGCCCTTTATAACCTTACTTTGCAGTGTGAGCCTAGGCACCGCGATGAAGATCGCACTGTAACCTATGATTACTTACATCAACGACATAGTGTTGGTCTTAGATAGAGAGTTGTCTGATTGGCAATCATACCACATTACATATATATTTGACGGTCGTTTATTACATAAATCATGCATTCACTACAGATTTGAATGGCATGTAAAACAAACTTTTTTAGCACGAAAGCTTGTATTGAAATATATATATGTCAGCTTCAGTAAATGGTTTGCACTGTCTACTTACCAAGTGTCTTCCTTTTCGAAACTCGTATTGGTATATATCGGACCGTTTTTTTTTTTTTCAATTTGTTAGAATTGATTAAGTATTACTTGTCATTTGGCCCTTAGAGCTTGCGAACCCATGAGGCGTGAGCCTTGACTGAGAGGTGTATATATACATTTAAATAGTTTAAATTTACCTAGCAGGAAAGGGGAAATCGTCTACATTTTCCCATTTTGTCTGAATTATATTTAGTTTTAAATTGTTGTCTCTTATTATGAAACTCGTATTGGTATTTTTTTTTCAATTTGTTGGAATTGATTTAGTATTACTTGTCATTTGGCCCTTTATAGCTTGCTAGCCCATGAGGCGTGAGCCTTGACTGAGAGGTGTATATATACATTTTAATAGTTTATATTTACCTAGCAGGAAAGGGAAATTGTCTACATTTTCCCATTTTGTCTGAATTATATTTAGTTTTAAATTGTTGTCTCTTATCATGATTCCTCTGTTAAGATCACCAATATCGAATCTATATGCAGTGACTCAACCGTATTATTAACCTCAGTTTTTGACGCATCATTTTCACTAGATTGTCTTTTCCGAAAAAAAAGAATCAGTTTTTGACACGATGCATATTGAATGTTAGCGGAAGTCAAACTTTTGAGTATTATAATAACGAATTGATAAATGTATGTAACTAACAGCCAATTATGGACTAAACAATGTTTTTATTATTTATATATTCTTTCTCTCCTTTTTTCATCTTTATTAAAAAAAATAAACAACATTTTTTCGACATTTTGAGTTGTGCACGCAAGTGCGTCGTTGCGTCAGTGGTAGCTACGCCACTGCAGTATTGGTGTGATTTTTAAATGTGTTTTGTACCCACATTATAAACACAAGGTTATTATACTAGTTGCTCATATACATAGTTAGTTAGTAGTGTGTTAATGTTCTAGCTTTGTTGTACATGTATTTAGCAGTACAAGGTTCTCAAATGGTCGAATGTGTGTAAGGTGTATTTTAGCTGTGTTGTGTATTCTCTTTGAAGTAGTTAGTGATGAGCAGGTACTGGTATTCTCATTTATAGTGTCATCTGCATCACATCACCTATGAGACAGTTCTGAACGCTGTAAGATTAGAATAATAGATAACACAATGTGTCTGATAATTTATAGATTTAAATCCTCAATTCAGTCTTATCTGACCACAGACCAATAAAATCGAGATAATTTGTTCAGTAGTAAATATGTTATTCCCTTAAAGAAAACCAGCATTTACTATACTTGGTCTTACAAATGGAGTACAAAAATGGATATAAGTGAATCTATATTGATAATTGATTTTGATTTTGGCATTAAATTGAATTGTTAAGCCGTTCTTTGATAGCATTTTAATTTTAGGTTTTGATTTAATTCTAGGGACTACTACTGGAAGGCACCATTGAAAGAAAACAACGAACCTAAAAGTGTGGCCTTCCTAAACTGAAGACAACAAGGTAAAGTTCTTTTTTTTTGTTTTTGTCTGTATAATCACGAGAATGAAAAGAAATATAAACCAATGTTGTTAAGATCATCAGTCTAACTTCACTTCTAGATATATTTTTATATTGTTGGTTTACTGTTCCATTGATGTGTAGCTCCTTTTAAGAATTTAATAAATTTAATAAAAAAGGACAGATAGACATTATATGACCTTCAGTTTCTGTATTTGTATGAAAAAGTTTTGTCTATAGGTTTGCCATGAGTGTTGATCAGCAAAATTTTTTTTATCAGACATTATTTACTATTTAGGACTTTCTTCTTGTTATTTATTTCAGAGAAAACTTCCTGTTTACCTGGTGTAAGACTAATCTATATGTCCTTGACCCTGTTAACATCAAGGTTATATTCTGGACTGACATGGGAGCAGGTAAATATATGTTTTCTAGTCTTGAATCTAAAAGTCGATGAACAGTTGCCAAAGTATGATTGATGCATTCTAATATTATAGACTCACAGATTGTGATTCAGCATTAAAAAAAAAATGATAGCAAAAATTTATTGAGCTCAACATTGCTCTCAGACAAATTTCTAACGACACTTCCCAAATGTATCAAAAAAAAAGATACAACTTTTCACTGTACACACTAGCAAAATAGTTATTTACCTTTCAACCTTTCTACTTAAGCATTAGAAAAGCTCAGCACTTTACTTTATTAACTCTTTTAAAAGGCATAGTCTCAAAAGATCCTTGCCAATATTAAAGTCATAACTAGAATTCCACATCTCAGTTAACCGTAAGAAAATCAATAAAAAGAAAAAAAAAATGATATAAAAATCAATATACTAGTGAATCCAGAATGGTTAACTTTTTTAACAACATTTTCACTTTTACATATATACCCTGTTGACAAGGGTGTCATGTTGTAAGGAATACCGCAAATTTGTATATTTGAATATCAAAAAGTATCATGAAATAGAAGGACTTTGTCATTTTTCACAGGTAACACTTGCCTCATATTATTCTGCCTCTTGTTGGCCCTTAACCTTTAAATTGATTCCTATTTTTTCAGGTATTCAAAATGTAGTTAGCAGTGAAAGTTACCTCTTTATATTTTACTGTAATGGAAACATTCAAAAGACCAAGATTTATCCTATTCCTCAATGTGTTTCATTTCTAATTTCTAAAAAATCTTGGATTCTTGCCGAAGAAATTTATAGTTATTTTTATACATGGATTGCAAAAATGAGATGGAAAAAGTATGTTTCTGTCACAGACTTAGAAAAATTGAAAGAACATTGTAAAAATTCGGGTAATGAAACCCTAGGAAGTGTAATAGACAACATGGTGTCCTCATATCCAGTCCAGCATGATAGTGAATCATCGGGACTAGAAGATTCCTTTTCAGATAGAAGTCGATCGAGTAGTAATGCTTCTATACAAAAACTGGAAACTGGGATATATAGGATAAATAGTCAGCCTTCATTATTATCTCCTGAGATCAGGAGCATTCCTGAAGATTTTCAGTCAAGTTTAACTGGCAGTAAAAATCCAGTCTTAACAAACTTAAAATCAGAAATTATTGGATTGATTGATAGCACTACTAAAGAAGTTAAAATTGAAAAAGAAAATTTGAGTTTCAAAAGTGAAGATTTGTCTTCTGGAAAAGAAACAATGGATTCAACAAGTAATAATTTGTCTGAAATTTCATGTAATGTCACTCAGCTTCCAGATTTGACTGTGAATGGTGCTTATAATCAACAAAGAGAATTTGATATTTTATATACACGTAAGGATGAGCTTGATAGTAAAAATAGTGATATAATTTATGGTGAAATAGGAATTGATAATTTGGAAAATGAAACAGTATTAAATTCTGCACTTAATGATCAGACCACAGTTATAGAGGAAAACACTGAACCAATGATCAATGGAACTGAAGGTGCCTCTGGCATTGATAGTAGTATAGTTGTTGGTTTACAAAGAACAAATAAAACATACATGAATGAGGAAAAGGAAACTGAAAGAAAAACTTTTGTAAATGACCACACAAAGCAGCAAAGTGAAAGTAGAATAACTGAAAATTGCATTCAAGAAACTGTAGAAGACATATTTGCAGTAGAAGGTAAATATTAAACCTGGTAAAATGGAATTTACTAAAAAATGAATTATAGAAAAGAGAGGGAAATTGAAAGAAAAAGTATTGTGTCAAAAAAGTTGCAGAATGACGAGTTCAAAGTTCGGTCTTTAACAGTAGGACAATGTAGTTAAACAAGTTTATACAAAAGGTACAATAGCATTTGGCACTATATAAAAACAGAGCAATCTCTCCTGAAACATAAGAAACATCCAAAATCTCTCATTTCACATATAGTCAGTAAATACCGGTATACCCAATATATTTTGGTATACTAATAATTATGTCAGTATTTGAATTTTTTTTTTATTACCAATCCATAATCATACATAAGTTGAAAATATAAACATTTGACAAATGTACAGGCCATTGCAAAAGCATTTGACAAATTAAAAATTCCCTTTAGGTAATCTATTAAAGAATTCAGGGTATTTCAATAATTGTTTTTCATTTAGCATTTTTGTTTTCAAGTTCTTCGACAAAGAAATTCATGATAAATCTTTTCTTTTAAATGAGAATTTAGAAGCAATATTCATAACTGAAACTACATGTACAAACAAAAGACAATCACAGGGCATCATCCAGACCATAAAGTTAATCTATACCTTTTTCTTCAGATTCAAAACAAGTCCTAGTTATAGATGTGAATGATGTCACTCCACTTGTAGTCTCTAGACAACCATCTAAACAGAGGAAGAAAAAACCAAGAAAAGGATCTGTCAATACACTGGAAGATGAGGGAAAGACTATCCCACAGAAAGGAAGTAAGATAAACATTTATTTCAAATTATTTTTCCAAGCATGGTTAACATGAATAATATTGGATTAGCATAAATAATATTGGATTAGCATGAATAATATTGGATTAGCATGAATACTTTTGGATTAGCATGAATAATATTGGATTAGTATGAATAATTTTGCATACACTGTTCAGTGACACTTTGCCCTTTTCAGAATCACCCTGTTTCTTTTCAGTAGTGTTATGCTTCAATTCTACTTAAATTAATTTGCCCCAACATTTTGGACTTGATTCCCATGAACATCAGTAATTTTAGTCCCCTACCAACGAAGTCAAAGGGACTTTAGGTTTGCACTCTGTCCGTCTTTTCTGTCTGTCTGTCCGTCTGTCCATCTGTCAGTCCAGCAAATCAGTTTTCCAGACTTTTCTTCATGCTTGAAGATATTGATTTGATATTTGGTGTATTGTTTTATCATGACAAGTTACATGTCAAGTTCGATTTTCACCATTTTAGCTTTTCTCCTTGTTCAGTTAAAGCCCTTTCCTGGTTTTACTGGAAGTTAGCTACTTTATATCTTTTCATGATATAGGCATTATCAGTGTATAATTGTATTGAAATGCCCATGCCATAGAATCAACACATGTTATGAGTACACACTTTCTTGGTTGTCTAATGGTAGCATGCTTGCCTTGAGTGCTTGAGGTTGTTGGTTCCATAATCAGCTTGGTCAAACTTTATGTGCGTTATACTAATTTAACTTTCATTCAAAATTCTATCAACAGAAAAAGTTGCCTTTACATATCTTTATGATATGTTTTTGACATCATATGATTACTAACTTTAGATATGTTCAATCTACATATGTTTTGTATATCAGCTTCAACGCTTTTCAATATACTATTTATTATATCTAGACCTGAGGAGCATTATGTATATAACCTGCTTTCCTTTTTTTTAGCTGTGCAAACTTTTCATTTTATTCCAGTGAGAAGAAGTAAAAGTATGGGATCAATATCAAGGAGTGTAGAAAAAAGTAAGATCATTTACATAAACATCATAAAGATAGAAAGAGATTAATTGATCATAATGGTATTTAATAGTTAATGAATTTGTCCCCAACAAGCGTTTATTTAGAATATGACATTATTATTATGACCTTTTCAGACTTAATGTTTTAAGATAACAGCAGATTATGATTCACAAGACAGATGACTTCAGAAAGGTATCATCATTCAAGATATTGGTGCGAGCTTCCCAATAATTGTCAGATATTTTGATAGCCATTTTTCCAGGTTTTGCCTCTACCTTTGAGAGCACAAGCAACATAGTGCAGTGAGCTGAACATTCTTCGGTTCCTATTCATGTCCCTTTTAAGCAATTTATTAATGATATGTACTCAGATTTTCAAGTTACAAAATGATGTGTATGTGTATAACCATACTAGTCAAGGAAACTATTTTATTGAATATTACATTAGTTGTGCATGGTGTATGAATCTATCTGTTCTAATAAAAATAAGGTCCAACTTCAAATTGAAGATATGAACAAAGGAAAATAACTCTAATTCAAACTAAACTATTGCTTAAATGTGATCCATTACTCAATACTCTGCAATGTTTAATTTTAAGTACACATTGCAAAATGAAATAATCGTTTCCCTTAATGTTTAAAAGCTCATTAATATATCTTCTTCTGTAGACCAGTCTCTTGAGGGATTTGGTGGTAAAATCTCCCCTTTTGAGGAGAAGTCTCCCAAAAATTCTCTTTCTATAATTAAATATTTATTACATTGACTATTTTTCTAGAACTGCAGCATAGACAGTCCATAGAAGAACCACTTACTGAAGAAACTTTATCTCATCCTGTGGAGAACAGTCATGTTGACCCTGATAATAAAAGCTTAGGAGAAGGAAGTAATAATTCTTCTCCATCAAGTTCTCTGCCTCAATCTTGGGAAAGTTCTAACAGTGAAATGTTTGGTGGACTCAGTGGACTCAGGAAAAAGTCATTAACTAACAAACTAGACAGGTAAAGTAAACGTTACTTCAAAAGATATAATAAAGTTGTAAAAAGGGATAAACCACATCTCCTTATTTTTTATATAAAGATGAATAAAATTAGTTGTGGGGTATATGTAACAATGAGACATCAACCAATCACCACAAACAGCTTAAAGACGTTCAGATGTCAATATTACCAATTTATCAATAGAAAAGAATAATTTTGAAAGGATTTAACTTTATGTATGTTTATTTTCAATAGTGTTCAATCAATGCTTACTACAAAAAAGAACAAGATTCTGCAGGCAATCAAATCAAAAAAGCTTCCAAGGTCACCAGGTCGAGAAGGGAGGAGTACACCAGATACTTTGGTAAATATTCTTATGTTTGAGTTTCTTCGGTGTGAAAGTATGAAAATTTCCAGACAAATTGATTTATTATGTTTTTCATTCCTATGGCATTTTTGTTGCAATTATTATCATACCATAAAAAATTTGAAATAATACTGTTAAAGAGAGGAAAAAGATACCACTAAAAAAATGACAATGCCATGGCAAAAATAAAAAAAACTATCAAAAGATAACAAATAACAGTTTACAAAACCCAACAAAGAAAACCAAAGACTGAACAACATGAACCCAACCAAAAACCAGGTGTGATCTCAGGTGTTCTGGATTACTTTTGAATAAAATATATGTTGTGATCAAGAAAACTAAACACTACATGTATTAACCTCTAGATTTGTTAAGGGGTTTCTGTATAAGTTATTAACCTTAGGTGCATATTTAAAGTATAGAGTTGAATTAGTGAAAGAAAACATGTCTCATTTTTAACATATAAAAAGATCATTTACTGTTTCTTATAGTCTTTGGATAGTATGGATGGAATCATAATCTCAGCTGACAAAGTACAGAAGGATTTGGTGGAGTTAGCCCCTGTTGTCAAAGGTCCTATAGATCTCTCTAATTTACAGAAAAGTACTGAGGAAACTAGAAAGCTGTTGCAAGATGTCAATGTTCTACTTAATCCTATAGAGTTACAAAAGACTCTGTCCAATTGGATAAAACACCTCAACCAATCACTTTATCAGTTACATACATTCGTTTATGCTGAAAAAATGAGAAAATATCACACATGTACCAAAGAAAAAAATGAAAATAGTCAAATATTTGACCAACCAAATATTTTAGAGCAAAGTGGAGAAGAAAATATCAATAATTCTGGAATTGGTAATTCTAAATTGAATGAAGGTCATTTCAAGGTTAAAAGTGCTGATGCAATTTCTACAGGATCAAGCCATTCAATCAAAAGTAAAACCTTCCACCATTTAGACTATTTGATTGAGGAAGACAATTTAAACTTTGGTCAAATCTGTTATGTCAATGACCCATTTCTGATGGAAAGAGATTTTCAACAGAATGTGGCAGAGTTAACAGAAATGTGTTTTGGTTGTGGTTGCCATGGTGATGTTTCAAATTTTACCTTCCCTAGTTTGAACGATTTGAATGATATTGAAATCTGTGATAAGTGCAATGAAGTGCTCAATGTAGAAAAATTTAGCATTTATATTCTCCACCAGAGAGATTCTGGGTTTAGTGACAGTGGTGAAATGAAGCAAGATTCCAAAAACTCTAAAACTGAAACAAAAGCAGGTTTTGGTTATCTTGAAAAGGAAGAAAGTGGTCATATAAAATGTATCAGTAATGAACCACTAAGTGATATTGTTGAGATGGAGGGCTCCAAAAAGTTAGATGACTCTTTTTCAGTACAAACATGTCCTGAAGGAACTAATGAAAAAAATACCACCGACTTGAATGATCAAAGTGAATTAGAATGTAGTAGTTTGACAGATAAGGATACTGTCAATACTCAGGAAAAGTTAGAAGCAGTATTAAAAGAAGAAGATTCCTTTGATGATTTAGACAGTCTCTCTGGTCCAGTATCAAACAGCTCTGATAAAAGTATCTTAAGCCTTTCTGACAGTATACTAGATTCTCATTCTTTGGAATCTGACAAAAATGATGAAACATCTGTAGTCAATGAAAATGGGACTGAAAATGTCACCACACTAAAACTATGTGGATAGATCAAACTGTAGTCAATGACAAACCTAGCAGTAAACAATGCAAAGACACAAAACATCATCCATGTTATTATTGTCATCAGTGTCACACAATTTGTTTTCATGGTAAACATTTAAAGAAAGAATGTTTAGATTTTCAGACATTTGTTCAAAGTTACTTCTTCTTACTGGATATTGATGATATAAAGAACAAAGCTTACTGCTGTGATGAACAGTCATACCAAATTTGGTGTGGACTAGTCAATGCTTTAAGAGGTAAGTAAATATCACAATTACCTTAATGAGTTGTCTTAAATTATGTGTTCTACTGGAATTGTATAACAATGATTATTATTTTTGTGATTCATTAAACTGATGTAAAATGAAGTTTGAGCTTTGTGCTTGACTCTGACACATTAGTCTTGTAAACAGACCAAATCTTGAAGAGGAAATCATGCCTTTTCATTTTCTTTAGAAATGAATAAGGGAGTTTATGCAGAAGTGTGGAAAAGCCTAGAAGAAAATAAAAGAATTTTCAAGACACATGCTTACTGTGTGTAAGATGCATTTGTTAAAGAATGTGAAGTAAAATTGGATAGCTAGACTACTCAGTCTAACACATTGATTAGGAAAATACCTTCAGGGTTACACAGTATTTTAGAAAGTTTAGGAATGAAAAAAAATAATATGCATTAGATGACCAACATAATATGTTTATATCTAACTATGTTGTAAGGTACTAAGTGAGAAAATAAAAAATTACAAGTTTGCATTGGATATTTTACCTCATCCGGAGAATGCAAAAATAAGCATAAATCTATTGGATATAGAAAATTGAATCTGTTGTAATATAAGATCACTATTAATTATGGTACTTAGATTTAATAATGAATTATGAGTGTCCTTCTACAACAGGTGATTAATTTGATGAATTGAAAAATATATATATATGCCAACAGTGGACAAGCGATAACTACATGGACTAGGCAAGATACAAATAATATTCCTAGGAAAACAAGAAGAATTGATAGGAATATGTATGTAACATTGCTCAAACAGACATTTATCATTATGTTGAGGTTGTACATTATTATGAATGTTCTATTGGTAAAATGTTTAATATATATATATATTTTGTCTGTTTAATAGAATGTTGCAAAGAAGATGTACCATATAATAGAATGGAACAAGAATTGTCAACAATGACTGATTTACTGAGGTTGGGAGAATTTCAACAAAGCAAAACATTAGGATACATCTCTAGGTATGAACAATTTTAAATTAAGTGAATGTACAAATTTCAATTATGAAGAGGTAGATCATGGACATGATGTGAGAGTTGAAAATGAAAATATTAGGCAATGACGCCATGTTACACTGCTGCAATGTCACGCCTTCATGTCCATCCACATCAATAATCAATGAAATGCATGTAACTTCATTCATACAACCGAACAACCATTGCAATGTGTTATCTTTGTGAAAACAGTTTTACTTTATATTTCATGATAGTTCATATTTTGAACCAAAAAAAACAATTTTATTTAAAGACTGCTGATAAAAGAACAATGGCAATTTGTTTTTGGTACTGACTTAATCAGCTCTAATATCAGCTTGACATATATAATATCTGGCTTGCTTGATATTCTTGCTGATAAAGTCAGTATCCAAACCAAAATGCCATTATTCTAAATATTTTCATTTAAAAAACAAGCCATTGATATTGTTTTTTTCAGGATATTTGAGCTTAATCCAACAAAAGCTATAGACCTGTGTGTAGATGTTGTTACAGTTTGTCCACAGGACATTATATTCTTCTGTAAGCTTTATTTGCTGCCAGTGGAAACCTATTTCTATAAATTTATGAAAGCAAGGGTCACAGACAGTTCTGAGTAAGTTTTTTAACGGTTTAGATTTTCCCGATATTGCATTTACAAGCAGTTATTTATATAACCAGTAATTTCAACAAGAATTCTTTTAATGGCTCCTTCAACTAAAGTATATGACGGCAAGACAAAGACAGCCCCAAAGTGGGTTAAATAATCAGGTTGCCATTTGTCCACCAGAGATAAAAAAAGTTTGAACAGCTTATTTCTGATGTTATTGTGGAATGAGGTAAAAAAAAGTAAGTGTTTTTCATGTTGCATACCTTTAAATAATAGGGTAGGTAGGTAGACAAGTGTTTTAACTTTTCTTTTGGCCAGCTTGCATTGTGTTTTTGTGCACCAGAATCCTTTATCAACATCACACAGTGTCACATGTGGAGCAGGATCTGTTTACCCTTCAGGATAACATGAGATCACCCATTTTTTGGTGGGGTTTGTGGTGCTTAGTCTTAGTTTCTTATCTTGTGTTTTGTAGACTGTTGTTTGTCATTTAGTTTTCATTTTATGCCCCGCCATAGTGGAGGGGCATTGAGTTTACCTTGTCCATCTGTACGCACGTACGTCCCAAAATTGGTTTCCGTTCTCTAACTTCAGATTGCCTCAACCAAATGTTATGAAACTTATACACAATGCTTATTACCACAAAACACAGATCAAGTTGAATTTTTGTGGCCACTCAAACCGTTCTAGATTAATGCCCTTTATAATTGAAAATTGCTAAGTTCTCTCACTTTAGTTTGCCTCAACTAAATATTATGAAACTTATACACAATGCTTATTACCACTAAATACAGATCAAGTTTGAAATTGGGTTGTGTCACTTTTACTGTTCTTGAGTTATGCCCTTTATAAACATAAAATTAATGAATTTTTCGTTTCCGTTCTCTTACTTTAGTTTACCTCAACCAAATGTTATGAGACTTATACACAATGCTTATTTCCACAAAACTCAGATCAAGTACAAATTTAGGTAGAGTCACTTTTACCGTTCTTCAGTTATATCCTTTATATCTTTATAGGATATGCAAGCGGGGCATCATCTATGTCCATGCATGGACACAATCCACATTTATTTGCCATGGCATTGTCAGGTCTTTTTGACTTATGAGTATTGATGTCCGTTTGGTATCTTTCGCCTATCTTTTACGGTGAACCTTACTTCGAATCAAATACTTAACAAGTTTATAACATGTGTTATACAATCAGATTATTTGGTAAGCAGGTGAGACATATTTGATGTTTTTAAGTATTTTATTGTCCTCTTGCAATGTGTCATCGAGGGACATAGAAATACTGAGCTTCTCTCCTATGGTAATGTTTTAAGGAAAGATACAAATGAAAGTTATGTAAATGTACAGAATATAAATGTTTTTCATTTTATTGCTTGAACAGGCACAGTTTCTATGACAATGAAATGGTTGTTAAGAAATGGCTAGAAATATTACTCCAGACTGCAAACCATAAAGAGAAAGTTATGGATGAGAACTGTAATCCAAGGTAATTATCCATATAATTGTAATCAAAGGTCATTTATGCATATAATTGTAATCAAAGGTCATTTATGCATATAATTGTAATCAAAGATCATTTATGGATATAATTGTAATCGAAGGTCATTTATGAATATAATTGTAATCCAAGGTCATTTATGCTTATAATTGTAATCCAAGGTCATTTATACTTTAGTCTAATTATTGTAATCCAAGGTAATATATGCTTTAGTCTAATTATTGTAATCCAAGGTAATTCATGCAAAAACTGTAATGCAAGGTAATTTATGCATGTAATTAGAATACTTGTTATCAAAGGTTTTGTTTATAATTTTAGATATATTTATATATATTATGCATTATCTAGGTGACTTAAGATCTAATTGTAATTCAAGGTGGTTTACTTATAAACACACAAAGTAGTGGATTCTCACCAATTTGTTCACAGAAAATTTGGAAAAATTTGGAATAAAAATGTGATAAGGATTCCAGACTGACATTTTTATAGAGACGTCATTTATTATTATTATTTTTAAGTATAAAATATAAAGAAGTGGTATGATTGCCAATGAGACAACTCTCCACCAGAGACCAAATGATGTACAAGTTAACAACTATAGTTATAAGCAGATTGATTTTTTTAATTGCTAAATTTTAGTGGCTAATATTCCATACTTTACAGGACAAGAACTAATTAAACAATTTATCAATTAATAAGTTTTGCAAAAAGGACCTAGATCTACTTTGATGATAATTTCTTAGGTTTGAATTGTGACTCTTTTAAGCTTTAATTTTAGGTCATAAAACTTTACTCAGTAAAATGTATGTGGAGTGTTAAATTTGTGATCAAAGCACCAAATACAGTATTTTGATTGGTTGATATCTGAGTCTGAGTACTATGATTGTACTAAAAATGTAATGACATCAAGGTCTGTAGGTTGTTTGAAGGGTTCTATAAAATAAGAAACTACAGTAAAGGTTTCCTTAAAGACAATTATTATTTTTTGATTAATTTAATTCTTTATCTCTTCATTTTGACAGACCATGGAGCCACTGTTTGAAATGGAATGACCAAGACATAATTGATCATGTGATTTCAGTAACCAATGAAAATGTGATACAGCATCATTTGAACTTATGCAAGAAAGAGGGTAAGAGAGTAGTTGTTCGGAAAGGTCAAATGTTTCTAAATTTTGACTTTAACAAATACAGAACAGGAATTCTATTGATGTGAAATATAAAATTTTCAGTTGTATTTATCATCAAAGTTTAACATTGAGGATTATTTAGGTGATATTTCTTCATGGTAGAAAATTCTCATTTTGAATATACTATTAAGTAATGATTGACCATTATGCCTTTTGCATCCATTTTGTTACTTTCAGGTTTGGAAATGTTTTAATACTTATGGAAGTTATTTATGATTCTGAATGTGAATTCTTGCAAAAGTTGTTAAAATCATATTTCTGAAGAATAAATCATCTCTTGAACTTTTATGATAATGATTGACATTTAAGTTACAATTTATTTTATTGATAGACTCCTAAAAATAGATTCTTATAAAGATCAATCTGCAAAATTTATTTCTTTGCAGTTTTATACCAATTTCATATCAATGAATAAATTTAATAAACCGCTTTCCTCATTTCTTTTTATTTAAATAAAACTACTTTTAATCATGATTGAAAATATAAATTTTATAATTATTGATGATCAAATTGTTCTTTTTTTTCTCTGTTACGGTAATGTTATAATTATGTGTCGCCAGAAGCGGAAAGAAAAAGAAAAAAAACGATTGTAAAAGTCAAATAAGGCGTTCACAAAGGATACATTTTTTATTTTGTTTTGTTTACGTAGAGACTTTAAATAGGTATAAACTATCACCAAAAGTTATGCTTATAATATTTTTGTTGGAAACCATACATCACGCCAAGGATTTCTATAGAGACAAACCTTTATCACACTTTTTCTGCATTAGGATATTCAATTAACAATTTTATTACTTTCCCCTTTTATTTTAACAATTCAATTCAATATTTTATTTACGTCCCACCTTATGTATAAAATTAAACAATACAAAACATTTATTGAGGCTGTAAGTAATTAAATTTTGACACCTATAGCATACTTGACCAGGTGAAAGGTAAGAAGGCACCGATTGTGATTCAGTCACTAATTATGTTATTTACCTTTAAAACCATACATTTTAAAGAAAAAATACTATAGTCTTATGTTGAAATAATTAATATAGTTATATTACACTTCTAAAGTATGCAATTCCATCCAAACCCTTATAAATCTAACTTCAAATTTAAGGAATTACACAAAGTAAATTCAAATTCACATATAGGTCCTTTGCGGTGTTTTAGGGCTCTTCCAAATATCATTTAGCAATCAATTTGTTTATTGCTTCCAGGAAAATATTCACAACACATAATGTTAAATTTTTAATCGGACTGAGCATGAAAATGTTTAAATGTAACATACTTCAGTCTTCGAGAACATGAGTTATGTATTAGTTGTATTTGTGTGTTTGAATGTGACTGTTTTAAATCAGGAGCATGTAGATCAGTGGTTGTCTGTCAAATGTTTTCATGGAAATTATTTTGTTATAAATAAGTTAGTTTTCTCGTTAAAATTGTTTCACATTTTCATGTTGAGAACTTTTATAGCGAATATACGATATAGGGTGTTCTCATTGTTGGAGGCTTTACGGTTATACCAAATAATTGGTTCAAACGTCACTTTCTTCATTTATTATTAAGTTTCCATTTTAAAAGACATGTTTTCATCATCTGAATCTTTACCAACTAGATAGTTGTCAATAACTATGTTCGATGTTCAATATAAGAATGTATAAGACTTATATGATTCACATTCTCGTATCAATTCCTTGTTTGCTTTTTATGCTATTGCCTAATAATTTCTTATGAAGTTATAGACTTGCAAGCATACAGGAATATTACTTTTCCATCTCAAGAAGTCAATTAAAAATGGCATCTGTTATAAACCTTTTATATCTGCATATTCTTAAAAGCAATAAAATAAGATCTATATACAGGTGGTCTATAATTAGTTATCAACACTGGTTAGGTATTTAATATTGGTGGTGCATAGGGTATTGTATGGTCGTACTACAGGTATTCATTAAACAACAGGTAGTTGTACCTGTAATACTGTAACAACAATATATTCCAATCTCACCTGTGCCCTCGGCAAAACCAACATCCAGGATGTTCACAAAGAGCTTATGAAGTAATATTGTAATTACTATCAATCCCCATGTGGCGTGACACCTGAAGCTTGCCACTTCAAACGAGACCTGAAATTGCGATACTCAATCACCTGTAACGTACACCTGTGACCTACGATGAACTCATGGCATGGCAACCGAGACCCCAAATATGGATTCCTTATGTAAGTGGGCGGAAAGAAATGTAGTTTGGGCTTGTTAAAAGTCCCATCTTTACACTTTCTAAGTCCACGTGTCATTCAAAAACAGAAAATATCATGTCAATATTCTTTTAATTATATTGTTGGATCCATAGGCATCACATTTAATCATTGTTTATCACTGTCATGCGTAATATTGGATAATAATCGAAACTAAATTTGCAGCTTAAATTGGTAATTATTCTTTTGGGGTAAAACCTTAATGAAATAACATTTGTTTCAAAAATATTGTAATAGTTGTTAAATGATAGAATTCAGTTGAATTTTAGATAATTAACTTTCAACTTTAATCGAATGTTTTCATTTATAAGATGCAGATCTCTTCCATTGGTCCAAATTGAATCCTTAACTAAGGAAACGAAATTACATTACACAACAATTGATTTCAATATTGTCAACCTTTCTACATATTCTAGGTGTTCTTTTTTCATTCTTTATATGAAGACTATCAAAAGGTACCCCCACCCCCACCCCAAAAAAAAAAAAAAAAAACAATGGCTGTCTTTCCCTCAGAGCTCTTCAGCTCTTTGATTAGAAAGAATATTTTGGAAGATTGAAATCATGCTTAGGAGCTACCATTTGATTTTTATGGGGAGGGGCTAGGATGAAATTTGAAAAAAAGGCAGGATGAGCAACTTGGCAAAAAGAAGCCAGGATGACAATTTATGTAAAAAAGTCAGGATAAACTAATTAAAAAAGGCAGGACTGAATAGAGTGAGTTTCTATGACAATGAAATGGTTGTTAAGAAATGGCTAGAAATATTACTCCAGACTGCAAACCATAAAGAGAAAGTTATGGATGAGAACTGTAATCCAAGGTAATTATCCATATAATTGTAATCCAAGGTCATTTATGCAAATAATTGGTAATCCAAGGTCATTTATACATATGATTGTAATCCCAGGTCATTTATGCATATCATTGTAATCCAAGGTCTTTTATGCAAATAATTGGTAATCCAAAGTCATTTGTGCAAATAATTGTAATCTCAGGTCATTTATGCATATGATTGTAATCCCAGGTCATTTATGCATATGATTGTAATCCAAGGTAATTTATGCATATATTTATAATCAAAGGTATTTTATGCATAATATTGTAATCAAAGGTATTTGAACAATAATAGTTGTAATCAAATATCATTTTTATAATCTTAGATATTTTGTGCATAAATCTGGATGACTTACTGATATATCTTATTGTAATCCAATTGGTTTTACACGTATACATAAAATAACTGAGTAGGAATTGCTTATTTTCACCATTAATCACCCAAAAAAAATTGGAGTTAAAAAGTGGTTGGAGTCCAGACTCATTTCCATGGAGAAAACAATAAGTGTTGTTCTTCTTATTTGATTGATTTTATGTTAATTGCTGAATTCTAGGGACAGAACCAGAACTAAAACAATTTATCAATTAGGAAGTTTTTGCAAAGTGGATCTACTTTCATGAAACCCAAAGGCATGGAAAATTTGCACTTCTCTAGAGAAAGAAATGATATAATTAATAAGGTCTGAATTTTGACTCACAGCTTAGCTCTTTTTAAACCAGGAGGTTGTTTGAATGGTTCCTTGAAATAAAAATGTCATTTGTTTTAGAAACTATAGTAAAAGATTCATTTGAAGACAAATATTAATTTTATCATTAATTTAAATATTTTTCTCTTCATTTTGACAGACCGATGAGCCACTGTTTAAAATGGAATGACCAAGACATAATTGATCATGTGATTTCAGTAACCAATGAAAATTTGATACAGCATCATTTGAACTTATGCAGTCAAGAGGGGTAAGAGAGCAGTTGTTGAGAAAGGTCAAGCCTATTTTTATAAAACAGAATAGGAATTCTATTGAGGTGGCATATACAATTTTCAGTTGTAATATATCATCGAAGTTTTACCATATGACAATTCTTAAGGTGATATTTTTTTCATGTAGGAAAATTCTTATTTTGAATTTAAGTCAGGATTGTCCATTATGGCTTTTGTGTCCATTTTGCTATTCTCCAGGTTTGGAAATGTTTTCAGAAATTATTGTGAGGTTTGTATTAATGCGAAATATTGCAACTACTTGAGTATTGCAATAATAAGAACTCGCATTCTAATATCAAAGACATATATCTGTATGTAGCTTTTCCTAAAATGGCAATAATTAAACTGGCATTTTTGTTAATTCTTCAAAAATTGAAATAATGATAATAATTATAAAAATAATTTCTGAATTTATAGTACTTATGGAAGTTATTTAGGTTTCTCAATGTGTTCTCTCGCAAAATCTGTGAAAATCATATGTCTGGAGAATAAATCAGCTGTCAACTTTTTATGATTACTGATTTACATTTAAGTTAAATTTGATTTTATATTTAGACTCCTCAAAATAGATTCTTATAAAGATCAATCTACAAAATTAATTTTTTTAGCAGTTTCAACTTTTTACCACTTTCAATCAATAAAATTGATCATTACACATTTTGTTAGAATCTGTCAGTTTATATTTTTCACTTTTAGATATTGGAATGGTCTGCTGGTTTTATTGAAACATAAGGAAAGATTGGAGGAGATACTCATGCTTATACTGTATCTAAATGATGTCAAACTCCTGGATAATAATCAACCTAATGGTTTGTTAAATTCTATACATATTTATTTTTGTAAAATATGTCCAAATTTATTTCATTGGGACTGAAGATTTAACATTTTTAAGAATTGTTTCTCGGATTTTTTACTGTTATAACACAGTCATAGATAAACCAGTTAATTTCTGCTAGGTGGATAAAAACACTGGTGCAATTAATTCTATAATTATAGATTATCGTTGATCATCTCAACGAGATTGATTTTCTCGCTTGAGCCGGTATGGCAAAAGTGAGAAAAGCAATCGAGTTGAGATGACCAATGATAATCTGTTTATCGCTATTTTACCTATGACCACGTTGTTAATTTCATTAACAACGGGCACGTGCGTCCTTAGTTTCTAGTGATAATTTTTCATATCATTCGACTCCCCTGAGAAAGAAAATTATCAGTCAGCAAGATCAAAAGAAAATTTCGTAAAATAGCGATAACATTAATTCCATAGGATACTGTGGATTCATTATCATTTGTAGAATACCAATTTTATGGGTAAAGGTTAACCACAAGTTTAAATGTTCAATTAAGTCTAAATTTTCTGTAGGCTTGTATGCAGACTTTGGCAAATCCATGAAATCAAATATCCATGAAAATACAAGTTATCCTAAATCCACTAAGATTGGTATTCACGAAAAATAAATGAATTCACAGTATTTGGTATATCATAAGTATGATAACTTTTTGGGGAAAGACGGCTTCAAGCCGTCAATCCCCTATGTGGTTGACCAGACTGACATCCCCTCACGTCATTCATTTTGTTTTTATAGTGTGGAAAACACCCCCCAAAAATCTTACTGAGATTGATGAGAAGGAGACACACAAATGAATAGATTGACTTTAAACACTTTTTAACACATTTCCCTTCTGTTTCTCGCGAAATTATCGTATCTTCAGCTCTACCTCACACTATTTACGTTTCTTTTACAATCCGGAAAAATCAGAATGACGAGATCTTCTAAATATATCCAACCTACATTATAGTGACGTCATTGTTGGAATGCCACACTACGTAGAAGCAGGGATATCCTTTACTGATTATTTAAATCATTCTCAGAGTTCGTGTACTAATTTAAAATTGGTATTTGTTCAATTTAAACATAATTATGTTTACTATAGATTATTCAAACATCAACATGCAATGCTTTAATTTGTAGGTCAACTTGTAACTTTCACAGTAAACAATGGCCATGGGGATACATGAGATTGGGGAGAGAAACGACAGTTTTCATTTTTTCTGTAAAATTCTGTTTTGAGAATCTTCCTCCAATACAGGAGCACCTCAATTGATGAGTAATAATCCAATAAAATAAAAGTTAATGTATCAGAACACTTAAAATGTGACATTTAGTATTTGATTAATAGTCTTCCATTAAAACTAAATTTTGTGTAGCAGCATAATCATTGTAATGGTAAAAAAAAAAATAATTACAAATGTTGCATTTTGTAGTTTAAAGGAGACGTGACACGATTTTTTTTTTTTTTTTTAATAAATTAATAAATATTAGTCTTAAAACATGTTTTGTACAATATTGCTGGTCGAAACCTGATCAATTGGCATTTTTTAGGTCAAAGAATCCAGCGCTTGTCATAATGAATGATTTTTAATTAGGTAACGATCACGTGATCGTGCTTACGTCAGTGGTTACAAGCTGAGAAAATGTCTCTAACTGGACGATGTCGATACACGGTATTGACAGCACTTTTCCGATTACTGACAAACTACAAAGACAATTGACCTCAATTTGAGCCATTGTGTGTGGAAAATAACCAAGAAAAGGATATTAATTCTTCATGCGAAAAGTCCAACAACGCCGATTTTTCAGACAATTATACCGATCGGATTGTTACCATACATATGGGTTTGTCTGATGAATAAATTTAATAAACCGCTTTCCTCATTTCTTTTTATTTAAATAAAACTACTTTTAATCATGATTGAAAATATAAATTTTATAATTATTGATGATCAAATTGTTCTTTTTTTTTCTCTCTGTTACGGTAATGTTATAATTATGTGTGCGCCAGAAGCGGAAAGAAAAAATAAAAAAAAAACGATTGTAAAAGTCAAATAAGGCGTTCACAAAGGATACATTTTTTTATTTTGTTTTGTTTACGTAGAGACTTTAAATAGGTATAAACTATCACCAAAAGTTATGCTTATAATATTTTTTGTTGGAAACCATACATCACGCCAAGGATTTCTATAGAGACAAACTTTATCACACTTTTCTGCATTAGGATATTCAATTAACAATTTTATTACTTTCCCCCTTTTATTTAAACAATTCAATTCAATATTTTATTTACGTCCCACCTTATGTATAAAATTAAACAATACAAAACATTTATTGGAGGCTGTAAGTAATTAAATTTTGACACCTATAGCATACTTGACCAGGTGAAAGGTAAGAAGGCACCAGATTGTGATTCAGTCACGAATTATGTTATTTACCTTTAAAACCATACATTTTAAAGAAAAAATACTATAGTCTTATGTTGAAATAATTAATATAGTTATATTACACTTCTAAAGTATGCAATTCCATCCAAACCCTTATAAATCTAACTTCAAATTTAAGGAATTACACAAAGTAAATTCAAATTCACATATAGGTCCTTTGCGGTGTTTTAGGGGCCGCTCTTCCAAATATCATTTAGCAATCAATTTGTTTATTGCTTCCAGGAAAATATTCACAACACATAATGTTAAATTTTTAATCGGACTGAGCATGAAAATGTTTAAATGTAACATACTTCAGTCTTCGAGAACATGAGTTATGTATTAGTTGTATTTGTGTGTTTGAATGTGACTGTTTTAAATCAGGAGCATGTAGATCAGTGGTTGTCTGTCAAATGTTTTCATGGAAATTATTTTGTTATAAATAAGTTAGTTTTCTCGTTAAAATTGTTTCACATTTTCATGTTGAGAACTTTTATAGCGAATATACGATATAGGGTGTTCTCATTGTTGGAGGCTTTACGGTTATACCAAATAATTGGTTCAAACGTCACTTTCTTCATTTATTATTAAGTTTCCATTTTAAAAGACATGTTTTCATCATCTGAATCTTTACCAACTAGATAGTTGTCAATAACTATGTTCGATGTTCAATATAAGAATGTATAAGACTTATATGATTCACATTCTCGTATCAATTCCTTGTTTGCTTTTTATGCTATTGCCTAATAATTTCTTATGAAGTTATAGACTTGCAAGCATACAGGAATATTACTTTTCCATCTCAAGAAGTCAATTAAAAAATGGCATCTGTTATAAACCTTTTATATCTGCATATTCTTAAAAGCAATAAAATAAGATCTATATACAGGTGGTCTATAATTAGTTATCAACACTGGTTAGGGTATTTAATATTGGTGGTGCATAGGGTATTGTATGGTCGTACTACAGGTATTCATTAAACAACAGGTAGTTGTACCTGTAATACTGTAACAACAATATATTCCAATCTCACCTGTGCCCTCGGCAAAACCAACATCCAGGATGTTCACAAAGAGCTTATGAAGTAATATTGCGTAATTACTATCAATCCCCCATGTGGCGTGACACCTGAAGCTTGCCACTTCAAACGAGACCTGAAATTGCGATACTCAATCACCTGTAACGTACACCTGTGACCTACGATGAACTCATGGCATGGCAACCGAGACCCCAAATATGGATTCCTTATGTAAGTGGGCGGAAAGAAATGTAGTTTGGGCTTGTTAAAAAGTCCCATCTTTACACCTTCTAAGTCCACGTGTCATTCGAAAAACAGAAAATATCATGTCAATATTCTTTTTAATTATATTGTTGGATCCATAGGCATCACATTTAATCATTGTTTATCACTGTCATGCGTAATATTGGATAATAATCGAAACTAAATTTGCGTTGTACCCATATGTCAATATGAATGAAAGGAACCACTGACGTAGTAACCTCGTTCTCAGTGACTTCCGGGATGGAAATATGCATATTTGACAGGTCGATAAATCGTTGCATTAAAATCTGATTAAAATACATATTTTACCAAGTATTTGACACTTATATTGCTATCGATGTATTTTAGGGGAAAGTTAAGTATAAATAAACATTTTGAAACACAAATTGAAAATCGTGTCATGTCTCCTTTAAACCTATTTATTCATGAAATTTACAAATATATCAAAATGTAGGATTGGAAACAAGCTTCACACAGTTTACATCAATCATATTGGTTTTTATTAGTACCTGTATCCCTGTGATGAGAGTTGTAACTGGGAACTTTATCAATGGAAATTTAAAACTGAATAGATTTTTCAGTCCTCACTTTCTTGAGAAAAAAAAAAAAAAATCTTAGAGTACTGTCACAAAAAAAGGAAAATGGCCCTAGCCTGCAGTTCAGTGGTACACAATTAAAATTTCAAAAAATATTGTAATAGTTGTTAAATGATAGAATTCAGTTGAATTTTAGATAATTAACTTTCAACTTTAATCGAATGTTTTCATTTATAAGATGCAGATCTCTTCCATTGGTCCAAATTGAATCCTTAACTAAGGAAACGAAATTACATTACACAACAATTGATTTCAATATTGTCAACCTTTCTACATATTCTAGGTGTTCTTTTTCATTCTTTATATGAAGACTATCAAAAGGTACCCCCACCCCCACCCCAAAAAAAAAAAAAAAAAAAGAAACAATGGCTGTCTTTCCCCTCAGAGCTCTTCAGCTCTTTGATTAGAAAGAATATTTTTGGAAGATTGAAATCATGCTTAGGGAGCTACCATTTGATTTTTATGGGGGAGGGGGCTAGGATGAAATTTGAAAAAAAAGGCAGGATGAGCAACTTGGCAAAAAAAGAAGCCAGGATGACAATTTATGTAAAAAAAGTCAGGATAAACTAATTAAAAAAAAGGCAGGACTGAATAGAGTGAAAAATAAAAAGGCAGGACAGAGATTACAACTAAAAAAAAATGCAGGACAAAATTTTTCATCCTAGCCCCCCATAAAAATCAAATGGTAACTCCCTTACGATAGTTTGGATTGGACACTTCACATCTCATAACTGTAAATTGCATCACTGGAAGAGTGGTTAAGACCTAACAGGAGAGAATTTAACTTTTTGGAATTAGGAAGACTTTGCTAAATTCAAGTCCAAAAACCATCTTAAACATGCTTTTATGTCATATCCTCTTTGCAGGAATACTTCCAAGTTCAGTTGAAGATTGGAAATGGTTTCTGAGTCAGTATTCCTCACTAAATCACCAAAATACTGCAGCAACTGACACTGATCAATCAAATGACCAGTTAGTGTCATGGTCAGAAGGCGCAGATGACCATGCCACTCCTCAGTGCACACCAATCACGTGGAATGCTATAGGACAGTTGATGTTACAGAACTTAGGACCAGTAACTGCAGTCCATGTTATAAAAGACTGTAACATGACAGATCAGATGTTTTCACTTCCTTTCTTCCAATCATGTGTTCTTAGTTCATTCATCCATAGACAACAAAGGTATGCTTATTATTAAAAGGAAAAAAATGAAATGTGAAGGAATGAGTACCATTTTAAACCATGTGATTTCTTAAAAGGCCAGGATGGGATGTACCTTCTATGTATTCATGTCATATTTAGTAATATTTAACATTCTGAGTATTCTGTACCGTTACTAATATTTTTAATGTGGTACAAATACATTTAAAAGCAATGTTATTTTCAAATTCCTAAAAAATTAAGAATTTAACTGGCAAGAAAAGGGTAGGAGCTGCGCCTCTGAAAACACCCTAGCTGGAACACTGTCAGACCCACCACAACCTGATTTTGGTTACTTTCATAGTTTTCTGATTTTATCTCTGAGAAGGGTATTAAGCTTGTCATATTTTAATAGTAATACTTCTGGAGAGAATTTATGGACCATTAATTGCAAGTTGAACTCCCTGCTGGCCACACAGTTCAACTAAAGCAGTTTTAAAAATTCAGAGGGCTATACGAGCTATAAAGGAATGGCTGTTTCAATCACAAGAACAGATTGGATTGGGGGTGAATGTGTTAACAGATAATATAAACGCACAAACAGGCATCATATAAATGGATTTGTGTTGTATTGTCTGCTCAAAAATATTATTTGTATTTACAGAAATGTTACACACAGTTCACTAGAGAAGTTAGATTCTTACCTATGGACAAAGAAACCAAATACACTTATGCCAGAGGTAATATATTAGTTCTTTGCTTAAATTTAGTGACCTTTATAGTTTGAAATTAAAGACATACATAACTAATGAATTACTAATTTAGCATAGCAGTATAAAACAAGTAATGGTGTTGATTCTTAGCCATATTTTGGTAAAATACAACTTGTATTGTGTTTTTTCACCAGGCATGTCTTGGTGATGATTAAAAGTGTATTTCAGTAAGTTTTAAGATTTAATGTGTCTAAATTAAAAAAAGATAAAACATATGGTTTTCATCGTATTCTTTATGTATAGTTACAGTTCTTAGTGAACAGTCAGAAAGAAGGAATTGCAGAAGATGTAAAGATAGAAGAGCAGGACAGCATGGTAATATATATTTTAATATTTTGCAAGTGGATTTTTTTTAATTCAACTATAGAAGATTATCTTATTGAAGGGAAAATCCTAAAATGGAATGTGGCTTTTTTTAAAAGTGCACCTCTTATTTTTTTATCCAAATGATTTTTGGGGTTTCCCTACCAAAGCAATGACTTAGCCATTGCTTTAATTGGGGAAACCCATTTTATACCAGCAACAGCTTCTAAACCCTTTATTACAATTTTTGAAACTTTTTAACAATCTTAACCATGTAATGCTATTATGCACCTCTTATTTTGTTTTTTTTATTAGAATAGATTTTGGGGTTTCCCTTTTCAAAACGGGTCTTTGCAAGGTGTGAAGGTATCATTTTGTTAGCTTTGCTCAAGTACTTCTAGTTTTAACTTGTGATATCATATATTTCTTATTGATTGAAGGAAGATCAAACCTTAATCCAATACTAATAGGGCTGCCATAAGTACAGCACTTATAAATAATTCATAACATGAATATTGACATTGTCTAAAAATCAATTTTGAAAAGAGTTACTTCCCTTCCAAATTTGTACTGTATTGCTTCATACTGATTGATGATTGATTGTTAATGTTTAACGCCACTGCCGAACTATTTGACTCTATTGTGATAGCCAGTTTTAATTATTGGAGGAAGCCAGAGTGCCCTGAGAACTACTGATCCTGGGGTTGAATACTGATAATTGCAGTCAATTAAGATTAGACTCAAACACACCTGTCACATGAGGGGTTCAAACTCACAACCTAAGTGTAGACAGGCTTCATTGTTGATCTATACTGAAAGTAAAAAATGAATAACTATTATCTTAGACACAAACATTTATAGTATTATGATCAAGTCAAAATACAAGTTTGCTAGAACAAAAAGGGACCTGCTTATACAAAAACAAAAATGTGCAAATAAACTGGATAAAAAACTTGATAATTACATATTTGTAAATTCAATATGAGGTATCAATGAAGTGGTGTTAAACGTCAATAGTAAGTTGATAGGATGAGAACGATCATGCTAGGCCCTCATGGATAGTCAAGGTAGTTAAACACCCCCTTGTAGTAGAGGATGATATAAAAAAATGAAGTAATAACCACTTTTAAAAATATCAACTTATCACCATTTCAAACAGGATTCTAGTGCAAATATTATATATATAGATATAATGTTGCCAATATTTAGTTCTCTTCTACAGCTTTACACGACTTCAGATCACAGTTTTACCAGCAGACGTTACAGAGAGGATATGGAGAGTCATTGGGGAACCAGTACCAAAATCAACAGGTTAACCAATAGTAATTTTAAAACTTTTATATATTTATATAATTATGCCCCCATTGCATTTGTCTGGAAGTATGTACATCAAAAAAGTAGGTTTCAGTTCTCTAACTTTCGTTTGCCTCAATCAAATGTTATGAAACTTATACACAATGTTTATTACCACAAAACACAGATCAAGTTTGAATTTGGGTGGCGTCACTTTTACTGTTCTTGAGCTATGTCCCTTTATAACGTTATATGCAAGCAGGGGCATCATCCGTGTACATGTCTGTGTCCCATGGACACATTCTCCATTTATTTAAATCAATATTTGGTGGAAAAAAAACACTTTGTTATACCCCCGCTTTAAAAAGTGGGGTAAACTGTTTAACCTATGTCTGTCCATCCATCTGTCCGTCCGTCCATCCATCAGTCCGTCCGTCCACCCATAAATATTTTTCATCACATTTTTCTCAGGAACTACAATGCAAGGATTTCTGAAATTTGGTTTCAGGGTTTATATAAGTCAGCTATACCGTGTGATGCGTTTTCAGATTCATTAAAGTGGGGGCATACTGTTTTACCTCTGTCTGTCCATCCATCTGTCGTACCGTCCATCCATCAATCCGTCCGTCCACCCATAAATATTTTTCGTTACATTTTTCTCAGGAACTACAATACAAGCATTTCTGAAATTTTGTTTCAGGGTTTATATAAGTCAGCTATACCTTGTGATGTGTTTTCAGATTCATCACTTAACAACTTCCTGTTTACCGAACACTTGTATCATTTTACACATGATAGCCAAGTTGAAAATTTTCGTCACATTTTTCTCAGGAACTACAATACAAGGATTACTAAAATTTGGGTTCAGGGTTTATATAAGTCAGCTATACCGTGTGATGCGTTTTCAGATTCATCACTCAACAACTTCCTGTTTACTGAACACTTGTATCATTTTACACATGATAGCCAAGTTGAAAATTTTTCTCAGGAACTACGATACAAGGATTTCTGAAATTTGGTTTCAGGGTTATATAAGACAGCTATACTGTGTGATGCGTTTTCAGATTCATCACTCAACAACTTCCTGTTTACCGAACACTTGTATCATTTTACACATGATAGCCATGTTGAAAATTTTTCTCAGTAACTACAATACAAGGATTTCTGAAATTTGGTTTCAGGGTTTATATAAGACAGCTATACTGTGTGATGCGTTTTCAGATTCATCACTCAACAACTTCCTGTTTACTGAACACTTGTATCATTTTACACATGATAGCCAAGTTGAAAATTTTTCTCAGTAACTAAGATACAAGAATTTCTGAAATTTGGTTTCAGAGTTTATATATGTCAGCTATACCGTGTGATGCGTTTTCAGATTCATCACTCAACAACTTCCTGTTTACTGAACACTTGTATCATTTTACACATGATAGCCAAGTTGAAAATTTTTCTCAGGAACTACAATACAAGTATTTCTGAAATTTGGTTTCAAGATTTATATATGTCAGCTATACCTTGTGATGCGTTTTCAGATTCATCACACAACAGCTTCCTTGGAGGGTGGGGGGGTGGGGGGGGGGGTGTGGGGTATGATCTTTGAGCGGTAGCTTGCAGTTTCACTTGTTTCAGTATGCAGAGAACTTGTATGTGAAATTTCAATCTGATTCAGCTGGATGTTGAAAGAATAAGACTATTATCAAGAAATGCTTAATTGTGTAAACTTAAAGGCAATTTTTTGGCCCTGCCATCTATTGGCAGAGTTCATGTTTTCTTTTGGATGACTTCTTTTTTTGAATTTGTGCTTCTGCATAAAATGCAAAAAATAAAAGTGATAATTTTGTGAAATTCAGTTAGTTCTATGTAAATTAATGAGGATTTAAATAATTTGATGCAAAATGTTCATATAAATACACAATTTATCGAGTTATATTGATATTTTACTTTTAAACAAATTTGTTGAATGATAAACAGTGGCAATGTGGTACAATGAATTAAAATTTTGAGAATTTACTACGAAAATGTAGTTGTATTAATTAATTTTGAAGTGCCATAATCACCATTACAAAAATTACAAAAAATGACTAAATTTACAAAATTATACAAATGCATATAAATGTTGTATTAGATATTTGGCAATTTAAAAGTATTTAATTTTGTCACATCTGAATATGAATATTAACTAGTTCTTTACTTACAGGAATTGCAGAAACTGTAACATTCAATTAACTGAGACAGTATCTCATGTGGAACCTGGAGTACTCATATTTCCTTGTGGTAAGTGGTCACTGTTACCTACATTTAATGAATGTATTAAGTCATTGACTAATTGTATTCCATAAAGTACCATGTGTATTTTCTAATGGTGATTTGGAGAGATGATATGGCTTGGATGTATGAAATAATCCAATTCATGAGAACAATTGAAACATAAATCTTTAAAATGTGATTTGCATTCAGTCAGTAACTGTAATGTCTTTAACATTTATCTGAAGAGAACACTTCTTTTAGCCAGGTCAACGCTAACCCTAAAATACAATGTGAGCTTTTGCCTTGTGGCTGGGTTAAACATGTTTGTTAGCATTCAACCCTCGGTGGGCCATTTACTATCTAATTAGTGGTAGGGATGAGCCACTGGAATAGATCATTGTTTCAAGCTTCGTACTATATGATAAGGTCGAGGAATTAAAATGAAATACATGAAAAAATTGCTGATTGAATCATTGAATCACATCTGACACTAATCAGCTCACCCCTAACACTAAATGATTGAAGTGGCCCTCAAAGGCTCAACTCTCTCCTTAACCTGGGACAATGGAGTGACAGCACAACATAAGAACAACCAACAAATCAGTTGGAAATGGCTTGACTCATCAGATTGGCACCAAGCACAAAAAACTGACACAAAGACAAAGGACAAATCTAAGAGTACTCATAGTTACTGAAAGCTAGTTTATTGCCAATAACAATAAACTGATAATACAACTAATAAATAAATCATGCTCTCCCCATTTATCTATCATACATTACACATATAAAACAAAATCTTCTATTTCACCTTTGACAACTGTTCAAAAATCCATACATTTCAAGTGCATGTAAGAAAATGGAATAATACATGCACAAATCTCCAACCTGACTTGGTACAGACACTGCATATCATGTGTTGGGCTGAACTAGGTAAAGCATAGATCATCCTTAAATGTATTGACTACCAGGATTAGGTTATTTTAAAGGCAATAACACGTTAATCCTGAAATCATATTACTCATTGACTTCTAATAAAGTACTATTTAAGGAAAAATGGGCTGTAACATTGATATTTTTTCCTTCATTATTCTTAAAGTTTAATGTATTTTTTTCAGGACATGGATTTCACAAGTTTTGCTGTCCTCTAAGAGAGTGCATCATTTGCTTTAAATTGGAATGAAAGAATAAGATATTCCATAAATCAAAAGAGCTTAAACAAGTTTCTGTACTCATATTAAAATGTAATACTCTTACTGATAATGAAATTAAGAACAGAAACCTGTCTGGGGTATAGACTTGGGTAAATGTAATCTGTACTACTTAAACACAACACTAGGAATGTTATTTATTGGTATTACTCGAGTTCATATACATAGATAATGTAGTTTGAAACAAATTATAAGGTATTGATCATTCCAGCCATATATTTTTATCCAGAATGGGTTACATGGTATATTTTATTAATATATTTAGAAGAAGAAAAATAACACTTTGTAAACTTTATGCATCAGCAGTGCTTTGGAATTTTACTTCCATCAGGATGCTAAGGATGTATAAGAACTGAAACATGTGGAGAGCAATATGACCAAAAACTATCTTAAATATTTAATGCAAGTAAAAAAAAAAATATGAAAAATTGTCACATCTTTATATCAGAAGTTATTTTGATTGTTAGACGGCATGTCTTTAAATACCTCATAACTTAATGTGTAAGCAAATAATTTATATTTTTTTATTTTGTTAGTTTGTAGCCCGCATATGGTACTGTAAATTCAGAAATTATTGCGTGCATTTATTATTGCGAATTTTGTAGAATGGACTAAAATGTGAGATTAGCTATTGTGATATACGGAAAATTTGCATACAGTTATATGTATCAGATATAAGAATGCAAGTTCTTATTATTGCAATACTCATTCAGTCAGTCACATTATTCGCATTGATAAAAACCTAGCAATAATTTCTGAATTTATAGTATAATGTTTGCTTTTATCTTTAAAGTTATATGGTATCTTATTTCTTTTATAATCAATTTATTTTTGAAGTCTCTTAAACTATTATTGGTAAGAAACTTGGTCTGCATCATGGTTAGGATGTAGTTTTAATAGATTGTGCTAATCAATGTGGAATCCATTACAATAATAAAAGATAGGAAGTAAAACATATTTTATCATGGCATCCTCAGTTATGTAGGCTGTCAGGTTAATAAGAGATGAAATTAAAACCTTTATAGATGCCCATGCTGTCTGACCAATATGGAAACTGTCATAAAAAATTAACTTTAACAAAATTCTTTTAAAAATTATGACTGAATTATATAAATGGCAATTTGAATTCAATTTGGCATTAATTTTGTTTACACTGTTGACTCACAAAGGAACAGGGGCTTAACAACCAAATTTTGTGCATGAAAACATTTGAACATAGCTTTTATTGTTCTACCAGTAAAGTTCACACAACTGAATATTTAGAATTATGAAAACATATCATAAAATGGATTAATGGGCTGATAACATCACAAATGACGTTATTTTAATCTATGATTAAATATAAACTATATCAAACAAATGGGTATGAAAATTTAGCAAAGACTATAAAATCCTGAAAATTGTTTGATTTTCATGACATTGACAATGTTATGTGACCTTTGCTAAGACTAAAGATATATTTATTGCACAATATTTAAAAGTAGTATTAATACGAAATATTTATTTTTTAGATAATCTTCTAATTAGATTTTAAATTTTTTTTCCTGGCCAAAATAAGACAATTTATTTCCCTTGTGCTGTACATCTAATGACCCTGCTTCAGATCAGACATGCCCCTCAAGTCAATAGATACCAACTTAGTTATTCTGTCATCATGTTGTTTTTATACCCCACGCAACGAGTTGCGGAGGGTATAATGTTTTGACCCGTCCGTCCGTCCGTCAGTCCGTCCGTCAGTCCTGTTTCTTGTCATCGCAACTCCTCTCAAACCACACAACAGAATTTCACGAAACCTTTTAGATAATAAGGACATACTATGTAGTTGTGCATATCGACAGGAAATTACGATTCAATTTTTTTCTAGGAGTTACGCCTTTGAACTTATTTACTTTAATGTACTACTGCAACAGTTTGTCATCGCAACTCCTCTCAAACCACACAACAGAATTTCATGAAACCTTTTCAGATAATAAGGACATACTATGTAGATGTGCATATCGACAGGAAATTACGATTCAATTTTTTTCCAGGAGTTACGCCTTTGAACTTATTTGCCCAATATACTACTGCAACCTTTTGTCATCGCAACTCCTCTCAAACCGCAGAACAGAATTTCATGAAACCTTTTCAGATAATAAGGACATACTACGTAGATGTGCATATCGACAGGAAATAACAATTCAATTTTTTTTCCAGGAGTTACGCCCCTTTGAACTTATTTGCCCAATATACTACTGCAACCTTTTGTCATCGCAACTCCTATCAAACCACACAACAGAATTTCATGAAACCTTTTCATATAACAAGGACATATTACGTAGATGTGCATATCGACAGGAAATTAAGATTCAATTTTTTTCCAGGAGTTACGCCCCTTTGAAGTTATTTGCCCAATATACTACTGCAACCTTTTGTCATCGCAACTCCTCTCAAACCACACAACAGAATTTCATGAAACCTTTTCGGATAATAAGGACATACTAGGTAGATGTGCATATCGACAGGAAATTACGATTCAATTTTTTTTCCAGGAGTTTCGCCTTTGAACTTATTTGCTTCAATGTACTTCTGCAACCGTTTGTCATCACAACTCCTCTGAAACCACACAACAGAATTTTATGAAACTGTGTAGATAATAAGGACATACTATGTAGATGTGCATATTGACAGGAAATAATGATTCAATTTTTTTCTGATACAATTTTTTTTCTTACACTTATTTTATTTCTCCAATGACAATGTGGGGACGTGGGGTATGTGAGCGCTCACTAAGGTTCTTTCATTTACTTTTAGTTTTTGTACATACAATGTCTGCATTTTGTTTTTATTATTTATTAAGATTTGTATATTTTTATAACTGTATTAATATATTGCTAAGAAATGAGCTGCATTGGATAGAAATCAACCTTATGCAAATGAATATCATTACATCTGTTAAGCTATTTCAGGTTGAAAAAATCTCTAGGAAAAGTCTGTAACTGTTTGAAAATTTAGTTGTTATAAGAACCCTACAAAACAGACCAAAATGCATCTTTTGTTTTGTATTTGAATGTTCCAAAATGAATCAAAGTCTTATACACGTACATGTATACATGCATTTGCATAAGGTCCATTTCTATCAGATGCAGCTCAAATGTTAGATATTATAATAATTGATTGACACAGATAAGGTGCTTAATTTATAATGGTGCTCAGGTTTTGTTTTTTGTAATGACCATGTACAGTATGGGTTTTGCTCATTGTTTAAGGTCACACTGTGACCTATGATTGTTCACATCTTTGACCTTTAGTCTTTAAGGACAGTTGTCTCATTGTCAATAATACCACATCTCCATATTTTTATAGTGGTTGTCTTTTGTTGCAGTATACAATTATTATTCAATTATAAATGTTTTATACATAGTATTTTTTGCTTATAGTACAATTATATACTAACAATGTCCCCCCCCCCACCCCCAAAAAAAAAAAAAAAAAAAAAAAAGAAACGAAAAGAAGAAATTTATTAGTCAGTAAGGTATTTCTGGATGGGTTGTGTGTTTTATTTTGTGCCATATAAATCTAGTTCCCTCAAAAGGAGATCATGATTTTTTCTAAGAATTGACATTTACCGGTAATTGTTTTTTTTTTTTTTATTAATTTTATCTGAGATCAGATATTGATATGTTGAAGAGTGCAAGGGGCAAGGGAAATATCAATAATCACTAAGAAATGTGTGTCTGATTGATAAGGAGTTATTTCATACAAAATAATACACTTTGTGGATTGTTTTTATTATTGGAGATATCATCCAAGTACATGTACCAAATTATGGATTAACACACAATATTAGTACATGTACCAACTTATGGTTTATCACACAATATTAGTACATGTACCAACTTATGGATTAACACACAATATAAGAACATGTATCAACTTATGGATGAACACACAATATTAGTATATGTACCAACTTATGGATTAACACACAATATTAGTATATGTACCAACTTATGGATTAACTCACAGATGAACACACAATATTAGTATATGTACCAACTTATGGATTAACACACAATATTAGTATATGTACCAACTTATGGATTAACACACAATATTAGTACATGTACCAACTTATGGATTAACACACAATATTAGTAGATGTACCAACTTATAGATTAACACACAATATTAGTTAGCTGTGTAAATAGTTTTGGTTTATTCTCACTAATGACAACTTCTTTATGGCCCGCAACAAAGTATATATATAGTTTTATCCTTATCTGTCATTCCATCATTCTGTCATTCAGCAACAAACAGTTATACAGTCTTTTGTTCTAAACGCCTTCATATATTGAGCTGATTTTTAGTATGTGAGTCTACTATGATCAGTTACAAATCAAGTTTACATTTAGTCCCACGCCACTGAAATTACGGGCTTTTTTACTTTGAAAATTTTACGAAAATAGCAGTTATACAAACTTTTTTCTAAACACCTTCGATATTGAGCTAATATTTAGTATGTGAGTTGAGTCAACTATGATGAGTTACAGATCAAGCTTACGTTTGGTTCTGCTCTGCTAATTTTTGTCGAAGTTACGGGCTTTGGACTTTGAAAATTTCACGAAAATAGCAGTTATTATGACTTTTTTACTAAACGCCTTCACATATTGAGCTGATTTTTAGTATGTGAGTCTACTATGATGAGTTACAGATCAAGTTTACGTTTAGTTCTGCTGTGCTGATTTTTGCGAAATTAGGGGCTTTGGACTTTGAACATTTTGTGAAAATAACACTTATACAGTTTTTTTTTCTCAACACCTCATATTGAGCCGATTTTCAGTACGTGAGTCTACGATGATGAGTTACAGATCCAGTTAAGGTTTGGTTCTGCTTCATTGATTTTTGCTGATATTGAAGGCTTTGGACTTCAGAAATTTCGTGAAAATAACAGTTATACAAACTTTCATTCTCAAAGTTCCACTCATAAAAATGGCTTCAAGGTTTTTTTTGCGAGCAGGGCCATTCGTGTCGTTCCGACATCTAGTTTTTATTTAAATGTAAATATTGTTGGTAATCACTAATAGCCGATTCTATTAGTTTTCAGGATTTTATTATGTTTGTATTTCTTTGTACATTCCAGTAATACATTTTTTTATGTTCACAAAATAACAGGGTGATATATTATGTCCATATATGGTATTTATGAGTTTTATAAAGTACATAACAAGATATAGAACAAGACCTCATATCCACCATTGATGTGCTGATAACAGCAATATTGTACTGCAGTCTTTCAGTAAGTTATATTCATCATTTCATATTCGTATGGTTCACATCCAAAGTTTGATTAACCAATTAAATTGTGAGAAAATGAAAAACCTTTTACTGCAGTATACTGCATGAAAATAATTATGTATGAAATAATCTGTTTACAGAATTAAACTCATCAAAGATACCAGGCTTATAATTGTGTATGTCAGACATAGTTTGGTCTACAAAAGACTGATCAGTGACTCTTGAATCAAAAATGTTAAAAGACCATATAAAGTAAGAAGTTGAAGAGCATTGAGGATCAAAAATTCTGAAAGGGTTTGCCAATAATAGCCAAGGCAATTTATTCCTGGGGTTCATCAAAATGATTAATGCAGTGTGAATTGTCTTAAAATTTCTGAACCAACCTGTCAGTAAGATACTGAAGCACAAAAAAAAACCAATATTTTTTTTATTATCATATCGATTTTAATTGGTTCTGTCCGATAAAGTATGCTGGTTCAGCACAAATACAGTCAACTTGATAGTTGATGTTTACTGTGACATTTCAAAAGACAATTATTTCCAGTCAGCCAATATACAATAGCATTTATAATAAATTATTATTCTATAATTTTTGTTTTATTTTTTTGTTTTGAACTACTATTTGTGTTGGAATGTTTTATGATTTCTTTCCTGGTTGGTTTATAGCAGAGATATTGAAAGTATTAAAAAGATATAATTTTCTAGTTAATATTTTGATAGAGTGTCTTAGGAATTTAAGTTTACTGAAAACAAATAAATAATATGTAATTGTTATACAACTATGGCCTTAAACAAACTCATTAGTAGCTTGTTATGTAAAGAGGATTGAGGGCTTTAAAAGTGCAATTTTTTAATGGTATCTACAATGATTGTTAATTTTACTTGTTAGTTATTGCAAGGTGTGTTTATGAGTTAAACTTTATATGTTTATCATTAATGGTTTTGAAATAAAACTATTCAAGTTGAAAATTGATTTGTACTTTGTTAAATGGCTTTAAAAACTTATGAATTAAAAGATGACAGTAGTTAACTATGGTTCAAAGATAGCAATTAAAAGCCATTGAAATATTCTCTGATTATGAAATTTGGGAACACCATGACACATGTTATTATTGGAGTCTTATAATTATGTAAGACATTCATTATTGTAAAACCTTCCTCTTCCTCCCCACCATGGTGAACAGGGTAACTATGCATGTAATTTTCGCTCAGGGTTACAAGATTACTATAAACTAAACACTGTTGTTGTGATTCTAACAGTCATATTTAACACAATATCTATACACCTAAAGGTATCCTCATGCAAGTTTTTCTACAGAGCCATTTTATTTGCGTCTGATTTAATGCCTCCTAAATTTCCTATTTTATTTTGCACAAAATCAATATGCACAATAAGGGTGTATCATGTGCTCTTGGCACAGCTGTTTATTTTGTGCTTTGGTGGCTATTAGTTGCTGTTTGTCATTTGTTTTTGTTTGTTTATTGTTTTGTCATGAATTAGACTGTCGGTTTTCTCATTTTGAATTGTTTCACATTGTCATGTTGGGTCTTCTATAGCTGAATATATAGGTGTATGGATTTTACTCATTGTTTTAGGCTTTACAGTGCCCTACATTGTTGCTTACATACATGTCATTTTGACTCTGGTGGTCATCATACTACATTTCTTTTTATGCCCCCGCAGTAGCGTAGGGGGCATTAAGTTTTATCCTTGTGTATACGTCCGTCTGTCCGTATGTCCTAAAATTGGTTACCGTTCTCTAACTTTAGTTTGCCTCAACCAAATGTTATGAAACTAATACACAATGCTTATTACCACAAAAACAGATCAAATTTGAATTTTGGTGGCATCACTTTTACCGTTCTAGAGTTATGCCCCTTTACAAATGGAAAAATTGCTGAAATATTCATTTCTGTTCTCTAACTTTAGTTTCCCTCAACCAAATGTTATGAAACTTATGCACAATGCTAATTACCACAAAACACAGATCAAGTATGAATTTTGGTGGTGTCACTTTTACCGTTCTATAGTTATGCCCCTTTACAAATGGAAAAATTGCTGAATTTTTCGTATCCGTTGTCATACTTAAGTATGCCTCAACTAAATGTTATGACACATATACACAATGCTTATTTCCACAAAACTCAGATCAAGTACAAATTTGGGTAGTGTCACTTTAACAGTTCTTGAGTTATGTCCCTTTATAGCATTGTATGCAAGCGGGGGCATTATCTGTGTCCATGGACACAAACATTCCCCATTTATTTTGTATTAATAATTATATTTTTAATATGTCGAATAAAAAACCAAGCTAAAGTCATTAAAGAAAGACAAAGAAAAAAGCTGATTTCAATTTTGCAAATTTCTTTTGTTTCCAATGTCCATCACCACAACATGTTGGATAATATTCAGGCTGCAATCATCTTTTCATAAACTTTTTCATAATAATCTAGAAACATATTTTAGCTGGTCGAATTTCTTAATTAATACAAGAAAATTGCACTAAAAACAGTTTTTTTTGTTTGCTTTTGTACTTTGAGTTTACTTATAACAATTTAATATATATCTTGATATCATATGTAAGGAAAAGTTTAACATTGACTGTAACATCCAAGTGCTTTATAATAATAGTAATAAAAATAAAAACTAGAGGCTCTAAAGAGCCTGTGTTTCTCACCTATGTCTATGGACTCTCTCTAACATTGTGGACTAGAATAGACTTCATGACGAAAACCTTGTTTTTTTGTTGATCTTGTATTGCTGATCATTTTATTGCTTACAGTTTCTCTTTATATTCTTTAGTTAAACCCAAAACACACAAAAAAAAAACGGTCATCATTTAAGGCAATCACTCCTATAAAGAGTAAACCAACGATTTCAGAAAAAAATGATTTATTTGTAGACCTTGTCTTGCTAATCATTTTTGCTATTTATATTGGTTATCTTTCTTTTATACTTCTCAAGATGGTAGGCAAAAACGTAAACTATTGGTAAAAATTCGTAAGCGTTCCGCGGAACCCAGTGTCTCGCCTACTTTTGCTGTTAATCGCAGGCTCAACAAAAATGAGGAAAAAAATTAATAAAAATATTCCTCTCTATACTATCTTTTGATTGTAAGTAGCTTCTGTCCAAGTTTGGTAAAAATCCAGGATAGTTTATGAATCTAATAAATGTTTTAAAAAATTAAACTGCAGACTGTATGTAATGTTAACTGGAAGAAAAACTAAGTCCATTTATAAGTAAAATACGCAAAAATGGAACAAAATTTTAACAAAATGTCCTTCTAGATACTTGCTTTAATCATAAACAAGCTTCTGTCCAAGTTTGGTGCAAATCCAAGATAGTTTAAGAAAGTTGTTAAAATTTTAAAAACTTTAACCACAGAGTGAAGTAATGTTAACTGGAAGAAAAACTAAATCCATTTATAAGTAAAATACTGAAAAAATGATTTTTTTTTACAAAATTTACTTCTGGATACTATCTTATGATCATAAACAAGCTTCTTTCCAAGTTTGGTAGAAATCCAGGATAGTTTAAGAAAGTATTTAAATTTTAAAACCTTAACCACAGAGTGAATGTAATGTTTCCTGGCAGAAGAACTAAGTCCATTTATAAGTAAAATATGGAAAAAATGGATTTTTTTTTTTTACAAAATTTACTTTTGGATATTATCTTATGATCATAAACAAGTTTCTGTCCAAGTTTGGTAGAAATCCAGGATAGTTTAAGAAAGTTATTAAAATTTCAAAACCTTTAACCACAGAGTGAATATTTGTGGACGCCGCCGACGACGCCGACGACGGAATGTAGGATCGCTATGTCTCGCTTTTTGACAAGGTAGTCATTAAAGAGCAAGAATCCTACAAGGAGTCGACTTACAATAATGTCTATTTGACTTATTTGTAGATCAAGTCTTGCTGATCATTTATACTTATTGAAGTTTCTGTCTATCTATCATAGTTTTTTAAATATTAGGCAGAAACGCAAAAAATGGTAAAAATTATTATCGAAGGGCAATAACTCTAATAAGGGGTCGTCAGACTAATTCAAGAGTATTATCTTATTTGAAGATCTTGTCTTGCTGATCATTTTTGTCGAGCCTGCGACTTTTGTCGCAAAAGCGAGACATAGGGATCCTACATATCGTCGTCGTCGTCGTCGGCGGGGTCTACAAATATTCACTCTGTGGTTAAAGTTTTTGAAATTATTATAACTTTCTTTAACTATCCTGGATTTCTACCAAACTTGGACAGAAGCTTGTTTATGATCATAAGATAATATCCAAAAGTAAATTTTGTAAAAAAAAATTCCATTTTTTTCCGTATTTTACTTATAAATGAACTTAGTTTTTCTGCCAGTTAACATTACATTCACTCTGTAGTTAAATTTTTTAAAATCTTAATAACTTTCTTAAACTATCTTGGATTTGTACCAAACTTGGACAGAAGCTTGTTTATGATCAAAAGCTAGTATCTAGAAGGAAATTTTGTAAAAATATATTTCCTGTTTTTCCGTATATTACTTATAAATGGACTTAGTTTTAGTTTTCGTTTTGGTTTAATTGGAAAAACATTAAATCAACCTGTCCTGTATTGTTGAACTTGTTGGATAAAATGGGGTTCACTGCTCTCCCTTCCCTAGAATTTTTTTCTTCATGTTACAATTTTCCAAAAGTGAAAGAAATTGTTCGATGGAAATATTTGCATAGCCATTGAATCACAAGAAATATTTATATTGACATTGTTGTATTCTATAAAATTGAGAATGGAAATGGGAAATGTGTCAAAGAGACAACAACAGAAGGTCACCAATAGGTCTTCAATACAGCGAGAAATTCCCGCACCCGGAGGCATCCTTAAGCTGGCCCCTAAACAAATATATATACTAGTTCAGTGATAATGGACGTCATACTAAACCCAAATTATACACAAGAAACTAAAAGTAAAATAATACAAGACTAACAAAGGCCAGAGGCTCCTGACTTGGGACAGGCGCAAAATGCGGCGGGGTTAAACATGTTTATGAGATCTCAACCTCCCCTATACCTCTAGCCAATGTAGAAAAGTAAACGCATAACAATACGCACATTAAAAGTCAGTTAAAGAGAAGTCCGAGTCCGATGTCAGAAGATGTAACAAAAGAAAATAAACAAAATGACAATAATACATAAATAACAACAGACTACTAGCAGTTAACTGACATGCCAGCTCCAGACCTCAATTAAACTGATTGAAAGATTATGTCTTCATCATATGAATATCAGGCACAATCCCTCCCGTTAGGGTTTAGTATCATACCATCATAAAATATATGAGAAGAGCATAACCCGTGTCATGCCAACAACTGGTTTTAAATAAATGTGTTTAGTTCCGATGCAAAGACCCTATAAGTGAATCAATATTAAAGCCAAAATATGCAATCTTTAATGACCTGACAACAGTATCGTAACTATATCCTTCTTAATAAGTCTATTTAAAGGTTTTGTTAGCTTCTGCGGTGAATACTGACATTTTAGTGCTTTATAAAGAATATTACCATAAAAGATTGGATGTGAAATACCTGAACGTATAAGAAGTCTGCATGTTGAGCTATATTTACGAATGATGTCCTTGTACCGATGATAAAATTTAGTAAATGTTTTGACTAGTTTGTGATATCGAAAACCCTGGTGTAATAATTTTCAGTAATACATAAATTTCTTTCGTTAAAATCTGAAACGTTGTTACATACACGAGCGAATCGTACAAGTTGAGATATATAAACACCGTAAGATGGTGACAAGGAACGTCACCATCTAAAATGGATAATTAACGATAGGAAATGAAAATCATCTCTTTTATCATAAATTTTTGTATTAAGCTTTCCGTTAATGATATGGATATCAAGATCGAGGAAAGGGCAGTGGTCATTGTTAGTATTAGCTTTATTTAAAGTAAGTTCAACAGGATAAATTTCTTTAGTATACATACTGAAGTCGTCATTATTGAGAGCCAATATATCATCCAAATATCTAAAAGTATTATTAAATTTTGTATCAGATGTTGTTTCGATGGGTCTTTGCTGATTTTAGTCATAAATTGTAACTCATAGCAATACAAAACAGGTCCGCAATAAGTGGTGCACAGTTAGTCCCCATTGGAATTCCGATAACCTGACGATATACGGAATCTCCAAAGCGAACAAAATATTATCTAGTAAAATTCAAGGGCAGATATAGTATCAAAGCATGTCCAATTGACATATTTCTTTTGTTTATTGCTACTAAAAATGACCTAAAAGAGTTAGAACATATGTATTCACATTCTGACTTTTAAATGCCCATTTAATTAGGTGTGTGAATTTTTCTTAATGAGAATGTGAGGCAATGTGGTATACAGGGTAGAAAAATCAAAACTTTGAACAGATTCAAAATCACCAATATATGCATGCAATTTATCAAGTACTTCCAACGAGTTTTGACACTCCAAAAGTAATTAATTCCACTATTTTCAAAGGCCTTATTTGAACAATTTATTATCAGGTTTTGATTGTACCAAGTGAACTGGTAAGAAGAATAGACAATTTAGTAGTGGAACAATGGCTTGAAGACGAAATAAATCTATATTTGTAAGGTGTTTTATGTAGCTTCGGAAGCCAGTACATAGTTGGGACTTTCATTGTATTTGGTTCTGCTTGTAAAGAGGTAGCTAAAAGTTTATGTTTGTTACAGATGTCGTTTTCTGAAAATGGAGTCAGTTGGAATGTTGGTGAATTGGTGATTTCTTTTTCAGAACCTCAATGTAAAATTTACGTCAAACAATAATTATATTATTAGCAGCTTTATCGGCCGGGACAAAAACAAATTCCTTGGCTAGTTCTTTAAGTTTATGTTTGATACGAGAAATAGGTTTATTATGGTTGTTGTTAAGAGTAAAATGTTCTTTAAAATATTGAATACGTATATCAACTATGTTCATTAATGAATTAAAAAGAGTCCAAAGATTTTTGTCAGCTTTTTCCCGTTTTATCCATTTTAAACAGTAAGTATGGAGTGAGTCGTGGATGATATTACGACACTCATTCCAATTAATGATTGACGGGGGACGATATTTAGGTCCTTTACTGAGGAATGATTTTAACTCTCGGTCTTGAACGATGTTAAGATCTCCTGTTATAACATGGGAAATGGGTCCATAAATGTATTCGGAATTACTACAATTACATGAAGTAGGTGTATTTTCACTGATATTAACATCTTTACACAATTGGCTATAATTAAACACATATTTCCGGGTAGATTTCTTTAAATATAACAAATAAGAGGAGCTCAGTATTATCAAAATATCCAGGAATTTGTTCTTTAACAGAATGGTCGTTAAAATACCGGCAATATTTACAAAATCAAAACCTTAATTGACATACTTTATTTTAATAAAATGTTTTTATGATCTTCAGGGCGATCAATTTTGGGAAACAGTTTAGAATAGTCTTTCAATTTTGCTTATGTGCTTTGTCTATAAAGTGTCTATATTCCATTTTGTTTTTCATTGTTGAAATTCTTATCAATTTTTATAGTGAACTAGATTATAATACAATGTTGACTGTTGTACCTCATTGTTTTTTTTTACCTAAATGTCTGTTTATTTTGCTCAAACATTGTTGTCAATATAATAGAATTATATGCGACTGTTATGCAAGTGAGAGAATTAGCTAGCTGTTAAATAAGGTTTAATCCCATATCATGTAGTCAGCTATAAAATTAAGGCCCAAACATGAAAAATATCAAATGTTCCTATTCCAAAGTATCACGACAAAGAAAAAAAATTTTGATTTTTTTCTTATCATTCTCCTTCCTCTAGCTACTACAATATTTCAAAGTCCCTAAGGGTAAATAATGTCATACTTTTTTTTAGGCCCCACAACTGAAAGTTGAGGGGCATATTGTTTTACCCCTGTCCGTCCGTCTATCCGTCCTTCCGTCCGTCCGTCCCATTATGGGTACATAGGTATTCCTTATAACTCCTCCTACAGTTTGAAACCTAGGAAGTTTTCACTCTGTTGTCTGTTTGTACATATATTGAAAGTGTGCATGTGGTCAGGGTTTTGATTTTTTATTAATATTTGCTCTTTTAAATTTGGGAGATAGTTGAACGTTGTCATTTTTGGAGTATATACTTGCATAAGAGGTGCATAGCATTTCCGGATAAATCCTCCTACAGTTTGAATGTTAGGAAGTTTTCACTTTGCTGTCTGTTTGTACATATATTGAAGGTGTGCATGTGGTCAGGGTTTTGATTTTTATTAATATACGCTCTTTTGGGAGATACTAGTAGTTGAACTTTGTCATTTTTGGAGTATATACTTGCATAAGAGGTGCATAGCATTTTCGGATAACTCCTCCTACAGTTTGGATGCTAGGAAGTTTTCACTTTGCTGGCTGTTTGTACATATATTGAAGGTGTGCCTGGGTCAGGGTTTTGATTCTTATTAATAATTGCTCTTTTGGGAGAAAGTTGAACTTTGTCATTTTTGGAGTATTTATTTGTATAAGAGGTAGTCCTACAGTGAACCATAAACATATGTGCTCCCATGCTCAACTTTATGTATTTTAAAATAAAACTTTGCATCTATCTGCAGGGGCATCATTTGTGTCTCCCAGACACAATAATATCTCAAAGAAAGTCTCACATTGACTTTGTTATAATACAGTTACTTCAGAGTGGAATGGGGGAGGGGGGATCACTTTGTCTAGTTTTTAATTGTAGTACTAAGTAGTCTGTAGTTGCAGTCTTTTATGGGGATTCTAGAAGTTAAAAGTAAAATAAAATATCACTGTAAAATCTGTTAAATTATAACAAGTGTATATTTATATTTGAACATAATTTAAAAAAAAAATACTTTAAATCAAGAATATTTTATCGATTGTACATCTACTTGGAAGATAAAACAAAAATCCCAAAGTTCACTTATTGCCTGAAATGATGTTAGGCAATAGGTTCAATACTCATCATTATATTTCAGGAAATAAGCTTAATGCCTAAAAATTCAGACAATAACTTAATGCCTAGTCGTTAGGTTATTGCCTAGGATTTAAGCTTAATGCCTAATTTTACTTATTGCCGCTAACATATACAAATCACATAGTTAGCTTAAATATTAATTAAGCAACTTGGCCTTTGACAGAAAGTAAAACAAAACACCATTCTTAAGAAATTTTAATTTTGTAAAGTTAGAAATAGTTTAAACATTATATATTAAAAGTATCTCAATTATATATTCCCTCAGCATCATTTGACAATTTATTCCAATTTTTTTTTTAAATGAATTCGATCTAGTGAAATGAAAATGTCCAGATATTGTCAATCTGAATGAATAATTACCATATACAGTATATTCCAAAAAAGTTATCAAAGTATCTATTTAAACAACAACACTACATGTTACAGAGAATGACATGCAATATGTTATACATCGTAAATGAACAACGGCTTCTACACTCGGGTTCGGTTTCTTCGCTTTCATTTCTGATTTATGCATTTTTGAAAAAAGAATACGTTTTCCTTTTTCTGTATCTATTGTAATGCTAAGTCTTTGAAGCTTCTCGCGGAAGTCTTCTATTGACATTTGTGATAAAACTTGATCACACATTATGACATTGGCTGTTTGGTGGAATTTAATTCTCGAGACGGACATCTTCTTCAAAAGTATAATTTTAATGGTGTATGTATATAGTCTTATGATCATTTAGGTCCATTTATCCAAGTTCACTTTGTTTTGGTGTGAAAATAGTTGTGAATACTTCTGCAGCGTCATTGTATGAGATATCAACCTCATTCAAAGTTTTCTGCAAGAGATGCAGAAGATGTATGAAGGCAGTTAAATCTCTCAGAAATTCAGTCACAAATATTAAATGCCGTACACCTCTCTTTCTACATTTCGTATTCTTTCTCGTCTTGCTTTTTTTCGCCTATAACGTCGACAAAGTGCTATAGTTGCAACAATAGCAACAATGAAGAGAGTACCAAAGATTGCTGCAAGAAGTGGGATCGGTCCATTTTCTAGCACTGCAAATAAATAATTTGTTTTTCTATTAAGAGAATGAAATCAAGTATGTGTGCATAGAAACGATGAAACGTTGTGAAAAAACTTTGTAGAAACGCTACCTTCTGCCTCTTTCTCTATGGACGCATTTATGTATAAATGGAAATAAAAAAAAAATCTGTTTTAAATGAAAATATCTATAGAGTCTATAGAAGTGACCATGGTGACACAAGTGAATCTTTTGAAACAGATTTTAGATTTGGAGAATATGTATATTACAATTTATCAATACGTAAATAATTTCAGTTAACTATACTATTGGTGGCCGTCGGCTGTTTTATGCTGTTTGGTCGGGTTATTGTCTCTTTGACACATTCCCCATTTCCATTCTCAATTTTATTTTGAGATGTAAATAATAATGCTTCATAACATACATGCGTATTTTGTGCTGAAAAAAGAAATCCGACATTTCTGCCCGAAATATACAGTTTAAGCATCAAAGAATTATCTTAGCATTAAACATTTTTGCTTAACATCAAACAATTAAGAGTAGCATTAAACAATAATTGAAAACATTTTGTAAACATTTAACAAATATGATATATTATAACTTACAATCAATGTAATGGATTTTTCCTTATCTTCTGAGGTGTCTGAAAAAATGAGGAATACACTGATACAAGTTTTCTTTAATACACATGAATGTAACAGCATTAAATTATAATAATAAACGGGGGGATAGTATTTAAAGCTGTTTCTATAAAAACTGGAACCGTAGACACAAATGTCATGTTTTATTTCACGAACAATCTTACTTTGTGAAGAACATTACCAATTTTCATGATATATAAACCAAGGACGATATTATCAACGTCGACCCCCAAGGGTGACTGGGGAATACGATATATGGTCACCTGGTCTTCTTCCGACCGGCAGTAAAACGCTTGCTAAAGTGGGGCGTCCGTTTGGCTGTGCGGGATGTATCAAGTTTGCAGCCACGCTATTTGCACGTTAAGAACCCTTGCAACAACTCTTTAAGGGGTCCGTAGGTGGCCTGTTGCAAGGCAAAATTTCTGTCCCTATCTAATATACCCTCATTTTCAAGTGGCAGTCCAAGTTTCCCCGACCATCTTCCAGGATGGCCTCTATTTTTACAAGACCTACCTATTGTATTTTTTGTTAAATTGTTCTCGTCCTGAACATGCATGAAATATTTGACACTGGACGTTAAGCAACCAACAATCAATCAATCAATATCAACATCAACAACATGTTTGATGATTTTGGTGGGTTGATTTTTCAGCAGATTGTCGGTAATCCTAGGAGTAGTAATTATGACCCCTACTGACCGACTGTTTTGTATTCAAATCAACGCAGAATTCAAGAAGTAACATATTCTCTGCTCCCTTATATAGTCTTTACAACATGTGTCATGGTTGAGCAAATTATCAGCCTGGTATCTTTGAGAATTGATACGACCACTTGTTCGAATCTACTGTAGTGTATGTTTCGTCCCCGAGCGGACCACCAACACAGTATTCAGCATTTTTGGTGTTAACATGAAATGTCATAGTTGTGTTCAGTTTCCATAAACTAACAGTTCATAAAATGTTAGATTATTAGAAACAATTATATTTTTCTCCTCCCAGTTATAGATTGTTTTAGTCTTATTTGGCACAACGTTTCAGAATTTTACTCCTACTCAGCTTCGTATTCATTTGACACTACAAATATTTGGATTCGATCGCCACTGATGAGTCTTTTATAATAGACGAGACGCGCGTCAGGCGTATCAAATTATAAGCCTGGTATTATTGATGAGATTTCGGAAATTAAAGTAAACGTTCGATCTGTAAATTTACTGGTTGTGTCCTATTCCCTATCTTTACATTTGGATAAAATCTAGATATCAATTAATGACGGATTATATGTGTATTGTAGGTGACGCTTACCCATTGGAGTTCCACCTATTCTTCAGTTCTAATTGATTTGTAAATAAGTAATCAAAACATATTTTGAAATTGCCTCTAACTATATCTCGTGGTATATAATTAGGTAAAGGAGTCATCAAGTAATCCTAGCAAAACTAGTTTTAATCCTTAACAAATTGAATCAGGCAGGAAATTAAAGCTAAGACGGCGTATCTATCGTATCGTATTGTCGTGGTTGTCGTTTGCTGCTGCATATCATAATTAAGTTTTGTTCATTGTTTTCTCGTTTGAAATGTTTAACATTTGTCATATCGGGGTATTTTATAGCTGACTATGCGGTATTGGGTTAGCCTTATTCGTTGAAGAGCGTGCGGTGACCAATAGTTGTTAACTTCTGTGTCAATTGGAGAGCATTAGTAGTTTCATTAGCATTCATACCACATATTCTTCATTTTAATACATATACTTATAAAATTGAAGACCACACTGAATATAAAACAATTGGGAAGAGCGCAATCAAAATATCATGAAAAATATGTAAACACAGAAAAATAAGTATTTCATGTCAATTTGGACCCTATTTTTTTGTTGTGGTCTTCTTGAAATGTTCACTAAAAAAAATAGCACGAGTCAACTGCTAAATGCTGTCTTTTTGTACCAACTTTTAATCTTGAGAACTACAGGTTTAACATAATAACACACTTAAAATTGTTCATTTTTCTAGATGGTAAAACACAAACAACTAAAATTAACAATTGTCCATTTGCTTCAAGAAAAAAAAATCAAAAATCAAAAGTCCCAGAATGATTTGTGACTTAAACAACTCGTGCACTTAATAAAATGAACACACAATGGTGTGAGATATACGTCAGCAAGACAGTTATTGTGCTATTGTAAAACTTGTTTGTTGCTTGTCTTTCATTTTTGCTATGTGCTTTGTCTACATGCCTTTTATGTTTCTTCGGTACAAAATATATGACGTGGCTTTGTACTTATACATTCCGTCATTGTGCTATTGTACTATGGTAAATTTGTGTATTCTTGTCTTAAATTTTTGCTAATATGTTGGTCTATATTCCATTTTGTGCTTTTTTGTTACATATTAGTTTGTTTTTTTCAGTGATTAAAATTATCACACAATGTTGACTGCTGTATTTTTGACATTTTACCTATTTTGTCTGTTTGTTTTGATCACGCATCGTTGTCAATATAATGGAATTAGATGCGACTGTCATACAATTAAAAGCGCGAGGTTTGGCCAGCCACAGAACCAGGTTCAACCCACCATTTTTTTCTTAAAATGTCCTGTACCAAGTGAGGAAAATGGCAATTGTTATCGTTTCTCTGTGTGTTACATTGTCGTTTGGTTTTTTTGTTGCACTTTAGTGTTTCTGTTGTTTCGTTGTTTTCCTCTTATAGGTGATGTGTTTCCCTCGGTTTTAGTTTGCAACCCGGATTTGTTTTGTCTCAATCGATTTATGACTTTCGAACAGCGGTATGCTACTGTTGCCTTTATTTATACAAGCGAGAGGTTTAGCTAGCTATAAAACCAGGTTCAATCCACCATTTTCTACATAAGAATATGACTGTACCAAGTCAGGAATATGACAGTTGTTATCCATTCGTTTGATGTGTTTGAGCTTTTGGTTTTGCCATTTGATTAGGGACTTTCCGTTTTGAATTTTCCTCAGAGTTCAGTATTTTTGTGATTTTTCGTTTTTACAGTACCTCACTGTGGTAGTATTATATTGATTGTACTTACCAACAAATGTATTTTTACTGTCTAACTTATATTTGTCTCCACTTCTGACATTAAAGACGATTCGAGATGCACTGTACTTGTCTGCAACTAAATTTACGTACAGACTTTCTTTATCGTTAGAATTAGTGGTACAAAATTCTGGGATGTTCCATTTTTGGTCATTGCATGAATATGTATGTTGTAGACGTGTATCCTGCGGAGAAAACAACTTTATTAAAGCTTGAAAACTAAGCATTTTATGTTAAAAAAAGGTAATATAGAGAGATTACAAGTAGTAAAATTTAAAAAAAATCACACATGGTAAAAAGTTTCGCGGAATCCTTTGTCTCGTCTGAAATTGCTTTAGTCAGTGCATAAGTGTTATTGATTTTAAAGAGTCCATTTATCAGTAAAAAATGTAAACCAATCAAACTTGTTCTTTAGGTGGTACTTCTTTAACTTAAAGATGATGTTCTGTCCAAGTTTCATAACAATCAAAGAAGGTTTACAAATTCATTTCATTTGGAAAAACATCACAGACTGTCTGTAAATGTTAACTACAAAAACTAACCCCATTTTTCAGTTCTATAGCTCGCTATAAAACCAAGTTTAATCCACATTTCCAACAAACAGGTCGACATATAGGTTTTTTTCTAATTTTTAGGGTAGATAGAGTTTGTTGTGCCGAATAATTTGATCATGTTAGTGTTTTTGCTAAATGCATTAGTTTTCGAAATATTATGATTCCTATGTTCAATTTTAATCAACGGTGGCCATGTTGACTGAACAGCCTAGACGAAAATCACACACTTTTAAATAGGAGACATCCTATAAATCAAGCAGACAAACTTTGGTTTCAATCCGTTACACAGCTTAAGAAGAGAAGAATTTACGGACGACATGCAGCGGATAACGGACAGACGGACGCAAATTAATGACAAAATCACACATGACCTGAAGTGCGCAAATTTGAAAAAAAGGAGCGACATATTAGCTGCGATATCTTATAATTAATGTTATTGATATTGTAAGAGTCCCTGCCACTGTATGTGGACTCGTCTTCCAAGCGAGTATCAGCATCCCTGGCCTATAGCTTTGCGAGTGAGTGGTTTTTGTGGAATATTTATGAGTAAATGATGTCAGCTTTGAAGTTTTATTTTTTGAACATCCATGACGTGAAAAATTTCAAAAACTGCATATAAGATAAATATTCGTCTTTGAGCGTTCTTGATGAGTTAAATCCAGAAAAGCGCGTGCAATTTTGAGTCGTTTTCATTTTTTTCCTGTCCTTTAGAACTAAAATATTAATTTTGCGTAGCCCTTTTCATCTATATGGACATATTTAATGATATAATATTCACTTTTTATCAATACTTATATAAACATCGGAACATTGAGTCTCAAAAACTGAATGCGCTTACCATTTAATCTTAACTATCGGAATACATTTTTTAAATATAATTTGGTTTTCGTTTTTTTTTTCGTAGATAAATCAGGTCGTTGTAGTTTTCTTGTTTTATTGTTTTTATCATTTTGGAATCTTATATTACTTTCTATACGGTATGGATTTTGCTCATTGTTGAAGACCGTATGGTGGCCTATAGTTGTTAACTTCTATGTCATTTGGTCTGGTGGAGAGTTGTCTCATTTGAAATCATACAACATATTCTCATTTTTATAGGTACGTTGATATACATATTTTTTTACGCTAAAAGTTTGTAATCGAAGATCGATTTTATATTAGGATTCACATTAACTACGCTAATTTCTGTATGTACTTACATTCAAGTGCTTAACTACGGATTGTCCTGTTCTTATTCTGTACTGTAAGCTGACGTCACTAGACCCACAGTCGATGTCAAATACTTCCATGCTGATACATTTTTGATAGGTATATTCCCTAAAGTCTTGGTCATCAGCAAATCCGAAAAAACCAAGTAAAGCACAGGACTTATCAATTTTCCCGCCATTGTAGACGACTTTATAACTATGTTCTGGATTAACCTTGAAGTTCTCCAAACCATTAGTGTAACATTTGATAGGTGGTAGGGTAACTGCAATGATTAAAATAAGTACATATACAAAAAGGTGCAAACCCACATAAATAACGGTAATAAGAATCATTTAGTTAAAAGATACTTTGTGTGGTGCCATTTGTCAGTATGAGAAGTAAATGTCATATACCATCAATTTAAAAAGATGTTAAAACTCATTAAAGATACCAGGGTAATAATTTAGTACGGCAGTCGCGCGATTTTCCTTTAAAACACTTTTCAGTGGCGCTTGAATAAAAAACAAATTGGAAGGCCAAATCAAATATGAAATCGAAATCGGTAATTTTAATTATGAATAGAGATTTAGAAATTGATATTTTTGAACTCCGATTATTCGCATTCTTTTTAAAGATTTATTGTCCGTTCTTTCATCTAACCGCGTCCCACTCGTCTAAACTAGCCGAATCCATTTATCTATCTAACGTAGCCAAATACACAGAAGGGAGTCTCAACTGCTCAGAGGAGACACTAAGCTAAGATCTGGTAGTGGTGACCAAATTGTTTACTATTTGACTCTCTGTAATAATATTGAGCGCGAGACCTTGAATGAGGAAGAATTAATATAAGTGCATTTAAAAAAAATACGTGTAGTATACTTAATATTTTGTTGGATGTGTACTGATTGATATTTTAGTCTTAGATACATGATTTGTTTTTTATTAGTTGTTATTAGCTTCGAACTAGCTGTCAGTAACCGCGATAACTGTAAGATATGTACTTAGTATCTTTTTTGTTGTAAAGAAAGAAGAATGGATATATACCCTGCCACGTCCTGCTGTGTTTTGTTTGATGTTTTTCTTTGTATCGATCTGATATGTTAAGCCTTTTTCAACTGATTTTTATATAGTTTGTTTTTATATTGTGCTGTTACAACACTGTCCAAGGTTAGGGAAAGGTTAAGCGTTCACAAACATGTGTAACCCAACCACATTTTTATGTGCCTGTTCCAAGACAGGAGTCTGAAATTCAGTGGTTGACGTTGGTTCTTTTCTGTCATATTTGTTTTTCGTAAATTGTTTTGTTATTATATTACTAGGCTCTTTCCAATCTTTTTTCGATGAAGGTTACATGGGCATATGGATCATATCTTAATTTTGAAGTTTCACAGTCTCATGTTAAAGGGGTATTATTTTGATACACTAACGGGTGCTGCAACTTATTGATTGATTGATTGTTGGTGTTTTAACGCCACTTTTAAGCGCCACATTTGGGCTATTTCGTGGCGGTCAGTTTTTATAGGTGGAGGAAGCCGGAGTGCCCGGAGAAAACCACCGACCTTCGATAGGAAAACTGACAATCCTAGTCAATTAAGATTGGAGTCGAGTGAACCCGCACGAGCGGGGTTCGAACTCACAATCTCAGTGTTGACTGGCTAGTGATTACAGTAGTAGAACTACTTAGACCACTTGGCCACCGAGGCCCCTGCTGCAACTTAAAAGTAAAACAAAAGTCATAAAGGTTTTTTATATGTGTAAGAAAATTTTATTTTCTCCACGTCATAAAAACTGGGGAAGTATAACGTTTTGAACGGTAGAGTCATTTTGAATACTAGATAAATGGTTAAATTAATTATATGTAGTACCTCAGTAAATGTATTTTATGCATGTTTATCCTTGGTGTGTATAAAAAGTAATGGAATGAAAAATGACTGTATGTGCACGGTTTTAGCATATTATAAATAAATTTTGTTAAATTTTACCATATAGGTCATATCCATCTTTAATCATTTATGCTAATTAACTTTTGCCAATCATGCTTTGTTTACATATTTTTACATTTTCTTTTTATTTTTAATACCAAACTTATTGTGGTTTTAAATTTGCTAATATTAAAGACCATGATTACTTACAGTGCTTCATTTTATGTTTTTCAGTAACTTATTGCATACTTGTTTTGTATAAAATTGACATGCCTAGTATGTCGGTTAAAAGCTCAACTGAGTGAGTGAAAGGCGTTTTGAATATTGAACAGGTTAGGAATAACCATTAATTGATGGATTATACCTCAATTGAGGTATAATCCACCATTTGACATGTAGTGAGATAAACCAATTGAGGTATAATGCAGTTTTTATCACAAAATTTTTTAAAGAGATATTCGAGCATCTTTTTGCATATACCATCTTAAGCTTTGATAGGTACTCATTAGTGACATGTAATTGCTTTTGAATTCCAGTACTGCGTTTTGTGAAATTGTGAATTATACCTCAATTGAGGTATAATCCACCAATTGATGGATATTCACATAGCTTTCCTTAAGTCTGCATCATTTCCAACTTTAATATTTGTTAGTCGAAATGGACTGAAAGAGACTACAGAACAAAAATAAGATTTGATTCAGAATTTTTAAGTAGGAAAAGGAGGTTCATATTAGTTTTTAGGTTTCTCTAACAAATTGCAGCATAAAGTGTCAGAATCAATTACATGTCATCACTAAGTGGTCATCAAAGCTTGTTATGGTAAATGCAAAAAGATGCTCCAATATATCTTAAATTTTTGGGGATAAAAACTGCATTATACCTCAATTGGTGTATCCCATTATATGTCAAATGGTGGATTATACCTGAATTGAGGTATAATCCACCAATTAATGGTTATTCCTGACCTGTTGAACCATAGAGGTCATGGCTAAGTATTATACCTATAAATCCATTCAATTAAATTTTACCTTAATTAATGTTGGCCAGCGTCTCTTTGATGCAATTGATCATACCACAATCTGTAGACATTTGCTTTATATTACATTGACAATTGGTTTATGGAAAAAAACTTCAGATTTTTTAGTTTGCACACTGATGTTGTTTAACACCAACGAGTTGTCGTAGCTACAGGGTTACCATTAGAGTTCATGAAGAGTTCAAGCTACATCAAGATAATTTAAAGAAAATCACTTATAATGAAAATAGTTTAAGACTTACTTGTTATTTCGTTTGCATTTATGATATTGAACTCCAGAAAATAAAACATAAAGAATAAACAATAAAACTGGTGCATATTATATAAAGCCTAATAATAAGTCACGGTAAAGTAAGTAATCTGTGACGATCAATACATATGTTGTTATTTATATACTAACCTATAGAACGCCGTTTTCATCCTATTATTGTAACGGAGAGTTAGCAATACATTGTTTACCGTGGACGAAATGTATATGTATAATAATAATAATTAAAAAAAATATCTAAGGATCATCAATAAAATAATGACTTAGTCTGATTAAAACAATAATACAACGTTAGTATATATGTTTAATTGATTTCATGGGATTAATAGTATTGATTGATGTTTTCCCGATCAACGTATTTTCCCAAAAATATATTCACTATTTTCTTCATAAAAAATGCCCGTACCAAGTTTAGAATATGACAATTGTTTTTCATTCGTTTGATGTGTTTGAGATTTTGTTTTTCCCATTTGAAAAGGACTTTTCGATTTGAATTTTCCTTGGAGTTCGTTATTTTTGTTATTCTACTTTTCACTTAAATCACAATCACATTCTGTCCTAAATTTACTACACTAAATCATTCTATTTATTTGTCAAAAGAATAAAGTATCAGTATTGATGCTTTGCTGTATTTAGGTAAAATACAACTCATAGTGTTCTATTTCACCAGGAATGGTTTCGAGCTTTTGCGACAGGTTGTACAAAATTCTCATATATTTAGTTTTATACCGGGAAAAGCATTAGTTTGTAACTAGATATATAAAGATAACTAAAGGTAGTAAATGATAGAATGGTGAAATATAAGTGAGCTTTTATTTTCAAATATTTTAATAAAAGTAAAACAAAATTTGTGAAGCTGTATTTGTTTATTGCCACGTAGCAAAATACATCAAAGTTTTTGAGTAAGTTCTTTTCCAAATATCCCCTTGTAAGATATTTTATTAACTTATCAAAGTTGATTTCAGTAAAAATCTACGCCAGTTATTTGACCTAGATGGCAGAATCGTCCTGCAGACCCTATTTGTAGAATTTTTAACTTGATATAAAAGATCAGCATGTAATGGTTGAGTGATGTACGAAGGTTAACTCCATGTTGAATATGTTGAATGTTTTTACCTTGATTTTAAGATGAAGAACAGCAGTAAAAGTGTTGTTTTATTTTTTTATTTTTCCATACATTCATAGTGATTTTGTGTTATGACTTGATAAACTGACCTTTGTTATGCATTTCGTTGATCTTTATGCAAATAACAATGGAACTAATGAATTAAATTCTTGTACGACCATGAGCTAAGAAATGGTAAAAATATTTTTTAACATTTTAACATGGTAATGTTTTGAACTGTCAAGGATTTTTATAGTTCACTACTTCAAGTATTGCGATTTTTCCACAGACGAAATATTTGGTACTGGAAATTGCAATAACGCATATCATTGAGTTAACTATTGCCTCCTACAACGATCTATTTATCTTAAGCAAACAGCTACGTAGGTTTGCTTGTGTTCAAATTTGTATAAACCTAAAGTTGAATGTAATAAATATGCATTTGATTTGGATTGTTTCACATTGTCATGTTGGGGTCATTTATAGCTGGGTTTTGCCCTTTGTTGAATGCATTACAGTGACCTACATAATTACCTACACCCATATCATTGAGACTCCGATGGCAAGCAAAACACATTTCCTTATTTTTGACAATTGTGATAATACCTAAACATGTATTTTGAAGCGGTCAAATAAAAAAAAACAAGCTAATGTCATTAAACAAAAACAAAGAAAAAAGCTGATACGATTGTATTCTCAATTTTTTATTTCCTTTGTTTATTATATCAATCACCACGATACGCTGGATAATATTTAGGCTGAAATCATTCCTTTATATATTATTTAATGATAATCTAGGAACACAATTTATATGGTCGATTTCTTAATTAATACAAGAAAAAATGCACTGCTTACAGTTTTGTTGTATACATTTTTGTACTTTTGACAATTTTGCATCCTTATACCATATGTAAGGAAAAGTATTAGATTTACTGTAACACACTGGTATTTTATAGTAATAATAATAATAATAAAAAATATAATAATAATAAGTATAGTAAAAATATTTTATAAAGAATATTTATTTAATGAAGGCAACTTATTTAACAAAATATGCTTACCATCCCTGTCAGTGGCATTCGAAAATGATAAATACAGTACGAAAACTACAAACAAAATACATAAACACAGTAAATTATAGATGTATACTTAAACATGTAGGTAGCTTAAATGTTACCTTTAGGCGTTTGACAGAAAAGAAAACATAACACCATAAAAACAACATGGCTTTAGGTATCTTCATTTTGTGAAGTTCAAAATAGTTTGAACATTTGATCTAAAAAGTATCTTCATTATTGTTTCCCTTAACATCATTTGACATTTTCTTTTCGTTGATACATTTCAGTATATGTCAGGGTTCTTTTTAAAGATCTAGTTACACGAAAATGTGCTGATATTATCGATCTGAGTGAATAATTATAAAGATTACCACATGCAGTATATTTAAAACGTTTTCGAAATCTTCATTTAGAAACATACTTGGTACAAAGAATGACATGCAATATGCAGTACATGTATCTCATAAATGAAATTAGATTATAAAACAAATGCATTTAAATATAAAGAGGTAGCGTACCGTAAAATAAACAAAAAGTAAAATAAAAAAAAAAATACCGAACTCCGAGGAAAATTCAAAACGGAAAGTCGGTAATCAAATGGCAAAATCAAAAGCCCAAACACATCAAACGAATGGATAACAACTGTCATATTCCTGACTTGGTACAGGCATTTTCTTATGTCGAAAATGGTAGATTAAACCTGGTTTTATAGCTAGCCAAATCTCTCACTTGTATGACAGTCGCATAAAATTCCATTATATTGACAACGATGTTTGAACAAAACAAACAGACATAATAGGTAAAAATGTCAAAAATAGGGATACAACAGTCAACATTGTGTTATAATCTTAATCACTATAACAAAAACAAATATGTAACAAAAAACACAAAAAGGCATAGAGACAAAGAACATAAACAAAAATGAAAGACAAGAATACAAAAATTTTCCATAGCACAATAACACAATGACGGGTTGAATAAGTACAGAGCCACGTCATATGTAACAAAGAAACACAAAAAGTCAAAAAGACAAAGCACATTAGCAAAAATGAAAGACAAGAATACCAAAATGTATTATAGCACAATAACACAATGACGGGATGTATAAGTACAGAGCCACTTCAAATGGATATCACTAAAACAGACAAAACAGTAAAAGTAATATTCATAAAGACAAATAAAAGAATACTATAACACGTTATTAAGATGACAAACAACGTCGGAACCCAGAATCTCTACTTCAAGACCATCGTGTATTATTTTTGAAGTTGATACCTTATATTTATCAACAAGGTCTTGGTACCTACCGATGAATATTCTTCTACAAAAATGACGAGACATTCTTTGACATACTTCTGGTTCATCAACTTTCTACTCAGACACTGTTGAAGTTTTACAAAGTTTCAAAATTTGAAAGCTGAAATGATCCTTCCAATGAACTTTTTTTAGAAAAATGACGAGACGTTCTTTTACATACCTCTGATTCATCAACTTTCTACTCAGACACTGCAATGGTGACGTTTTACAAAGTTTTTTAAATTTGAAAGCTGAAATGATCCTTTTGACGTAAAGTTTTGTTTTAAACCGATCCTCAGTAATTTTTTAGCTGTAAGTCAAGAAATGAGACGGATTGTGGTATAGTTTAGTCAGGTTCGATTATTTAGTAGATAGATGATTTCAAAAGAGGGGCGAAAGATACCAGAGGGACAGTCAAACTTGTAGATCGAAAATAAACTGACAACGCCATGGCTAAAAAAGAAACAGACAAATAATAGTACACAACACACAACATAGAAACTACAGACTAAGCAACACGAACCCCACCAAAAACTGGGGGTGATCTCAGGTGCTCCGGAAGGGTAAGCAGATCCTTCTCCACATGTGGCACCCGTCGTGTTGCTCATGTTATTACAAACCCGGTAAATAGTCTAATTCGGTAGGTCACATTCGTGAAAAGGGAAGGGGATTGTAGTTACGACATAAGGAACATATCCGATATCTCTGTGAAACGGTAATTCCATAACGGTCAACTAACTCGTGATAGCGTCCGTAAAATTTACGAAGGCATGATTTCAACGTCATCATTTGGAACTCTTGGTTTAATAGCTTCCTTGTGAGCAGCAACCCTCTATCAAGGAAATCATGATAGGAAATATAAGCCCGGGAATATCGTATCAATTGGGAGATATATACTCCGTATGCAGGCGCTGCTAGAATGTTGCTACATAGAAATGGAAAGTTCACAATTGGGAAGCTGAAATCATATCTTTTGTCGTAAAGTTTTGTTTTCAACCGACCCTCATTGTCAATTTCTAGATATAATTCAAGATATGAAGCAGACTTAGCTGTATCTGTTGTATCCTTTATCTCTAGTTCGATGGGATAAATGCGTGACAACTAGTAAATTAGATGATACCATCTGTATTACAAAACTCGATTTCGGTTCCTTCGAGTCCGTTTCTGATTCATGCATTTCAGATTAAAACAAATGCTTTTGCTATTTTCTGTATATTTTCTAATGTTTAGTCTTAGTAGCTTCTCTCAGCTAACCCTTGATCACGAATCATGACATTGGCTGTTTGGAATTTATTTAGAGACGGACATCTTTTTCAAAAGTATGATAATGTTGGGTGTATATAGTCAAATAATCATTCAGTTTCATTTATCTCTTTCATTTTCACTTTATGTTGGTGGTGTGCAATCATCTGTTAATACTTCTAGTTTCTTCGTTTAAAACGCCTACTCTATTCTAACTTTACTAAAAGAATAGCGGAAGATACTGAGGGCATAAGCAAAATCATATGTGTCTCGTACGTCCGCCTCGGTCAATTGTATCAATTTGATCGTTTTTTGTAACATCTGATGCATTTAATTTATTATCTAATCTTTTGCAAAGTTGTTTGCAGCTAGTACTCAAGAAGGTGAATGTACTTGAATCGTGCAAATTGTTGCCATTTCGAGCTATATATCAAAACATCCTAAGAATGGTGTCCTTTCATAAGATTAAACTGTTGAACATACTGAAAAATAATCGTATCCGATCTAGGTCGCCAATAAAATGTTTTGAGAGGTTTAGTTGTTAGAAAACATTAAATCTGTTAGACATTCTAGTTTGTTCTAAAATCATTAATCCTTCAGTGCAGTCGTCGACATAGTTTTAGGTACTTGAATAAATAAGTTATACTTATATGATGACAGTTGATTTGACCCCTCATACGTTCACTCACATACATTACATGTCGTACACCTCTTTTTCTACGTTTCGTATTCTCTCATGTTTTTCTTTTCTTCGCCTATAACGTCGCCACAGTACTACAGCTGTGGGAATAGCAAGAATAAGAAGTACACCAGCAATTGCTCCAATATATGGAAGTGCTTCAAGGTTTGGCGCTGCAAATAAGTTAAAAGAACATAAAATCTATTATGTGTGTATAGTAACGATAAAACTTTATAAAAACAAAAACGTTTTATAAGCGATTCCTACTGCCATTTTCTCCTTGTGAAACCCTTGATTCAGTTATGTATGAACAGAGAAAAGAATTATTCTGTTAAATGTGAAAATATTTTGAGAGTCCAACAAAGTGACCATGGTGACACTCAATCTTTTCAAACATAATTCATCAATTTAAATAAAATATTCTGTTTTATTAATAAAATATATCTATATCAACAGCATGCCACGGAATATAACGATACGTTATTAACCTTTGGTAATACAGAGGAGGTGAGGGTGACATACCAAACAAACCATATTTTTTTTTTCTTTTTTGTTTATTAAAGACTTTTCAATTGTTGCTCATATAAAAATAAAATAGTATAATTTTTCATGTCTAATCGGAAAAAATACATAAATACCATTATATTTACATATGAAGAATGAATACACAAGCTTGGTTCGGTTCAGTTAAAGATACTTTTTTCTCAGATGTAAATATTACGTTCAATGCTTATAAACTTTTTTTTTGGTGAAAAATACAACAATCTGACTTTTCTGCCTGAAATATACTATTTAAGCGTTGAATAATCAAGCTTTACATTAAAAACATAACATTTTCTTCACAATGTCGAATTATGCGTTACACGTGTATACGTGTTACCTTTTCCAAACGAGCAAGTTCTTTCATTTCAACTATTTTTAACAGTATGAGCCTTGTATAACTTCGTTTTTGTTATGGGCAATGTTAATTTTACTGTCCTATTTGTAGATTCATAAATCAATTGGACTTCTGGAATAAGTAGATTTGAGAATGAAAAGTTGTACATTGGTAATTATACAAACGATATTTCCTAATGTCTAATTATAAAACATGTACGTTTAATTTATCAGCGTTTTAAAACGTTTTGTAAACGATTAATAAATATGCTTCATTACTTACAGTCATCATCAGACGAATCATGAACTTGGTTCTTATTTTCTCCCTGATCTTTGCAGCTTTCTGAAGAAGACAAAGGTATAAAGAGACACAAGTTTGCTTTAACATATATGATTGCAAAAACATTAAATTCAAACGGGATAAAAGCATTTAAAGCCTTTAGTAAATCAAACATGGGAATCGTAGGCTTATCCAAGACAGTTCGATAATTTTACGAGAATCTTCAAATTGTTTATGTGATTATTCTTGTTGTCTCTCGATCGTTTCGAGTGGTTGGAATTTTGAAAATGTAATATTGTAGGTGTGTTTACCTTAATGTTGACACCATTAGCTTCAAGAAAATAAAAGTTTAAAATTAAAACACCCAGCAAAAACCTTAAGAATGACTTGAAAAGCTTGTGCACTAAATAGAAATGAACACACAATGATGTGAGGTATATGTCAATAAGACGACACCTCGCTATGGTAGTATAGACTTAAAGTATTGATTGTTTGTACTTACCAAAGATTGTATTGTTACAGTCTAATTCATATTTGTCTCCACTTCTGACATTAAAAACGATTCTTGATGCAGTGTTCTCGTTTGCAACTAAATGTATGTACAGATCTTCGTGATAGCTGGAATTAGTGGTACAAAATTCTGGTATGTCAGATAATTGGTCATTACATGAATATGTATGTTGTAGAACTGTATCCTGAAGATAAACAAACTGTGTTACAGTGTGAAAAATAAACAAATAGTCAGTCTGCTAAATGAGGACCTTTATATTGACATAATAGTTATTTATTTATGCAAGTTACATATTTATCAACCCAGCTCCCACATGTTAGTTAATAGCCAAAAACAAAACAAAAAAGAGTTTGAAAACTACGTTTCAGGTTAAACAAGTCAATATCAGGTTGCCAAATTGCTTAAATTTTCAGAATAAATAGACCTTGCCATGATGTTCATTTTTGTATTTTTGACTTTAATGTCTTATCGTTTGTAGTCCAAATATTATAAAATTGCCTGTCCATACCATAATTGTCATGAAAATTGTTTGGACGAATATTGTTAAATGATTGTATAAAGTTCGAGATTGCATGTTAGTTACGTAAGCGCGTCACTGTTTTTGATATCCTCAGGTGTTTGTCGTTGATGGAATATGTTCGTTGTTGTTCTGTTGTTTGCATGTTGTGTCGTCTATTATATTTTTTGTTTGTGCGTTTCTCTGTTATGAATGTTCTTGCGTGTGTTTGTGCTGTATTTCTGTCACGTATTTTTAAGCGATATTTTTTAATATTGCCATAAAGCGGGGGTTTGGCATGCCATAAAACCAGGTTCAACCCACCATTTTTCTAAAAATGTCTTGTACCAAGTCAAAAATATGACAGTTGTTATCAAATAGTTCGTTTCTATGTGTGTTGGCGTTTGTTTTTGTTGCCCTTCGGTTTTCTTGTTGTTCCTTTGTTTTCCTCTTATAGTTGATGTATTTCCCTCGGTTTTGGTTTGTAACCCGGATTTGTTTTCACTCAATCGATTTATTACTTTTGAACACCGGTATACTACTGTTCAGGGTTTCCGGTTACTCGGACTTTTCCTGATCAGACAATACTGGGAATTCACCTTGAACTCGTTACGATTTTGATAGAAAATCAATAATCAGCTGATTGCATTTTATACCTATAGGCAACAAAGGATTATAATTAATAAAGTGTTCATGAAATGACGTGGTTAATTGGCTGCACATGTCATTTTAAGGATTTTTTTTACAACTTTGATTGAAATAATTGTTTTGAAGTGAATACTTTACAACGTTTTAGCGACGCACGTGTTTGAAGCATATTTTACGTCTGCTCTTTTCTTTTAACGATGGCCTGGGGAAAAACTGTTGTCATGACGAAAAATGTTCAAAAGTAAGAAAAATCTCGGACTTTAAATATTATCATATAACTTTTGATAGAAATAATTTTTGAAGTGGGTAATTTACAATCGTTTTAGTGACGCACGTGTTTGAGGCATAGTTTTACGTCCAAACTTTTCTTTTAATGATGGTCCGGAAAAGAAAACTATTGTTTAGAAGAAAAATATTCAAAAGTAAGAAAAATCTCTGACTTTAGTCTTTATCCTACAACTAGACGGGAAGCATCTTATAAACTATCATAGATCAATCCCGTGTTCTCCGGCAGAAGTCAAAATTATGATTTCATGATCTATATTCAATTTAACAGTATCTTTTAAAACTAAATGTTTGTTATTATTGAGTGTTAATCATTAAAAAAATTAAGAATTATAAAAGATATATATAGTTAGTTTTCTCGTTTGAATTGTTTTACATTTGTCATTTCGGGGCCTTTTACAGCTGACTATGCGGTGTGAGTTTTGCTCATTGTTGAAGGTTGTACAGTGACCTATAGTTGGTAACTTCTATGTCATTTGGTCTCTTGTGATGAGTTTTCTCATTGGCAATCATACATCTTCTTATTTTTATATAACAATGTGACAAACTGATTTTTTTTGGTTAAAAGAAGGAAAATTTTAAACGAAAAATATATTTATATTATTGGCGAAAAAAAATTGAAAGTGGCGAAAAATATATTGTTTTGGCGAAAGAGATGGCGAAAAAGAAAATTGACCCGGGGGAAACCCTGCTACTATTGCCTTTATTTAACATAGCTCCTATAGTTTTCAAGACAGTTCTGGGAACATCTAAAATTGAAAAAAAACTAGGGCATATTTGATTAAATTAGCTTTGTAGTTTTATATCAAAATAGTAATTTTGCGTAGAATATTTGAGGTTGTCCCTTTGTATCTATATAGACATAATTTATGAAATAATATTCACTATATATTAATACTTATAAGACATCGAAACTTTGCGTGGGAACAGTAGAAACTACATTCATCTTTTAGATACTAGTGTATATGTTATAATGATATAAGATGATTTTTATGCGCTAAAAGTGTGTTATAGAATATTTTTTGGAAATCATATAATCTACGCTTAATTCCAGCAAAACATTTGTCGCGAATAATGTATAAACGACCTCATAATAATTTAGTATATACGTACCTTTAGGGACCTAAATGAGGATGTTCCAATAATCGTTCTGTATTCCAAGGTGACGTTAGTAGACCCACAGTCGATGTTAAATACTTCCATGCTGATACATTTTTGATGGGTATATTCATTGTAGTCTTTGTCATCAGAAAATCCGTAAAACATCAGTAAAGCACAGAACCTTTTAACTTTCCCGCCATTGTAGACGACTCTATAACTATGTTGTGGATTAACTTTGTAATCTTCCTCACCATAAGAGCATATGGAAGGTGGTAAGGATACTGCAATTATCAACATCAGTATATATATCAAAGTTTCAAAACCGCAAAATGTTGGTAATAAGGATTATTAAGTTCAAAGATACGTTGTGTGTTTCGATAAGTCAATATGTCATAAACCATAATTCTTAGAATATGTAAAAACTCATCAATGATATCAGGCTTATAAGTTGGTACGCCAGACACGCGATTAATCTACGTAAGACTCATCAGTGATGCTCGATTAAAACAACTGGTAGGCCAAATCAAATACGACGTTGAAGTTTGTAAACTTACGCAAGTTGTTAACTTCTATGTTTTTTGGTCTCTATTGGCAATCATACCATATCTTGGTTTCAGGTGGAGAGTTGGCTCATTGGCAATTATACCACATTACTTTTTTTCATATTAAATATTAAATCAATTTTGTTAATGATCATCATTCTTGATTCATGTTGACCATCGTGTCATTGGTGCATTTGATCACGCCACTATCTGTCCAAATATGCTTTATTACATTTACAATTGATATATGGGGAAAACTTTAGATTATACATGAACATGATTTATTCTATGTTTGTATCAGTAAGCAGCATATATTAGCAATTTTTAATGTTAGTTTAACAAGCTTTTAATTCAATTATCTTCAAGAATGATGAAAGCAAAACAATATAATCAGCATTTGCATCAATATTTCAAATATAAACATATTTACGCAGATGTTTTATATGAATTATTATGATTTAAAATAACTTTTAATCAGTATAGTTACTGTGTTAAACGAGCTATTGATTTTGTTAACTTGATCATAATAGAGTTACTTTTATCATAGTCCCGCTTTACCATATAATTATAACACTAACGAGCTGTCGTAACTACGGATTTGCCATCAGACATCAAGTACATTTAAAGAAAATCATTTATATTGAAAAATCATTCCACACTTACTCGTTTTGATGGCAGCATATGTGATATTGAAGTCCATACAATAAAACACAAACAAGAAGACACAAAACTGATGCATTGTAAACCTTATAATGAGTCAAGGTAAAGTAAGTAACCTGTGATGATCAATGGGCCATTCCAGTTAATTTCTGACAGGTGGGGACGGATGGGGAGAAATTTTTTATACGTATCAGAAAAACATCATGAAAACTACCTATCAGATCTAAAAATTCAGACCTATCAGATGTAGAGTTTCTGTTCATATTGGGTGGATGGGCTTTCATGGAAAAAATTGACCTATCAAAATTTTTACTGCAAGGTGTACCCATCAGAATTTTGCTGACACTTCAACCTGTCAGAAGATACCTTCCATCCCTGGTAAACTTTCATTTAGTACATAATATATGAATAGTGAGTGTATCTTCGTTATTAGGCAAAAATGTATTAACTACTTTTTTGGACTTGGGTAAATTTAGAACTTTGCATACGGTTTAAACATCTGCCTATTATGGAAGAAAGTATGTTGACTGTCATACAAGTGAGAGAATTAGCTACCTATACAACCAGGTTTAATCCACCATTTTCTACATAAGAAAATGCCAGTACCAAGTCAGGAATATGACAATTGTTATCCATTCGTTTGATGTGTTTGATGTGTTTGAGCTTTTGATTTTGCCATTGGACTAAGGATTTTCCGTTTTGAATTTTCCTCGGTATTCTGTATTTTTGTTATTTAACTTTTGACTTCTAGATATTTTTTGGGTTGCTGTCATATTTACGTTTATCCCACACCACCTTTTATTCATATTTGTATCAATTGAAACTATTTACAGACATAAGGCAAAACAAAATACTGTGCCTGGTTCATTAAATTTTAATTCTATAGTTTTCACTGGATTTTCAATAGGAAATTGTTTTAGGGTCACAGGGATGTTAACAAAGGATATATTAAATAAATCATAGGCGGATCCAGGGGGCCCTGGGGGGCCCAGGCCCCTCCCTTTTGTGGGAAAAATTTGGTTGATTATATAGGGAATCACTGAAGGATGACTGGAGCCCCCTTTTAGGTCAGTCAGCAGGCCCCTTATGAAACGATCTGGATCCGCCACTGTAAATTAACTGAAAACTGCATTTGTATTTGCCTTCTTTGCATGGTTAAAGGAGGAAGACAAACACAATAATTATTTATTAATTGAAATGAGATCTTTGAGTACTGAAATTATACAAGTTTTTCCATGTGCATGCATGTGTGGGGAATGGAAAAGAAGTGGACAATGTGTAATCATTTAATATTAATAACATTTATCAATGGACATAAATCAGAAATAGAATGAGAATTAACAGGATTTATTAAACTTCTCCTATCCGATATCTAAATTCAAATAAAATTCTTTAAGCTGACTTAAAAAAGACTTGAATTCTTATGTTGTACTGTAACACCACTGTCCCAGGTTAGGGGGAGGGTTGGGATCCCGCTAACATGTTTAACCCTGCCACATTCTTTATGTATGTGCCTGTCCCAAGTCAAGAGCCTGTAATTCAGTGGTTGTCGTTTGTTGATGTGTTAAATATTTGTTTTTCTTTCATTTTTTGTACATAAGTAAGGCCGTTAGTTTTCTCGTTTGAATTGTTTTACATTTGTCATTTTGGGGCCTTTTATAGCTGACTGTGCGGTATGGGCTTTGCTCATTGTTGAAAGCCGTACGGTGACCTATAGTTGTTAATTTCTGTGTCATTTGATCTTTGTGGAGAGTTGTCTCATTGGCAATCATACCACACCTTCTTTTGTATATTGAATACTGTAGATTAGCAAACAACAACCTGTGTAAATATTTGCAGTATCAGACATTCTCATTTAGAATCCCCTTTTGTACACTTACAGCTGACTGAAAAGATTTCCAATAATGTCTTTTGAAGGAATCAAAACCCCATGTATATAGTGCTTTGATTTTCAGGGAAAGATTTATTCCTAACACTCTGATCCACGGAAATCAAATGAACATGTAATATCCACTGAAGTTTAAAACTATGTTAAATAACAGCTTTTGATAGTTGATATTTCCTCTTTTCGTTAATATAAAACACCTATACAGCCACACATGTTTACACTTGTTTTAATGTGTCTTCACAGCAGGAGTTGTCCTATGATCATGCTATCCCAGATGACTGATAAGAAAATGACCATGCAGCTTTGTTTTGTGGATTACTTTTATACATAAATATTTCATTACATAAAATAGATTGGCAAGAACCAGTGGCAAACTGTCTTCTGACTTTTGAATTGACAAACACAGAATATACAAGTTTTTTTTCCAATTGATTTAATACTACAATGCAGAAATTAAAATAGGACTATTTTAATTTTAAACAATATTACTAAAAGTAGTTAGAAATGATAAAAAAAGGAATATGACTAATCTTACAAATTTGCATTTTTTTTTATTTATTGTGAACTGGAATAAAAAATTAAGAACATATTGAGTCAAATTTCGCTTACCTCAGGCCGCAGGCACTTGTTGCAGAATTATTTGTTTACCTGTAAAGGTTTATTGGTATTTTTTTTTAGAAACTAGTGACTGTACGTGTCTCGAGCATATTTTGAAATTCATTCTTTTAACAAAGGAAGCAAAATCAGAAACATTTTGAGTATTAGTAATGAAAATGATATACAATCCAAGGTCTTTCACAAAAGACAATTAAAAACATAGAAATTTTCATATATGACAAGACATAACATTCCTGTATTCCTGAGATACCTTGTGAAGTATGTGAATTTTATCCATCATTCTTTCATAATTTTACCACTAAGTTGGCATAGTTTATTTTGCAGTTAACATTTAAGTATAGCCTGTGATTATAAGATTTTTCACAACCTAAATATTTTTTAATCTTCATGGTATTTTTTTTTAAACATGGACAAGAGTTCCTTCGGTGATAAGAGGTTAACCATGAGAAAAGTTTTGTACATTTTTTGGCAGTCGGCATTACACTTTCAAACTGGCAACAACATTTTCGGAAAGAAACATGGTTTTCGGGGAACCCTTTATGATTCTATAACAAATCAAATTCAATATGATTAATTGGCAGTTCAAGATTCTTTAAAACACACCATAAAGTTTAAGAAATTCCTTATTTCAAGAAAAGTTTCCTATTTTTGTGTCGCTTTCAGATATTAATTTCTGTAACTAAATTTTGAAATAAGTATTTCTTCTAAAAACAGGTATCTAAAACTTATTTATAGTGTAATAAAATGCTCCGCTGGGTGCAGCTTGATACGACTGCAGAGGTTGAACCCTGAACAGTTGGGGCAAGTATGGACACAACATTCAAGCTTGATACAGCACTGAATTTGGATTGTGATTAAATATTTGACACAGCATAGGTTTCTGACACAGAATGAATGTGGTCTAAGAACTTAAAATTCTTAATTTACCTATTCAAACCATATCATTATTATTTGCTTTTATATATAAATCAGAAATAATCAATTTAAAATGGAAAATTTTAAAGAAAAAAAAAGGAAAAAGGAAAAAAATCCCCCTCAATTTTTGAACCCCTTATGATTCATCACCCCAAACTCAATCCCAGCCTTCCTTTGTGGTATGGTACCTTGCAGTACAATTTCAAAGAGATCCATACTCTTGAAGTTATTGTCTGGAAACTAGAAAATGCTTGTTTTTTGGCCCTAATTCCTAAACTTTTAGGGCAACTACCCCGAAACTCAAACCCAGCTTTCCTTTGTGATATGGAACCTTGTAGTACAATGTCATAAAGATCCATACACTTGCACACACGTTATTGTCCTGAAACTAGAAAAATGCTTGTTTTTGCCCCTTTTTGCCCTTAATTCCTAAAATTTTGAGGCAATTACCCCCAAAATCAATCCCAGCCTTCCTTTGTGGTATGGTACCTTGCAGTACAATTTCAGAGAGATCCATACACCTAAACACAAGTTATTGTCTGGAAACTAGAAAAATGCTTATTTTTGGCCCCTTACTTCCTAAACTTTTTTGGCAATTACCCCCAACCTCAATTCCAGCTTTCCCTTTGTGATATGGAACCTTGTAGTACAATTTCAGAAAGATCAATACACTTACAGACAAGTTATTGTCATGAAACTAATTCCTAAAATTTTGAGGCAATTACCCCTAAAAATCAATCCCAGCATTCCCTTTGTGATATGGATCCTTGTGGTACAATGTCAGAGAGATCCATACACTAAGACACAAGTTATGTCTGGAAGTTACAAAAATGCTTATTTTTGCCCCTTTTTGGCCCCGAATTCCTTAATTGTTGGTACTATAACCCTCAAAATCAATCCCAACCTTCCTTTTGTGGTATTGAACCTTATGGTTAAATTTCATAAAGATCCATTCACTTAAACTAAAGTTAGAGTGTGAAAACCAATGTGTCTTCGGACGACGACGATGACGCCAACGTCATACCAATATACGACCGCAAAATTTTTTTGCGGTCGTATAAAAATACATCGAGGTATTCCTAGCACAAATAATTTTCACTCTATGCAGATCTCCAAAAGTGTGTTCTTATACAAATGTGAATGATACATATGTCTTCTTTAGTTGATTTTTATCTGTGGTCTATGGTCTGGTTACCATGGTTACAGATACAAATTTTCATTCCAAGTCATCAGACTATCCTTAATATCTCTAAACACAACAGCAAGGATGCACTGCCTGTAACTAAGTACGGCAGAAAGTGATTTTCCCCTGATTACGGTACTGATTTTCCCCGATTGATTACTGATTTTTCCTGATTTTCCTATGTAGAGAACATCAAAAGGGTAATTATATATGAATTAAAGAAAATCTGTGTCAATAATTATGAAACCTTCCTTTTCATTCATACATTTTTATCATTGACCTCCCATGGGCAATATAGATTTTGATGACCAATCCTAAAAATAGAAACTTTTCCGAGCAAGGAAGTCACGGGAAGTGATTTACCTGTACTTATATTATTCAAATATCTAAATGTTATTTCTCTAATTATAGAATACTTATTCAAATGTGCAAATTAAGTAAACTTTGATCTGGAAGTACTTTTTTAAGGAGATTAGGAAAATACTAAAAAAAATATGATTTCAATTTCTGATGCAGTGTACTGATTGTCCACTATCAGTGTACAGATTGTCCCAGAGAAGATGAAGTTAATTACAGATTTTCCCCGATTTTCTCTTATAGTATCACAAGGAAAAAGGTTCATTCTAAGTTTTATTTCTAACTGTTACTTGCAAGAAAATATCAACATAGCTTTAATAGCTTTCTAAAAATGCCATCTTTGAAGAAATAGTAGCTCATCATCAGAAGACATATCTATCTGAAAACTTGTCATTTGAGAAGACTTGAAGAGGGTGGTGAAAGATAACATACCATGCATTCATTCCAGAACTTCTTGACAGAGAAGGAAAAACTTTTATTAAAATACAAAATGAAAAATTATAATTTGTTACTTATCAACAAATACACCAAAAAGATTATCAAGAAAGGCAAATCATCACAATCTCCAACCATTTCAGACAATTTATCAAATTCACCAAACTATGAATCCAGAAATATACAAACAGTAAGTTATGAACCCCAAGCAAGAAGAAACATTTTAAAGTTTCTGAACCAACCAATGAAATATCAATGAACAAAAATTCTAATTCAATTTTATATATAAAATTGTAGAATTACAGGTTTGCAGCAAAATTTTCATATATTCCACTATTTTTATTAGCACATGCCTAAGTGTAATGAAGATCCACCTATTAGCTTTATTTTTGAAGGATTAGCTTTTTCAAAATCGGGGACAATCTGTATAGGTATCAGGGAAAATCTGTAATCAACACAAGCTGATCGGGGACAATCTGTACACAAAAGCTCAAGTTTAATTGCTAGTTTTTTTCCATTTAAATGCTTATTTTGTCCAAATTTCTACTTGAATTTTCAGATTATTATATTTGAAAAAATTTCATGAAAAAAATCTAATTTATACTCCCAGTTTTCTAAAAGCAGACTAAAACAGAATTTTTTTTACTCAAATCAGCTGCAACAGCATCAAAACAAAGAATAAGAAAGGTCATGATGTAACTTCAAAGCAATCCTACCTCAGGATATCACTTACTAATGACTGCTGACCAGACAGAATAAATGATCTTTAACCAATTGATTAGTTCAAGCTACTTAAATTAAATAACAGAACTATAGTGGAAAATGTTTCATGAAAATCAGTACAAAATCGAGGAAAATCAGTACTATAATCGGGGAAAATCACTTTCTGCCGTACTTGGTTATAGGTAGTGGATGCTAACAAGTGGTTGTCATTAGCCCTGTCTATAACTTCACTTTAATTGTGTATTAATTTGATATGGTCACTTGTGTTTCTTATCTGCTGTAATTATGATAATGCTTCTGAGTTAACCTCTTATAAATCATTAGAATGCATGCTTTGAGGGACAAGACATTGTGAGATAGATAAAAGAATATTTTCCTTCCAATGTATTTTCAAGGTCAAGAATGTCAGGTTGTAAATCTTTAACCTTTAATGACATTAAAATCCAAGAAAGATGTATTTCTAAATTATGTAAGCTTCAATAAAGGGTTATAATAATTTTTTGCCAGATAAAACAAATTCTTTAATTTCATATGATTATGAATTCAATGTCCCTATGTATCTGCCATGATAAAATATTTTGTCTTAAAAATATGCTGAAATGCAGAAAATATTTTAGTCATTATTTCAAACATAAATGCTGTATCTATTATTTGTTAATATATCAATTATCATCCAATCAAACTCAAATACATTTTTTTCTATAATGAGTTTAAACAAATGTAAAAATACATTGATTAGCAGGAAAACAAAGGTGTTTTTCACAGGCACTCGTCTCAGAAAAAAATTTCCTGTTATATTAAGGTATATAGGAATTATTTTTCTGAGACAAGTGCCTGTGGTGTTTTTGTATAAATATCCATTCACTGTATTGTGAACAAAATTCAATTCAGTCATAAATACAATACCAGATAATGTATGATACGAAACTGTCTGGATACCAAAGCACCCCTAAGACATAGGCATTTTTGTAACCCCTAAGATGTAATTATTTTTACCTTGCAAACTATTTACTGCTGCAAGACCCTTAGAAGATTTTTGCGTAAAATTGCATGTGTCAGATGAAAAACCCAAAATTACACCCCCTAAGATGTATAAATTTTACACCCCTCAGAAAGGACCATCCATCCCCTTTAGCAGACATTAACTGGAATGACCCAATGCAAAAGATGTTATTTATAAACCACATAAACTAACTTATGGAACGCCATTTTCCTCCTTTTAATGTAACGGAGAGTTTGCGAAATGTTGATTTGCTCGGAAGGGTTTTCTATGTATAATAAAAAAAAAAAAAGATACCAGGGATTCAGTCACTAACAAATCATACATATATATATTTGATTTCATGAGATTACATGTTATAGTATTTATACCGGTAGCACGTATGTCACTTTAACATTCCCCATAAATTGCAAATTACATTTTTATTTTGACAATAAAAGAGGGTCAGGGTGAGAGCCAATTTCTGTATTCTTAACTTTTTAAGTATTTTTTTTCTCTATTCTTTATTAATTTTGTCTCTTTTCTTTATATTTTAACACTTCTTTCTCTTTTTTTAAAACCTTTTCCTCTACTCTTTATATTTATATTATGTTTATTCTGTAAAACCAATCCAGACCCTCATAGAGATAAAATCATTAAAAAAGACTACAGACATTTACTGTTTAAGATTTTATGCGGGAAAACTTCGGCATTCATCATACACGTACCTGTTCTTTGCAAGACAAATAAAAACTTGATTTGACCTATTTTTGATTGAACCTTTATCTATAATACTTTCAAGCTAAAACTACATTTTTTGTTAAAAGAGTCTCAGAAAGATTTTGGCTATTTACGTTAGATTGAATTGTCTTGCTTAAAAATGAAGATTTGTAATTGTTTTTAGATATATGTCATAAATGTGGCACATTAAAAGGCATGACTGTACTAGTATATGATTCGTAACGTTACTAGACAATGACACTTGTCAAAGCGTCCGAGGACACAGTTATCGTCCTTTGATTTTCGTTGTCAAATAAAGTCCCTAGCGTGGACAGTGTATAACTTGCAATTTTTTTTCATAAACTTTCCAAATCTATTTCTTTATATTTCATTCATGAAAAGTTAAACGCTGACTGAGCATTTCAGATTTAAACATGTTTAAATAATTGAGATTATAAAATTTTATATTTTCAATAATCTGGTTTAATTCAATCAAATATTTGGGTGGGTGCGTGGGTGTTGCAGCCTGTAGCTCATTGCCATATTTGGCATGGCCATAGATGGCGCTCGCAGCTTGAATCAGAATTTTGGAATTCCCGTATCAGCTTGAATCAGAATTTGGAATTCCGTATCGGGCACTTGTTAATTTGCTGTCGACCAGAAAGCAGGTGTTACACAATTAGTTAAACTATTTAAAAGAAAAGATGCCAAACAAGAGAAATGCTATAGGATCGCCATCAAGGGCCATGGGAAAGAAGAGAAGAACGACCAGCAGGACAGGAGGACAGAGAGTGCAGAACGAAGAAATCCCCCAGAAGAAGGACGGAGCTGGCCGGAAAAGAACTGCCAAGAAAACACAAGAGGTCGGACACGTGGTGGCAGAAGGACTGAAGGAAACTGCTGATATCTCATCAGGTAATGAGTCGGAGGAGGATGCAAGGGCATTTCCCTCTTTTGGGCACGACCCGTTACACAAAAACTTAGAAATTGCAAATAATTCCATTGATTTCACTCCGTCACAAGAATCTAGCATTCATGACACAGTGGGGGAACACGTGCCTTTTAAAATTAAGGAAAAGATTTGGGAGGGAAAGTTTATAGAGCTTTATTCTCTTTTGAGAACGCAAAAAGAAATGGAAGAGGTTGACGAGGGCGATTTGAAATTAAAAAGGGGGAAAATTTGCATTGAAAAAAGATCGTCGGGTGTTTATTTGTCCATAAATGAATGGACTTCAGCATTCATGGTTTTTATGAGTGTCTACATTGAGAAATACAGCACACGGGCACAGGAATTGTTAAAATATATGCGCGATATAAGATTAGCGGCAACGAGGTCAGAAAACTGGGCCACCTATGACGAGCAATTTAGGCTAAAAATAGAAAAGAATCCATATTTATCTTGGGGAAATATACACGGTGAATATTGGCTATTACACATCACATCTCCCACAGTACAAAACAGTGTGTCAGTGCAATCACAGGGTTATAGAACAAATACACAAAATCGTGGTAATTATAACTCAAATGCAGCTACACTTTCAAACACTAGAACACATCAACAATCACAGGTAACTAGTGGAAGTGTAAATATGTCATGTAAATACTATAATAATGGTAATGACTGTCCCTACTTCCCTCGTTGTAGGTTTAAACACGTATGTGAAATATGCAGTGGCAACACAGAAAGGCCCAATGTAATAACCGGGCCGAGGGAAGAAGTAACAAAAGTATTAATTTTTATTCATTGGGAAATACTCCTATTAAAGTATCAGTCTTGGAAAATTATTTAGAATTCTACCCACCTAACAATGTAGCACATGAAATTATATCTGGTTTCAAATATGGTTTTCATTAAAATATTTTGGCTCTAGGGAACCAAGGAGAGTTCCAATTTAAAAGTGCATTACAGCTACCCAAAATTTTTAAAGAAAAATTAATGAAGGAAGTTAAACTTGGTCGCATTGCTGGTCCTTTCAGATACCCACCTTTTCCCACACTTCAGGTATCACCAATGGGGCTAGTGCCAAAAAGGATGGGATTTCAGACTTATCCAACATTTATCCTATCCTGAGAATAATTCAATAAACGATTTTATTGATAAAGATCATTGTTCAGTGCAGTACAGTTCGGTGGACGAAGCAGCATGTTTGATTAATAGACACAAAACATTTGCCCGTTTAAGTCAGTGTGATGTAAAGCGGCTTTTCGTTTGTTGCCAATTGCCCCGCACGATTTTGACTTGTTGGGGATAAAATTTCAGGTGAATATTATCTTAATAAATGCTCCCAATGGGGCCTCAATAAGTTGTGCCCTGTGGGAGAAATTTGCAAAAGCTTTGCATTGGATAATACAGCAAAAAGCGGAAATGATGATATCCTCCATTATTTAGATGATTTTCTTTTGTCGAGTCGAGCCAAACATCAAAAGTTGGCAATACTTTGAAGTTATTCCAAGAGGTATGCAACAAAATAGGTATTCCTCTTGCTAGTGACAAGACTACTTTGCCTACTACATTACTCATGTTTTGGGTATAGAATTTGATACACAGAATTTAATCATGCGGCTTCCAAATGAAAAACTTGTCAAACTCTCACAAAAATCAGAGATACCTTAGACAGTTCTAAAATAACTCTTAAAGAGATGCAATCCTTCTTGGGCTCCTGAATTTTGCTTGTAAGGTGGTTGCTCCAGGCCGCACCTTCTGTCGCAGACTCATAAATTCAACAATCGGGGTAAGAAAATCATATTACAAAATTCGAGTAAACAAGCAGATGAAAGCAGATTTAGAAGTTTGGTTAGACTTTTAAAACAATACAATGGTGTCACTGTAATAACAGACAATGTATGGGTTTCAAATAAAAATTAGAGTTGTTCACGGATAGTGCAGGGGGTCCAAAGGTGGGTATGGGATCTATTTTGCAGGTCAGTGGGCCCAAGGCATATGGCCAAAACATTGGGTTGAAACTGGAATCACCAGAGATATGACATTGTTAGAGTTGTTTCCAGTTGTAGCAGCACTTATGTCCTGGGAATCCTATTTTGTTAACAAAAAAGTTATTTTTCATGTTGATAATCAGGCGGTTGTTCAAATCATTAATATGAAAACTAGCAAATCAAGTAGAGTTATGACTTTAGTAAGACAGATGGTTTTAATGAACTTAAAAAATAATACGTTAGTTAAGGCAATTTATATTCCTTCAAAACAAAACCAAATTGCTGATTGTCTTTCTCGTTCTCAGTGGGGGAAGTTCAGAAGCCTAGCTCCAGAAGCAGACCAGTGGCCAACCAAAATTCCAACACAGATCTGGAACATTTAAGTCAGGTGGCGGATTATATTGTCAATCAAGGTGTGTCCAAAAATACACAAAATCATACAATTTGGCTCTGTCAAAACTTTGTAATTTTAGATCATCTTACAAATTGAAACAGGATTGGCCGGTGCCTGTCAATGATTTGCTAAATTGTATAGCTTTTTGTCAGTAGAGGGTCTTTCGGGGGTACCATATCATCTTATATATCAGGAGTTTCATACCATCATAAAATACAAGGCATACAGGATACTACAAAATTCTTTATAATTGGAAAGGCATTAGAAGGAATAAAAGAATTCAAGGAGGAAAACGTAATGACATTAGAGCACCAATTACAGTGCAATTGTTATCAGATATGATAAGTTGTTTAGATAAAGTATGTAAGAATAAATATGAAGCTGCTTTATTTTCAGCAGTTTTTCCGTTGCCTTCTTTGGTTTGCTAAGGGTAGGGAAATCACTACTTCAAAAACTAAGTCTGTTATAAATGGCTCCAACTTAACAATTTCTGATATTTTAGTTAGGAAAAAGTCCTGGAGCTAAGAGTAAGGTGGTCAAAACTGACCAAAAGGAAAGTCTGTTACTTTATTGATACCTGAGAACGGAAAAACTACTGTCCGATACGACTCATTAATGAATACTTAAAGGTACGACCTACCTGTAACAATACAGATTTGTTTATTCATTATACTGGTATGCCTTTAACTAGATACCAATTCAGTAGTATACTGGAAAAGCTTTACATTTTCTTCATATTAGTAAAGGTCATTTTAGGTCACATAGTTTTAGAATTGGGGCGCCACGGAACTAGCCAGACAGGGGTCTCAGAGGAGGTAATTATGAGATTAGGCAGATGGAAATCGCATGCCTATTCTCGCTATATTAGGTTGCAATTTTCTAGTTTCAAAAGGCTAACAAGCTACAGGTTTTCACAGGTCCCAAGATTTTATGGATTGTTGGAAGTTCCCTTGTTCATTGGGCCAATGTAGAGGCGAAGAAATATGGTAGGAACAACCTGGGACTGGGGTCAAAAGGTGTTACAACATACTGGATTGGGCAACCTGGTTTACAGATTAAAGATTTGGACTCCCTACTGGATGCAAAAAGAAATGTTTTACCTTCTCCTCATTTTATTATTATTCACTGTGGAGCTAATGATTTGACAGATTTAGAATTGACAGGAAGGGTTTAATTGAAAATGTAAAATGTTCTATTCTACGTTACCAGGCTTTATTTAAAAATGTTATAATAATATGGTCTTCAATGCTACAGCGCAGATATTGGCATTTTGCACCCTTGAATGCGGGTGCAATAATCGAACAGAAGAGAAAAGAGTGAATTCAGTGGTCAAAAACTTTGTAATAGAAAATGGGGAAAGCTATATTACATGAGAACATTAGGGCAAATGAAGTGTCTTTATACAGAACAGATGGAACTCATTTGTCACAAACTGGAAATCAGGTTTTCTTAAATAATATACAAGGGGTGTTGAGTCTTTCCTACGCACAACAAAATCAACTTTTCCAATGATTCAATAATGAAAATTTTGGAGGTGAGAACCCAAGTCAGATTTGGTAGCTGACTTGGGCTCTCATGTGGCGGTCCAGGAGACTGGTAGTGATTGGGGATTATTTCACTCGGCCCTTGCTCTGGGCCTGACAAGTTCTACAATTTGCAGGTTTGGAAAATGTGGTTAGTGGTAACGGTGGGGTCTACAGATGGGTAACTCTGGGACCTCCTCCACCTCATCTTATAGAGGGAGGCCTACACCTGCCAACAGGTGGGGCACTAATAACTGGAGCATTGGTAATACGAGTGTTTTCCCGGTCACTCCCCATGGTAGGTGGTGGTGTAACCGTGTTTAACTACCAGGGTTTTATGACACTATGTCAACATAGGTCAGCTGATAGCCATTGTGTATAGGTAATCGGTAGTCACCCTGGCGCCTCAACAAAATATTATAGAATACTCTGTAGCCAAAGTAATGCCACAAAGTAAAAATGTATATTCTAGTCATGAAAATGTAAATACAAGTTGGTGTAATAAAATGTATGTTTAATTCAAAGGATTGTTTTGTATAAGTTGTAAAGTTATAAATGAAAAAACAGAGGATGGAACCTCTACACAAATGAGTATAATATACAGAAAGTCTGTAGTATTTTAATTTTGGTATTTGTGAATTACAATTAACAACAGACCAAGAGAGACAACTCTAGATTAATTTTTAATCACTTTGTGATTAAAGGAAGGACTTCTACATAGTTTAGAAAATACGTCAACAACTCTTGATCGTTGTTCTTCATCTTATTGTTATTCGTTCAGTATTGATATAGGGTCTTCTTCTATGAGTATTGCAATTAACAAAGGCCCGGTTTTTACACAGAAGATTTTTTACATTTTAGACATGGTGCAGTGGATATTTTTAGTTTTATATTTCAGATGCATGTCAGTTTATGTGTTGCCTTGAGACTTTCTTTTTAACCAATTTGGGAAGCTATTGTTACTCTCACAACAACAGGAAACATATCTATTAATTCATTGGTTGATGATTGCGCAACATCCAGTGACAATATTTTAGCATGATAAACACCGAACAGCAAGCTATAAAGGGCCACACAATGACTAGTGAAAAACAATTCAAACAGGAAAACGAACGGTCTAATCTATATAAAAAACGAGAAACACCTATGAACCACACCAACAAACGACAACCACTGAACAACATGCTCCTTACTTAGGACAGGTGCAAAAAAAATGACAGATGGTTTAAACGTCAGTTTTAACTGACGCCAACCTTCACTCTAACCTGCGGCAGAAGTGTAACATTACAACATAAATAGACACACTTTAGATACATTTCGTAGGGTGGTTAAGAAAGATATAAAAATAAAGACAACATGAGCGCCCTTAAACAATATTTTAGGTGCATTCGACCTATTTAACTGTATCTAGATTTTTGTATTTCAAGAAATTATACCTTTTTGAAACCCCTCCTTTCCTTATTTATTTCATTGGACCTTTTAGTTTCGGTGCGGGTTTGGATAATGGTTCAGTTAAAGCTTGGTTTAGCTTATTCAGGGCTTGTATTATTTTAGGGCTAGGTAAGGATAAAAGTTAAATTTAGGGTAAGTGGAAATGTAGTTAAACCCTTATAGTTCAGATCCCCCATAGTTATTGAACTCCTCCCTAAGAATTAATGTTTTGATAATTTGTTTTATATGCAACTAATATTTAAATCATAGGGAAATTCGTCACTGATACTACATGATGTTTTATTATTTCATTTTTAATAGGTCAAGGAGGCTTCTACGATCGAATTTGAAAATTGTGTGTTGTCTGATTTTAGATCTTTCTTCTAGAAAGGATATTAAATGGTATTGTGTTTTTAGATAAAAAAAAAAGAAAAAATAAAAAGATCGAATTTGATGTCTATGTATTAAGCTCATCTAATTTCCTATGACAAGCTGTTACCGGCAAGATAGGATAGTACAATAACTGAACAAACCTCCTTTAAATGCACTTATCTATATACAACAGCAGTTACCTCACTAGAAGATCAAAGGAACAGTTACCGTTTATTTTACAAACACAAGTTTTCAACCTGAAAGAAACTGTATTGTTAATATTATCTTTTTTGCTCTAAAAACCACCTCAGTTATTAATTTTCTTACACAATATACTTTATAAAAGAGGGGCGAAAGAGACAAGAGGAACATTCAAACTCATAGATCAAAAATAAACTGACAACGCCATGGCTAAAAAAGAAAAAGACAAACAGACAAATAATTGTACACAAGACACAACATAGTAAACTAAAGACTAAGCAACACGAACCCCACCAAAAACTGGGGATGATATCAGGTGCTCCGAAAGGGTAAGCAGATCTTTCACTAGCTTATGTATAACAACTTGAAATACATTTTCAGTACAAACAACTTTTACACGATGGTCTTGAAGTATAGATTTTTGGCACTGACGTTGCTTATCATCTTAATAACGTGTTAAAGTATTTTTTTATTTGTCATTGTAAACTATTACTTTAACTGTTACTCTATTTTGGATATATTCATTTGACGTGGCCCGGTACTTGTACATCCCGTTATTGTGTTATTGTGCTATGTTAAATTTTAGTATTCTTGTCTTTCGTATTGCTAACGTGCTTTGTCTGTAATGCCTTTTTGTTTTTCTTTGTTGACATATTTGTTTGTTTTTATAATTATTGAGATTTGACAGATTTGAGAGTTGACTGCTGTACCCCTATTTTTGACTTGTTTTACCTGTTATGTCTGATTGTTATGTTCACACATGAATTTTTGTTTGCGGCTGTCATACAAGTGAGAGATTTAGCTAGCTATAAATCCAGGTTTAATCCACCATTTTCTACATAAGAAAATGTCTGTACCAAGTGAGGAATGTGACAGTTGTTATCCATTCGTTTGATGTGTTTTAGCTTTTGATTTTGTCATTTGATTAGGGACTTTCCTATTCGAGTTTTCCTCGGAGTTCGGTATTTTACTTTTTAATGGTCATTAATTATTTAGCTTTTTAACATTTTTTTATTCGAGCTTCACTGGTGATAATTAATTTTTATGTATTGGATAGCGTGATGAGCATGCTTCAAACTACATTCAAAGTGTGACTTTTTTCAATTTTATTTTTATATCTCATGCTTGTAGGTTCAAAATATATCACATAGCTCTGATTAAACCGAATTTTGTTTTCGACCATAACTTTGGCTTCACGACAATTAGAAAAATTTCGAAACTTACGGAAAAGACAACCTCCAGTAGTCTTGATTTTACATTGATTTCATGCTCATATCTGCTTTTTTAGCTTCAAAGGATCATTCCAACAGGTGGTCGAGTGAAAATACTGATACAATGAGTCAAGCTTGTAAATATATAGTGTGACTAGTGATCATTTATTAATTTCAATTAAATTCTTATTTTGCCTTAATCAGTTTCCATTTGTCCTTAATACTCTATACCTTTCTAAACTGAAATATACATTTAAGTAAAATAGGAATTTTTCTATCGATCAGATTTGATGATGAAAAATAAATCATGTTATAGTTCACGAAAAGTAAACATACGCCATGTGTATTTTCATAACATCGTTTTATCAAACACTTGTGTTAGCAGCTGTTGTTATATATTACATCTTTATATTTTTAGATAACCCTAATATTGAATTACAGAAAAAAGTTTGTAGATTTTCCAATATACTTCCTGAACAACAAAGATTTTTTTTTTGAATAAAAACTTGGAATGTGTCAAAGAGACAACAAAAATCAACATACAAAGTTCAAATCTGTATATATATAAAAGATATCAGTTAAACCCACGTACTTTTTATGTACATAAACATTATTGATTTGAGTCACATGCTACATGAATTACAGCTTTCGTTTTCGTGTAAACTCAAAATAGGATGTCATCGTTTCAATAAGGTTAGACATTAATTTCACTATAAATGTTTAAAAAGTAGATATATAATAATCATATAATATCAATTTCCGATTCTCGATTTTTTATACTGAGACGGTAAATTGTCTAAATTTGTACATGTGCTATATATTTTATTTCCCATTTAAAGATGCGTGAACTGCTTACATTTCTGCCATGTCTTCTTCTTTAGTATGTATAATCCACCACTATATTAGTGCACCCCAAAGTGGGTAAATGTTCATTAATGAAATGTATAGTCACAATAGGGGATAATCTTATCAATAAGTATTTACATAGAAAAATTCAATGTTTACATTTGAATTCAGGGCCTAAGAAATTATGTACACCCTTGATGTCTCTGAGTTTATAATAAATGTTCTGAGTTTATGATCACTGTTTAGAGTTTATAATCAATGTTCTGAGTTTATAATCAATGTTCTGAGTTTATAATCAATGATCTTCCACAATGTAGGGAGAAGCACAGTTTTCTTGAGCAATCCTCTATTTCAATGAGAGTCTTTTCACTACATGATAATATATTCTGTTTTATCAAAACACCCGCGTCCAGAATCAATTGTGTTAATAGACGAAAGTCTCCAACTAGCCTCTTCCATGAAAACGCATTTGGATTACTTATGCTGTTCATTATTAGTTTTAATTCCTCTATATATGTCTTTCTGTATTTAAATAGAGCGTTGCACTTTAAAATGAAATGTACTATATCCTCATCTTCACATTGGCAAAGTGGACAAACAGCGCTGACTTCGTGTTGGTTAAATTTACTTGTGTTGAACTGAAGTACATATGTTCCTGTGATTAGACGGACTTTAATACCACCACGGCGGACATCTTTAATATTACTATCAATTGAGGACCAAAGTTTATGAACGGTTCCAATCTTCAAACCTGACAAATCACAGTAAGACAGGGTAGATTTTTTTTGACAATCAAGTAGTAATCGTTGAGTCCAAAATTTATCAATTGCTAGTTTTACATTCTTTTTCCAGGATAATTTACACGGCGGATTTGTAACCATTTTAGCAGCACTAGGAAGATCATATTGTACTTAAAGTTTATCTATGTAGGTAAACCAACTGTCTGAAGTTTCTGATTTTGTTGATATCTGTCTTTTAAGAATTTGATTTAAAGTTATATTTTCCAGAGCATCAAAGTGATATTGCTTTAGAACAAATGTCTCTAAACCGTAGAGAATCCTTGGAAGAACATACGTTATAAACAGCTTCATGCATGTGGTTGGTGGTAAACCATTAGTTCCATGAAAACCAGTACCAGTGAGACTGTAAAGAGTTTTTCTAGCACATGAAATACGGTCTTCTATGTTTATTGCCACCTCATTTTTTACTGATCTAATTATACCCACATGGGTGGTAGTTTTAGACACTGAAACTTCTTTGTCGCCCAATTTCCAGTCTGAAGTTGTGATATTTGATCTTTTGGGTGGTATTTTCATAAGAATGGTACCCTTCTCTGGGTGTATAACATATTTTTCACGGTTTGCATATGAACTAGCTACATTCAACATCAGTTGAAGATCCGAAGCAGAGTTGGCTACAAGAGCAATATCATCGGCGACAGTCGGACATCCAACTGACAAAGGATTTTTAATTTTAGAAGGTGTGTCCCTGACATTCCTGACAAAATGTCCACTACGAAACGAAGTCATTAAATTTTGCTAATAAACGGTTTTATAAAATTAATGTTTGCAAGAGATATAAACATTAGGGTCTTACAATAGAAGTGATGCTTTTATAACGGCAGTTAAATTGTTGGCAAAAAAAAATTGAGCACATCAAATGGACCAGAGTGATACCGTATTTTTTTTTAATGTCCACTACGAAACGGGTCAAATCTCCTTCAGTATCTGGTTTTAAAATTATGAAAAAAATATAAGTGTACAGCTTAGTATGTGCTTTGATGAATAGAATCATTTTTGTTACTATTGCAATATAGGGATTGTGGGGAAAAATAAAACATGTGAATATGTCCACTACGTAATGGTCAACTACGAAACAAGTATGGGAGAAAAACGTTTCGTAGTGGACACTACCACTACCATGCAGTCGTTTTTTTTTTTGTGCTCTTTTTCAATTATATTCATGCAAAACAAATAACAAGGGTTAGTTTCATGTAATTTTCAGTATGTTTTTATCAACATAGAATAGGGTTGATGTCAACTACGAAACTTTATGTCCACTACGAAACGGTTTTGTCAGCTACGAAACTCATCAAAATGTCCACTACGTAACATGAGTTGTACCTTCATATGTGAAGTACTGTCTAATCTTTATCGATAAAAATGGTTCTCCAATTCAGAAAAAATGAGATCTTTCTAGTATATAAAGTAAAACAAACTGGAATGTCAATAGGAGACATTAAAATGCCATAAGATGTGCGTTTAGAAGCAGTTTCGTAGTGGACAAATGTCTCCTACGAAACAGTACATAAATTATGAAAAAAATATCATTTTGAAGAGTATTTAAGATTGCACTTTTTATTTACAAACAGGTCTATAATAGAGGTATTCAAAATAACTCTTGAAATAAAATTTTAGACAAGTTGATTTTCCATTTTTTAGGTCTGCAATTCACACTTTTATTGAAAAACGCCCATATACGTTCCTACAATTCCTTCCATCTTTCGAATTCTTCACATGATAACATGCTTCTTTATGCCACTCTTTATACATGTTATACTACCATATATATTTTTCTTCCTACCTATGTATGTTTTCTTCGTGTCTGCTCGGTGGCGTTCCCCCATATGTTCATGTACCTACATGCATACCCACCAGTGTATCTGTCTATCTATTTTCCTTTACTCCTAACTGCCGAGCTTCTTACTTTTCTCTACTCCTTAATGCGTATTCACCTGTCTTTATGCACACCTACCTCCCTTATCTATTAATATGCCTCTTCATTCAGTCTTATCCAAATATCTTTCTACTCACATTTGAACCTAATTGGAAGTTAAAAATAAGTATTTAAAAATATATTCTTAGAATGTTTTCAATAATACTACACACACACACACACACACACACACACACACACACACACATACACACACACACATATATATATATATATAGTATAATTATGTTTTCCGCACTAGGCATTGCTACTGAAGAAATTATTTTGATACAAATTTCCTATTTGAACATGATTTCATAAAAATAATCAATGATTATCACCATAAAACAAAATTTTATTGAATTGCATCCAAGCCACAATATTTTGATTTAGTTCAGCTTTTTTTTTGTATTTTATCCAAATTGTGTATTTTCAACAAACTTGCAGAAATAACAATTTCATCACATCACGAAATCTGATGATTAGTACCTCAAAGTATAAAGATGTTTAAGTTCGGGTTTTTGTAATGGAAGAACATTTCTTTACAACCGAAAATTTCTTTAAAATAATTTCTTTGGAAACTAGCTCTTACTCTTTACAGGAACTCACTTCACCATTTGTTTGACAATTTTCAAAATAAGCGCGATCGAAAGAGTAACCCAGCTACACAATAAAGAAAAACAAGAAAGAAAAGAGAAAATGAATATATCAAGAGATCAACATTGTGTTTTAAAAAGAATATACGGACTGAAAGGTATACTAGTATGCCAAAATGCAGAGCCCCTGTGGTTATTGAGTAAGTAAAGACAGGCGACCTGGAATAAATCTGTATTGGTGTTTAAGTTCTTTTTAAATCTTTATTGTGAATACTTGTTAAAATAAATTCATCATTTTTGTATATGGCAAAAACATATTTAAGATACAAAATATTTGACGAATTCCATTAATTAAGACACACTAAAGTCATTGTAGAGCAAGACATCTGGATATAGGTATTTCATACTCTCTTCTGTTCGAAGTGAATTTTCCTTGGGTATAGAAAAAAGGTGAAAACTCTCTCTGAGAAAAATAAAAAAGGAAACACTTGGTATATTGACAATCATCTTGAAAGTAGATCTATTACAGTTTTGAAACATACAATTCCAATGAGAAAACAAACTGCCTTATATCTTTACAAAACAACAAACGAATAAGAATTTGATATACAGCAACAAACTACAAATACTGAATTACAGGTTCCTGACCTGGGACATGCACATATTATGGGGACATTTTTGGGGCATCCACGTGTGCCCTTACTTATAACAGTTGTTCGAAACTGTACAAGAACTAACTGCACAAAACAATAACAATAAAATATCCAAATAATATACTAGTATCTAACGTGGTACAGCTTTGTAACAGCACAACAGAAGAACAAACTAAAACTATAAACATCAATTGAAATGGGATTGACTCATCAAATCAATATAAAGCAAAAATCAATTAGAAATTTTCAGAAAATCGTATTACAAGCTACATGCATTTTATTTTGTAGATATGATTCACGATATCCCTGCTTGTAGATAACGTCAGCTTTTATCGATTTCCGTAACACAAGTGTCTAGTTAAACACTAAGATTTTTAGAAAATCAACATACGCGCAAATGTGCATATGACTTTATCAGTTGGGGAAAGTAGTGGTAACTTCTATTTATATGTATTATAGGTAAAGATTACAGACGGATGAAGTGTTGAGGTTGAAGCACTCACAGTTGTTCCTAAACGGAAAGTAGAACAATAGAATTTCTGCAAGGGAAGAAATTAAAATCACTACAACGTTTAAGGTAACATACATTTGTTTTTTATCTCTTTAATTTCATATTTATTTTTCCAATTTCTTTATGGCGAGATTACTCAGATGTATTGCAAATGCATGCGCAATATTTTATATTTCCTTTGTAAGATTTGTTTTTCGTTTACAATGATTATCTCCTACACAACAAATCATTAACAGATGTCTTATATTTTTATTTTTGTAAATGATTGAAGAATTTTATAAACTTGTTTTTAATTGATACTAAATTTTGTTTTGTCAATGACTGAAGATTTATATACACTTGTTTTTAATTGATATCACTAACGATATGTGGTTTCATGTTTTTACAAACAACCATCAATTTCCGATTAAAACATATATTTCACTATCTCATCTCTGTAGACTTAGCACACTAATTAGGGTTAAGATATGTTCTATCAACGTTCTCTGTCTCTGCTTTTTTGATTCATGCAACATTGAACTTTCACGGATTCGGTTCATAACTTTCAGGGAGTCGGAATTAAACATTCGCGGAATCGGTCACCAAATTTCACGGAGTCGGTCCAAAACGCGAAGTCGGTCAACAACTTTCACGGAATCGGTTCATAACTATCACGGAGTCGGTATAAAACATTCGCGGAATCGGTCAACAACTTTCACAGAGTCGGTCCAAAACTTTCGCGCAGTCGGCAAAAACATTCACGGGATTCGGTTATCTTACACGGCCGTGCAAGTACTGTATTATTACACTGTAAAACTTGCAGGGAGTAGGCTGCATTCTTGCATCATATCTTTATTAATTATCACAAAGTCGGCATATTTTTTTCATGATCTTTGTGCTGTATAGTCAGTATCAAATGTTCAATTTTGGCATGTATCGTTACGTACTAGAATGAATTGAATGTAAAAAATCCATTCAGACATTATAACAGAAAGGAATTTACAAAATATTTCAATAGTCAGTTCACATTTTTCGCGAAGTCGGTCAAGAACTTTCACGGAATCGGTTCATAACTTTAGGGAGTCAGAAGTAAACATTTGCGGAATCGGTCAACAACTTTCATGGAGTCGGTCCAAAACGCGAAGTCGATTAACAACTTTCACGGAATCGGTTCATAACTATTACGGAGTCGGTATAAAACATTAGCGGAATCGGTCAACAACTTTCATGGAGTCGGTCCAAAACTTTCGCGGAGTCGGCAAAAACATTCACGGGATTCGGTAATCTTACACGGCCGTGCAAGTACTGTATTATTACACTGTAAAACTTGCACGGAGTCGGGGGTCCCGTATGGCTTTCCATCGGGTCCCGTATGGGTTTCCATAATTTAGTCCTACAGTACAGAACCATTCACAAATCTTCCTGTGTAGGTATCTCCTGCATCTCAAGTTATCTACCAAATATTTTGTCATGTAATCTATCCGTGTACTTGTTTATCTGATGAACATGCTCTGTCTATTACATTCATCCCTACATACATACTTGTCTGCAGTGTTGACCTTGTTGTTGTCATCTTAAAAAAGTGTTTTTTCATATTGTTATACGTCGTTTACCCTACCCCTACCTAACTACATCCTTGAATTCCAATTATTCAATGTCCATCTTTTTATCATGCATGAATAAAAGATATTATTACATGTCTACCTGTTAGCCCTAATATAAACACACCTACTTTACACATATTTTGGTTTCGAACATATGATACGTTTTTTTTTCTATATATCAACCCGATGATCTATCCAGCTGTACAGTTACTGACACGTGTAGAAAACTCTCTTTAGCTAACATTTCTATATGAATGAAATATGTTGGGTAGTGGTAAGACAACAACCCACTAATGGAAACATCTCGAGACAACAAGAAACAGGTGTTTTTGCAATACGTCTCGAGTCTTAAAAGGGTGTGAATAAATTCAACCAAAACAATTAAAAGATATGCCATGAACACTGAATAAAGGCAACTGTATACCGCTGTTCAATAGTTATAAATCAATTAAAAAACAAACAAATACGGGTTACTAGCTGAAACCAAGGGAAACACATCAACTATAAGAGCACCCAATACACTTGATTTATATCATTTTTTAAACAAATGAAATATGTTACTTTATTCTTATTGTTCATGTCATTTACGCGTTTTTACCCTACATAACAATGTTATTAAAATTGAGAATGGAAATGGGGAATATGTCAAAGAGACACAACCCGACCAAAGAGCAGACAACAGACGAAGTCCACCAATGGGTCCTCAACGCAGCGAGAAAATCCCGCACCCGGAGTTGGTCCTCAGCTTGTTATGTCGTAGTACATTGAAAGATTATCCCTCCGACTAAACATTTAACCAAATTCACATTTAAAATTAATTTATCCATTATCAATTAATCAAAATTTAGTTTTTGAATCGATTGATCAAGATAAATTTGGGCGACTTTATAAAGGAAGGTAAATTATTAAAGCAAACATTATTCCTTTATCAGGTATATATCCATATACTGTACTTAGTGCATTTGATATCTTCTCCTGCACATGTTCCTAAATTTATATCTTATAGTTGCCATACGAATCTTTTTCACATTATAAAGCAACCAATGAGACCGATACGTTTTACGTTTTACTTTCAAAGGGTTTCGTATGAAACTAATAGCTTCTCGTCGTGGTGGGAAGTAACCAAAATTTCGTATTACTTGGGTCTCATTGATATATACTTAACCTCATCATGGAATGCATCAATCATTTTCAGATTGGAAACATATTCAGCTTATAACATGTCTGACAGTCTCTGTACCAAAGCACACAAGCTTGAAAAAACTTAAATGAATGGATAAAATGTAAAGATGAAGCTGTGAAGGAATTAAAAGATCTGGCAGTAAATCTAGACGAGCATTTTCAAAAAATATGCAAAGCAAAAATTGCTGGATCAACTACTTCTCTTGGTGGCGGAATATTGGCTGTGGTAGGATTTGGATTGTCATTTGTGACATTTGGGGCTTCATTAGGTCTTACTATAGCAGGTAAGGACTCAACAATAAAACCCAATATTTTTGCAGAAAAAGTAAAATTTTTATATCCAAACGAAATTGTATTTCGTTCAGTTGATCTTTTACTTAAAAACCATTTTGGAACATATGTAGCAGAACAAAATGCGACTTTTTATCAAACTAATTGTAAAAAAGTCGTTGTTGAAATGAAAACTACTTAAATGAAAATAAAACCATTATGCTTACATTTAAAATTCAGAATTGAAACGGGAATGTGTGTCAAAGAGACAACCCGACCAAAGAACAGAAAACAGCCGAAGACCATTAATAAGTCTTCAACACAGCGAGAAGATCCTGCACCCGGAGGCGGGCTTCTAAATAATTGTGGTTAAATTGTTGTTTAAACTTTAAAATTTAATATATTACATATAACTTGTATTACATAATATATACGTCTTTACATTTGTCATTTCGGGGCCTTTTATAGCTTACTATGCGGTATGGGCTTTGCTCATTGTTGAAGGTCGTACGGTGACATATAGTTGTTAATTTCTGTATCATTTGGTCTCTTGTGGAGAGTTGTCTCATTGGCAATTATACCACATCTTCTTTTTTATACGTTATCAAGTTCTTATCATTACCATAGGTAGTGTAATAGCTGGAGCTGGGGGAATCACGGTAGGAGGATCCATGATTACAGACGCCATGCTTTCAAAACAAAGAAGAGAGTCAGCACAAGCTATATTAGATAAGTACAACGAGCTTGTTGAAACTATAAAAGAAGAATGCATTGAGATAGGTGAAATGCTTAAACAAAAAGATGAGAAAATGGAAAAGTTTCCACATTGGGTGGATTTTTGGAGCAAGCTTGCTTTTGGAGCTGGCACGACAACCAAGTGTATTACATGGGATATATTAGCAAAGACAATATTGGCTTCATTACGTATAACCGCTTCGTACGCCGATGATGCTTTAGCCGTCGGTGCAAGAGCAGGCGCTTCTGCTTTTCGTACAATTGGATCTACTGCTGGGCAAGGTCTCCATATTGCCGGCGGTGTTGTAGGTATTCTTGTTATGCCTTTAGACATTTACACTCTTGTGGATTCAGCTATTGATATCCATAAGAATAATCCACATAAAGTGTCTAGTAAAATAAGAGAATGGGCTGACCATATCGACAAATCATGTCCAACTAAGTGGGACATTCAAGTTATGATGGACAAAACATTCCAGCAACAGTTATGTTTTCAAATAATGTAAATGACTGATAACTATTAAGATACTAGTATCTGGAACTGATGGATGAATGACCTATGGGTTTTTGAATTGTTTAACATATATTGAAAATACGAGTTCATATTTTATTAAATGCATTACATAATTACAGCAACTAGTTACAAAACTATCTAGTGTATGTGCACTTCCTTGGTAATGCAGATAATATGTCCGTCACTTGTTAGAACACCAGTGACTCTATTTTTGATTTTGAATTCCCCCACCTTAGTAGCAATATACCAACTTCACTTGCATATGGGATATAGATTTACCAACGCATTCGGTATTAAAAAGCTTGCAGCTTCTACTCAAACTTTATAAAGTGTCACCAGGGTCTCCGCAGAAATTTGATGAACCAGGGTTATGTCAAAGAAAGTCTCGTTTTTTTTCTAAAAGGTTCATCGGAAAATATCAAACCCTTGTTAATAAATATTCCGTATCAACTTCACAAATAATGCATGATAGTTTTAAAAGTATAGATTCTAGGTACAGACGTTGTCTGTTATCTTAATTACGTGCTATAGTGTTCTTTTATTTGTCTTTATAAATTATTAACCTTTACAGTTTATTTATTTTTGGTAATTTCCTTTTGGCGTTTTTCTTGTATTCGTGTCCTTCATTTTTGCTTATGTGCTTTGTCTATAAGCCATTTTGTTTTTCTACGTTGACATATTTTTTGATTAAGATTATAACACAATGTTGATTGCTGTCTTTTTGACATTTTTTCTTATCATGTCTGTTTGTTTTGTTTACGCTATGTCGGCAATTCAATGAAGTTATATGAGACTGTCATATAAGTGAGAAGGTTAGCAGGCTATAAAACCAGGTCCAATCCACCATTTTCTACATAAGGAAAATGTCTGCACTAAGACAGAAATATGACAGTTGTTATCCATTCGTTTGATGTGTTAGATGTTTTGATTTTGCCATTTGATAAGTGACTTTCCATTTTGAATTTTCCTCGGAGTTCGGTATTTTTGCTATATAACATTTTTACATTTGGTGTTTACAATCACCATGGCAACAAAACAGCGACCGTGTATATATTGATAACAATTTGTTATGGTACAACATGCATCTTCTTAACGTACGTAGAGAGAAGATAGCGTACTTATTTTCATAACAGGCATCGAATTTTTGATGCCAATCCCCCACCCACCCCTAAAAACAGGCGGTCGACAAAGTGCAGTTTTATTTAAAAAAATGATAAAGAAAATGAATTCTTTAAGTCCTAGATTAGAATTTATAATAATGCATTGCACTCTAAAGTTTGGCCTTTCATTGACAATATTATTTCTAAACGTATATCTTCAAATCCATAAGAAATATGTGGCAAATGATCATTATACTCTGTAAGGGGGCGACTATTTGATATTCGTGGAGGGGGTGTAGGAGGATTCTTGAAGAAAAATAACTTTGTCCGAAAAAGGATGAAAAGAAATGTTTTGCGCAAAAAACTGTAATAAATGTGTACTAAAGTGACAAATGAGCGTTAAAAATATGTGACCCACCATGACATTTTGTGCCCTAAATTTCATTTTGGTGTGACCTTACCTTCATTATTAACTTTTTGAAACCAAGGCCTTAACTTGATAGGAGACGGGACTGTCTAACGGACGCTCAGAACAGAAAACATAATGAACCCTTAAAAACTGAACATTCCGTTTGACCAGATATCTCCAGTAGCTACGATATTTCTCTCTGTTTCGAAATCCATGTATTTTTGTTTAATAAATTATTGATTTAGTATGTGTTTATGTCGTATCTAGTAGAACCATTAGATTTGTTAAATTCAACATAATTATTTAGTGTTGATGACGAATCCTTGATTTATCATGTTCAATGTATTCACAACTTGCTTGACTCGGTACAACGACAGAGCTCAATATACGGCATAGATACAAGGTTTATGTTACCGGCTGTATGTTTCGAGCGTCACTGATGAGTCTTTTGTAGACGAAACACGCGTCTGGCGTAAATATAAAATTTTAATCCTGGTATCTATGATGAGTTTATTTACTATAGTTATTAGTCTTATAATTATTCTTGTTGTTTTGTTGCTCTCTCGTTGGTTTATTTTGCACATATTTTAATTGTAATCATTTGTTAGATCCTAATTCCAGTACTGTGGATTCATTATTATTCATGGGTTACAAATTTTGTGTATATCGTTGTAACAGACGATCCACAAATTGAAATATTCAACGAAGTTAAATATTTCATATGGGGTTGTATTGAAAATTTGTTAAAATCAAGCAGTCTATTATCTAGATTTCTGTATAGAAAATACCGAAATGGGAGCGATGTGTTTGTTAGAATACGACCGCAAATTCAGAACGTTAACAATTCAAACGTAACACAGAATCATCAAAATCGACCTTCATCGCTGTTTTGTAGTCAAAATATAGAAGATATTTTTTTCTGTACTTTTGCTTTTCTCTACATATAATCTTAATGTGTTTATTTGGAGGAAAAATTATTTGTGTTTTAAATCAGGACGAAAGGATTTGCAAAATTGCACTGTCGCAAGATTAACTGTATTACGTCAGTGACGTCAGAATCCCAGAGTCCTACAGCCCAATCAAAATGTCACAATCGGTGTACTTATCGATAAACTCCCCTGCAGTTCCAGCTCCGATCCGCATACTACTCTACACTAAAAGCTTTTGTCACAATATCAGTTTCTTAAATTTTTTCCACAATCCATACGATTTCTAATGCTAGATTGAAAGATCGACGTCATAATCTCATTGCACTTTTCTACAAATATTGGAATCGTAGATACAGATATCTTAATTTAAGTCACGATAACAAGATTATTTTTTTATGGTTTGATTAAAACATATATGTTGGGTTGTTATATTCGTGAATATTCGGTTTTCTATAGAATACTAATTGTGCATCCCTGCTGGCAAATCTTTGCAGTATTCACATTTAAAAATTAAAAAAGGCATATTGCCAAGTTCGTTTTAAATTCAAAGAGATGAAAGACCTCAATATGTGATCTTTGACAAATATGGTGATTTCAGTGATATCATCGTCAACTTCATAATAGTTTTATGATACATTGTAAGGTTAAAAGATGCATAAGGGTTAAAAAAAACATAGACGGATTGTAAACTTTAAACGAACTATATAATTAGAAAGAAGAAACCGAATTTATTTGATTAATATTTCAAAGATTTTAATAAAAATTTTAATCTTTTCAATTTAGATGATTTAAAAAAAATGTTTCAAGAATACAGTAAGTAATGCAACTTTTATTTTGTAATCTCATCATTGGTTGAATTTGATACAAGGAGGTGGAACTATAGGTAAGAGTGTAGCATTGAATATTATTGCAACCATAACTATCACAATTTTTCGGATTGTAACCAGCTTGGACGATACAGTGTACGCAGGAGAAAATGTCGGAAGTAGTTTATTTGAGACTTTCGGACCTGAAGAAGTTTTACATATAATTGGTGGGGTTATTGGCAATATTTTAATATTTTGTGATATATTCATTTTGGCAAATGCAGCTTATACTGTCCACAAGGATAAGACAAATGGAACAGGATCTGCAATAAAACAAATTGTGGATCAGATTATAGAGTGCCCCAATGAGAACGATATAGAAGCGATGAAAGAAGAAGTATCAAATTTACATGAATGACTTTCATGAAATAACTGACGTGATATCTGTATGATAAAACTGTTTCTGTTTTTTGTGTGTGTCTTAGCAATATTTTTCTCATTTAGTAATTTAAGGAGACTTTTCTTTTCTTGAATATTTCATCGGACAAAGACATATCGTAATTAGGTAATTATACCCGAACTTGATCAAATTATAATAAGCTTTTAAGATTTTTAGTCTCACAAACTGATATATGTATATAATTGTTTTTTTGGAAATTGGAGTTCATCCCATTTATAGAATAGAGTTTGCGTTCCTTCTGCCTTAGTATCTATTCATGTTTTAGTTTATGTTTTGTGTTTCCTCTGCCCTCGTTAATTTCAAATTGTAACTTTCAGTCATGTTTAGGGCTGGATGTATACAGTAGATTCATAATTTGACAATGTTTAATGGTTTGTAGCAACAAATAGTTATCTATACAATATGATAAGCTCTAAATAATCATGAGCCTAATTTTTATGATATATGACAACCACTGATGACTTTTGAGGCAGGCAAATAGATGTGTGGTGGTGTAAGAAAAGTGTTTATTTGAAAATTTTAAACCACCTAATAATCTCAACTGGTAGACTAACAAACGATACAAAACAAAACCACATAAGAAAATGTGTTCTCTGGTTCGAATTGCTATTTAGGTTACATAATTAAACATAAATGAAATATCACATAAAAGTTCCTTCAACTTCACACACTAATACAAATCATGTCAACATTGATCTCTGTTATTTATACTGTGTCACCAAAATAAAACTTAGCATTTACATATGAACATTTTTATTTCAAAATATAAATTTTTGATTCAGAATTCATTTTGTTATATGATGTATTGATGAATGAAACCTCACCACAATACTCTTGTAAAACAGTAGTACAGGTGTTAATAGATGAACGCGTATCTTTAACTGTCGCGCAGTCGACACATAAAACTCTTAGAAAAATTATTTGCACAACTGCTTTTGAAATGACTCGGAAAAGACATTTTAACTATTTCTGAGCAGTGTTTGGCGATCATCATCCATTATCCGCAGAAAAACAATGTACGATTCTACCAATAGGAGTGTCTTTAAAAAGGACCATGGCCTCTTATTACACTGCGAAGCAGCCTTTCGTGCAGTAATGTAGCTGTGATTGATTTGACTATAAGTATACTAATGCATAAGAGCACAAATGCAGCTAAAAGTACATAATCAAGAGAGTAATGGTAACATTAAATGGTAGTATTTTTACTGCACAAGACACGGTAATTTATATATCGTTTGTGCTTCTAGTATTTAATCTATAACACAAATGTTAAATAGAAGCTATAACCAAAAAAGGGCCCTAAGTATAAAGCCAAAACAATAACAATATTATTGCAGTGGTGCATTAATTTAGCTTACACCCTATCCGTCTTGTTGATTTTGGTACATTATCTAAAGATCAAAGTGGCAAGACGAAACCTTAGAAAAGAAGAACCTCAAAAATACATAAAATCAAAATCATATTCATGTTTATTTATGTTTTTGTTTTGTAATATGTGTTTAATTTTAATTGAGGCATTTCAATTGAAATACTGAATTATGAAATACGAATGAAAATCGGGCTATTTGGTTATATTGTGATCTATTATATTTTACATATATTCATTTGATATTAAGCAGCAATCTACATTCGTGTAAGATAGGATGATACTATTAGTTACATGTTGTGCTAGTGAACTCATACGATATATATGTGGTCAGTAATTTCCATGAGATAAATGTACATATAGAAGTTGCATCTGTAACATAATAATGGTATCTCTTCTTAATATCATAAACTAATTTTGCATAGGGAAGTATTATCTATTGTCTAAAAGTGAATATCATGCATCTTTCTTGTATTCTCAATTACTTTATCTCATTCAAAAGCTTCATACATGAGTAGCATCTGACATAAATTTGATGTACTGTACTTTCCAAAGATTTGAATTAATCATCTATTGATAGTAGCTGCTGATCGCACGTGACCTTTTTGGGTAAGGATGTTGAAGGATGCACGAGGAAGGAATATGACACTTGTTTTTCGTTCGTTTGATGTGTTTGAGCTTTTAATTTTGCAATTTTTAAGGACCTTTCCGTTTTGAATTTTTCTTGGAATTTTTTTTTTTTTTTTTATTATTTCACCTTTTGGTATTTACATGTCCTGCTTAAGTTGTTTACTCTGCTTTTGATTTACTTTTCTGTACCGATGCATCTACCAAGCTTTCCTGTCTTTGTTACTTTTTTTTATGTTTTGACTCACATAAATTCATCAGAAGTTTAACTTCATCTGTTGAAGTTGCTTATACCCTATAACAAACCAACATCAATTAGCAGAGGTTTACGGTTTTAAAATGTTGAAACAGAGAATGAATTAGAATAATTGAGTATGTTTTATATATTCTATGGATATCAATCAGAGTTAAATACTAAACAAAAAAATTTTGGTGAATTAAATGGGACCAACATTTATTCTTACAAATAGATATTATTTGTATTTGGATGTTGTATTTTGGTTGTAAAACTAATTACTAGTATATATACATCTCAATTACAATAAGTAAGGATAATACGAGTGCAACACGAATTCCTACAAGGATCTTAACTAGTGTTTGCTTTTATGGTAATTTTAGATTGATAACCACCATATCAATTATGTTTGCTCTTTTTTCGAACTTGTGATTTTGATGACTGTTATTCCTAATAGTAAACAGATAATAACTCACTTCGCATCGACAGAGTTTAGTTCAATGCAACAATGTATACATTGCGTCGTCGTGTCTTTATCGTGAAATACTTAACACTTGAAGTCTGAGTATACTATTAAGATCAACGCTCTATAAATTTGGTGCGTCAAAAGCGCTTTTCCCGATTCGATTTCATCTGGAACGCTCAAACTTATTGCTTTTTGAAAGACAAGGATATATAAGTACTTTGATACATCAGAAGATATATGACCAAGTATAGCCAAATCCATTCAATTTCAACTTTGCGTATGGAAGTTTCAACCTAAGTTTCTTAATAGTTTCAAGTTTGTAAACGGAAATTTAAGAATAGTATGAATATGTCATGACAGGACCAAAGCATTATAAACATGAATAACTGAGCTGATTATACCTTTATCGAACTGGCAGTTCACCAGAAGCGGGATCGACACAGTACTCGAAAAGAAAATAACGATTTATAAAGGTGTGTCCAAGCGCCTTAATCTAATTCACCTTCCTCAGTAAGACTAAAACCCACACAATTTAGCCAAGAATGCGTAATTTCTTTAAAAAATTAAACACGTGGGATATACCAAAACGAACATTCTAAACTAAGAATTCACTTCTACCTGAGAAATCCATTACCAAAAAAAACCCCGAAAACGGCAAAATGCTACTTGTAACACCAGTCAACAAAATATTAGAAAACTAAAGACTGAGCAACACGAACGCCACCAAAAACCGGATGTTGTCTCAGCTGTTCCGGAAAGATAAGTAGATCTTGTCCCACATATGGCTTTTTAGTGCTGCCCCTTATTAATACAAATTCGATGATAACTCTCATTCGGTGGTGTCACTATCAACGAAAAGTGGACGGCATTGTGGTACGACAATTTGAACATGAATATAGTCGTCTGTGACATGGATATTCCATAGCAGTCAACAAACTCCTAATAGCGTCCGTAAAACTTTCGAAGGGGTGACTTCAAATGTACCCCTTTAATCCTTGGTTCAAGAGCTTCCTTGTTAACAGCAAACCTTTATCAAGGAAATCATGATAGAAAAAGCAAGCCCTAGCAGATCGTAATCGTAAAAACTGGGAGATATGTACTCAATATGCAGGCGAGACATGCATGTAAAAGAGAAGTTTAAAAATCCATGAGGGATATAAAAGGTAAAGCATGATTTATATACCTGTACTAAAACATATAGTGAATCTAAAACAAATATTTAGTTTTTTAAACGTCAAAGAATGTTTTTTTCGCTAGCAAAAGCAAAATAAATTCTGACAAAAAAGGCACAATTCTATACTGTTTACCTATTATAGTCATCTCCAGTTCCGACAGATATAAATATTTGTGTTATCTCAGTTTTGATTTCCTTCTATGAAATATATCTGATAATACAGTAAAACTGTCAGATATCATTTCTTCATTACCTTGTATTGCTAATTGTTTTGTGTCATTCCTGTTCACGGCATTTTATCCCGGTTTAAAATTTTAATATTTGACACATATTTGATCATTTCTGTCATATTTTTTGTCACATGAGTACTCTATTATCAGGGAAAAAACACTTTTGGCTTGAAATGGAGACCTAAAAAAGCCGTTAAAAAGGTCCTATTGTCCACCTACATGAGTCATACATTACGTCTCTTATAATAAAGTAATTTCTGTGTTTATATCCACGTTTGATGTGTTTGTGCTTTTGATTTTGTCATTTTATAAAGGACTTTCCATTTTGCTTTTCCCTTGGAGTTAGGTATTTTTGTTATTTTACTTTTTTTATATCCACGAGGATCAACATTGCTTAAATCAATCTAAAGAGATGTGTAAGTCTAGTTCTTATTTAACAGTTCATTTTTTTCTCTCGATATTGTAAATGTGTTGTTTCTATATTGTTACTTGAAGTGTTCTTGTTTTCCAGTTTTACGATCGGAAAAGCCTCATTTTCGTTTTTTAAAATATGATAATTATACTTAACTAAACTGCACTGCTAAATACATTCCTGACATAAATAAAAAAGAACAAATCTTCGGCGTTGTCTTCATCTCCGCTGACTCTATTATATACATTTTTAAAATGTGATAAGAAGTTTTCGTAAGTTCGTATTGCTGATATAGTTCAATCTATCATTATAATTATCTTGTACACATACGGCAACCATCCCAAGCCATGCATTAACAAATTTCTCCCAGATAAAACTATCATTTCACTTGGAAGAGGTCAATTTTAAGTCACTCAACGACATCAAATTAATTAAAATATTCATTGTTCAAAGTTTGATATTAAAGATTGAAACAACCATGTGCTTTGATGACGGCTTCATCCATGCGTCTAGCCCTACAGTCACTCGTCATATTTCCTGCTGTGCTAACTGTCGCCATTCTCGGTTCAATGTTGCCTCCAACTGCAATAGTTTTATGAAGTGGGTTCGACTGCGTCTAACCAGGCGCTGTGCTTCGATGTCACGTGCACGTGTGGTCTACCGGATCTTTAACGGAGTTGATTTAGATTTGTTTTCTCACAAGCCGGCTGGCTACAGTATAGAAATATCCCATCTGACCAAACGCTTTAAAGGACATCCCTGTTGACCACATGCCGATAATTTGCCATATTTGAGCCTCCGATATGATGTCAATTTATTCGATTGAAGCAAATATCATTTTTTTTCCATCTTCACAAGTCCCCAACTGGGATCCATTCTTATTGTTGTAAAGTAGAATGAAAAGAGTTAAACAAGGTGAAAATAAATTATATGCCTTGATGTCAATGTTAAGGCGGGGGCTTTAGTTATTCAATGTTAAGTTTTTTAAAAATATTATGTATAATATTATTTATATTCTCCGGTTTGTTTAGGATTTTATTAAGGTTTGCGCGTGGTGTCCAACTATTCGTTATAATTGCCTGTTGTCTTCCAATTTGGTAAATTTATGTTAAATGTATTCAGTATTTCGGTTAACTAAATAAAATATTTACTGGTCGATTGTAGAACATAATGATTTTAAGATTGGTAATTAAGGAAAACAAAAAAGTAAACTGGGACAAAGTTCATTCCAGTTTTCTGTTCATACATATATACCCTTTATACGAAAAACAAAGATCTTAAAAAATCTATTTAATACCGGAAATAACCTTTCTTTCTGAAAATATATATATAACAGTATCGCTTGTTATGGAATATTGAGGACATCCATCAATGACAATAATTAATACTCAGCAAACAATTTTAGTCGTAATGCAAGCTTCATTTACTTCATTCAACTTTATCTGTGACGTTACTAATGACATTAGAAAACGGGTTATCTGCTACATTGAATGACATTCTTTTGTACCAGTTTGTTGTTGATGTAAACCTAGATGTACAGCTGATTCATATTAAGTAGTCGGTCTCTAATTTAAAAAAAGCAATGCATCCTTAGAAAAAAAAATAGACAAAGGCGGAAATGAAAAATAAATTAACAGTGTTAGTGTTTTATACTAGATATTTCTGATGTAACGATCCCTCTTTTCTGCTGTAGAAAACAGAACACATTTATCCTAATATAAAAAAATCTTGTAATTCTTTTAACCATACAAATAAAACATCTGAAAATGTTGGATGTATCGAGGACAGGGATGTGTCTGCAGTATCTTCTCTGTAAAGTACGGGTAGTTGTGGTCATTAAATGATGCAAGTGCAACTATATCAATTTTTCTGTTAAGGTAGATCGGGTGTTGGTTTCTGAGCATTCCTCCTGAGTATGTTGCAAAAATACTTTTTTGCTTTAATTATACTTTACCAAGTATCATTCAATTTACAACAGAAACATCTAAAACTTGAAATTTGTGGATTAAGCCATAAAAAAGTGTTGTTAAGTGTATTAACTCTTCAGAAAAAAATCCTTTTAACATCAAGAATAGATAATTATTATGAATTTGAAAGGAAAATTTGTGTTTGTTTTAATTTTCAAGAAAATAAGGCCCATGACTCCTATTTTTATTTGATACTTCGGTAGTATTTATGAAAATCATCATTTTCATTAAACTTTAACCAATCGTATCGTTTAATGCTTCCTCAAAAGTGGAAAAATAGATTTCCCCTAAATAAACCATATAAAATAACAGTGATTTCGTTAACTTTAGTGTGTTTTAACGAAAAAAAAAAAAAATTCCGTGACCCGCAGTTTTTATATTGAAAGTAAGCTGATCCAGAAGCCTTTTACAGAAGTTTAAGAAAAATCTATTGTTCAACATTTAGACACCCCATGGCCAGCAACCTTGAGGCACATACTAGTACATACGGGAAGCTTAATACCAAAATTTATGATAAAAGAGATGATTTTTCATTTCCTATTGTTAATTATACATTTTTAGATGGTGACGTTCCCTTGTCACCATCTTATGGTGTTTATATATCTCAACTTGTTCGATTCGCTCGTGTATGTAACAACGTATTTGATTTTAACGAAAGAAATCTCTGTATTACTAAAAATTATTACACCAGGGTTTTCGATATCACAAACTAGTCAAAACATTTACTAAATTTTATGATCGATACAAGGACATCATTCGTAAATATGAATCAACATGCAGACATCTTATACGTTTAGGCATTTCACATCCAATCTTTTATGGTAATATTCTTTACAAAGCACACAAATGTCGGTATTCACCTCAAAATCTAACCAAATATTTAAACCGACTTATTAAGAAGGGATATAGTTACGATACTGTTGTCAGGTCATTAAGGATGGCATATTTTGGTATTAATATTGATTCACTCATAGGGTCTTTGCATCGGAAATAAACCCATTTATTCTTAAACCAGTTGTTGGCATGATACGGCAAATAAAGCCATGGCAAAACACTACCGCGAAATATTAAACCCTTAGAAAATAATCACTTTTGAAAAAACCGGTTTTCATAATATATACAGGTAAATGAAAAATAACTTTGTCGGTTTAGGTATACTTTTTCTGTCTATATAAAATCTTCCAATAATTAGGAATACCAAGAAAGGTCTGTCATATAAATACCTAATTTAACACTAGATACATAAGGGGTAAATATCAACAATAAAACTTCCCTGTACAGATTAAAGGAGAATAATCTTGATGTTAATACAAATGTAGTACGAAGAAGTGAAAATTAGTAGATATTCCAAATAATCAAAGCTGGTATACAGACAAGATCCATATTAATATAAAATAACAAAAAAGTATTAAAAATAGTATCAACAGGTCGAATTAACAAGAAAGTACGATTTGAGAGTACTCGCAGTTACTGACAGCTAGTTAAAAGCCAAAAACAATTAATGATAAAAAATCATGCATCAGAGACTAAAATCAACTAAAACACATCCCAGGGATTTAGTATTTTAACGTCATGAACAGTCAGAGAAGACATGACTTGTGCAATGCCAAAATAAATGTATCGACAGGTAGTAGGATAGTGAGGAGCTACTTCTTAAGAGATAAAAATTAACGTGTGTGTGTCTAAACATCCCGCCTCAAAAGAAGATACAACTTAGTTATGTTTTAATTTGCTAATGACAAAATCGATATTAGTGCCAATGTAAACTATATTCAGAGATCTAATTACAATATTGGTACGATAACCCTTACTTATAAGTTTGTTTAAAGGTTCGATGAGTTTACACGGATCACATAGTGATTTCCTCGCTTTAAGTACAATATTACCGTAAAATTTAGGATGTGAAATACCATTTTTAATAAGTTTTCTACAGGTAATCTTGAAAATTATTACAGATAGAGATAAACTGTAAACAGCAATAATGTTCAGCAAAAGTAAGATCTTCAAATAAGTCAACATGACCAAAATGATCAGTTGACCCTTAAGGAGTTATTGCCTTTATAGTCAATTTTAACAATTTTCATTAATTTGGTAAATTTTAGTAAGTTTTACAAAATGGTTTCCTTTGTAATCTTCTTTTCTGAAACTGCAGTAGAAAATCAATATAGAAAACAATCTACTAATGTACTGGCAATCAAAATAATTGATAATTCTATAACATGAAAAAAACACATTAATACCTGATGATGGTGTTTTTCTTTACATTGAAAATGATGTCACAACTATAATCCCGAACAATAGGTCGAATGTCAGATATGTTTCAGTACTTTGGCTTCATTTTAAGATTCGAAGTGCAAATGATGCTTGAACTTCTACACTAATATACAACTTTAATTCGACCTGTTGATACTATTTAATACTTTTAGTTTTATATTAGTTATGTTCTTCTCATATATTTTATCTTCTCATATATTTTATGATGGTATGATACTAACGGGAGGGATGTGCTTGATTTGGACTTGTTTGTTTGACTTTTGGCCTTGAATGTTCTTCTCATATATTTTATGATGGTATGATACTAACGGAGGGATTGTGCTTTGGTATGATACTAACGGGAGGGATTGTGCTTGATTTTCATATGATGAAGACATAATCTTTCAATCAGTTTAATTGAGGTCTGGAGCTGGCATGTCAGTAACTGCTAGATTCAGAGATCTAATTACAATATTGGTACGATAACCCTTAATTATACTTGTTTAAAGGTTCGATGAATTTACACGGAATAATAGTGATTTCCTCGTTTAAGTAAATATTACCGTAAAATTTAGATTTATTACAAAATAAACTTTCTACAGGTCCAATTACTAATCAAATCTTTGTATCTATGAAAGAATTTAGTAAAAGTTTTAAAAAAATATGGTACGAAATCCCTGAACAATAATTTCCAGTGATGCATTGATTACGTTTTAAAACCTATGGACATACAACCCTGGCATACCGAACGAGTTTGGAAATATAAAACGTATGATGGAGCCAAAGGCACATGTTAATATATGGAAATTAACAATTGGTAATAAAATCGATCAAATCAAAAATTTTATATGTATTTCCGTTAAGATTGAAATTCTAAATCTAGAAATCGCAACTGTATATGTCAAATTAAACCAAATTGTGTTAAATACCACTAGGACACCATGAGGTCCTTGTGTTTTCCCAAATAACATTACCGATAATTAACGAGTTCCGGATCGAATCCGATACCGATACCGAAAGTATAATGTCACATGTAACATGTTACCTGATGTGTACGTTCCACCTCTGTCAGGCGCACAGTGAAACGGTGTATTTGGGATTTGCTATATACACGGGTCATATCTACACCTGAACTTCGTCATTATACAAAGATTGACAAGTAGTTTCCGGTTGTTTTAAGAAAACCTGATGTCGGGTTCAAACAGAAAGATTTTAAAAGCAGAGAAAACTGTACACCTTATATATTCAGCTTGACTTTATCAAATGACAATACAAATACTAAAAATCTAAGCTAAACATAAGGCGTAGGTACTTTAATTCCATGACGGACCCGCGATGTCGCGGTGTGTTCTACTATATCTATGTTTAGGCGGCATAAGTATTCAATAATCAGGTTTAAAAAAAATTATGAATAATATTGTTCATCATTTTCAGTTAGTGTGTTTATAAAAGGGATTGAATGACGATATTAAAGGAAAAGAAAAGAATGAGCCTCCAAGTCTTATGACGACGAAAAGCGCATCTTGTTTACGAAATAATAAGCCAAATGATGTTATGCCTTTTTACGATTAATGAGTTTTGCCTGTCCCTTTTCAGTTTGTAGTTCATGGTTTAATATATTCCGTGATTCGGTTTACTTAATAACAAATGCATTGGTAAATTATTGGAAATGAATAATTTTAAAATTTGGAATCGATATAGAAAAAAGTAAACTTAAAGTTCACTTTACTTTTCTATCATCATATTTCTTTAAAGAAAACTATTCCGCGAAAAGCTTAGCTATGTTCTAAATGACGATGACATCAAATTTTAACGAACCTTTTTCTGAAAATGGATATTACAGTGATAACAGTGTCGAATATTGATTACACACATCAATAAGGATTATTAAAAATTCATAAAACATATTTATTCGTCATGCAAGCTGCATTTGCTTTATTCAAGTAAAGTTGTGTTTTTTGAACTTACTTATAAAAAGAAGATGTGGTATGATTGCCAATGAGACAACTCTCTACAAGAGACCAAAATGACATAGAAATTAACAACTATAGGTCACCGTACGGCCTTCAACAATGAGCAAAGCCCATACCGCATAGTCAGCTATAAAAGGCTCAAAAATGACAATGTAAAACAATTCAAACGAGAAAACTAACGGCCTTATTTATGTACAAAAATGAACGAAAACAAATATGTAACACATAAACAAACGACAACCACTGAACTACAGGCTCCTGACTTGGGACAGGCTACATACATAATGTGGCGGGGTTAAACATGTTAGTGGGATCCCAACCTCCCCTAACCTGGGACAGTGATATAACAGTAGAACATAAGAACGAACTATAAAAATCAGTTGAAAAAGGCTTCACTCATCAGATGGACAAAAATACAAGTGGACGTGGCAGGGTACTTGTACATCCAAACGACTGTCTTCAAAAAACGTTTTCTCTGCTACTTTGAATGATCTGAATTTGTATGATATATCCTTCCAAAAATTTATACTTCTTTGTTGTTGATAATAGCTCATTTTAAGTGCATAGATTTTAACTTCCAGAATATTGCTTATTTGGAAACGAAAAATTAAACAAAAGTAAAATAGATTTAAATAATTTAACATTGTTAGAACTTAAACTATTTGTTCTTACATTTTACTCGACCTCAGCTGGCTATACAACCCTTGCACAATCAACTGAAGTTTGCAGAAATCATTAATAGGAAAGATTGCCTTAAATGATAATTTTTATTACCTTTTGTTTTTTGGGGTTGCGCAATAACAAAACTTCACAACAAACTTTCTCATCACTTCGCATTTCTCGTTAGATAAATTTTACAAAATTCTCCCTGAAACTACTGTCAAATTAAACCAAACTTGGTTTAAATCACCACTAGGATATCCAGGGACCACTGTGTATGATGACCCTGCCTGCCAACATGGCACACATGGCTGAAATAAAACGCAGTCCTTTTAATTTATGTATCATTGTCTTTTGCTTAGTTTGTTTTGTTACGTATTCTGACATCGGACTTGGACTTCTTTTAAACTGAGTTTTACTGTGTGTATTGCAGTGTGTTTCTTTATTCTACATTGGCTAGAGGTATAGGGGGAGGGTTGAGATCTCACAAAACATACAAGGACATCATTCGTAAATATGAATCAACATGCAGACATCTTATACGTTTAGGCATTTCACATCCAATCTTTTATGGTAATATTCTTTACAAAACACAAAAATGTCTGTATTCACCTCAAAATCTAACCAAATATTTAAACCGACTTATTAAGAAGGGATATAGTTACGATACTGTTGTCAGGTCATTAAGGATGGCATATTTTGGTATTAATATTGATTCATTCATTTTTGCGCCTGTCCCAAGTCAGGCGCCTCTGGCCTTTGTTAGTCTTGTCTTGTATGTTTTTAAATTTTAGTTCAGTTATATGTTTTGGAGTTTAGTATGACGTCCATTTTCACTGAACTAGTACACATTTTTATTTAGGGGCCAGCTGAGGCCCACCTCCGGATGTGGGATGTTCTCGCTCGTTGAAGACCCATTGGTGACCTTCGGCTGTTATCTGCTCTTTGGTCGGGTTGTTGTCTCTTTGATATATTCCCCATTTCCATTCTCAATTTTATAAAATATGATCCTCATAATGTTTGGCCTAGTTACTGAACAGAACGAGACATTTAAACAGTCTTAATAGATTCCGCTGAGTACAAAACAATCCCAATCTTATATCAATTATCTCTATTTACATCTGGTCGTTTCTTTTAGAAATATAAAACAATATTTTTTAGTGTAACTTTTGGAAAGTTTGAGGGAAGGAGTCGTTCTCTCATCCATAATTTTTGCAATATTTATTTCATACTCATACTATATTTTCAACAGATACAGTTTGCATACAGTTGTTAATTGATCAACTATGTCGTAATTGTAAAACATGAGTACTATTATACTGAGCTGACTATCTGAAGTAATTAAAGTACACATAAGTTGTGCATTATCCATATTATAAAACAGTACGAAAAAAACAGATTTTGTCTATATGTCAAGCATTAACATAGTTATACACAATGCTGTCCCGTTGACCCGAATTATCGTTAATTTAGATATTTGAAGCCAATATCATTTGGTCTAATGCTATCTATATAACTAAAATAACGAGGTCCAATTTCTTAGCCGGCATGACGTAAAACGACAAATCAAAGAATTCAACTTTATCATTACCTGATGTGTACGTTCCACCTCTGTCAGGCGCACAGTAAAACGGTGTATTTGGGATTTGCTATATACACGGGTCATATCTACACCTGAACTTCGTCATTATACAAGGATTGATAAGTAGTTTCCGGTTGTTTTAAGAAAACCTGATGTCGGGTTCAAACAGAAAGATTTTAAAAGCAGAGAAAACTGTACACCTTATATATTCAGCTTGACTTTATCAAATGACAATACAAATACTAAAAATCTAAGCTAAACATAAGGCGTAGGTACTTTAATTCCATGACGGACCCGCGATGTCGCGGGTGTGTTCTAGCTATATCTATGTTTAGGCGGCATAAGTATTCAATAATCAGGTTTAAAAAAAAATTATGAATAATATTGTTCATCATTTTCAGTAAGTGTGTTTATAAAAAGGGATTGAATGACGATATTAAAGGAAAAGAAAAAGAATGAACCTCCAAGTCTTATGACGACGAAAAGCGCATCTTGTTTACGAAATAATAAGCCAAATGATGTTATGCCTTTTTACGATTAATGAGTTTTGCCTGTCCCTTTTCAGTTTGTAGTTCATGGTTTAATATATTCCGTGATTCGGTTTACTTAATAACAAATGCATTGGTAAATTATTGGAAATGAATAATTTTAAAATTTGGAATCGATATAGAAAAAGTAAACTTAAAGTTCACTTAACTTTTCTATCATCATATTTCTTTAAAGAAAACTATTCCGAAAAGCTTAGCTATGTTCTAAATGACGATGACATCAAATTTTAACGAACCTTTTCTGAAAATGGATATTACAGTGATAACAGTGTCGAATATTGATTACACACATCAATAAGGATTATTAAAATTCATAAAACATATTTATTCGTCATGCAAGCTGCATTTGCTTTATTGAAGTAAAGTTGTGTTTTTAACTTACTTATAAAAAGAAGATGTGGTATGATTGCCAATGAGACAACTCTCACAAGAGACCAAAATGACATAGAAATTAACAACTATAGGTCACCGTACGGCCTTTAACAATGAGCAAAGCCCATAACGCATAGTCAGCTATAAAAGGCTCCAAAATGACAATGTAAAACACTTCAAACGAGAAAACTAACGGCCCAATTTATGTACAAAAAATGAACGAAAAACAAATATGTAACACATAAACAAACGACAACCACTGAACTACAGGCTCCTGACTTGGGACAGGCACATACATACATAATGTGGCGGGGTTAAACATGTTAGTGGGATCCCAACCTCCCCTAACCTGGGACAGTGATATAACAGGTAGAACATAATTGAACGAACTATAAAAATCAGTTGAAAAAGCTTAATCATCAGATGGACAAAAATACAAGTGGACGTGGCAGGTCTTTACATCCAATACGACTGTCTTCAAAAAATACAAAGTAATTTCTCTGACATACTTTGAATGATCTTAATTTGTATGATATATCCTAAATAAACCAAAATGTATGCTTCTTTGTTGTTGATAATAGCTCATTCTAAGTGCATAGATTTTAACTTCAGAATATTGCTTATTTGGAAACGAAAAATTAAACAAAAGTAAAATAGATTTAAATGAATTTAACATTGTTAGAACTTAAACTATTTGTTCTTACATTTTACTCATATTCATCTAGTGTTATCATCTTAGATCATATTATCAAACTCTAGTTATTTTGTTTGGATAAGTGCAGATAAAAATAGAAGAAATGCTTTACATAGCATTTCTTTTAATACCTTTGTTTGATATGGGAAGATAATTTTCATGGGATAAGGATAAGAACTATAGATGATGAGAAACGGGGATTACTTAAAGATATTGAAAAACTAGATCGCAATGAGCTAACCTCTATCGAATGTCCTATGTCGACGAAAAGCGCGTCTTTATAGAATAATTGAATTAACATCTTAATAAAACTCGTAAATAACTGTAATGCTGGAATGATAGATGACAAAAACACAAATACAAGCAAAGCCCTTAATAAACAATACAATGTGTATAATGATCTAAGTTAATGAACGCAAAGTCTATTTATTTAGCCTGCACATAATAATCACACCTCTCTTTACCATTATGCAATTAGTTTATGTGATTCATTTTGCGCCTGTCCCAAGTCAGGCGCCTCTGGCCTTTGTTAGTCTTGTCTTGTATGTTTTTAAATTTTAGTTCAGTTATATGTTTTGGAGTTTAGTATGACGTCCATTTTCACTGAACTAGTACACATTTTTATTTAGGGGCCAGCTGAGGCCCACCTCCGGGTGTGGGATTTTCTCGCTGCGTTGAAGACCCATTGGTGACCTTCGGCTGTTATCTGCTCTTTGGTCGGGTTGTTGTCTCTTTTAAAATATTCCCCATTTCCATTCTCAATTTTATAAAATATGATCCTCATAATGTTTGGCCTAGTTACTGAGCAGAACGAGACATTTAAACAGTCTTAATAGATTCCGCTGAGTACAAAACAATCCCAATCTTATATCAATTATCTCTATTTACATCTGGTCGTTTCTTTTAGAAATTAAAAACAATATTTTTTAGTGTAACTTTTGGAAAGTTTGAGGGAAGGAGTCGTTCTCTCATCCATAATTTTTGCAATATTTATTTCATACTATATGTTCAACAGATACAGTTTGCTTACAGTTGTTAATTGATCAACTATGTCGTAATTGTAAAACATGAGTACTATTATACTGAGCTGCATATCTGAAGTAATTAAAGTACACATAAGTTGTGCATTATCCATAGTATAAAACAGTACGAAAAAACAGATTTTGTCTATATGTCAAGTGTTAACATAGTTATACACAATGCAGTCCCGTTGACCCGAATTATCGTTAATTTAGATATTTGAAGCCAATATCATTTGGTCTAATGCTATCTATATAACTAAAATAACGAGGTCCAATTTCTTAGCCGGCATGACGTAAAAACGACAAATCAAAGAATTCAACTTTATCATGTTTATATATAACTAATATAGAACAATTGTGTTGAATAAAAATTACACCATTCGAGGTCCTTTTGTTTTCCACATAATTAACATTACCGATAATTAACGAGTTCCGGATCGAATCCGATACCGATACCGAAAGTATAATGTCACATTTAACATGTTACCTGATGTGTACGTTCCACCTCTGTCAGGCGCACAGTGAAACGGTGTATTTGGGATTTGCTATATACACGGGTCATATCTACACCTGAACTTCGTCATTATACAAGGATTGACAAGTAGTTTCCGGTTGTTTTAAGAAAACCTGATGTCGGGTTCAAACAGAAAGATTTTAAAAGCAGAGAAAACTGTACACCTTATATATTCAGCTTGACTTTATCAAATGACAATACAAATACTAAAAATCTAAGCTAAACATAAGGCGTAGGTACTTTAATTCCATGACGGACCCGCGATGTCGCGGGTGTGTTCTAGCTATATCTATGTTTAGGCGGCATAAGTATTCAATAATCAGGTTTTAAAACAAAAATTATGAATAATATTGTTCATCATTTTCAGTTAGTGTGTTTATAAAAAGGGATTGAATGACGATATTAAAGGAAAAAAAAAAAGAATGAACCTCCAAGTCTTATGACGACGAAAAGCGCATCTTGTTTACGAAATAATAAGCCAAATGATGTTATGCCTTTTTTACGATTAATGAGTTTTGCCTGTCCCCTTTTCAGTTTGTAGTTCATGGTTTAATATATTCCGTGATTCGGTTTACTTAATAACAAATGCATTGGTAAATTATTGGAAATGAATAATTTTAAAATTTGGAATCGATATAGAAAAAAGTAAACTTAAAGTTCACTTTACTTTTCTATCATCATATTTCTTTAAAGAAAACTATTCCGCGAAAAGCTTAGCTATGTTCTAAATGACGATGACATCAAATTTTAACGAACCTTTTTCTGAAAATGGATATTACAGTGATAACAGTGTCGAATATTGATTACACACATCAATAAGGATTATTAAAAATTCATAAAACATATTTATTCGTCATGCAAGCTGCATTTGCTTTATTCAAGTAAAGTTGTGTTTTTTGAACTTACTTATAAAAAAGAAGATGTGGTATGATTGCCAATGAGACAACTGTCCACAAGAGACCAAAATGACATAGAAATTAACAACTATAGGTCACCGTACGGCCTTCAACAATGAGCAAAGCCCATACCGCATAGTCAGCTATAAAAGGCTCAAAAATGACAATGTAAAACAATTCAAACGAGAAAACTAACGGCCTTATTTATGTACAAAAAATGAACGAAAAACAAATATGTAACACATAAACAAACGACAACCACTGAACTACAGGCTCCTGACTTGGGACAGGCACATACATACATAATGTGGCGGGGTTAAACATGTTAGTGGGATCTTAAATCTTAAGTAGACGACACGCACATCATGGGTACCAAATGATTTGCCTGATATCTTCGATGAGTTTCTTGAGAAAACTTAAAGTATCAGAGCCAATTTTAAGGAGGGAATTTGTTTCATATATTCATATTACCTTTTTACAAAATCAAATTACAAAATGTCAAATTTTATTGTCAACACAACACATTGAATGACAATGTTATAATTATTAAAATAAAACACAAAAAAGTCTTTTAAACCATCCGTCAATAGCAATATTGCTCAAGCATGAAATGTATGTTCCATTGATTGTCGTACCTGTAGAATATATTAACCCTAATACATTGGCCATAGAATTGCAGTTGGAGTTAGTAATGCTTTTGGACTGTATAAACCTCGACTCCTGCACATTGCCATGTTGTATACTACAATTGTTGCATATTTGATTCCTTGAAACATAACAAAACATCTCAGGTTTATAGGCGAAGGACCAGGTTGATGTCAAGTTATGAAAAAAAAATCATTTAAATACTTAAGACGGACGGAAAGTATAAATTGTTTATACATAAAAGCTAAATAAAAGTGCAATCAACACTAAGAGTATATCTACGACATTAATAAACATCAGATGGTTTCAAAAATGATGATCGAAAAACGAGCATAGAACATATTGCAGAAATTGATATACACTTTTAAACGAAAGGATTTGTTTAAAACAATAATTTATTTAAATGTATTGATTATGCGTTAATGTTTTCACATCAAAGTTCAAGGGTCTCAAAATTATTATTGTCATACAGAAATTTATAAGATTTGTATAATGCTATTTTATAAAGACAAATTGATTTAAATGTTTTACCATCGGTTAATTAACAATTTAAGCATTGGACAACTTCAGCTTATATCACTCGCTGTTGATATGGAAAAGGATGCATTAGAACAGCAAACAATATAAAAGGCTTTTTCAGAAAGTACTGTTTTACACTTGTCCGTCGTCTTAGTTTAGCCATGGACTATAAGAGGTTATAAAAATAATATAATGACGTAATTTCACTGTTGTTAAAGTTTTAAAAGAGAATGGCTTATCATTTCCATGTATCAGCTCAATATTCTATTGGGGAAAATTAAGTAAAAAATTTCCCATTGATTTCAATGCAAATCTATAACTGGAATTAAATTCATGCGTGGTTTACCTTTAAAAATCAGAAGCTTTCATATATCATTCATTAAAGTTCAATTGTAGCTCCATCTTCTGCAACAATCAAAGCATAAGGTCATGCTGCATTTCTTGGTCATTCACATGGCAAACACTGTACATTCGCACCAAACTCCTACACTGACTCTCATCACGTTTCAACCATGTTGTAAAACAAAATAAGTAAATTCAGCATTCATTTTTTTAACCATAGTTTTGACCCATTTTATCAAAACATTTACTGCAAAGATTATCTACCTATCAGTGAGGCACATGACTTCAGTGTTTTCTAGAAAGCTCTCTCCCCCAAATTGGCGGTTCTTAATGACGTATATCTATAAACTGAGTTTACCCCTTTAGTCGATTTACCATTATCTGCAAGCATTGAAGTGAGGGTGAAATACAGAACTAATATATTTAAATAGTTTCCTTTTAACTAAATGACAATTCCTCGATATTAACCAAGACATTTTGTTAGGTAAGGTATATAAGCCGAGAACGATTCAAATTGTTAACTAAAAGACACCTCGAGCAATACAGGCAAGCATCGGGAAAATATGGGTCCAGATAATATACACGTTCAGCAGTTTTAAAATTTTAAAATGATATAATGCATATTCCAGTTGCACTTTCAATCATAAGTTGTCAACTTGTTCGATCAATTTTTAAAACAATATATTAAATAAATTCCAAGCCATGTACGAAGCAAAATGAAATATAAAACAAAGGACATAATCTGCCAATGCAGAGCTGAGATTGTTCCTATGAAACATGTTTATCGTCTTTGGCTTATATCATAAACATGAACGATAAGGGAGAGGGTGATGTGATTGATACTTATATGTTTATATCTATCATATTGTAAGTAGAATTGTGCTTAAAAGTAAATCAAAATACTATATTCCGAGATGAAAATCACAATGAGTCACCAAATGAGTAAGCCGTACCAGCTCCACTAATGCTACCGATTTCAGTCATATTCTGCAAATAAAAATCATGAAGTTCAGGGCGACTTATAAGACTTCACTATCGGATTTGAAAAGGGTTTTTATCTGACCATTGAATATGTTCAAACACATGAAATACCTGTTTATTTAATTTGCTGGTCGTAAACCCCTAAAATTGAATAATTTGAAAATGATAGTATGATGATTCGATTACAAAGGAACACAGTACTTGGCAAATATATGCAGGAGAGAATGATAAAATATAAAAAAAAAAAACAGAATACAAACAATGCATGCTACAACTCATGTGATCTTGGTGCAAAAGCTGTTATAAATATATATATATGTTGTTTACATCCTAGGCTTTCACTTTTTGGGGTATGATTATTCCTATTGCAGGTAAATCTAGAAGAGCACTTCGGACACAACAAATTTGTAAAGTATTATTTCATTTTTTCCCTAAGAATAGAACAACTTGTGATATGTTGATTCTAAACGAAAAAGATCAGGTGAGTTTAGATACATTTTATTTTCAGACTTAAAAGGTCCATATATATGTTACATATCACAAAACATTCTGATTAAAGAGGATAAAGTGTTACAAAATCAATGTTAGCAGTATCAACTATAGCTAAACATTATGATATGACTCATTGTACCATTCTCCTAACAATTTTGAAAAATACAGTAAATCACTATAGACAGACTCAACATTAACTTTTACAAACTTTCTTGAAAGACATAGCTATAGACTTGACATATTTATAACTCACTATACATTTATATTCATATCCTATTGTTATCATGAAATAATTATAGATTATTACATGGCATTTTCCATATTGGCCCTGGTATCAGCCCTAGACTCCCATATCAAGCCAGAGGGCTTTAGCCCGAGGGTTTGATATGGGTCGAGGGCTGATACCAGGGCCAATATGGAAAATGACATGTAATAATCTATTTATCACATATTTTCAAGCTGGAGAAAAAAGAAGGCATATATCAAATTATGTTTAATATTTTCAACAAAAATAACATTTGAATAAAAAAATTTAAAAAAATGTATCACAGTGCATTAACAAAATTTGTATCACAGTGAACAAATAAAGTGATGTGAAAAATTCAACAAATATATAACAATAATCTTATTTTTCAGAGTTATAAATGTTAATTGTAACATTTCCAATAGAAGCTTGTGGAAGAATGGAAAATGTGAACATTTTCCACTGGTCATTTTTACATTTTTTTCTGCAGATTCAAAATTTTCTATTGTTTTGCAGACTTCATTTAGTTCAATACTGTCAAAAATATCATCCTTAGGAAAATCTGCAGGTTTGGCTTCAAAACTAGTGTTTGAAGTTGGTTCTTGTGGTATTCATCCTCAGCTTCTTGAACCAATATCAGATAAAATATTAGACATAGTTTGCTGTTGCTGTAATGATGCTGAACTATACTCATTGACTGAAGCAACATTCTTATGGCCTGTCAACTGCATGACTGTAGTAGCCTCCACATTGGGGTGAAGAAGTGAGGAAACTGTAGTCTTGCGAACACTATGGTTAACTTCTTCCTGTAAGACCACCTTTCATAGACATTTTTTTTGCTAAATCTCCTAGAGTATTTTTACCCAATGGCTGCATGGTAAACCATGTTTGTTTAGCATTTTCATTGGCATTAGGTTATATTATCCGTTTTATACTTAGATAAAAGCGACTGTCTGGAGTCAGAGCATCTTCAGGGCGGCGGCGAATATATGTTTGAAAGCATTGACTGGACAGCGTGGATTACCTATTATAAGAAAAAGAAAAAAATCAAGGACATGTATCTTGATATCATATTACATTAAAAAAATATTTACATTTTTAAAAATTTATTTTAAGATGAATTAGCTTTAGTGATATATTTTAATTCTTTTCATTTTGTTCATGTTTTGTTTTCTTTGACGGGTGGCTAGATATTCTGGGATATTTTGTGTTTTTTTTTCTTGTTTGCATTCTTTTAAAAGTACATGTAAGTTATGTATGAATGAATTGAGTAGGCATACTTGTGTGGTGGTTCCTGTATTTATCATTTACTGTCAATTTTATATTAATATTTAATAAATTGAAAGAAAGTTACCTGGTGTTGCAAACATTTTAGGTGTAAATGCTCTGCTGTCACTGTGTCCTGTCCTGGTTTTGGTCAGCCTTTCATTGTACTCCAAATATTGTTCACCACTCGCTGTTGTCATCATTTTTATGTCTCCAAATAACATGTCAATATGCTCCTTCCTTCCCCTCATACCAAAGTGCAAAGTATTGTTTAACCATATGGTATTAAGTAGTGCCTCAGGGTTGCCTAAAGGTAAGAATTGAGAGTTAAGATTAGGATAATTAAAAAGGTACACTTGAAATTGTTTACATTCAATAATGACACTATATAGAAGACTGAATAGATATAGGAAGATGTGGTGTGAGTGCCAATCACATTTTCCAAAATTATACCAGTTCACTGTTTTGAAACATGTATGACAAACTATGTTGATGTTGCCTGGCATGGCTTATTAACAAACTTTGCAATTTTTTTTCTTTATAATCTTTTTAGCTGGTTTAAACTTAAAGATATATTTTTGAAGCTGATATCATTATCATTTTATGTACATGCACAGTCACAGGATAATATTGCATAAACCTACCTGTTCCTAGGAGATTCTGTTCAAATAACATATCTATTTCAGTGGATGAGAATGGATCTGCTTTCAGCTTTTTGTTTCCAAGTCCCTGTGACTTCAAGTGCTTTCTTTTCGCGGATAACACCTCTCTACTGTGGTGAAATTCCTTATCTTTAAGAATATTTATTCCATTCTTTTCCATCAAGTGCATATTAATCGATGACTGAATTGATTTCAGGCTGTCCGGCTCATACTCCTCATTTGTCCGAGACCGGACAGACAAGTAAAATCTGGCTAAGTACTGATTGAGTTCAGGTATAGATATATCCTCTACTGCCCGTAATTCGTTGTTCTCCTTTAACCATTCAGTTAATAATTTTACGTCACTTTTAGTTTTTCTCTTTGTGTTATCATTTTTCATTTCTTCAATGAAATTTCAGGTATCATCATTCGATACTGTGAGAAACCTCTCATCGTCTGCTTCAGTTGCCATCTTGTTTACAAATAGTATTTGATTGACAGGTTACCGGAACAATTCCCCAGAAAATTTGTGACAAATTCATTTGGACCATTCAATCAAATTCCAAAAGACTCGAATATTATCTAGCTAATATATAAGGACCAATATCTTGCTAATATTTACACGATTAAAATTTCTTGACTGAAAAAATGGCATTTTAAAACATTGTTTCTATTTCGATTTTAGTTAGACACTCCTCCTCTGTCTTTTTCGCAAAGTCTCTTATCGCAGATGATATTTTATGTGGATTTTTTTGTGGACATCAATAGGCGAATCTACCATGGTGTAAACATCTAGTGGTATTAACAAAATACCAACAATCAAACCGCTACATGAAGACCTCGTGCAGCAGGTCTAAGAACCTTAAATAAACCGCCTCCAATTCTTATTAAATTAATTGCTAGATCATCAAAGGTGTTAAGGTGTTAGCTATTCGAAGTTATGTGAAAATGGTTTTAGCGATTGCATCCCATCCAGTAAGTTTAACTGCTACATCAATTTCTTCTGCAACTTTAGCCCAAAATTTTAATCAATGGGGGAAAGCTTCTTCAATGTCTGAATGACGATTTGATTGTTATGCTTTTTCTTGCAACTTATTACCCATTTCAAGACATTCTCTTTTCCATACTTTCATTTTATCATTATATTTCTTTAATTATAAATAAGATGGGGTATGAGTGCCAATGAGACAGCTTTCCATCAAAAACCTCTTCAGGTTGTGTTTGTCGTTTTGTGAGAGAATGGCATCTGTTGCAACATAGGTACCAACGGTAATTCCTCATACCCCAACTTTAATACCACCTATGTCATATAAAATATAATTGACTATCCAACAATTTAAAGAAACATTCTAACAAAAAATACGAAAAAACTAAATGTTTTCTGAAAGAATAAAAGTTAAATCCAATATAAGTAACGTTTACAATACCAAAATACGTTATATTCGATTTATAAAAAAACAAACTTATAGTCAGACATATATCATGACACGACTAAGTAATTTTGAGTGTAAGTCTTTGTTTAAAATGCTAAGTTATATTTATAAATTTAGATAAGGGTCTCGTTAATGCGTGTGAATGCGTCCTGGTCGCAGTATTTTCGGTATAAGCGCGCCATTTCATGATGACGAGGCCTATGTCACTAAATTAAATTACACACATTAAAGATACCAAGTAAACGGGGGTGTTGTCTACAAAATACTAATCAGTAAAAATTTCAATATACGTATATTTTTTTACCGTGAAATGATTTCCGTTTTCATTTATTGCTTTGCATTACGGTCAATCCGAACAGGGTCACAGATGAATTATGCAATTCATTGTTTCGGTACTGACTTAAGCTAATGAGATTTAAAATCCCAAGGACAACTACATTTGCTATACATAAGCATATTAATACGTTCCAACTGACAAACATATTTTTCAAATTGGTCAATTATTTATTAAATGATTTACCCTTCTCCATCTTATTCAATTTCAAACTTAACGTGCAATAGTTAGTCCCAAATAAGGGTCCAAAGGTAACGAAAGATGAACCAAATTCAACTGCAGGCAAACTACCTCCGGTTGTTCAATCATTGCGCCTTGTACAATTAAGAAGGAGGTTACATTTGCCAATTCATACTATGAAACAATACTTTTGTTCAATTTGAAAGTATATAAATGTACGCTGATCATTGAACATGATTGTGTCTCACTGCACTATTTCTTTGTTGTTGAATGAAATCTAATATGATGACCTATCATTGCTCTTAAAGTGTAGGAAATTATGTTTTCATTTTGATAGTTGGCTTTCAGTTACTGTGATCATACATTTGTATAGTATTGCTTATCATTATTTACTGATATCTGCTTTTTATAATAGCGATACCATAGATTTAAGTGGATTGTTTTTCTCTGACATAGTTATTGGACGTTCATCTATGCAAATTTTGATCGGGTTGATAACAGAGGTAAATATGGCCATAAAAAAGTAAAACTTGACTCCTGTCCATGTGTCTCCGATAAGTCGAGAGATTCGTTAGTTATTGTGTTTATTTACATTTTAATGCTGTTATGGCCCACCTACGATAGAACAGGGGCTTCGTGTAGTCTTGGATGTGCGTCCATTTGTCCGTCCCGTATTATATTAAAGTGTTGACCAAGGTAGTACCATGAATTTGTAGTCACGTCTACTTGAAACGGAGTACACATTTTCATTATGAGGTGAACTTTCCAAATTGTTGGTTAATGACAAATTGCAGTTTTGACCCTGATATCACGGTCCACTAAACATGAAAATGTGATACAATGAATCTAGTACGTTCTCAGTTTAAGACTTTTGGTCGATGAAGTTGAGATCACATCAACCTGAAACTTGCATAGATATAAGGAGATGTGGTATGAGTGCCAATGAGACAAGTCTCCATCCAAGTCACAATTTGTAAAAGTAAACCATTATACGTCAAAGTACGGCCTTCGACACGAGCCTTGGCTCACACCGAACAGCAAGCTAAAAAGGGCCCCAAAAATGACTAGTGTAAAACCATTCAAACAGGAAAATCAATGGTCTAATCTATATAAAAAACGAGAAACGAGAAACACTTATGAACCACATCAACAAACGACAACCACTGAACAACAGGTTCCTGACTTAGGACAGGTACAAACAAATGCAGCGGGTTTAAACTTTTTAACAGGCGCCAACCTTCACCCTAACCTGAAATAATGCATATATATATATAAAAGGAGATGTGATATGATTTTCGATGAGACATATTTCCACTAGAGTACAAAATGAAGTTGATGTGAGCAGTTTTAGGTCATAGTACTAAATTCAATAATGACCAAAGCATATACCTTATAGTCGTCTACAAAAGGCCCACACTTGAAACTTAGTATATGAATGGCATGTCAAATATGATTAAAATTTTTAATGTTATGCATAATTACGGTTTTGGCCCTGATTTCAAGGATCACATAAAATAGAAAAGTGATTGTACGAGACTGGCTTGTTGTCCTTTGAACACATATTCATTTTATTATATGTCAAATAGTTTTGATGGTAAAATTTCGAATCGAAAGTAACCAATAATTTATTAAACCTTGTTTAGACATCTTATTTTAACATTTAGTTGTCGTCCGTTCTTGCATGTAGAGTCGGGTAAGAGTCCATTTACGTTTACCTGCACCCAATTACTTATATGCGTAAATTTGTGGTGTAATAAATCTAAGTTGAGATTAAAAATTTCAGAAAACGACTCTGCTGGTTGAGAAAAAAAATCTGGGGAAATAAGTTGAATAAGTATGTTTCTGAAAATGTACAACTAAGCTTAACCATCAAATTTTGTAAAGACTCTGAACAATACCTGTAAATTGATACAGGGTTTTAAGTAAAGAGACCTGCATTACCGTGCTGGATTACCATCTTGCATGTCAAGCATACAGGTAAATTGTTTTCAATATCAAGGTATTTAAATTATCTTATAAAGCAGGTTTGATATATACATTTGGAAAGATTTACAAATATAGAATGATTATTTATGTGAAAACGACATCAGTTGAAATAATTTCGATATTATTACTGCAAATATAATTATTTTCCCGATTTCAGTTTAAAATAAATCACCAGCACTAAAAAATTCTTTTTTTTCAAATTTAGTTGTTGAAAGAATTGACATAATCACACACGACAAACAAAACATGTCAGACAACATATCTGAGGAACGGCTTCGCAGATTTCAAAAAAACACTTATAGAATGGACCGAGTCATGTCATTTAACAATCAAGGAAATACTAGCCATTGCAGATAATTTAGACGGACATTTCGAAAGGATTTCGAAAGCGAAAATTGGCGGATCTGCAGCTGGGATAACCGGAGGTATTTTGGCTGCAGTTGGATTTGGTTTATCTTTCGTCACCTTTGGAGCCTCATTGGGACTAACTATTGAAGGTAAAGTTTGAGTTAAATAAGATGGAGAAGAGTAATACATTTAATAGATAATTGACCTCTATGAAAAAAATGTTTGTCGGATAAAATTTATAAATATGCTTATGTATAACAAATGTTGATGTCCTCGGGATTTTTAATCCCATTAGCTTCAGTCTGTCACGAATCAATGAATTGCATAATTCATCTGTGACTCTGTTTTGAATTGACTATCATGCAAAACAATGATGAAAACGGAAGTCATATGCATTTAACGGTAAAAAGTACGTGTTATTGAAATTTTTAACTGATGAGTCTTTTGTAGACGAAACACCCCCGTCTACTTGGTATCTTTAATGAGTTTTTTTAAAGCTGAAGGATAATCCTGATGATGACAGAACTTTGATTTAAGTGGCATAGGTAGTGTAATCAGGATGCGACTCGTGGACGCATAGAATCGTGAAATGGTGCGTTTATACCGAAAATACTGCAACCAGGACGCATTTACTCGCATTAACGAAAACCTTAACTAAATTTATGAATATGACTTAGCATCTTAAACAAAAATTTACATTCAAAATGACTTAGTTGTGTCCTAATATATGTCTAAATAAAAGATATTTTTGATATCGGATATAACGTATTTTGGTATCGTAAACATTACCTATATTGAATTTAATTTTTTTTCTTGTCTTTTCTGTAAGAATGTTTCTTTAAATTGTCGAGTAGTAAATTCAATTTTATATGACATAGGTGGTATTATAGCCGGGGCAGGAGGAATAACCGTAGGTACCTCTGTTGCGACGGATGCCATTCTCTCACGAAAACGAAAAACACAAGCTGAAGAGGTTTTAAAGAAATATAATGATAAAATGAAAGTATGGAAAAGAGAATGTCTTGAAATAGGTAATTTGTTGTAAGAAAAAGCTAAACAATCAAATCGTCATTAAGGCATGGAAGAAGCTTTTCCCCATTGGTTAAAATTTTGGGCTAAAGTTGTAGTAGGAACTGGTGTAGCAGCTAAAAGTACTGGATGGGATATCATCGCTAAAACCATTTTAACATCACTTCGAATAGCTACCACCTTTGACGATCTAGCAATTAATGGAGTAAGAATTGGAGGCGGTTTATTTAAGGTTCTTTCACCTGCTGCACGAGGTCTTCATGTAGCCGGTGGGATTGTTGGTATCTTGTTAATACCACTAGATGTTTACACCATGGTAGATTCAGCTATTGATGTCCACAAGAAAAATCCGCATAAAATATCATCTGCGATAAGAGACTTTGCGAAAAAGATAGAAGAGGAGTGTCCAACTAAAACTGAAATAGAAAAAATGATAGAAGAAACATCGAATCAATATTATTTTATATATATAAGACTTGAATAAAAGATTTGCACACGCTAATATATGTTGTTATTTGAATAGAACACTAATGAATAATTCTAATCATGGTTATGATATATGTGTTTATTAAGCTTGTCAGTTGCTGGTTTTGTGATACTTTTATCTATTTCTAAAAAATATGCTTATGAACATGATATTTTGTTTAATGTGACGAAATTAATTTTTTTAAGACAAGCATATGAAGATTTATATTCTGCCAAAATTTTATTCATGTGGTAATATAGTAGAATTGCTTAATTTTTGACTGATCAAAAAGTTATTGTAACATAAATAGACACTATCAAAGTATATACAGAAAGGTTGATAGGCTAAAGTAACATCGAATCAATATAATTTTTTTATCTTACCTTCTATAGATTTATGGAGATATGATTGGTTAAAGGAATACACGTGGTGACTATATATATTTGATATAGGGTGTCCTAAAAATATGGGGTTAGTTCCCATATAGGGTTAGTTACCATATGGTGTTAGTAAGGATTTACTTCCCTTTCAAAACAAAAAAGAAATCTGAAAGGTTTCAACAGACGAAGAAATTGATGATGAACGATTAAAATAAATTCATAAAACAAATTTAAAGCTAAGAACTTGTTATTGTTGGCATTTGTTTTTTGTATAGACAAATGGAAGTAGGTTCTTAATACTAAGTATTGAAGAAATAATCACTTTGATAGGCCACTAGTCTAAATACCACATGTGAAGATAGTCGGTAAGATAAATTCGTTACACAGTGTGCTAGTAACCTAATACGATATTTATGGGGTCAGTAAATACCATATGGGGATTCGAGCTTCGCTCTCACCCCATATGGAATTTACTGACCCCATATATATCGTATTAGGTCACTAACACACCATGTAACTAATTATATATATAAGACTTGAATAAAAGATTTGCACACGCTAATATAAGTTAGTACTTTAATAGAACACTAATGAATAATTCTAATTATGGTTATGATATATCTGTTTATTAAGCTTGTCAGTTGTTGGTTTTGTGATACTTTTATCTATTCTAAAGAATATGCTTATGAACATGATATTTTGTTTAATGTTAAGAAATGATTTTAAGACAAGCATATGAAGATTTATAATCTGCCAAAAATTTAGTCATGTGGTAAAATAGTAGAATTGTTTAAGTATATGGCAATGATAAAAAAAGTTATAGTAACATAAAGAGACACTATCAAAGTATATACAGAAAGGTTGATAGGCTAAAGCTAAAAAGAATAACTAAATCTACAGATTAGGTATAGATTGCCTTAGCTGTGTTTAGCCAAACTTTTCAGAATTATCGGTTATCAATACTTTTTAACTTTGTATTTGATTTGACTATGTAACTGTTTTGATTCGAGCGCCACTGACGAGTCTTATGTAGACGAAACTTGTCACTGGCGTCCCAACTTTGGCCTGGTATCCTTGATGAATTTCTACAGGTGTTAAGATGCTAAATTTTCAGTCTTATTGTATGATTGTGTAGTGTGTATCTTTAATGTTTAATGTAATTCTGCCTCTTTAAATATAATGCGAGTTATATATAATAATTTTTCATGATAATAATATGATATGAAAATAGATGTATATTGAGTAAAAATAGATTTATATTGAGTAATATATATGTCAAAAATGGAGCAATGTATTTTAAGGAATTTTGTAAAGTTAATGTTGAGTCTGTCAAAAGTAACTTATTGAATTCTTCAAATTGTTGAGAGAATGGTACAATGAGTCATATCATAATTCTAAACTATATTTTATAATGTTAGTTTTAGTTTTGTAACACTTTATCTTGTTTAGCCAGAACATTTTGTGATATGTATACATATATAATATATATATGGACATTTTAAGTCTGAAAATAAAACATATCTAATCTTATCTGATCTTTTTCGTTAGAATGAAAAAAGTAAAATAACAAAAATACCGAACTACAATGTAAATTCAAAACAGAAAGTCCTTTATAAAATGGCAAAATCAAAAGGTCAAACATATCAAACAAATGGAAAACAACTGTCATATTCCGGACTTTGTACAGGCATTTCCTTATGTAGAAAATGATGGATTAAACATGGTTTTATAGCTAGCTAAACCTCTCAATTGTATGACATTCGCATAGAATTCCATTATACTAACAACAATGTGTGAGCGAGACAAACAGACATAGCACAAGGTCATGTTTTTCTCTGACTGTTTATGACGTCTTTACACTAAATCCATTGGATGTTGGATGTGTACTGATTGATAATTTAGTCTTAGATGCATCAGTTTTTTTTATTAGTTGTTAGTGGCTTTGAACTAGCTGTAAGTAACTGCGAGTACTCTCAGATCTGTACTTAGTGTCCTTTTGTTGTTGGGATATACAAGTACCCGGCCACGTCCACTCTGTGTTTTTGTTAGATGTATTTCTATTTGTATCCATCTGATGAGTTAAGCCTTTTTCAACTGATTTTTATAGTACGTTCTTATGTTGTACTGTTACACCACTGTCCCAGATTAGGTGAAGGGTTAGGATCCCGCTAACATGTTTAACCCCGCCACATTATGTATGTTCAGGAGCCTGTAATTCAATGGTTGTCGTTTGTTGATGTGTTACATATTTGTTTTTCGTTCATTTGTTTTGTACATTAAATTAGGTCGTTAGTTTTCTCGTTTGAATTGTTTTACATTTGTCATTTCGGGGCCTTTTACAGTTGACTATGCGGCATGGGCTTTGCTCATTGTTGAAGGCCGTACGATGACCTATAGTTGTTAATTTCTGTGTCATTTGGTCTCTTGTGGAGAGTTGTCTCAAATCGCAATCATACCACATAAGCAAAAATGAAAGACAAGAATACAAAATTGACCATAGCACAATAAGACAATGGCGGGATGTATAAGTACAGAGCCACGTCAAACGTATATTACCAAAAATGGACTTAACAGTAAAGGTATAAAATGTACAAGAACAAATAAAAATAACACTATAACACGTAATTTAGATGATAAACAACGTCAGTACATAGAATCTATACATCAAGACCATCAGGTATTATTTGTGAAGTTGATACGGAATATTTATCAACAAGGTCTTAGTATCTTCCAATGATCTTTTTAAGATAAAGGAAGGGACGTTCTTTGACATAACCTTGGCTCATCAACTTTCTGCTCAGACACTGGTGACGTTTTATAAAGTCTGAGTAGCAGCTGCAAGCTCTTGAATACCGAATAAGTTGGAAAATGTATATCCCATATGTAGGTGAGGTGGGGAAATTTACAAAATCAAAACAAGAATTAAATTAGAATACAGTATCACAAAAATGGAAAAACAAAGGATATGGGGTATCTATCCATGACACAAAATCAATACATGCACAGCTAAAAACACACAAAAAGCAAAAGTTCTTTTCTATTCTTACATAAAAAATAAAAATGAAAATAACACTTTACAAATGTGTTGTATCTGAAGCACTTTTCTAGATTTACCTTCTTTAGGAATGCTCATACCCCGAAAAAAAAAAGAAAAACAAGGATGTAAACAAAATATATATATTTATAACAGCTTTCCATCCAAGATCACATGAATTTTAGCATGCATTGTTTTTGCCTGATATTGAAATATTTTATAAAATGTCTTTGCTGTTAATATTTGTCATGTGCTGTATTCCTATGTAATCGAATCATCGTACTATCATTAAAAATTATTAAATTCTATTTATATTATAATAGATAAAAACAAATAAATATCAATCACATAGACAGGGTCAAGTTTATGATATGAGACAATGACTATCACACATGTGAAAAATCTCAGCTCTACGCATTGGCAAAATTATGTCCTTTATTTTACATTTCAATTTGGCTTGCATCTTACTTAACATATTTTTTTTTTAAATTGATCGAATAAGTTGACTACCATGATTGAAAGTGCAGCTAGAATATGCATTATATCTGGAAAAGGTAAAACTGCTGATTGAGATCGTGTATATTACCCAGACACATATTTTCTCTCAATGTTTGCATGAATTGCTCGAAGTGTATTTTAGTTAACAATTTGAACCGTTTTCGGCTCTTATGCATTATGTCTTGGTTAATATCAAGGAAGTGTCATTTAATTAAAGGAAACTATTTAGATATATTAGTTCTGTATTTCACCTTCACTTCAATGCTTTAAGATAATGTTAAATTGACTATAGGGGTAAATTCAGATAATAAATAAACGTCATTAAGGACCGCCAGATTTTGGGAGAGCTTACTGGATAACACTGAAGTCCTGTGCTCCATTTATTGGTAGATAATGTTTGTAATAAATATTTTTGATAAGATTTTCTTTTGAATTTACCCCTATAGAATATTGAACTGAAACATGGAAATGGTTAGCCATTCTCTTTTGAAAACTTTAACAACAGTAAAATTACGCCATTATAGTATTCTATAACCTGTTATAGTCCATGTCTAAACTAAGGGATAGACAATTGTAAAAACAGTACATTCTGATAATTCCTTTTTTATTGTTTAATGCTTTTAATGCATCCTTTTCCATATCAACAGCAGCATTAGTTCATCTAATATCAATATCTTAGATTACCGGAAAAATACTTTTAGCACGTGAAATAAGCTGACGTTGTCCAATGCTTAAATTATAAACTACTAAAACAGAATATTTTCTTACCTAACCGATGGTAGAACTATATTTAATAGCATCATCAAAATGTAATAAATATCTGTTTGACAATAAGTGAAAATATAAACTCAAAGTCCATTAATAAATTATTGGCTTAAACAAATCTTTTTGTTTAAAAGTGTATATCAATTTCTTAAATATGTTCTATGCTCATTTTTCGATTTTCACTTGTGAAGCCATCTGATATTTGTTGATGTAGTAGATATACTCTTAGTGTTGATGACACTCTGACTTAGCTTTTATGTATAAACAATTTTCGTCATATTGCTTTCTTTCCGTCTTAAGTATTTTAATGATTTTCATAACTTGACACTAACCTGGTCCTTAACCAATTCAATCTGAGATGTTTTGATATGTTTCAAGGAGTCAATAAATCGACAATTGCAGTATAAAACACGGAAATGTACAGGAAACGAGGTAAATTTAGTCCATCTCGTTTTCTGCAGTTACATTAACTTAACAGTATTAGTCAGAAGATATCAAGCCAGATGAAGAGCATAACTAGCTCCTACTGCAATTTTATGGTCAGTGTATTATAAGGAATGTATTAAGATCCTGATAGGTACGACGACCACTGGAATATAAATTTCATGCTTGAGCAGTATTGTCATTATTGAAAAAAAAAAAAAAAAAAAACGTATAGTTTAAAAGACCTCCTGGGTTTTACTATGTAAAGTATTCAGATTTTTTGTGTTGTATTGTAATGATTTTAACATTTACATACATTGTATTCTGTTGTGTTCACAATAAAATTAGTCATTTTGCAATTTGATTTTATAAAAAGACAATATAAATATTAGAAACAAATGTTTTCGCTAAAATTGGCGCTGATGTCGTAAAAAACTCATCGAAGATATCAGACGAATGATTTTGTACCCAAGATGTACGTGTCGTCTACTTGAAACTTATCAGTTGGAGATTTGCTTACTGCTTTTTTATCATTATCTTAATACAATACCCTTTTTTAATCTACTTGAATTTTTATCATGACCTGTTAAAATAATCTTCCTATACGCGTATCATATTTAATAAAGAGAATAAAAGACTTTATTTTTAAAGCATGTATACTATCTCTGTCCACACAAAAAATAATAATATAAAAGGGATCGTTTAATGTTATAAAAATCTATACTATTATACAAAATTAAAAAACAAAACGTTTTACTTGGAGGCAGGTTAATTATTTTACATTACTACATTTGTTTTATTTTTATCTTTAAATATGCATTTATTTCAAAGTTAAAGAATATGCACTTAATATGAACTATCCTTGATTAAAAATAATAACAACTATTTTTATCAACAACAAACTGGTAACAATTATTGGAAGGATACACATCATTCAAATCAAGGGCATTCAGATTTACAGACAAAGCGTTTTTTAAAGTGAGTAGTAACTTCAGAAAATACAGAGACAGTTGAATAAAGAAAATGCAGCTTGCATGACGAATAAATCTGTTTGCTGAATTTTGAATTATTTTTATTGATGCGTGTGCTCAATAGTCATTTAACAGGTAATCATTGTAATATAAATTTTCAGAACAAAGGTTTTTACCTGAATCTAAATGATCGTTAAAGGATGATGTCATCGTCATGGAGTACATACTAGATAAGCTTTTCGTGGAATAACTGTCTTTAAAGAAGTATATGGACATAGAAGTAAAGTGAATTCTGGTCCAGTTTACTTGTCTCTATATCGTAAAATCATTCATTTCCAATAACCGACCACTAATTACTTTATAAAATTATCCGAAACACTGAATACTTGGAACTATGTATTTACCAATGGGAATGTGACAGTAAAAATCATCATTCGTCAAATAGACATCACATGTAGTATTTATGCTTCGTACCGTTCTGATGAGGCAAGCTATTTGGATTAAGTGTGAATACGTCAGAGAAAAACATCACCATGTGCAATGCCAAGATACTGGTATCAACAGATTGAAGAGCCATGAAAGTGCCACATGTATATAAAAATGATATTAAGATTGATTTTAATTAACTGATAACAAAATCAATATTAATACCAATAAAAACATCTGTTTTCTTTTATTGTTTTGTCATAAATAAAAAGATAAACAACATTATTCAAAACACTACATAGAAAACTAAAGCCTGAACAACACGAACCTCACCAAAAACTGGAGGTGATCTCAGGAAGTATAAGCTGATCCTGCTCCACATGTAGCACCCGATGTGTTGCTCATGTAAGTACAAATCCGATGATAAGTCTAATTCGGAAAAGAGGACGGAACTGTGGTTACGACAATTGGAACATATTCGTCGTCATCTGTGAAAAGATATTCCATAACGGTAAACTAACTTATGATTGCGTCCGTAAAATGTTTAAGGGCATGATTTCAACTTCACCACTTGAAAGTAAGTGTCGTGGGGATATATGTTTAGTTTGATACCTAATTCCTTTATCAAGCAGTTTATGTAATGTGATTTACACACAAAAACAATGTTGTTTGGGTATTATCAGTGGGGGAAACAGGTTATTTGTCATTAGGGTAGGAAAGGTGCTTAGCAGCATTTGGGCTAAAAGATCGATGTTGCATTTAAACTGAATATACGGTATGGCCTTTGTTCATTGTTGAAGGCAGAAAGGTGACCTATCACGGCTTAAAACCACGTTATTTGGACTCTGTTTAAAAGCTGTCTTACTTGCAATCATACCACATCTGCTATTTTTTTATGAAGTGAAGACACAAGCTGTAGACATGCTTTAAATAGAACCGTTGATAAATTCTAAAATAAAGCTTTAAAAAAAATATACAAGAGTATTGAAATAAATATTTGATTGTTAATTTATTTCTTTGAAGCAAATATCATTTACTCTTTTTTCTTTCATCTTCACAAGTCCCCTACTTGGATCTGTTGGTGTTGTTGCACGATTTAGAAAGATGAGAATAAATTATATGCCTTTATAAGTACGTTTAGGCGTGGTTTGAATTATTCAATATTCAGGTTTGTTTTAGGAGGTGTGGTCGTGATGTTTGTTCTAGTGTACGATCTATGATTTTAGCCTGTCTCTTTCCCATTTGGAATATTAATTGTTTAATGTATTCTGTGTTTCGGTTCGCTGGATAAACTATGTTTTTGTCTATTATTGGAAATGAATGATTTTACGATTTGGAATCAATATATAGAAAAAGAAAACTTGAACAATTCTCTGTCCATATAATTTCCAAAAAGGATTTTTTTCCGCAGCAGTATCTTCATCTAATATCACTATCTTAGATTTCCGAAAAAATACTTTTAGCACGTGAAATAAGCTGACGTTGTCCAATGCTTAAATTATAAATTACTAACAAAATATGTATTTGTCTATTATTGAAAATGAATGATTTACGATTTGGAATCAATTTAGGAAAAAGAAAACTTGAACAAAGTTCTTATCAATTTTCTGTCCATATTATTTCTAAAAAGGATTTTTTTCCGAGAAGCATGTTTTATATGACGATTACATAATACTTTAAAGATCAATTGAATTCGGGTAATAACCGTTTTCTAAAAACTTATATAAGAGTGCTAACTTGTTATTAAGTACACGTATTTATTATGACATCTAAAAATTCATTAAACAAATTTATTAGTAATGCAAAATAAAGGCAACAGTAGTATACCGCTGTTAAATAGTCATAAATCGATTTAACTGAAACAAATTCGGGTCACAAAAGCAAGCTTGATATGCTTTATTCAACTCATTTTGTGAAGTTACTACTGACTTTAGAATACGTTTTGTCTGTTACTTTGTGTGTCCTTGATTTGTACAAGAATTTATATATATATATTTTTTGCGAAAAACAAGAAAGTGTAAAACTACTATATATTGGAAGAAGTCCACTGGACGTAAGCAACCAACAATCAATCATTCAATATTGGAAGAAGTGGTGCATAATTTTTGTTGCTGAGTATATTATTTATCTTTATTGTTAATTTCTATATTTGAAGCCAATATCGGTTGTTCTTAGTTCATTCGTCTTTTCAAGTCCCCAAATTAGAACCATTGTTATTGTTGTAAAGAATGAAAAAGAGTTGGACGACTTGAAAAGATGAGAATACATTATATATGCGTTATCTGATGCAGTAAAATTGGTAATTAATGTTCCATTCTAAATTTTATTATGTTAAGGTGGGGGCTTGAGTTTTCAATATTCAGTTTTTTTTTTCAAATGTTATGTAGAATATTGTTTATCTTTTCCGATTTGTTTTGGATTTGAATGAGGTGTGGTCGTGGTGTCTGTCCTTCGATTAATTTTTTTTTATCTTTCCCCTTCTTATTTGTTTAATTCATGGTTAATGTATACGTGTTTTGGTATATTTTATAAAATAGTTATTTGTGGATTATTGTTAATGAATGATTTTAAGATTTATAATTGATAAAGATTAAAGTAAACATGAACAAAGTTCCTTTTACTTGTCTGTTCACATACTTCCGCGAAAAGCTTATCTAGAATGTACTCCATGATGACGACATCAAACTTTAAAGATCAGTTGAATTTAGGTCAATACCGCTTTGTGAAAAATTTAATTAACAGCGATTACTTATAATTAAATATTGAATAACACTTCGATGAAGATCATTAAAATTCATTAAACACATATATTCGTCAAGCAAGCTGCATGTAATTTATTCAACTATCTATGTATTTTGTAAAGTTAGTACTGACTCTAAACAAGTACTATCTTTAAAAACGATGTCCGACGCCTTCAGATGGGAGCATATTTTTAAACCTATTTTTTATGTTTATGATCATATTAGATTGTCATTAAATTGACGTCAATAGTTTTCAATTGAGCACATATAGATATAAGAAGATGTGGTATGAGTGCCAATGAGACAACTCTCCATCCAAGTCACAATTTATAAAAGTAAACCATTATAGGTCAAAGTACGGTCTTCAACACGGAGCCTTGGCTCACACCGAACAGCAAGCTACAAAGGGCCCCAAACATTACTAGAGTAAAACCATTCAAACGGGAAAATCAACGGTCTAATCTATATAAAAAACAAGAAACGAGAAACACTTATGAACCACATCAACAAACGACAACTACTGAACATCAGATTCCTGACTTAGGATAGGTGCAAACAATTGCAGCGGGTTTAAACATTTTAATGGTACCAAACCTTCACCCTTATCTGAAACAATAGTGTAACATCACAACATAGAAAGACACACTATAAAATATCAATTGAAATGCTTTCAACACATAAACATAAATACCCTTAATTAACCTGTAAAGTTATATAAAGTATTTTATCAGAGACAAGTGCCTGTGAAATTATCATAAACTAAAATATATAGAATGTAACACATAACTACTTGAACAAAAAGGTTTTAGAACAGAGAATAAATGTCAATGATAACTATGCAAGCATAAATTTAATAATTAGAGACGCAAACCCTTTAAACACGTATAACAGATCTAAAACACATCTTATGACAAGTGATTAAATTTGTTTTATAAATTATGACATTTTTTATTTTACATCTTGTACCCAACAATATTCATAAATCGAATTCTTAATTTTTGTCTTTACAATTTTGACTGTACTTTCATGTACACAAAATTTTATCTATGTGGAAACTGAAATTTCTATCAAAAAGTGTAAATGAAAAATAATTTTTATAGTATTCGAGCTAAGAAAGCTACAGTTATAGATTTACTGAACCTGACATAAAACCAAGATTAACCTGTACAAACGGAATTAATAGTCATAAATGATTAATTAACGCTCGACGACAGTGAACTGAACGCGTTATGTTTATCTGAAAGACTTTATCTCGAAGATGTGAGAAATTTCGTCCGTAAAAGAGTCTATTTTTATGTAGCGTGCGCATGTCTTGTTGATTGAACTGAGTGTTCATGTTCTTAAAAATCCTTCAAATGTATATTTTAGATATTTGAAGCCAATATCATTATCAATCATTTCCTTCAGTTTTTCCATGTACTCTTCTGGGTTTCGTTGTTATTATTGTAAAGTAGAATAAAATAGAGTTGGACTACTTAATTAAAGTGGGAATACATTATAATCTTATACCCATGTTTAGACGAGGCTTCAGTTATTCAATTATTTCATTTTTTTCCAAATTTTATGTGTACTATTGTTTATCTTCTCCGATCTGGTAATATTTTTGAGGGAAGTTTTGAAGTGTTTATGGTGTCTGTCCTACGATTTATGACTTAACCTGTCTCCATCTCATTAGTTAATTCAACGCTTAATGTTTCAGTTTATTAAATAACCTTTCTTTTGTTCGATTATTGGAAATGAATGATTTTAAGATTCGGAATCGATATAGAAAAAAGGAAACTGGAACAAAGTTCATTTTACTTCTCTGTCTATATTCTTAAAAGAAAATTATTCCGCGAAAAGTGTATCTATTTTCTCCATGACGCTAAGCATCAATGAAATTAAGGTAAAAACTTTTTTCTGAAAATTTATCTTACAGAGATAACGTGTTTCGGTTATTGAATGCACGTTTTAATTTGGATGATGAAATGCACTAAACAAATTTATTCGTTATGCAAGGTGCATTTGCCTTTTTTTAACCATCTCTGAGCTTTGTGAAATTTCTTCTGATTTTTGCTATAAATCATGTCTAATATTTTGAAAGACCTTGATATGTAAAATGGTTACCAGATTTTGTTGATGTAATTTTTAATGTTGTTAATTATAAAAATATGACATTTAAGTGCATATTTTTTTTAATTCAAAAATAAATGCATTTTAAAGATAACGAATATAGTAATGTAAAATAGTGATGAACCTTGCTCTAAGTTATTTTTTTTGTGTGTTTAATTTTTTTTATATTAATCTTGTGTAAACTAATAAATATATTCTATCTTATCAAGTAATTCCTTTATTATTTTGCTTGAAAAACGGTTACTGTATACAAAAAAGAAGACAAGCAATTCTTTTATTACATTTATTTAATATAATACGCGTACTGTAAAATTATTTTCAAGAGGTCTGTTAACAAATCTAGATGATTAAACAATGGAATTGAGTAAAGATATTGATAAGAAAATCAGTAACGAGCAAACCTCAAACTATTTCAATACTCTAAAAGACAATATTCTAAAAGACAATATTCTAAAAGACAACATAGTTTCTTAAGGATAGCCATTGAATTAGAGCGACAGTTGTTTACAAAGTATTCAAATCTCGTAAATTGATTAAAAAAGAAATTAATCAAGGTAACAGATAAACACTGAGGGAATCGCATGAACCCCACAAGAAGCAAGACTCGGTGCGCCGACAGGATAAGCGTTTCCTGTTATGCATGAATCACCCGCCAATGTCACAATCTTGAATATGACACAATCGGTAATCAAACAAGTATACCGGTATCTGTAGGTAAAACACTGCGACAAAACATCGCGAGTGAATTGAAACACCGACATATCGTCCGTAACGGTCACCAAAATCAAGATGGTGACCGTAAAACTTATGTATATACGTAGTGTCAATGCTAGTCTCCGATGGTATCACCAGACCAGTAGCCGGTACTTCGGTACTGGTATAGCAATACGGATATTGTCTCATTAATATTTGCTCTTTCTAAATTTTTGAAAGTAATTTAGATTAAGGAATATATTTCATAAATGCTAAGCTCTGATTCCTTGCCCGGCTGTAGCTATACTTTTTGGTTTATAAGCTCTACATTTTTTAATAAACTTTCGATTTTCAAATATTTTTAGCATCTCTGAAAGACCTTTATTGTCGAAATGCGCATCCGGTGCAGAAAAAATGGTACCGTTACAGTTATTACAAATACTGCATGGGTCCATGCCTCTTCTGGTGGACTGTTAGCCCCGCAGATATCACCAGCCCAGTAGCCAGTAATTAGGTACTGGAATGAAAATACAGATATTGTGTTTTAAAATTTGCTGTTACAATATTTTGAAATTATATTTAATCACAGAAAAAATTTCCCTCATGCAAAGCTCTGATTTCTTGCCCGGCTTTGGCTTAAAATTTTGTCCTTTTTGGTTTATAAGTTCTTCATTTTTTTATAACTTTCGGTTTCCATTTTTTTGGGCTCTATCACCAATAAAGAGAACTTTATTGTCGAAATGCACATCTGAAAATAATAATATGGTACCGTTAAAGTTATAACAACCGCTCTTCCCCTTTACTCTGTTGGAGCAGTTTTTGTTTAAGGAGTACAACCCCTGTTAATGAAGTTCGTAAAGTTTGAGCATTCACGAGCGTAAAGTATTAACTGAGATATGAAAAAAGTAAAATAACAAAAATACCGAACTCCAAGCAATATTCAAAACATAAAGTCCCTTAATAAATGGCAAAATCAAGAGGTAAAACGCATCAAAAGAAAACAACTGTCATATTCCTGACATGGTACAGGCATTTCCTTATGTAAAAATGGTGAATTAAACCCGGAAATGCACGCATACGATGTGCAGAGCGTGTGTTACTGCTAAGAAAATGTAAGTTAACAATTGGAAAGTAAAAATCATCACGTATGTCAGAGATCCTAGTTTAAGTCGTCCATCAATTTCGATATTTAGGGAAAAAAATCAAAATATGAAGCAGATCTTTTACTGTCGGTAGTATCCAAAATCTCGAGTTCACTGGGATATATGAACTTTAATCAATCATTAAAATGTTGGTTATTGAGTGCAGAACTTCAATATATCTGAAAGTGAAATTAATTAGCGTTTGAGGATCTTTTTTTTCTTTCCCCTTTGAAGTATGACTTCTGTTCCATATGAGTACAAAAATTAGTCAGCTAGTAGATGTGCACAATAAATAACCTTTGTAATACCAACTGTTTTCTGAATTATTAATCCACCAAACTTAACAAATATGTTGTCGATAAAAAGAACCTCGAAATTTTATAATATCATTTTTGGTGTATGTGTTGTGGGAACCATTGTGCTTCTTTCCATAGTAAGATTTAAAACAAGTAATTCGTACCTACGTTTCACTTTTTTTGTAGAAAAAAGTCTGTTAAATGAGACGATGTAGTCGATCTTTCAATTGAGCATGGGGAATAGTAATTTAGCGCGAGAATAAATGAGGGGTTTAGATATGACTGCAAAATTGGAAAGATTGTGATTGAAGATTTTAGGAGTAGATTTTTGACTAATATCGTTATAAATTAAAATCCGTTAAACCTTGTACTGTGGATTCATTATTATTCGTTGGATACCAATTTCCGTGGATTTCGTGGGTACAGGGAAACCACGAACTTAAATGAATTAAATCTTATTGCAAATTTGCTGTATGATTATATGCAGTCTTTTTTGGAAAACCACGAAATCAAATATCGACGAAAATGCAAGTTCTTCAATCCACGAAAATTGGTTCCCACGAAAATAAATGAATCCACATTATTTCTTATGGCGAAGTTGGAACAGGATATCTTCAAACTGTTCAAGACCGAGAGCGTATGGGACTACTTAAAAGAAAGGGGAAAGATACCAAAGGGATATTCAATCTCATAAGTCGAAAACAAACTGACATGGCCATTGCAAAAAACGAAAAACAACGAAAAGACAAACAACAGTTCACAAAACACAACACAACCAAAAACTAAGTAACACGAACCCCACTAAAACTGGGTATGATCTCATGTGCTCCGGACGGTTATCTTGCCCAACATGTGGTATCCGTCGTGTTGCTCATGTACGTACAAACTCGGGGATAGGTCTAACTCAGTAGGTCACATTCGAGGAAAAGATGACGGGATTGTGGTTACAACAATAGGAACATATCTGTCGTCATCTGTGAAACAGATATTCCATAACGGTAAATCAACTCGTGATGGCATCCGTAAAAATTAACCGAAATAATGCCAACTATCTACAAGTATACTGTTAAGAACTGTATTGTAGAATAGCCTGTATATCATGAGACGCTTACCTTGTAGAAACACCCAGCCCCTCTACTTTTTAAGTTCTTGCGAAGCTATCCGTTTTTTTTTTTACCTTGGTTTCTATCTTCTCTATGAGTTTATGAGATGCATGTATGTGAACATCGGCTTTCTACTGTCACTTCTAATCAAAAAGTTGCCTCTAATTGATAAGAATGTTTTCGTTTTGGGTATGTCTGTCTCCATGTTCAGTAATGAGTTTTTTTTTCTCTTTATACAATATCAACTCCCTGGATTCACCCTCGGTATTTGGCAGGGTTCGTGCTGCTCAATCTTATATGTCGTAATATGTTTGTTATTTAGGGATTTGTTATTGATGGCAGCTTTTGTAATTGATGATCACTGTGAAATCTTTCAACTTTTAAGACAAGGGTTAATATAGAGCATGTTCTTCTGCATGGATACTTGTCTATTTAAAGACAGTTTATTGACAACTAGATGTCTTCAGTTTTTTGTGTTTTTTTTTTTTTTGGGGAGACAGTCTCGTTTACGAATTCTACACATGTCATTTTATATACTAGTAAACGTAAAACTCTTTTACATTCGTTTTTATATTGTGTTGTTACACCACTGTCCCATGATAGGGAGGGTTGAGGGCTCACAAACATGTTAAGCCCCGCCACATTTATTATGTGCCTGTCCCAAGTAGTTCAGGGGTTGTCGTTGGTTCATGTCTGTCATAATTGTTTTCGTTAATTGTTTTGTTATAAATTAGGCCGTTAGTTTTATCAATTGAATTGTTTTCATGTCGGGGCCTGGTATAGCCGACTATACGGTATGTATTTTTCTCATTGTTGAAAGCCGTACGGTTGCCTATAATTTCTTACATCCACTTTATTTGGACTTTGGTGGATAGTTGTCTTATTGGCAATCATACCTCATCTCCTTATTGTTATATTGAACTCTTAAATTTCTGAAAATAAAACTAGGCTTATCTGTCCATTCTGAAAACATCTGGGATAATGCTGTTAAGGGATACCTGTATATATTACTTACGTTGCCGGACTAGGAGGAGTGACCGTTGGCTATTTCAGTGGCAACTGTTGTCATGCTTAACAAAGACAAACAATGCACGCATTTATATAGTGCTTATTTCATTCACTTCTCAATTGATGGAGCACAACATCAATAGGTCTGAAAATGTTCTGGTACGTTCAAAAGATCGGGGTTAAAAGAAAATGGTTAAAAACGTAAATTATTCAAAAGAAATTCATGACCTAATTCGAAAATGAGGTAAATTCTTAAACAATACCCCGAGCAGATGCTCATTTGCAATATTATGTATTTATTGTGCTAGGATTCAAGAACAGGAAAATACTGTATTTGGAGCTGATTACTCAACATATATACTTCTAAGTTCCATAGGTCGGAAAATGGGGGGGGGAGGAGATTTACGAGGTCAACAAAAAAATGAAAGAAATAGTTTCGGTAGACGAATTTAAAGTCTTCAATTGTTAAATTATGTACCTAATGTACACAACAGATTAATGAGGTTTTCTTTCGACTAGCTCGTGGATTGCGATTAAATGTTTTTTGATATTTGATTGAATAAATGAGATTGTGAGTGTGTAGAAGAAGTCATATTAATGATTTAAACAGTATGGAGTCAGCCGAGAGGTCCAATGAAGGACACACAACAGAATCAAATGTAGAAATGTCAAAACATATAATATCAAAAAACATCAGAAACTACTACAGCAGCCATACAATAATTATTGCATACAGTAATCCAACTTGTTTTAGATATAAGATACAAATTAGCGAGGAAATTTTAAATAGTCTATAATAACGATTACCCCTTCAGTGCACCATAAATACAGCATACAAATCCTTACAAATTCACATACGATACATTTAAAAGTGTAATAATATTACTATTAAATTGATTGTGTATGATATTCAAAAAGGCAATGAAATGAATTAAAATTGAATATTGAAGTAAGATAAAAGTTATTAATACTTTTCGTCTTTGTGAACATGTGCCCAAGGTGGTCTAGGTTTTCGCTCGTGAACTGAGTTAACATACTTGTATAATTGATGAGATCTGGCCTAACAGATGACAACAAATAGAGTTTACTATTATTTAAATTCATAAGATTTCTGAAATGACACGAAACACATTTTTTCATTATGGGGGTAAATTCAGTAAAAAATCTCCCATTGACTTTAATGTTAATCTATGTCTTGAATTAAATTTATACCTGATTTACCTTTAGAAATTGGAAGCTTTCATCTATCATTCATGAAAGTACTAATGTAGCCCTATCTTTTGCAACAATAAAAACATAAGGTCATGCGGCATTTTGGGCATTCACATGGCCTTGTTTACAAACACTGTAGATTCGCACTTAATTCCTTAACTGGCCCCAATTACTTTTCAATCCTGTAGTGAAATAATTTAGTACATTCAGCATTCATTTTTTTTTTTAACTCTAGTTTTGATCCATCTATCAAAAATATTTATTACAAACATTATCTACCAATCAGAAGAGCACATGACTTCAATTTTGTACAGAAAGCTCTCCCTAAATGGGCGGTCCCTGATGACGTATATTTATTTATTGAATTTACCCTATAAGGGACTTTATAACTTCTTTTCCTACTCTTTTGTATTAATCATGTAATGTATCCAATTTTCAAGTTCCAGTTTCAATACAACATTCATAATGGCTGAACTTGTAAAGATAGAGGAAAATTTATACTACCGCCTATACTGCGCGGCTAATGTATATTTGGTATATAAAGATGCACATTGACTGTTTTAAAAGAATGGTGTAAAATACTATGCTTAATAAATATGAATTGTTTTCTGTGTTTGCTTTGACCAGTATTGCAAGTACATCTAGGAACTAAAGTCTTGATGTACTCTTAGCTAAATTTTGCCTTATATGGAAGTTTTAATTAAATACCCTGAAAAGACCACAAAAGACTTTTCAAAGGCTTTTAAGTAGTTTCATACCATAAAAACAACAATAATGTTTCATTTTACTAAATCTGTGTTTTAATTACTTGTCAAGTTCACAAAATGTCATTGACAACCACTCTGCAGAAATTCCTGTTACCCCAACATCATGATGGTTTCTTCGCCAAAACTAGACGGCCAAAACTGAATTAGAAAAAGTGCCAAATATGAATAAAAAAAGACTGGGTATGACCAAACTTTGCATTTGGAACATAAAAGTAACAATTTAGAATATTTAAAAGCAATTATTTAACATAGCAATCCAATTACAAACATTTCAACACTAGCTTTATAGATGAAGGGTATGTAATCATGAAAAGTTGTCTGGTATTTTTTTTTACTTAAAGAAACCCAATGAATTATGTAAAATAAATGAATATCTTCATACGGTCAGATTATTCGAGTGTTAAAATACTTGAAAAGTGCTTATTTACAACTTAGTCTACAACTTAACATGGGAACACAGCTTAAAAAAAAAACACTATGTCAAAGGGAGGTTATTCTGATTTTCCATATGATTTTACACATTGTTAGGAGAAATATGTGCAAAATGTGATGTAAAATGGGAGAATATTTATGCCTTTCATTAATATCATAACTCTCAAGTATATTTTCTATTGTTTCTTTCAATCTGGACACACAACTGATTTTTACCATATACCCTATGCTTCCTCCCACAGTACACTCAGTGCATCAGTGATAGCCGCAGTTAAACATAGAAATTTGTATAAAAACAACTATAACTGGTTCCAAAAGGCTTCCATTGCATTAATATTTACAGGAAATGAGTTTTGTGATTATTGTGTGGCCTTGAACAAGTACAGTGACAGAGTGCATATTTTCCTATAGGGGTAAATTCAGTAAAACATCTCCCATTGACTTTAATGCTAATCTATGTCTTGAATTAAATTTATACCTGATTTACCTTTAGAAATTGGAAGCTTTCATATATCATTCATGAAAGTACTAATGTAGCCCTATCTTTTGCAACAATAAAACATAAGGTCATGTGGCATTTTGGGCATTCACATGGCCTTGTTTACAAACACTGTAGATTCGCACTTAATTCCTTAACTGGCCCCAATTACTTTTCAATCCTGTAGTGAAATAATTTAGTACATTCAGCATTCATTTTTTTTTTTTTAACTCTAGTTTTGATCCATCTATCAAAAATATTTATTACAAACATTATCTACCAATCAGAAGAGCACATGACTTCAATTTTGTACAGAAAGCTCTCCCTAAATGGGCGGTCCCTGATGACGTATATTTATTTATTGAATTTACCCTATAAGGGACTTTATAACTTCTTTTCCTACTCTTTTGTATTAATCATGTAATGTATCCAATTTTCAAGTTCCAGTTTCAATACAACATTCATAATGGCTGAACTTGTAAAGATAGAGGAAAATTTATACTACCGCCTATACTGCGCGGCTAATGTATATTTGGTATATAAAGATGCACATTGACTGTTTTTAAAAGAATGGTGTAAAATACTATGCTTAATAAATATAAATTGTTTTCTGTGTTTGCTTTGACCAGTATTGCAAGTACATCTAGGAACTAAAGTCTTGATGTACTCTTAGTTAAATTTTGCCTTATATGGAAGTTTTAATTAAATACCCTGAAAAGACCACAAAAGACTTTTCAAAGGCTTTTAAGTAGTTTCATACCATAAAAACAACAATAATGTTTCATTTTACTAAATCTGTGTTTTAATTACTTGTCAAGTTCACAAAATGTCATTGACAACCACTCTGCAGAAATTCCTGTTACCCCAACATCATGATGGTTTCTTCGCCAAAACTAGACGGCCAAAACTGAATTAGAAAAAGTGCCAAATATGAATAAAAAAAGACTGGGTATGACCAAACTTTGCATTTGGAACATAAAAGTAACAATTTAGAATATTTAAAAGCAATTATTTAACATAGCAATCCAATTACAAACATTTCAACACTAGCTTTATAGATGAAGGGTATGTAATCATGAAAAGTTGTCTGGTATTTTTTTTTACTTAAAGAAACCCAATGAATTATGTAAAATAAATGAATATCTTCATACGGTCAGATTATTCGAGTGTTAAAATACTTGAAAAGTGCTTATTTACAACTTAGTCTACAACTTAACATGGGAACACAGCTTAAAAAAAAAACACTATGTCAAGGGAGGTTATTCTGATTTTCCATATGATTTTACACATTGTTAGGAGAAATATGTGCAAAATGTGATGTAAAATGGGAGAATATTTATGCCTTTCATTAATATCATAACTCTCAAGTATATTTTCTATTGTTTCTTTCAATCTGGACACACAACTGATTTTTACCATATACCCTATGCTTCCTCCCACAGTACACTCAGTGCATCAGTGATAGCCGCAGTTAAACATAGAAATTTGTATAAAAACAACTATAACTGGTTCCAAAAGGCTTCCATTGCATTAATATTTACAGGAAATGAGTTTTGTGATTATTGTGTGGCCTTGAACAAGTACAGTGACAGAGTGCATATTTTCCTGTAGGAGTAAATTCAGTAAAACATCTCCCATTGACTTTAATGCTAATCTATGTCTTGAATTAAATTTATACCTGATTTACCTTTAGAAATTGGAAGCTTTCATCTATCATTCATGAAAGTACTAATGTAGCCCTATCTTTTGCAACAATAAAAACATAAGGTCATGCGGCATTTTGGGCATTCACATGGCCTTGTTTACAAACACTGTAGATTCGCACTTAATTCCTTAACTGGCCCCCATTACTTTTCAACCCTGTAGTAAAATAATTTAGTACATTCAGCATTCATTTTTTTTTTTTTAACTCTAGTTTTGATCCATCTATCAAAAAATATTTATTACAAACATTATCTACCAATCAGAAGAGCACAGGACTTCAGTTTTGTACAGAAAGCTCTCCCCTAAATGGGCGGTCCCTGATGACGTATATTTATTTACTGAATTTACCCCTATAAAGTTACGGTAGCCACTTTTTCACAGATTCTATGTTTTATGCCGTTCGAAGATACTGTCTCTTTGCTCTTCAGACTTGTGTAATTATTTCTTTTTGTGTATGTGTGCAGCATTGTCGTTTGCAGGCGATATGTATAATGTGTGTTGGTTTGTTGTTTTCTTACGACTCTTGTATATGTTTTAAAATGACTTTACTTCCTTAGTCTTTTTTTTTAGAGTTCAAACATTTTCTTATTATATGTTATATGATATAGGTGATGTTATTGCCGGAGCAGGAGGAGTGACCGTGTGTACCTCCGCTGCAACTGATGCCATACTATCACGAAAACGAAAAGCAGTAGCTGAAGAGATTTTTAAGAAATAAAATAATGAGATGATAGCTTTGAAAAAAGAATGCCTAGATATTGGTAATAAGTTACAACAGAAAGCGAAACAATCAAATCCTCATTTTTTCCCCACTGTATAAAATTTTGGGCGAAACTTGTATTTGGAACTGGCCAAGCAGTTAAAAGCACAGGCTTTGATATCATCCTTAAACAATCCTCACATCACTTCGCATAGTAACCTCCTTCGAAGATCTAACAATTAATGGAGTAAGAATAGGTGGTGGCATATTTAAGGTTATCACACCTGCTGCAAGAAATCTCCATGTAGCCGGTGGGATTATTTACATTTTTTTAATACCACTAGATGTTTACACCATGGTAGATTCAGCTATTGATGTCCACAAGAAAAATCCACATGAAATATCATCTGCGATAAGAGGGTTTGCAAAAGAGACAAAAGAAGAGTGTCCAAATAAATCAGGAATAGAAACAAATGATAGAAAACACTTCGAATCGACTTTAAAAATATTTAAATATCATTAATTAGGATAACTTTTGTAAAATAATGATTCTGCCTTTTTATATATATATAATTGTTTTATTGTGTGATATTGTGTTGCAAGCAAATGCTTTTTGACGTCAATTGTTTGTCATCTAGAATGTTTATTCATGTAAAATGTCAGTCATAGGTGTATTAATAGTAGATATATAATTCATCCAACTTGATGAAATAATCTACCTGAATGTTGTAATAAATTTTCTGGTGAGTCAAACTGGATTATCTTTCCTTGATCCATTACCATAATTCTGTAAAATATATCAATGTGAATCATTAAAAACATTAATATGCTTAAATTCCTATAGTTTAGCTAGAAAATGCAATATCATAGCATTTTGTTTTTGTTCCTACAAAATTGAGATATAAATAACAGCCATTTCTCAAAAAGTACATCTGTTCAGGTCGTATTGGTTTTGTATTAATTGGCTGCTTTTTTTATATTTTATTTGAATGCCTTTGTTGGTTGTGTTACCATATCCTTGTGTATCCTTTGACCTAAAACCATCGTATTGCCTTATTCAAAGTTGCATTTTTTATAGTTTTGGGATGAGCAAATTATATGTACAGTTAATTTTAAGTACTTGGAATATAGCATGGTTAGATAACAACCCTTCATAAATCCGCTATTTGTATGGAGCCTTATAAGCAATCGGGAATTTCCAGATTTTGATTAAAATAGTATGACTTAAATTGATATCTTTCGTGGACCAAAAAAAAAAACATCCTCCTTGTTAAAGATCTAAGCCTAAATTAAAATAAAATAGACAATGTCAGTTCTACAGATACGAACTACGCATGTGTTTAACTATGATTTTAACATTTACATTTTTATGTTAGTTTTTATTGTGTGCTTCGTTCATATCTGAAAAGTCCGGCTATTTCCAACTGATTTTTACAGTTTGTTCTTACGTTGTGCTGTAACATCATTGTCCCAGTCTAGGAGAGAATTGAGCGCTCACAAACACGTTTAAACCCGTCGCATTCTGTTTGTGCCTGTCCCAAGTCAGGAGCCTGTAATTCAGTTATTACTGTTTTGTCATAGAAAAGGCCATTTATTTCTAAAGGTTGAATTGTTTCAGATTTTTTCATATCGGGGCCTTTAAATGCCTACTACATGTATATTGTATGAGTTTGCTTGCATTTTCGTGGATATTCGAATTCGTGGTTTATCCAGTCTCTGCATACAATGCTTATGGAAAACTTGTAATTCGTTGAACATTTGAATTCTTGGTTCACCTTTACCAACGAAACCCACGAAAATTGGTATCCGATGAAGAATAATGAATCCACAGTATGTTGGTGTTTGTTTTTGTTGCAGTTCAGTGTTTCTGTTGTTCCGTTGTTGTCCTCTTATAGTTGATGTGTTTCCCTCGATTTTGGATTGTAACCCGGATTTGTTTCTTAATCGATTTATGACTTTTGAACAGCGGTATACTACTGTTGCCTTTATTCATTCAGCATTTTCTCAATTGGAATAGAAAGAAGCTGGCATTAAGCTTTACCTTCATGTTCCGCTATATAGATGATGTCCTTTCACTGAATAGTTCACACTTGACTGAATTTAACCCAAAGAACTTGAAATCAAGGATACTACAGATAAAGTTACGTTTGCTCAAAATCTTCACTTACATAAGGAAAGTGCAAATGACAAAAAAGGTTGCTTAAAAACTAAAGGTTTGACAAAAAAAAAAAACGGAGTTTAATGTTCCCATGTGAACTTTTCATATCTCAAAGCAATATTCAAGCAGTGCCTGCATATTGAGAAGTTGATACGATATTCCTGGGCCTGCATGATTTCCTTGAACATAGATTCCGTAAAGTAAGGTTCAGAGATGACAACGGATATGTTCCAATTGTCGGAACTACAATCCCGTCTCCTTTCCCCTAAATGTGACCTACTTGATAAGACTTTTCATCGGGTTTGTACTTACACGAGCAACACGACGGCTATCACATTTGAAGCAGGATCTGCTTACCCTTCCAAAGCTCATGAGATAACCCGAGATTTTTGGTGGGGTTCGTGTTGCTGAATCTTTTGTTTTCAATGTTGTATTGTGTTTTGTATTGTATATTGTTGTTTTATTTTGTTGCCATGACGTTGTCAGCTAATTTTCAACTTTTGAGTTTGAATGTCCCTTTGGATCTTTCGCCTCTCTTGAGGTCATCACTTAAAAAGTGATACAGACGCCATCATCATTTGTCTGACCGTTTTTCAATATCTAAGTATTATAAATATGTGTTTCATATGTCCACGGGTATGTTCCTGTTATTGAAATAAAAATCCCATTCTCTGTTCCTCAATTGTGACTATCACTATTTTTTACTTTTAATAAGTTATACGTCGGGTGCTATTAGTTGAACAGAAAACTACTTACAGTCTGGAGCACTAGACCTCGTCCCTTGTTTTTGTGCGGTTTGTTTTATTCGATCTTTTATTTTCTGTGTAATATTTTATCATTGTTGTTTTTTCTTTTTGTTCATGGTATTTGGTTTATATATTTTTATCAGCACCTTTCTCTGTCTCTGCGTGTGGTCGAAATCTAGGTATACGTAATTAAGCCGCATTCATAAAATTCTGTATAATTACAGAACTCATCAAGCCACATTTTTAATCGGAAATCGAAATTCATGATCGATATAAAAATAATAATAATAATATGCCATCGACACCGATCGTTTTATCGCACCAGTAATTAGACGTTACTCCATTGGTGGCTGTTACACTAGAGATTTCGAATAAAATGACATGCGTACCTAACTCGACGTACGGACCTAATGGGACTGGTTATTGCCAACCATTGAATTTGATTAAATACGTCGCTCAAGTTTAAACAAAGTATTCCAAGACTTTTAAAATCACACACTGGAATTTTCGTCCATATAGAATAATTTTATCATGACGAAAAATTATAGAAATCTTGCATTTTTATTTATCACGTGGTATTTCAAATTCCCGCCTTTATTTTCACTGACATAAGACCACGTATAAACACGTATCCCATACCTATCATACGTACGATTTGAGTAATCTTTCATGGTTTTGATTCTGACAATTATTTTTTAATATACTTTGCAGATGAACGCCCCATTATACTTTTTTTCTGTCTTTCTTTATAGTTTATCTATCTTTTATTATATTTGTTGCGGGGAAAATATTTAGAAGGATATTTTTCTGACAATTTCAGAAATATCGAAACCCGAGTTTGTCAGAATCTGTCTCTTTATAAAAGTTTAAAATTGAGATAAAACTATCGCTTCCATTTAATTTCTAAAGAAAAGTATTTTTCATTTATTATAAAATGTATTGATAAAAAAATCCCAATATATGTTGCTTTTTTTAGAATTAAGGTGTGTTCGATTAGGGATTGTTCTGTATTAATTTTTTAATTTGAATGCTATCGGAGTCCAAATACAAAAGACATTTCCGGCTATTTGTTTTATATCCCTTGAAGTAAATTAACTTTATTAGTATTAGTATTTTATCCATTTTATTGATAAACAATTAAAAGGGGGTCACCGAATTCATTTTACTGAATAAATCACTAACGAAAATGTGTAAGGTAAGTAACATTGAACAACATAATAAAATAAGATTTCGTTGCCAGATGCAGATCCAGGATTTAAGTATTAGTAGGATGTAGGGCCATATATATAAGTGTTCGTTGCAAATTAATTTTACATATGCATATTAAGGACGAGAAGATGAATATGAACCAGGCTTTGTCTTATTCCGCAGGAAGACATGTCATCCTATGCGGACACATGATTTTGACCCCAGACCGACCAATCTTTGCTCTAACTCCTAACAGAGAGGCAGCCAATATTCGATTTGAAAAGGGCGAGGATCGAGCCCAAGACTTCTCGCACTCGAGCAGTTGTGTAGCTTTCATTGACGCAATGAGGCAACCGCCTCACCAAATGTTTGACCATTAAAAAAGAGAGATAAAGAGAATTATATACCATGTACGTCATAGTATAAAGTATGCTGAGTGACGACGGTTCAAAACGTTGACTGCTTTACTCTTTACTCACTCATTCCTCATTATTAACGTCTTGAAAACTTTCTTTCATAAAATGAACAAGGTAGATGCAAATATCTTTTTTAAGTAACAGACAAAGTATGCCTCGCAAAAAACTGATTCAAACAAGAGGTCATAACTGTGAAACTGATATGATGCTTGATTTTTTGACAACGAACTTGATACTTTTGGTGGACAAAGTTTTCAACAGACACTTGGCATTCCTACATTTTGTGTAGTGCTCTTCTATCTTGGTTAATATAAGCAAGACTTCGATCATAGTTCACCCAGTTATTACCATCCATACATTTTGACAAAAGCTAAACGTATAAAGTTAAAAGACATAGTGGATCTTAAACTTAATATCCTCAAATCTGTACAAAAGCATTTTAGTGGAGGTCATACATATAATTCTGTGAATTATTTTTGTTTTGATCAGGACCTGTCTGTAACTGAATACTGAGAATTAAACCTTTAACCAGCAGTTTCATTGAAATATATTGATTTAATGCGCACTAGAAATATTATTTCATGATAAAATTCCGCAAATCTGGATTTTTATAGACAGGATCTTTTGCCAGTGTGTGACCTATCAAGAATATGATCACCTACACCAATTGTGCGATTCATATTTTCAATTAACCGTCCACTCCCTATTGGCATTGACGTCTTTTAACCTAGGTGAGGCTTTGACTGCCAAGATTGAACTCATTTGCCTCACCAGAAATAAAATTCAAGTTACGCTTCTGTCGATTGATTGATAGGTGGTTGCTTAACGTCCAGTGGCAAATATTTCATGCACAATTAACGTGTAGAGCGTGGAATTCTCTCTACAAGAGGCATTGGATTTAACGTCCCCACTCTGACCGGACGGGACTGCGTACTTTATATCCCGCACAACCAAACGGACTCCTCACTTTGGCAATGGTTTAACTGCCGATCGGAACAAGACCAATAGTGACCATATTTCTATTCCCCGATCACCTTTGAGGGGTTACTTTCGAGGCCAGCGCGCGACCAAAAAGACAGTTATGAATATGTAAGATACATATTCATGTACGTGTATGAATCAAAACATTTGCAACAAGAATGTGTGGCCTTAAGACACTGTGCCCCTTCACATGATCATATTTCCATGTTCAGTGCACCACTTAATCCGGGTTAAACTCTAATTCTGTATATAATTTTGAACGTTATATTTTTTTGAACAGAACGGAAGAACGAACGGATGCACAGACCAGTAAATATAATATCCCCTTGCTATCATAAGTTGGTCATAAAACTAAAATGATCATCATACTTAACAAAACTTCAATCAAATATTCCGTACATGTCCGTTTTTCATACGTATTTGTATAAGTTAAACGCCAAACATTTTAGAAAAACAATTTAAGAGCAATGACGTTAAACTACGCATACGTTTGTACGGGCTCTTTCTAGAATCCATGCATCATTATAATTAAAGACAAGATATAAAAAATAACTGATTCAGTAAAGTGTAATCATATTTGTTCTTGAAGATGCGTCCTCATAAATTCCATTTGATAAAATTCTACGGAAAGGTGACAAAGTACTATCAGAAAGATGCATCAGTGATCTGAATTTTTACCTTTGACAAAAGTATCTTGAAATAAATTATAGAAGTATGCTATAAAAAAGAAGCAAGTCGTGTACACCTTTTACATTCCGGCGTGTTTGAAACTCTTGTTTTAATCTTATAACTTTTAAAACAAAAATTGAGAATATAGTCTCGCTTCAGATTCCATTATTTTTATTTTTTTCAAACTTAATTTTGATTTAGTAGCTTTAAGAATTCATCGTTTGAGAGATAAATATATGGGTCAAGTGAAATGACGAAGTAATGATCGGTGCATTTGATTACCGGTAACTGAATTAATTATTCCCTTTAAAGGTTGTTGTCAATAAAATCATCCCAAATTTAATAACAAAATATGTAAAGAATTAAAATAGTAGTTTGTGCTAATTTTTGAATAGCATATATTCCAACAAAGTATGGGTATTCAACGAGCAAAAAATTCATGCAGTCTATGCTCCCTTCCGTCATCCTTCAATGCAACAGGCCGAGATACGGTCAGATAGGTTGGTTATGTCGAGTAATGTCATTTTATTGGAAATCTCTACTAGGCCTTAAAAGGTCAGGGTAATGGTTAAAAAGACTTGTAACAAACTTGGTTAGTGTCACCTTTATTACATTCATATAGACCATAGCAATGATAGCAGTATGTAAGGAAAGGAATAATGTGTTAACCTGTTGAATGAAAATTCATATCTTTTAGTTGAAATAATTTTTAAGCCTATGTTCCAAACTTCGTGGACCATCTGTAATCTGACAACGAATTGCAATTTTCAAGGGTGTTTCATTTACAGCATTAATGTTACTATAAAATTCATCAATAGGTGAAATTTCTTTTATAGACATTGTCTTTCTCTGTTGATTTTGTCTCTTGCGTTGCGTTAGTATCCATTTTCGTTTTATGTGTTCATAGATAAGCGATAAAACAGCTAATATCACTCCTATTCCACACAAACAAAACGCAAAATGAAAATCCAAGACATTGATAGTTTTGCGTCTGTAACTGACGCTTCTTGACAGTTTTCTGGCTTCGGCCATGTTTTCTTCTGCCACATTTGAATCAATCCAGTTTCGATGATAGTGACGATTCTTAAAAAAAACAATTAAGTAAATGTAGAAGACATACTATAATATTAAAACTGTATTGAAATATATGTGTGTGCGTGTGTATCTTAAAAGTGTTAATCCACAACAAAATGAGTCAATAAAGAATATGAAACTATTAATCATAAAGTTAAAATATTTTGGGAAATAGATATCCTTATATGTATAGATAAATGTATGTGTGAATGTGTGTGTTTGCTTTTAATAATACAACAAGTAGTTCCGATGTACTATTTATGTACTACAAGTATACAACCCCATGTAGTTCCTATAAAAGGATGACAATCTGTATGAGGATGGTGATTTTCTTGGAGGCTCAAGTTATTCTGATAAGGAGATCCCTGTAGTTTTTCCAGATCAGAAACAATAATCGACTGTTCATGTTTATAAAGCGAAAAACTCAATTTTGGTCTGACAATCTAAAGAACATTTCGAAAAAAATATTCCCTTCAGGTTTCTGGGAAGTTGCTGAGGTTAAAAAAAGATGGACGTCAAGTGAATAGACTACTAATTTGTGAACCAAATCATACATATTGTAATCATCAATATTAGTTTCTGGTAAAACTGTTGTTTTTAACTTACTTACTCATCAGAAAAGACATTCAGAAAGGGAGAATTGTTCGGCAAAGCAGGAGCTATTAGCATAGGATAAAAATCGGAAGATGAGATCACGGACATGTCACAACTTTTTCCTATTGCCATATCTAGGTATATTCTTTCTCCAATATAAGCATAATTACCACCTCTAACTTTACGTATCTGTTCAGCCGGATCACTACTTAAAACTGATGGATCATCTTGTTGAATTCTATTATGCCATTCCATAACTTTTTGCGTTCTGGTAATTCTGAACTCTGTACAAAATATGTAAAACAGACTGTTGAAAACATTACACAATTGTTTTCTCCCATTGATCTGTATGGATTAACCTGATAAATGTTAATCAAGAAAATAGAAAAGGGTTTATTCGGTGTTATTAAACCACAGTAAAGCTATGTTGACTCTGGATAACATGAGATAAAGCATGCTTACAGTTCGTAAGCTCTTGACGTTACTTTTCGTTGTATGAGTTGTTAACATGAATTTCAGTGTTTTTATTTAACTTTCAATTGTTCGGCAACAGAAACAGACGATCAGGTTCCGTGCACCATGTTCATTCCTATTGTTTATGCAAACCATTAACATTTATTTAGTAGTAAACTGGTAAGGTCAAAAGCATTTACTTGTGTGGTAGCTTATATTTAGTTTCATTTTTGGAATATCAGGATGAAGAAAAGCAAACAAAACAATTCAATTCACAGATTTGTAGTGTTGATATATGTCTTGGTAACTTCAGAATTAAGTGAAAAAGGTATAGAAGACATATAATTCAGGAAAGGCATCTGACCAGGTTTTTTTTATATAGCTAACTGTCAACAATATAATGGATAAGGCATAGCTCTGACCCCTGAACATAAAACTATCTGTTCCGATAGGTCTTGATTTAGATTAAGAATAGATGTAATGTTTAAGGTAAGGGAGGGGATGGATATGCACAATTTGAAGATATCTAACAACAAATTATTGATGACTACAAAAATATTAGTCACCTCTTAAATTGTTTCGAATACTGTTGCACCAGCTGTGCCCAATTTATAAGTATTTTGTGCAACTAATCCTTCTGCGTCTTTAAAAGGAAGCTTTTCCTTTGTCACTGTCAAGATTGCCACAAAATTACCACTATATGTGGCCGCCATTATGATGCAAAATACCCACCAGCAACTCAGAAGTGTTTTTCCTGCTGACGAAGCGGCTACATGCTGTCCACCTGAAGTAATTGTATGTTCATACTATTATAAATTATACTAGTATTGTTTAGCTATATTTTGAAGCAGTCATGTGTCATAAAAATACTTCAATTCTTAATAATTAAAGACTATGCTGAGGATGAATTCCACCAAGAATGGCTACCCTTTTATAATTATTAATAAGAGTGTTGTTGACGTTGAAGGTATGAACAAACAAAACTTACCATGGCAAAGTATTGCTCCAAACATGTACCAGAACGAATCAGAAAAATGGTGCAGTCCTCTGATCTTCATTCTACCGGCTACGTTTTTGTAATACGGATTAAACTTTTCGATAAGAAAAGAGACAAAATGTTGTAACTATTAAAAGAAGTCCTATATAGAGACACACCATTGGATTAACTGGATCCTGTAGTTTCGTGGAATACGATATAACTGGTTTCTTTATGATAATCCCTGATTGTTCATAAAAATATGGCTGTGTGAAATCTGCTACAGTTTCTCTGAAAACATCTATAACTAGTGGTGCAGCAACCAAATCTACTTCCTGAAACAAAGGTAATATATAATATAACTTAATAACGTACGTTGGAATTTCCGTTTTGAATTTTTCTTGGAGTTCGGTATTTATGTCATTTCACTTTTTTTACACAACAACATACATTCCATTCGTGATAATTGTTTTGTACATTTCAAGGAATCCATTTTGATGTGTCTTTCGTTCTAAAACATGTAATCATTTCAGAAATTTTGTTCTTTTTAATGTTGCATTTTATTAAAGTAGGCGTTGATTTCTTGCTATACTTATTGAATAGTTGTGATATTGTAAAGAGTAACTTAATGATCTAGTCCACGGTGCCCATTTTCCACGGAATTCAGATTAAAATAAGCTTATTTAGTGTTCCCTCCATTTAATATAAACGTCACACTTTTAACAAGGATTTAACCTTTCAAAAGAACAGCGCTTTAATCAGTTTTCAATAGTAGGTGTGTAGTGTATATTATTATATGGAAGACTTGATAATTTGTTAAACCGATGGTCATTCAAGAAAACAAACATGTTGTGATCATAAAAATCAGTATAGTACGTTTAGTTCACAAATTGTGTTTGCGATTAGAAAAGTTTAAAGAAATATTAACCAGTGTAAACGTATGACCTATTCCATCTTACGTAGTTCATAATTAGGTTTTATGCATAGTATCCAAATATAGATCTATACAAGCATTTCATACTCACTCTACGTTGTAACTGTCCAATCAGACCATTCCAAATGTTATTGCCCGATACGACACCCCATTTTCCATCCGGTGGTAATTTAAGATCATATCTACAAAATATAAATAATACAGTGGTATATAAGTCCTATTGCAAAGAACGCCAGCTTCGAACAAATTGTATACTTTTTTGGCAGATATTCATGTTATTCAAATGCTTAAAAATGTTAAATATGATGAATTTAAAAATACACCACCTTATGGAATGTAGTGTAAATCGCCGTGTAATTAAAAATCATCTTTTATATCAGAAGCATTAAGAATAATTCAATTAAGAGCATTAATGTTTTGTCATCCTAACATTTATTCAATTTTTTTTAATATTAACGTATTAACGTACATGTAACATATTGATACATACGTAAAATTAAGTCTGCGTGATAATTCGATCAGTAGTGCAATTGTCATTCCTTTATACTCTTTTGTTTCTTCATCTATCTCAACATATGGCTTCCACTTATTCAAAGACCTAATTACAGTGATGAATTGGTAACCTTTTAGAATACGTTCATTTAAAGGATCGATAAGTTTACCAGGATCGTTTCTAAATTTCCCGGCACGGTAAACAACATCTCCGTAAAAATGAGGATGTGCTATCCCGTTTGAAATAAATTTTGTACAGGTACAACCAAACTTTAAAACCAAATCTTTATATCTATGGAAGAATTTAGTAAATTTTTTTGTGGATAACGAAATCCCTGACTTAACAATTTACCAGTAATACATAGATTACGTTCATTAAAATCCAAAACGTCACAACAGACACGGCATAGCAAACGAGTTGTGATATGTAAACACCGTAAGATGGTGCCAAGGGAACATCATCATCCAAAAAAGGAAAATTAAAAATAGGGAACGAAAAATCGTCCCTTTTGTCGTAAATTTTAGTGTAGAGTTTCCCGTGTAAATTTCGGCAGTATATCTAGAAAATTCTTCATTATTTAACGAAAAAATATCATCAAGATAACGGTATGTGTTGTTGAATTTATCAATTAAATGCAATTTTGACGGGTCTTTACTGAGTTTGGTCATAAACTGTGATTCATGAACCACACCAACAAACGACAACCACTGAACAACAGGCTCCTGACTTAGGACAGGTGCATACACATGATGCGGGTTTAAAGGTTTTAACAGGCGCAAACCTTCACCCTAACCTGAGACAGAAGGGTAACATTACAACACAAAAAGACACACTATAAAATATCAATTTAAATGGATTAGCTCGATCAAAAACACATTTAAACAAAAACAAATAAACATACACTTAACGAATAAGTTTGATCTATGACACAATATAAATACAATAGTTAAAGGTAGGAGCCTATATAACATAGACGTTAAGGTAATAATAAAAAGATGTAGGAAGAGAGTCAAAAAGACAACTCTAACCTTGGACAAAATGGCGTTAATTAAAACAAGTACACAGGTAAATTTAAGCATAATAATTTTGTTGTTAGTAGTACGGAAGTAAACTTTTTTTTTACACAATTAATAAATTTGTTGTTCAGAGTACGAGTAATGAAGTGAAAATACTTATCAAAGGTGGTACATAACAAAAATAGTGGTACAAGATATAACACAAAACATTAAAGATATGCATTAAAAATAGTGTCAACAGGTCAAATTAACACGAAAGTACGATTTGAGGGTACTCGCAGTTACTGAAAGCTAGTTAAAAGCCAAAAAAAAAAACAATTAACAACAAAAATCATGCATCTGAGACTAAAATCAATTAAAACACGTCCGAGGGATTAAGTGTTTTAAGTCCATGGACAGTAAAAGAAGACATGACTTGTGCAATGCCAAAATATAAGTTTCGACAGGCAGTAGGAGCGTTAGGATTTAACACTATCTGCAACACTGAATTCAATATTGCTACCGTGGAAAAACCTAAAATAAAGATTATAATACTATTGTCCTTTGACGAATTATCCAATAACTGTCACGGCCGAGATTGCTATTTCGACCTGATTTATAACACAATTATATGTTCGGATGTTAAGAATATAATACGGTAGGGGTTGACCCTTTAGAAGGACGACGAAGTTTAAAACACGTTTACTGTGTAATATTCGGCTGCTGTCTCATGAGTAATCGAGACTATGATAGTGGGTGAATCGACCCATGTATCTCCATTTATGAAACCGTTACATATCAGAATTAAGTAAAATGGAAAGAAAAAGGAGATTTTCAACAATTGCGTTACTTCTAGTGTCAACAGCAAATAACTAGAAAGGAACAATTTACATCATTTGCAATATCATTTAAAAAAGCTCAAAATCAAACAATGGACCAAAAATTGATCCTTATTGAATAAAAGTATTCATATATGCAATTAAAATCTCCTGGCAATTTAAAACACCCTTTGGTAACGGTTATACAAATTATCATTCAGCCAAATAGGAAGATTTCCAGTAATATCCACTTGTTTAAAGTATTAATCTTTATGCAAAAATGTAAGGTCGAAACCTTTTCTTCTATCAAAGAAAAAAGAACTCTAGTGTGGTAAAATATGTTGAACACATCTATCCCATCTAACTTAATATAAAGGATACAACAGATACAGTTAAGTCTGCCTCATATCTTGACTTATATCTAGAAATTGACAATGAGGGTCGGTTGAGTAAATCTTTTTGACAAAAGGAATGATTTTAATTTCCCCAATTGTGAACTTTCCATTTCTATGTAGCGCCTACATATGGAGTACAAATGTCCTAGTCGATACAATATTCCAGAGCTGCATTTCCTATTATGATTTCCTTGATATTGGAGTGCTGCTTACAAGGAAGCTTTTGCACCAAGAGTTCCAAGTGGTAAAGTTGAAATCATCCTTTCGAAAATTTTCGGACGCCATCACGAGTTTGTTGACCGTTACAGACTATCTGTTTCACAGTTGACGTCGAATTATTCGAATTGTCGTAACTGTAAACCCGTGCTCTTTTCTCGAATGTAACTTACCGAAATAGACTTATCATCGGGTTTGTACTTTCAAGAGCAACATGACGGGTAACACATATGGAGCAGAATTTGCTTACCCTTCCGGTGTACCTGATTTCACCCTCGGTTTGTGTGGGATTCATGTTGCTTTGTTTTGAGTTTTCTATGTATTGTTTTGTATACTGTTTGTCTTTTGATCGTGTTTCATTTTTTGTCATGGCATTGTCAGTTGGTTTTCTACTTTAAATTTGATTATCCATTTGGTATCTTTCACCTCTCTTTTCTTTTGTATACCTTACTAAAACATAAGTTAAGTACAATATGAAGTTACGATTTGAATCTTTTCTCGTTAACCCTGAGAAGTATTAAAACAAAAGATCTCTAATGAAATTAAAATATGTTAAAATAAACACATCCTTAAAAAGTTTTACTATGTACACACAACAGTGCAGTTGGTTAATAACTATTAATATATATGAATATTACATTGGCTAATGTTAAAGCTATTGGATAATACATTTTTGACAAACTTAAATTGTATATTTCAAACAAAGGTTTTGCTAAAACATATGAGTCTTGAACTAACGTTATTAACCTTGAATATTGTCAATATATCTTTCATTGCATGTTCCTGAAGAAATATATTGTCATGACAGTTTCATAAGTAGGTACGGAAAAAGTCTCCTCAGAAATGTTTGACTGTTATAGAAAAGAGATATTTAAATGGAGAGGCGATAGATACCAGAGGGACATTGAAACTCATAGGTCGAAAATAAACTGACAACGCCATGGCTAAAAAAGAAAAAGACCAACAGACTAACAATAGTACACAAAACACAACATAGAAAACTAAGACTAAGCAATACGAACCCCACCAACAACTGGGGGTAACCTTATAAATGTGTTATAAATACAATCGTAATTAACGACAATTGGAGGGATAGAAAAATCTTTGGAGAAAGACCTACTTAGTTGAGATGCTGTTATTCCCAAATGTCTTTTACATAATTGGTCAGGACGTAGTTTCTCAACGAAATAATCTTGTTTTCGTTTTTGAATAAGGTTTACCAACCCTTTTTAACCTACATTTTAGCAAGTGTATGTCGCTTTCTGATTGCTCGATAGATAATATGTTTAGTTCATGGCAGGTCTGTCTTCTTAACTGGTATTATTTTATTAGATATATAGATTCAGTCGCAGTTTGCAAGAATTTTCTACAAGAAGATCCACGTCAGTAAATGCATCCAAAAAAGATTATTCTAGAATAACTGTCTAATGGTAAGCATTAGTAATATCGGCTATGCACATGATGTCATTGATCTTGTAATATTTTAATGGAAATACAAAACGGAATGTAGAAATATATGTAATGATTTTTTCTTCGGCAAACTCGGTAATTAATTAAAACCCATCTAGTAATGCAGTTAGCTAGGCACATATGTATGTGTAGGTTTCTATGTATTATAGTTCATTTATTATAAACCATTAAAGGAATTTAACGCAACCAAAAAAAAAAAAAAAAAAAAAAACTTTTATAAAACGACAAATAGTAATCTTTAAAAAGAGAATTTCAGAATATTCTTTTAGTTACTTAGCAATTCATATATATATATATATATCAACGATAACGTTTTTATGTAAGGACTCAGTATGATTAAGGGTAAAATCAAAACCTATGTGAATAAATAATACAAATAGTTATTCGATGAATCAAGTGAGTGTTGATAATTCTTAATTTAAAGGACGAAAAAAAGCCATAAAGTTAAAACTTAACTTTGGGTTTTATTTCCAAATGTTAAATAAAGAAATAAAGCGGATCAACAGTATTGGAACTTGGTCATGACACAATGGGTCAAACACATTTCAGCCTGAATTCATAATAATCAAGTCTTCTACACCTATTATATTCAACTAGAAGATGAGTTCTGACTGGATGTTGTATAAAAGCGTGCAACAATGAGAGATATATTAACTGTGTTTAGTTCATAGAATGACACTAGAAGTGTTCTTCTATATTGGTTATATGAATAGAACATGTTAACACTTTAAGTTTCGTCTATCATCTAAAGAGGAAAAAAATACATAATTTATCTGGTTACATTTCATATAACTATTTTATTGTAAGTGGGATTATTATCATCCAGTTAGAAAAAGTGCCAGTAGTATTAAAATCACACTCATTAAAAATGAACATGTTGACAGTGTGGGTTCTTTCATTACTGATGTAATTGCATACTTAAAACAATTATCATAGTTTTCACAAATACTTATAGAACTATCGTTGACCTATTTTTCGTCACATGTTATGATTTTTTTAGGGTTTCTTAAATCTAATCCTGTAAGTTGTTTGGTGCTTTATCCAGAAAAAAATGTTTCAAAGATGGGATTATGAACCACAATAATCATATAACTGCAATTGATAATTAATATCTCATAAATATTCATCAAGGTATTCAAGATTGGATGAATAAAAATATGTTGTAGTTAAAAAAAAATCTCATCAAAACAATTATCACGCATTGATTTCCATTGTATGCAACGTTGTGACCTGCTATTATTTAACATACTCTGATATTAATTTTGCCTTTAATGTTCATGTATGTCAAAGTTATGTCCTACACAAGATCACAAGAGGCTTTCTAGATAACTTTTCTATGGTTAACGTTTAATCTAAAGTTTATATTTGGGTCTTAAAAAACTTACCGGTAATATGCTGACAAGGAATTTTCTCTGGTTAAAACCAAACTTTATATTTGGAAATAAAAAAAATTCCAGACGGTTCCTGCCATTTGCATTGAAGATTGTGGTATTTTTTGGAAAAGGTAGACTTCCGTTCAAGTGAACGTATCCAACTTTTGATAAGTGTCGTCGTCTTGATTCCTTCCACAATAATGTCTGAATTGGCAACCATTCATATTTGGGGTTTAAACAATGCTAAAATTTTAAAACAATACGTCAGCTAAGTCAATCACGGCTGGTTTTAGACCCAGTTAAAGTAAATTTAAATTTGTGGTCATCTAATTAAAGGTTAACATTGTAAATTTAATCATCGTTATCACAGAAGAGTGTTTAGTTTAACAGTGATCCATTTTACGATGTTTCCTCATGAGAAAGGAAACACTCATTTAAGACTGAAGCCACCATTAAGTCGTATTCTTGTTTATGCACAGCAGGAGACGCTTAGCCTGTCAACTAAGAAGGGCTGTTCGGGTCTTATTCATTTTGTAACACGTACGCTAGAGGTACGCATAACAGGTCGGTCATGTACCCTACATGTACACGTAACACTTTGTTCACGTACCTTAGAGGTACACATTACACTTTGTTCACGTACCATAGAGGTACACGTAGAAGATTTTTCACGTTTCTAGAGATGCGCTTAACGTAAAATGCAAATGGCGTATTACATTTATAGTGTAGATATATCGTCTCATAACAGTTCATTAATATTTGTTAATTGTAACACACCATATTCAATTTGGTGTATTATGAAGTAAACCGATTACAATCTTTTTATTGGTCAAATGGTCTCGGTCAATTTTGATTTTGTGGTCTATTAAAACCCATATTTACTGATACAAAAGTATACATTGTATAATATCATTATTTTGTAGCTTCTAACTAATATGATAACGATAATGATACTGACAACAACGACAATGACAATATTGACTATGATAGCAACGACGATGAAAATGATGAACATGGATCATTAAAGGCGTAGAAATTGTTACCTGATGATTTTGTTTTTGATTTCCAGACACACTGAAAAACGTATCACTGCAACATTGTCAAAAGTTATATTGGGATAACCGTCGAATTGGTGATGTTGGTCTTCTATAAAAATTACCACTTCCCACCTCGAAAAGTGAAGAAGAGAGTTTCGCCTTACATGTTTTCTTCCAAAATCAAAAGTCTACAACATATCAAAACACATAGTTATTGTTATTCATTCTCAGTCTTTGTCAATTTGTACGTACACCCAAAATCAATTACATGTCTATTGTATTGAGTAATATAGTTTGGACATACTTAATGTGATGAAATAGATCTATACACATCCAAGAAAGGATAGATAATTTTTTGACATGTCAAAAATCATCTTACGATTCTCTATGGACTGATTTTTCTATAAACAACCCACAACAATTCGTAATTATCGTAAACCGCTCGTAACATCACGTAACTATCCGCTACGTAATGCTAACAACCATCCGTAAATGACTCGTAATAATTTGTTTTACGATTTGATATGATTATTGCTTACAATTTGTTTACGGATTATTTACTTGTTATAACGAATCCTTAAGTGTTGCTTAGGATTTCATTTGGGTCTTGTAACGATGACTTTACAGATTATAATAAGTTATTACGAACACCGTACGGGTAGTTGCGAATAATTTACGTATTCGTTTATGACGTACGTATTATTTGCGATTTGGAGAAAAGGTATAAAAGCTTCAAATTCTTAAACTAACTCGTAACTATTCGTAACTAACACTTAAACGCTTCGATGAAAGAGTAACATTTTGTAATATACTCGTAACATTCCGTAAAAAACTCGTAAAATGCCATTAGTTGCTCGTAGTTATCCGTTAAATCTCGTAAGAAATCGTGGTCGAACGCACCTTTGAGTAGCAAGGACGTTAAATTTGTCATTTTTTCCAAATATATGTTGAAAACTTGGATTACCAGTATTCTTTTTCATATATATTGGCAGCGGAACTTACTAGTGAGTGTTGTTCCATTGTTGAAAAATTTTGTCGTTCTGTTTCACAGATTTGTGCTATCGACCTAAATATTAACCTGCACCAGTTAACTGTTTAGACATGGATAAATTACCTGCTTATTTGGTAAAATCAATAGACAATGCATGCAGTTTGTTTAATAATATAACGTTTACAATACATGGGGATGAAAATAAAGCTAAAATTACAATTATGTTTGGACAAAGTGATGATAAACGAACTAAACGAAAATCAAAATCTATGGAACTCAGGGATAACAAAAAAATGTCAAATTTCATACAGAAAGTTAGGAAAGATAATGAAAGTACAGAAATAAACGAAAGTCAAGTCACTGAAATTATTCAATGTGATCAATTGATGGAAATCGAAAATGTACGGAGCGCCGAGACTGCAACCGTAATAGACAATAGTTCACATGAATTACCGGAAAACAGTACAATGTTTTCAGATAAACTTTTACAGAAGGATTGCATAAAGGAATGTCAGAAAATTACACAAAGTGCAGGTTTAATAGACAATGTCGATAAAAATTTATTGGAAAAATTTGAAACCAAATAGAAACGAAATAAAAATGTTAACACAAAAAGAAGATAAATATTCGGATGAATCTGATGATGAATCTGATGATGAATCTGATTATGAGGAGATATTAGTTAGAATTGAGGACATTATTTCGAAAGTTGTGATCAAGAAAAGTAGGTTGTTACCGGATAAACTAATTGCAAAATTAAAAGGAACCGGTAAAATTATAAAGTACGATAGGGGACTTGACAATATAGTAGAAATTTGTTCAGAGGATAATGATTACCACACATTTAAGAAAAATGTCGAGCAAGACTTTGGTGATGTGAGAGACTATGAATTTCGTCCAGACGATACGGACAAAAAAATTGAGTTGATGGCCAAGATTGCATTTGATAATAAACTGTTTATTTATGTGAAATGAATGGCATTGTAAATAATTTTGTTTTTTAGCATAGTCTCATACTCGTTTTTGTTCAATTTCAAAAGATAAGTCTTTGGTTAATAACTTATGCGGCTGATTTAAAATTTGGATATGTGAAGGAATTGGAAATCCATCACATATGTTCTATTTTTATTTTCTGTTTTTCATCTTGCATAATCGTTTTGACTAAAATCACTGTTTAAGGAATTGAATAGGAATAATTAAGTTTTATTTGATAAGAGACAGTAATTTTATTTGTTCAAATTAAAGAAAAGAAAAATTTAAAAAAAAGGAAAAAGAAAAAGAAAAAAAGAGAGATTTTGAAAGTAAATATATAAAGTATATAAGTATAATAATGAATAGATATTTTTAAACTGTGATAATATTGTATATAAATGAATGAATATGCATTTGATATTTGTGTATATAATAATTGTCGTATGTATATATATATATGAAGTATGATCAATTCTCTTATCCGGCGTGACGTAGCAGCTACTTAGATACATCATCCGGACATCACTGTAGGTGACGCTTTGCCATCGATACGCTGATCACCCTATATCCGAGGGGTACTTGAAATAATAGAACCTGTTAATTATTGGCAATAAACATGTCTTATCAGGTGACAAGGAGTGTGATAAAGATAAAAAAAAATCTTATTTAAATTTTATCAAAAAAAAAATTTGTGGAATTTTGCCGTAAATACCCTATAATAACTTGTAACAATCTGTGATAAAACGTAAATAGCTCGTAATAACTTGTAACAACTCTAAAATCGATCATAAAAGTGGACAAATCGTAAGGATCCGCGAATTCGTGCGTTCCGTAAGGACTCGTAAGAAAAATGTATGTGAAGAGGTCATTAGATATAGGAAGATGTGGTGTGAGTGCCAATGAGACAACTCTCCATCCAAATAACAATTTATAAAAGTAAACCATTATAGGTCAGTGTACGGCCTTCAACACGGAGCCTTGGCTCACACCGAACAACAAGCTATAAAGGGCCCCAAAAGTACTAGTGTAAAACCATTCAAACGGTAAAACTAACGGTCTAGTCTATATAAAAAACGAGAAACGAGAAACACGTATAAATTACATAAACAAACGACAACTACTGTACATCAGATTCCTGACTTAGGACAGGTGCAAACATTTGCAGCGGGATTAAACGTTATAATGGTACCAAACCTTCTCCCTTTTTCTGAAACAATAGTATAACATCACAACATAGAAAAACACACGATAAAACATCAATTGGAAGGCTTAACTCAATCAAAAACGTAAATTAACACACTATGAACGAATAAATTCGATCTGTGATACCTGAAAGTAAATACATAGTTAATAAAATATTAGGGACAAACATTCAAGGCCAAAAGCAAACAAACAAGTCCAAATAAAGCCATGGCAATACACCACCGCGAAATATTTAACCCTTAGAAAATAATCACTTTTGAAAAACCGGTTTTCATAATATATACAGGTAAATGAAAAATAACTTTGTCGTTTTAGGTATACTTTTTCTGTCTATATAAAATCTTCCAATAATTAGGAATACCAAGAAAGGTCTGTCATATAAATACCTAATTTAACACTAGATACATAAGGGTAAATATCAACAATAAAACTTCCTGTACAGATTAAAGGAGAATAATCTTGATGTTCATACAAATGTAGTATGAAGAAGTGAAAATTAGTAGATATTCCAAATAATCAAAGCTGGTATACAGACAAGATCCATATTAATATAAAATAACAAAAAAGTATTAAAAATAGTATCAACAGGTCGAATTAAAAGAAAGTACGATTTGAGAGTACTCGCAGTTACTGACAGCTAGTTAAAAGCCAAAAACAATTAATGATAAAAAATCATGCATCAAAGACTAAAATCAACTAAAACACATCCCAGGGATTTAGTATTTTAACGTCATGAACAGTCAGAGAAGACATGACTTGTGCAATGCCAAAAATAAATGTATCGACAGGTAGTAGGATAGTGAGGAGCTACTTCTTAAGAGATTTACTTTGTTTAGTAATATATAGATTTTTTTTCCAATCTTAAAGTGGAGGTGGAAAAAGAATTTCATTCATTACCTGTGATAAAAACTTCTCACATTATTGTGAGTGACAATACACTATGAACTTAACAATTTTCTGTGAATTGGTTGAATCTGCATCTAACAAATCAACTATGCCATCTAACAAATCATCTATGTCAGACGATGTTAGCTCCTCCATATCGTAGGTTACAGCAAAAATGTCGAAATATGAAAGACGGTCATGAAACTGCAAACTTCTTTTTCTGAAATTGAAAAGGTTAATTGGAAACATAAATGGAGAGTAATTTTTAATGGGATAATTCATAAGGTTTGATTAGAATACCATCAGATATATTGCATACCTCATAATTGTAACAGTCATTTCAAATCAGAGAATTAAAAAAAAAATTACAAAAGAATATACCAAGAGTCTCGACGGAAAGAATGAATTGATAATCCGTTTGTATTAATGCTCTATTCAAAACAAACAAAACATTCGTATTAATACCTTTTAACCATGCGGTCGATTTACACATCTTTGATTTTTATTTTAACAGCCAAGTTTTGTACATGATATTAGAAATCACATATATTCGTTGTAATTGAGGAAATGTACATCGTTTTGACCTTTGGAAGTTATCAATGAGCCAAGGAAGAGTCAATTGAAAGGTCGGAATATCGTTTCTTCATGATAGTTAAGCCAACCAAATTTACGCATTTTTCATATCAATTTTTGTATCAACATTAGCACAAGTTACATTAACTCTTAATGTGAGGAATAGGTAACAGACCACATCCAAAAGAGAATTTGTTTTACTATTTCATGTAAAAATAAGGTGATGTGGTAATATTGCCAATGAGACAACTATCCACTTAAGTTCATATGACTTAGGACAGACATATAAAACATATAAAACATGAAGCGAGGTTAAACATGTTTATGAGTACTGAACCCTTCCCGAACCTTAGGCAATGTGTAACAGCTGAACATAAGGACAAACTGTAAAAATTAGTTGCAATTGGTTTACCTCATTAGGTCGGTACGAAGCACACACACAACTAACATAAAAATAATAGTCACAAAGCAACGATATTAGAGTAATCGCAGTTAAAGCTAGTTCAGAGCCAATTACAACTAATAAATAAATGTTGTTCTCCCTGAAAATTTTTCGTTTGATATACAGATGATTATAAAAGTGCATAAATTACGCTCACGACGAATGGAAAAGTAACGAAAGCATACGAATAGAAACGACTCTCTTGTAGTTGTACTGTTTTGATACATAAAAATGAAAAAAACACGTTATTATTTCATGCGTCCGAAGCACTTTTCTGGATTTACCTTCATTAGGAACGCCCAAAGCCGAATATTTGAAAGCCAAGAATGTACATTTGTACTTGACAAGAAAACAAATGACAAAAATAATATTTCATTAAAAGGAAATGTTGAAAATAATACGCGACTAATGAAAATTAATACATTCTATTAAACAAATGGCATGTTTAAATGAATATAATGAAGCAAACAGAGAAAAGTCGTTTGATGTTCTTTTAACAAACAAAGAGAAACACGTTGAATAAATGATAAATTTCCTTTGACTGTCAACGTGCCGTTTTGATCCTGTAATTAGAGGATGGCTGTACAAAAACTTAAGAAAATACATTCTAAATGAGGAAACTGTTTGAAATAAATAAGTCACATAAACGGTGTTCGTTATATTTGAAAAGTTTTAGTCAAATAACTTCAAACGGAGTTTGAAATTTATGATATCAATTATGTTATTTAATTGATATATCTGACTCCTAGCAGGACACGTACTAAAGCTAGACCCTATACAAAGATCTATATAGTATATATACAATGAAGAGTGATGCTTAAAATTTTACGTTAACAAAATTTAAATCATCAAATTTTTACAGTGTCAGGTCTACTGAATTTAGAAAATTTCACATTACTGATCAAGCTATATCCTCAGTAACTGTTATTTTTAAATTATTGATACTGCCATTGATCCTGGGTTGATCTTATCGAACCGCATCGATGGTCTCGTCGAAGCGTATTCGTCTCGATAGCAGAACTCGTAGGTTCGGTCCCTGTCATGGTCAAACAAAGACTAGAGTGAAAAATTTGATGCTTCTCTGTTGAGCACGCGGCACTTTATAGTAAAAGCAAAGACTTGTTGGCATGGAGTCTGCACAATAAGTCAAGCAAAGCTCCGATTCACTACACGGCATCAACTACATTTTTTGTACTTTTGGTTTTATTAGCTCTTCAATGTACAAATATGAAGTTTAAAATTAGTATGAGGTAATTCATAAATTCGGCCCGAATTAACAGGTTTAAAAGACAATCTGTTATCTGGCTGTGTTTATATTTCTCTTTCTATAACACTTCAGAGAGAGCCTTTGATGAAATTATATCAAAGATGTTAAAATTTTCAGAAAACACGATATACATTTCTTTGAAAAGAGAGCGTATTGCAAGAACTAGCACAAAATTAGATTTTATTTTGCAAGATGAAACATTGTTTGATATGCTTGATTTTTCTAATGAAATAGACGATACCACAATGAGACACATGTACTCTCGTCAAAATTGCTGGATAATAATATTCCTTTATAGAGATAGCCCGAATACAAAGGTCGTCCAAATATTTATGGCTCAAAACTTATTGATTTGTGTACAAGAAAAGGTGAACACCTTATTATTTTCGTGCGTCCGACGCGCTTTTCTTGTTTTATTTTGATCAGAAACCCAAGGTTTTCGGAGCCAAAACATATGAAGATCTATATATATGACCAAAATGGACCTAAACTGCCCAAATTTTTCTACGGTCAACTTTGCCAGTAAAAGATGTGTCTATCCAGGAATAGATTACCGTAGCTTATTTTGCAAAATCTTACGGAATTTCGAGTCCTCAATGCTCTTTAACTTCGTAGTTTATTCGGCCTTTTTAACTTTTTGAGTCCAGCGTCACTGATGAGTCTTTTGTAGACGAAACGGGCGTCTGGCTTACAAAATTTTAATCCTGGTATCTATGCATGAGTTTATTTATATATTGAAAATTGATGATGAAGTACGGCGTTGGTAATTAATGTAACTTGTGCAAATGTAAGTATTTTTTACTATTTTATTTTATCTGCAGAACTCTTTTAAATATGTATAACGATTTGAGATTATAGATTCTGATCCTATTTTCTCTGAAGCCAATAATAAGATTCATTTCACATGTACTTTTCCGGACTAACACAAATCATCTCAAACTATGAATCCTGTAGTAACTAAAGAAGATGGGTTTCAGATAAGGGCAATAAATTTTAAAAGGCTATTTAATTAAAACTTCAGGTGATCGAAAATAGTCTGAATAACTTCACAGTAGGTATAGTGTCCGACTGGGACCGTGTTTCTTCGAGTGATTTGATCGGGTTTTTTCGAATGTGACCACGTTTTTTCGAGTGAATCTGATAAAAATGTAAACAAACAGACTTCTTTTTGTAAGACGTGAAATAGATGCTTAAACTTAATATATAAGATCAGACACTGTAAGCTAGTATTGGTGATGAAAAGAAATCATCGCCCTTACATTATTTTGTGTTCTAAAAGTTTAATTTAGCTTTACAATGCTTTTATTCCAAAATATAGAATAAAGCTATTTTTATACAAGTACCAATGCAAATGTCAAAAGAAATGTATATTTGGAATCTATATATCGTTAGATATACATCCACTTTATAAAAATTCTTGTTATTGCATTGAGAAGGACATTTTTAGAATAAGTTCATTTTTATATTGCCGTACTTTTTCGAGAGCAGTCCGGGTTTTCTGAGGGCGGTCCAGGTTTTGATCGAGTGATTAAACAAAATTTCAACGGCTTAAAATGTTATATGTCAGTGCGATTACGTTTAAAAAACAATGAAAAGGTTCAAATAAAGTACTTTTCAATGCACGAAACCAATGCATTTAACCAGTTTGATAATACTGTAGTACGTAACACGTACATTCGTAAAAAGCATCGTATATTTGTATCTATATTATTCTTTGCTACATCTTATAAATTGCATGGATACCGGCATTGGTATATTTGGATAGATCAATCATGTCCACACCCATGTAAATATGGTGAAACTATCCAACAAGTCAACGCCCAGGTACACATGTTGTATCAATCCAAACATACGTATATCGATGTCGATTCAACCAAATGTGGATATCATACAGTAAATATTCATGTTGTAAACACTATTAATGTGAACACAGACATATATATAAAGAAAAGGGAATGTGGTATGAATGCCAATGAGACAACTATCCCCAAGAGTTCAAATGACGAAAGTATATATAGGTCACCGTACGGCCTTCGACAATGAGAAAACCCTATTCCTTATAGTCCGCTCTAACAGACCCCAACATGAAAAAATTGAAACAATAAAACGAGAAAACTAACGACCTAAGTTTTACAATACAAAGTACAAAAAAAAAAAAATATAACGGACATGAACCAACGACAACCACTGAATTACAGGCTCTTGACTTAGAACAGGCATATAAAGATTGTGGCGGGGTTAAACTTGTTTGTAAGCCCTCGACCCTCCCCTAACTTTGGACAGTGGTGTTACAGCACAAAATAAGAACAAACTGTAAAACTCAGTTACAAATGGCATTACTCAATAGATCGGAATGAAGCACAGACAAACCAACTTACATAAAAAATAATAGATACAAAGTATCGATATAAGAATACTCTCGATTACTGAAAGCTGGTTCAAAGCTAGTTACAGCTAATAAATAAATCATGTTTCAAAGACTAAAGTATGAATACGGTATACGTACAATGTTGGATTGAGACTTACGTACATTGTGTAAGCTAAGCGGGTATTTTTTTAAAAACAGAAAATACATCCTAGATGTTTCATTTACTATTTGTCTTGATGATAATTTGTTTTATCGTTCTATGAATGGAAAACAAGAACAATTTTCAAATGCTACTACTGTGATGAGGAGTATGATCAAGCGTATGTTATACTTAGTCACACAGCAATAAACACCATGCTGGCTTCCTTTCCATCAGTTAGCAGTGCTTTAAAAAACGAAAAATATGGATCTCTATCTAGACATTACAATTACCAATGTATATCTACGGAACTCTGCGAAAGACATGAATTAAATAAACGAGGTGTACGCTATTGTATACATATTTGTCTTATTATTATTTCAAAAGGATCATATTAAAGCTTATAGATTATTTATTTCATTGTTTAACATATATTCCATTCAATTCAAATTTTTTTGTCAATAGGAAATAGTACAGGGGTGGATTAAGTGTATTTTTCCCCTGTTCTCGGTTCTAACGACAGTTTTACAAAGAATCCAGTAATTTCTAATATATCTTAATACTGCAAGGTTATGGTAAATAGAATTCAGAACAGAAAATTATCAATAAATTGAAAAGGGTTAAATTTGATCAACATAGTAATCCGTTTTGTTACTTATTAGGAGTGTACAATATTGCCCTTCGCTAAATTACAGCTACAAACTAGAAAATATTAGTTTTTAAGGCCAAAATGCTTTCTTTTTTATTCACATTTTCTTTGAAAAACCCGGACCATTTGTTTAAGAACCCGGAATTTTTAAATGTTGCTCTCGAAAAAACACGGACACTGTAAAACACTGAATTGTTAGTGCATTACCAGGAAATTGTGCTTCGTTTGTGCTCAAAACATGTTTAGTATTAGAATAAGATGAACAGTCATGAATACAACTATTATATACGCGAAATAGCAGTAAATTGATCTGATCGCATGTAATATAACTTGAAAAAACCTGATCTTCACTCAAAAAAGTGGACCGATTCACTCGAAAAAACACGATCTCCGCCGGACACTATACCTACCGTGAACTTAAGAAATAATCAAAATTTTCCTTTGAATTGACATAGCGGAAAGTGAAGTTAAAGGGTAATGCTAGCTTCTTTTCATTTTTCCTGTTTGAAGTCGGGTTTATGTTGTTAAATTAATATATTGGCCTAAAAGTAAAGAAGCATTAAACTTTTGCAAGATGTTGTAAATACCTTTCTTTTTCTGATACTGACATACCTGTCTCCTTATCAAAAATGATACATACAAAAGTCCTCTTTAAATCTTTAAATTAATAATCACAGAGATCAACATAAAGACTGATATATCTGTCTCATAGAAGATAGGTTCTCTTCTACTAATGTTCTCTCCTTCTGTTAAACAACCGGTCATAAATGTTGTTTAATATGAAGCCTCCATGAAATTTCGTATCACATTAATTTCCTGATAAGTGGTTCTTAGCAGGAATTAAAACAGTAATAGCTAGTTCGTTTATGTTTTTCTAATCAATTCTATATGAAAGTAACCAACGAATTATAAGCTCCGCCCATCTAATCTAACAACACTATTTTACATATTGTGCGTGTACTTCACGCACATGGTCATGTTTTGAAAAATAGCAAATTGTATTAAAGTAAGAAAAGAAGTTGACACTATATTTTGTTAATAGAAATAATTAAAAATGATATTAAACAAAAAATTAATATCATATGATATACATTTAATTATGATTATCGATATCTCCACTTTGTAAATGTAAGCCGTAGGATATAATTGATTTTACGTGGAACAGATTCAAAATGTTAATAAATAAAGGCAACAGTAGTACAATCTCCGTCGCAGAGTTTATATCCGTTCCTTACATGCTCCGCAATACTACACTTCATATTGAGTGTAGTGTTACGTAGTATTGAACGGAACGGATATGATCTCTGCGCCGGAGATTGACAGTAGTATACCGCTGTTCAATATTCATAAATCGATTAAGCGAAAAAATATCCGGGTCACAAACCAAAACCGAGGGAAACACATCAACTATAAGAGGAAAACAACGGAACAACAGAAACACTGAACTGCAACGAAAACAAACGCCAACATACACAGAAACGGACTATTTGATAACAACTGCCATATTCCTGACTTGGTGCAGGACATTTTAAGAAAAAATGGTGAGTTGAACCTGGTTTTATGGCTAGCCAAACCTCTCGCTTATATGGCAGTGTTAAAAATACCGCTAAAATGACAACATTACGGTACAGGAATACAGTACAAATAAACGCAAGAACACTCAAGAGAGAGAAACCCATAAATAAACAATATAATAGTACATTACACAGAAAACACAGAATAACAACGGACACCTCCAATGAATTCACAACTAAAAACGAATTATAAACTGTGCGTCACATTAATGTATCAACGCCACAAAAATGACGTATATTGTGACGTTTATATTATCACAGGTAAATTTCTAGAAATAGAATAGATTTGTTTTATTGCAGACACGTACAAGAATATAAGATAGAGTTTGTATGGTGTTATTTTATGTATTTTCTAACCATGACAAGAATATTAAATGGAAATGTGTTTGTAATGGTGTTATTATTTGTATTTTCTAACCGTAACGGTACCAATTTTACTGCATCAGATGAGCATTTTGACAATAAATGCCTCTTCAGTGATGCTCGAGTCCAAAATTTTTGTTAACAAGACCTATACAAACGTTGAAGAGCTGATAAAACCGAAAAGGACCAAAAGTGTAATCAAATCCAGACATGGAATCAGAGCTATGCGTCAGGAAGATGTATTCCTTAAATTTAATTGATTTTCTTTATAAATGCAAATTTCAATCAAACCGTTTCCGTATTTTCATACCAGTACCAAAGTAAAAGCAGTATGATTTTAAAAATGGGACAGAAATTTCTTAATTTAGATAACGATACAAGGGAAAGAGAACAAATGTTGTACTTTATCTTTAACTATATCCAAGATAATAAATTGAGAATGTTAAGATGGAAATTTCTACATTATATTTTACCAACCAAACAATTACTTTTCGCTTGGAAAATGACTAAAACTCCTTTATGTAATATATTTAATGTCATTGAAGATTATGAACATTAATTTATGACATGCAAATATCTGAAATTATTTTGGGATAAAAAAAAACAAAACTAATACTAGATACACTTAAAATAGGACATCATATAATATCACTTGCATCACTTTTGTATGGATACAAGATAAACGAAACAAATTATTACAATTATACTTTTTACTATATATAAAGTATATTATATATCCGAGCAGAAAACAGAACAAATGAATGTGTTTGAAATTCTTAAAAATGAACTTCTCCACTCCAACATTACGAAATATCGACAAATAAACAAGGAAAATTTAAAAATGTCTACAATTTGGTTGCAGAAGAAATTAATTTATCTTCTAAAACTAAAATTTATAATATATCATATTACTTTCTTTTTAATCTGTTGCATATTATTCATAGCTAAACTGAATTGGCTACTGGGCTGGTGATACCATCGGGGACTAACAGTCCACCAGCACAGGTATCGACCCAGTGGTAGTAATAACATTAACGGTACAAATTTTACTGAATCAAGTGCGCAATTCAAAAAAAAAAATGTCGATCATACATACAAATATCTTGTTTTAATGAAGAAATAAATCATACTTGATGGAAAAAACCACCGTATTCAAATAAAAAGTTCTCTGAAACTGATATCATCAAAATATATATAGCAGATAATCGAAATTCCTATGAGAACCAACTGTGTTCTCTTTCTTGTCGAATTGTTACAAAATTTATACAAGATTTTCTAAGGAAAAGAAGTTAGCATTATCCTTTGACTTAATGTTTCGCTAGATACTAATAGGTGATCTCCTCTCTCTAAATAATTAAACGTTTGGTGAATATGTTGAACGCATTTATTCAATCTAATTTGGAATAAAGAGAAAGCACATATGCAGTTATGTCTGTTTCCAATATTCACATACGTCTAGAAATTTAAAAAGAGGGTCTTTTGAGAACTAAATGCAGCTTTGCAATTGTGAATTTGCCATTTCTATGAAGCAACATTCAAGCAGTGACTGTATACGGAGTATATATCCTCCAAGCTGATACGATATTTTAGAACGTATTATTCCGATAATGATTTTAAATTGCAATGGATAGCTTCAGGCAAGGGAACTATTGAACCATGGGTTCCTAATGGTACAGCCGAGGTCAATCCCTTCGAAAGTTTTACGGACACCATCATAATTTAGTTTACCGTTATGGAATATCTGTATCACAGATGGTCGTGGATATTGTCCAATTATCGTATCGTCAATCTTGTCCTACTTCCTCAAAAATAATATAGCCGAGTGCGACTAATTACCGAATATTACTTGCAATGCATCACGACGGGTGCTACTAGTGAAGCTTACTCTGACAGAGCACCGGAGATCAGCCCGGTTTTTGATGGCATTCGTGTTGCTCTGTCTTTGGTTTTCTGTGAAATGTTTTGTAGACTATATGTCTTTTCGTAGTTTGTCCTTTTGATCATGTTGTTGTCTGTTTTCTCAGAATTATATCTTCGGGCTCTTTTGTTGACAGATTAGTGTTAGCATTAGGTTTAGTAAATTTCGATGGCAACGTGATCTTTCTCATAACAAATTACAAGTATAACATATAAAACAAGAAATCAAATGGTCTCCTATTAATTTTACAAGACTATATAAAATAAATATATAACTAAAATAATAAAACTCTTAAGGTACATACTAGTTATCTACGGTCAATATATTTTCCATATTTGGCATAACTTTTTATGATTAGCGATATCGATTGAGCTAAATATTAAATAAAATATAATGGTATGTATGAAAGTCTTATTAGTATAAACAAAATGAGATGTGGGGTATATATCGATAAGGCTGTAACCCAACGAAACATAAACACAATATATCATGCGTTATGTTGTTGTCTACATATTGGATTGAATAGTTACATTCACAGTTTATCCAGTAGTTAGGCCAAATAATATCAGTGTAATATAACATAAATCCACATTTTTTGTGTGATGTTTTTCCAAGCAGTATTTAAATATTTTGGGAAATGATTTCAACTTTTAAAGGCACATTTAATATTGTTATTCAAGAATTCAAATTAGTTTTATTTAATTATATCGAATGGGAAATGTTCAAACAGTTATTACAGAACACAATAGACTAGACGTTATTCAATTTAAAAGACGCCTCTGTACAGACCAATAAATTTGCTGATAAATACTTTCACTCACCAAGTTTCATTTTCAAGACACAAAACGTCTTGGAGGTAAAAAAAATAACCCTGAGTGATTCAATATTTTATAAACAGTATATCTAAGGAAAATGACGTATCAAATGTATTTCATGTTGAAACAAAAGTTCTAACTACTGGTCATACCCTCAGGGACGAAACTTACCTTAATGAATTTTGACATGTACAAAGGCATACTTCAACCAATGTAATAACATTTTAATGGAAATATATAAATACAATGTCTAATTCTGATAGTTGAAGAAGTTTTGAAACATACGCTTAAACTCATTCTCCCATTCGTTTTTTTTTTTAACTTATCTTATCTTATAACATTTTTTTACCGAATGGGATCATATTGTCTTACAAATTTCATTTGAAAAATCTAAATACGATAACCAATCTCAATCTCTGTGTGTTTCCTTTTTGATAATGTATATAAATCATTTGTCGTGATTCACTTTTTTGCATTTCTGTAACATTGCTTGTGATGTTCTCTTCCATGATGAAAAGGCATAAATGTTTGATTGTGACTTCCTGTTTATTTAAAGAGGTCAGTAGCACTAATTCAAAGATATACTTTTAATGAAAACGGAAACTAAAACACGCAAAATTTACCAGAGACGGTTTGAGTTTTTTATAACAACTTTTTTTATAATAACTTTTTTATAATAACGCCAGAGTTCATGTTAAAATTACGATTCGGTCCCAGTGCTTAAAATCCCTCGATCCTTTATGCTTCATGGGTTGATTTGGCATACATAAATGAAATATAAAAATAAGTAAGCAACGAACGAGGTTGTTAAATGTGATATATGCTTTTTTGTGCTTCTTTGTTAAATATTTGTTTGTTTTGTTGTGATTAAGATTGTGACACGGTGTTGACTGCTGTACCCCTATTTTGACAGTTTTACCTATTATGTCTGTTTGTTTTATTCAGGCATCGTTGTCAATATAATGGAATTTGATACAACTGTCATACAAGTGAGAGGTTTAGCGCTATGAAACCAGGTTCAATCCACCATTTTCTACATAAGAAAATGCCTGTACCAAGTCAGGAATATGACAGTTGTTGTCCATTCGTTTGATGTGTTTGTGCTTTTGATTTTGCCATTTGATTAGGGAATTTCCGTTTTGAATTTTCCTCGGAGTTCAGTATTTTTGTGATTTAACTTTTTAACTCTAGAGCTCCAAATGTTTTCTACTTTGGGGCATAGGTGGTAGAGCAAAATTGAGTGTTTTTGCCTCTCCAGTTTTCAGTGAAAATTGTGAAAGACGTAAAATAAAATAAAATATGAAATGTTTTACTTTGTAATATATTTATTTATGCATATCTAAAGTCTTAATATTTATGGTTTTTGTCGAGGATTTTTTTTTTGTCACGCATTTCTTACACCCTCTTACCATTAACACAGCACTCCTAGATGACCCTAAATTTGTCCCTGTCTAATTCTGGCTGTAAGAGTTCCAGATGATGGTAAATCAGACCATTGCAGCAAGGACGGGTATCTTTATTTTGATGAAATTGATACATAACATTATGTCAGATATTCATATTTAAACTATAGTTGATAATACCGTAACAATTAAATAAGAAATCATGTATTCCAGTTGATACCTTTTTCGTTTATCCAATTATTTACACTTTGGAGAGTATATGAAATATGTCGACGAATGGCAAGTTTAACGGGTATTCTAATAGTCTCATAACATTGAAAATAATTGTCCTTAGGTTAAATTTCTTTAAATGTTGTTATCTTCTTCTGTTCGTTTTGTCTCCTACCATGTGTAACTACCCAATGATAACATTTGCGTTCTATGTATTCATAAATTAGAGATAAAACAGCTAACATCACTCCAATTCCGGTTAAATAGAACGCAAATTGAAAATCCGAAACACTGATGGATTTTGCGTCCGTAATTGACGTTTCTTCACAATGTTCTGGCTTTGGCCATGTTTTCAACATCCAAGTCTGAATCAATCCAGTTTCAATGATTGCGACGATTCTTCAAAAATAAAATGAGGTAAATATAGAAATCATGATAAGTACGTAGCCGATGACAAAAAAAATCCGTACAAATTATAGTAATATATTAAAACAATACTTAATATGAAAATTCATTGTGTCTGTTTGTATACGCTTTAAGTGCAAACTATATATTAATCAGAATAGAAAGCAAAAATGTACAATGAGAGAGCAAACCAATTTATATAATCTTATGAGTTTGGATTGATCACTTGGTACACAAACACAACGTTTATAATAATTACACATTTTAAAGCTGTTTTCTTCATACATTGGTGTTATGGTGGGTATATTGCTATTCAGCTATTGACTCCATTATTTGTTAAATAGATCCATGACCGATAGATGAAATTTCGAAATGAACTGAAGAGCAAAGATTTACATTCGTCATCTTGTAGTTTTATATCATTTAATAGAAAAACAAAGATATGGTGATTTAGTTTGGATACTATTCATATGAAATAAGATATGTTTAGTAAACATGGTAAAGGCAGTGCGTTTGGATTTGTTAAAAAATACACAATAAATTTTGTTGTATGACTATAACAGCAATGCATTTAAGTGTTGTTACATCGCTGTCTCATTGCCGTCGACCAACGTCTCATTTTTATTCATTATATGAATTATAGTCATGTTACATTTCTTAACGCGAAGCGGTATGATTTGCTCTATCAATGTTCTTATTAGGAAACTATTTTGAATTTAAGAAAGTAATAAACCACCTCAATTATATGTATGCTCATAATATTGTCTTTCATTCATGCTATTATTCCAAAGTCTGAATCTATTTCAAAGATCAAAGTTTACATGTTTGCCGAATGGTATTGTAAAGTTTCAGGCTGATATTGTGCTTTAATGTCAAATCGGCCACAGAGCAATATTGTTTAAATCTGACGAAAACATGAGACTAGTCAAACAGATAAATATTTCAATTTGTTCTATTGTTCCAAACAATATTCTTGTTACTACTTTACGAATTTAATGTAGCATTAATTTGATCATCATCCCAATTGTATTCTATTAATCAAATTTTTCACAAGATGTCTTACAAATGTTTACATGTCGTTTTGTTTTGTTTTGTTTTAGGTTTTTTCGGGGTTGTTTAAATGCAACTGTTAACCTTACTCACTCATCGGAAAAAACTTTCAAAAATGGAGAATTGTTTGGCAAGGGAAGAGCTATTAGAAGTGGATGGAAATCATCAGTTGATATTATCGACATGTCACAACTTTGTCCTATAGCCATATCTAGGTATGTCCTTTCTCCAATAAATGCGTAATTTCCACCTCTAACTTTACGTATTTGTTCTGCAGGATCGCTACTTAAAACTGATGAATCACTCTGATTAAATTCTAATATCCCATTCCATAACTTTCTTCGTTCTGGCAACTCTGAATTCTGTACAAAAAAACATGTAAAATTAAAAAGTTTATTACTAATTGTTGAAGGCCGTACGGTGACCTATACAGGGTTTGAAATTAGCAGGGGCCCACTCGCCAATGGCCCCTAAAATTTGGGGTGGATACTTAAATAACTGCTTTTCTTGTATAGGACTATATATGTGGGCTACAAAATTTAAGCTGTGGGCTACCATTGCCAAAGTCTTAAGTTCAATCCCTGCTATAGTTGTTAATTTTAATTTCTTTGTCATTTGGTCTCTTGTGGAGAGTTGTCTCATTTGCAATCATACCACATCTTCTTATTTTTATATTACGCTGCATGGCTGCAATTTCCTGCTGATCTGTATATACTAACCTGACAAATGCTTTGCAAAACATAAATTATTTGCCGACAACCTATTTGATGTCATTGTATGCATGATATTTCAAATTACATGAATGGTTATACCAAATGACAATTAGCCTTAACCCCTGACAAATATTTATTTATAAAATTTAATAATTTATAAGTGAATTTGACAAACATGATTCGTCCTTTCTTTGTGTTTGTACTATTTTTTTCTTATCTTTTAAATAAAAAGATGTGCAATGTTGCCAGTAAAATATGTGTTGTCTTTACCACCATCAAGCTAGTATGTCAATCAAAATGTAAAGCAACACCCGACACAATTGCTAAGAGCGGTTTAAAATTGCAGAAAACATTGCATTGATATAAGTAAATTGCATACTTGTTTATAAAAGATGTCTTGTTTCGGAAGTTCTGATTGTCATGTTTCTGCTCTTTTTGATGATAATGATGGTTACGTATTTAAATATCAATTATGATTGCCTTTTGAAACTGAATGTCAATATCGAAAGTTTATCCCAACAATGATAAGCTTGGTACTTGTCGTTGACTTCCACTTGAAGATGTCATTCTGATTAATTATATTTTTGTCTTTGTCGACTGCCGGTTGTTACCGCTGAACGTTATTCCAACCTTTCGAATGTGCTTGTATTAACGTCAGTTTTCTAAACAAAGTTTTTTTTGGAGCCCATATACATGTTTATTGGTCTTTAGTCTCGATACAAAAAGAGGGACACTTGTTGTAGCATTGGTAAATGAAATTTGTTCACGGTCAGTTTCTTATATACAAGAATGAATACGATAACTGAAACAGGTTGAAGACAAGCACAAAAAGTATCAAAAAATCTTTCGTAAAAAACACCATTTTGAGCAAGATATTTGGAACTAAATATAAAATAGGAAATCAGGTACCAAGAAGGATTGACATATTTCATTCCAGTTCAAATATATTGATTCCCTGTCATGTTCAGTCTACCAATTTTGTGATCTGGAAATGAAAACAGCGAGAAGGAGTTCGCATTCTTATATTTATCATTTTTGTCTGATATTTTACTACTTAAAACTTTACACAAGACTAAGGAGGACTATGAAAACCATAACTGAAGCAATAGACAAAACTATGGCCAAAAGAAAAACAGACAAAACTATGGCCACAAGAAAAACCGTGTCCAAAAAGAAAAACGACGATAAAAAAAAAACAACAGTCTTAAAACTTTACGCAGAAAACCAAATGACAGAGCAACACGAACCTTACCAAAAAGCGGAAAGATATTCAGCGATCTGGAAGGTTTAATGGATGCCTCACTAGAACCATTTATTTCCATGTCACTACTGTTAAAATGAGCTGTTAAGTAATTTTCAGGGAATAGGCATGATACAATATCAGTTTGTAAAATTTCCCCTATCTATTATTAGTTCCTTGTATACGAAATATAATTTGCCAAATTTCAGTCAATGTTTGTGACACGTGGTATCATGATAACAAACTTACACCTCAATACATTTTTAAAATGTTGTACAATCATCTTAACCGAAAACTAAAACACTCTTGAAATTTTTTACCGTAAAATTAAAGCTCTAATTCTCTATCGCTCAAATAAACGTACGGTGTAACACGTTTCTATAAAACAGTATTACCCTTATATTAAAAACGTAATGTGCATTGCAAATTTTAGTTTGTTTCAATATCGTCCCTTTCTTTGCCCAAACTTTAGATAAGTATTTCAATTTAAACAAATTAAACCCTTATTGTTGTTGCTTGCGTACTATCTTTCTTTAAAGAAATTAAATATTAAAATATTAAAAAATGTTACATCAGAAAAAAAGTCACAATCAAATGGAAACAACGACAGAATGCCCATATCGTCTTTAAATAAAGCAATAATTGTAGTTATGAACTGTTTTAATCAGGAAACAACCTCTGGTAAACTACTGACTTGAATTTATACGAAAACGTCTAACCTTTTTCAATCATCTAAATAAATGAACGTAAACTACTAAAATATAAGTTACCTTTAAAATTGTTTCGAATACTGTTTCACCAGCTGTACCCCATTTATAAGTATTTTGTGCAACTAGTCCTTCTACGTCATTGAAAGGTAATGTTTCCTTTGTCACAGTTAAGAAAGCCACAAAATTACCACTGTAAGTGGTCACTATTATGATGCAGAATATCCACCAGCAACTAAGAAGTGTCCTTCCTGCTGACGAAGCTGCAACGTGCTCTCCACCTGAAATAATTTTGGAATGCAACATATATTTTATTGCTATATTTTGACGGTATATATTGTCCTGAAAAATATTTATATGTTTAAAAAGATAATATGACTATCAAAAGGATGGATGAAAAGAATAACTTAAAGAAAGACAACTGTTTTATTTAAATATTTAACAAATGTTTCTTGGGAAGTTATGAAAAAAGAAAACCTACCTTGGCAAAGTAATGCTCCGTACATGTACCAGAACGAATCAGAGAAATGATGCAGTCCCCTGATCTTCATTCTACCAGCAACCTGTCTGTAAAACGGGTTATACTTTTCGAACAGGAACAGAAGAAATGTTATTACTGGCAGAGAAATTCCAACACAGAGATAGACCATTGGATTTAATGGGTCAACTAATTTCGTAGAATGCGATTGAACTGGTTTCTTAATGATGATTCCTGATTTTTCATGAAAATATGGCTGTGTAAAATCTGCCACAGTTTCTCTGTGTGCATCTATAATAAGTGGCGCTGCAACCAAATCTACTTCCTGAAACAAACATCCATACTGCGTATGCTTATATCGACTTTACTAACTAAACTACGTTACTAAATATGTTAATAAATCGACATCCATTCTTTTACAGCCGAATTTTAGTAAAATTTTGATGATTGAATTGTTTTTGTCTTTTCTTATGAAACGTGCAATCATTTCGCTTTGTCTGTTATTTTTCTATTTATTCATTTGTTCAAGCATACTTGATCCTGACTCACTTATTTAATTGTTTCAAGAGGTTGTTTTAGATGGGATAAACCGTTACCATAGATTTTTAACTAATATCTGCCTGATTTTATCACTGCAGAATTTGTACAGTTCATTATAAATGAACCTGCAAAGTGATAACAAAATTAGATTGTGGTTATATTTTGATTTCAATTCTATGACTCGTATAATATGATATTTATGAAATTAATTTAGTTCAACTTTTTTACATTATATGTGATATTAATGACGATAATGATCCATTGGATATTGTGTAGTGTATCTTTTACGTAGGGGAATAATCGAGTTATGATAAATTTCTGTTAATGATTTGTTAATTGAACTTCAAAGAACATGTGTTTGTTGGTACTCGACAAAACTGTCTTTACCGTGATAAGATAATATACTTCAACTTTACCGCCCTTTCTTGTCTCTAAAATTAACCAACATAAAATACCATGACAAAACAAAACAAATAATTCTAAATTCAAGTTCAGCTAATCCGGTAATTCCATTCCATAAAGAGCACAAATATTTTAACAATATTTTGAAGATAGATCGAGTGTCTGTCTTCATCTTGGAATTGTAAAGTGGTAAAACAACTTTCGGTCTATATCTATAATGCAATACGCAAATTTTGAGACAGAAATGCAATTCATTGGTAAGTCTTAAATCACAATGTTGAAAAGTGTGTGACCTTATTCATAAATACAACTGCTTTAAAAAAAAAAGAATATATTGTGTTTGATTACGTTCTAACTTAAACATATAAAGGGCATAACTCAGATAATTACATTTTATACAGGAATCTATAGGAAATTAACTTATTTTGTTTCGTATCAATGGTGCCAAATTTTTCTAGTTGTCTTCTTAAAGCACGTGATAAGAGCTATTCTTTTGATTTCATTGTGAAACTATAACGTTAATTTTCCTTCTCAATCACTTAAAATTGGGTTTTCCATGTATAATCCTTACAGAACCAGACAATGTTGGAGTTTCTGTAGCTTTAAAAAAAAAACGCTCCGTGACCCATACTTTTTATAATGTTTTTGAAAATAGCATGACATATTTAAATTTTGTCAAAGTATTAAAATTTTAATTCATTTTTATTCCAAAGTTCAGCGGCTCTTTTCACAAAAAATCTTAAGAGTAAAAATACTCGTAAGTCATACACATGTCAGTATAACTTACGATCAATTTTTATCGTAAGATTTTTTTGTGAAAAGAGTCGCAGGAAAGTTATCAGTTACCTTGCTTTAAGCATGATTAGACATAAAGATATACATATATGGAAAACACATGTAAACACAATAAACGTGTCTTTCTCACATCAGATACTAAATAGATAGACTGAGCTCAGGTCTATACAGCAATTTAATATTCAGATTAAAGATACTGTATATTTGAGATTGAAGTGAAGCAAATTTTATCCTCTAAAATATGTGACTAATTTTGTTTTAAAGCGGGGGAAAACATAACATATTGTGCATTAAAGGGCATACGATACAGTTTTGATCCTATGGTGTTTTTTTTGTGAAAATTTGCATACAAGATACCTTCATGTGCTTAAATTAGAGATAAATGAGGTAGAAATTTTAGACATTTACTTAAAATTTCGGTTTTTTTGACATTTCTACACTTTGGACAGATAAACCTAACCTTTTTTGTTTCAAAAGATAAACACATGCGGATTTTTGTAACCAGATTTAGAATATCTTCTGTACAAACTATGCTCTTAATTTGTTTAATAATTCTTTGTAAATTATTATTTTTTCTTTTATTTCCAGAATTTTAGAAATCAAAACCGGTATTTTTTGTCTTATATTTATGTATTTTAAAAAAGAATCAGCGGTGATTTTTTCATGAAAGTTGCAGTATCAAGTCAAATGTCATTTCAAAAAAGCGGTGTCCATATACTCATTTTCAAATTCATGATTAAAATCACTCGATAAATGAATCTTTTCCCGATGAGTCGCAGTTTAACGTCGCGAAAAATAACATTTTACGTTAGCAACGTCATTACCTCCCCTGTAACTGTATCGTATGCCCTTAAGTCACGTAAGAGGTTAGAACCTTTTCAGAAAGTTTGTTATGACAACTTGCTGCATTATTACCAAATTCCTTTTTCCAAGCTAACTTCCATTGCTACAGTAGATGAGATTAATATTCATTTATGTTCTGTTCATATAAATCTACATAATATAAAAATAATGAGGTGCGGTATGATTGTCAATGAGTCAATTATCAATTTCAAACTCACTTTACGTTGTAACTGTCCTAACATACCATTCCAAATGTTATCGCTCGATGCCACTCCCCATTTTCCATCTGGTGGATGTATTAGTTCATATCTACAAAATATGAATAATACATGACATAAATTAGAGTAAAAGGGACACCGGTGATGAGGGAGTTATCTACCCATACCAGATTTTTCCACACAATTGTCAATAACTTCGACATACTGTTGTCTTATATTTCATTTCATTGATATGAAATTAAATTATGAAACTTATTAAACTATCATAAAGAGTTTATTGAAATCACCTGATGGAAAGGAGTGATAATTCTTCCTTTTTAAAACCTATCTGTCAACTTTGACCTATCAAAAGAGTTCACTTTATTCTTTTTTTTTTAAATTTTAATGATAACTTCTGTTTAAACCTTATGCCAAATAAGCGCCTTTCCTTATTGCTAGGAAAGAGATCTAATGTAAAAAAGTTTGAATACGTTTTATGTCGGTACATACGTAAAATTTAGTCTGTGTGATAATTCTTTAAGTAGTTCAATGGTCATTCCTTTATAATCTTGTGTTACTTCGTCGATCTCAATATATGGCTTCCACTTGAAAATACATATATAAGAATCAACGTTCGTGTTAACAATTACTAATACATCATAAGTTTATTTTTGCTATGGTATGAGGTGATTCGAAGTATCAATAAGTTATATCAGCTTTTGTTTTATGTTTTTGTTAATAAATCGAAGAGAATTACAGAAGATATTAAAGAGACCGGATTTGAACTTGCATTAGCAACACCACGTCTGCTCCATGTAGAGCAGAAACTGCTCACCCTTCCGGAGCACATGAGTTCACCCCGGTTTTAAGGTGGGGTTCGTTTAGCTCGATCTTTAGTTTTTTATGTAGTGTTTTGTCGATTTGGTCGTCTTCTTGTCGTCTTTCGTATATTGCCATGTCGTTGTCAGCTTTTCTTCGACTAATGAGGTTTGAATATCCCTCTTTTTAAAATAGAATCAACCATATGAAATAATGTGAGTGAAATGAATCATGTATAAAGTGCAAATTAAGAGTACGTAATGCTAATGGATTGGTTATGACTATCAGACCTGATTCAAACATTTGTTTTCGACTCGATCTTTAGCAATATATTGATCGTTTAGAATACCCTTGCTCTTTTTTGCATAGATCCGGATTCAGAACTTTCGTGTATAACTGCTTCTTCTGCTATCTTTGTAACGTGTTATTAGTTCAATATCAATTTCAAGCCAGTAGAATCTTAGCCACAATAGTATGATACCAATCAGACATAACTGTTGTTTATTCTATGGACTTGGATGAGAATTGTACTGCTTTTTTTATATGTTCTTCATTATAATGGAGTTATTATAAAGTATATGTTTTATACATAATAATAAATTCTGTAAGATGGCACATCCAAAATATGTCATTGACTAATGAGAGTGAATTTCCCTTTAGGTATAGAACTACTTATTCGGCCCGGTCAGAAAGAACATACAAGAAAGTAGTACATATTTTAAACAAAATAGTTCCTACGCATAGCTTTGACTTTGTCAATAAGCTAAATATTTGGGTAATTTTGGTATCAAATGAAAGTTTAAAGACTTGGGATCACTGTAGAACCCTTGTTAAAAGTTTCTTTTGAATAATGAAAAATAGGAGGGCATTTTTTGCCCTGTTGCTCAGATCAGAATTACCTGTTTTTGTACTACCCAACTTTGGGGAACCAGTGCGCTCTAATATGCAATTAAAGGTATGTTGATTGATTCAGCACAAGTCAGTATAAGATATAGTTTTGACATGAAATGACTTTCACTTTATTTAAACTTAATACAAAATAGCTATGAATGCCTGAAGTTGCAGAATTTAACATATAAAGCAAGGGGGTATGAATTAGTGGTGTTATTCCTTTATTATCACCCGTCACTCTTTCAGTAGTTATTTGATGTTGGAGTGTATATGATATGAAACTATTAGCTTCGCATCGTGATGCAAATCAAAAACGTTACGTTTTTCGGGTATTCAGATAAATTAATTGCCTTGGATGAGAATTGTACTGATATATTTATATTTTTTTCAGAATAATTGAGTTAAACTTTGAGTACTGTAAAATCAGAAATTATTGCGTGCATTTATTATTGCGATTTTCGAAGAATGGACAATAATGCGATATGCGATTTCGGAAAAATATGTGTGCATATATATGTATTAGATATGAGAATGCGAGTTCTTATTATTGCGATACTTACACAGTAACATCATTCGCATTTATAAAAACCTCCCAATAATTTCTGAATTTACAGTATATGTTTCCTTATATTTAATAATCACTCTGTAAGATGGAATATCCCAATATAAAGTGTTATTGTTTCCTTTTGGAACTCTTACATTAAGTTGTGACACGAACTTTCTATTGGGTTTCGATCTAAAACTATACAGATGCTAACAAAGAACTTAATATTTTTTCAAGATCATTCTGTCATTAGGATTTATTATTGTTATTATTGTAAATGGCTGAAATAATCCTGCATTAGCTCACCTAGTATAACCTCTGCATAAATGATAAGAAAGATAGTTTAACTTTGTCCTCATCCTAGCCAAAACATAATTTATATATTTTTTTTTTTTTTTTTTTTTTGCTTGATAACATCTTCTTTTTTAATCGACGTTTTTTCACCCTTTTTCATAATATTAAATCTGTCAATCAAACGTATAAAAAAAAGTCCTGAACTATAGCAATTGATATTTTTTTTTCATTTACCACCACCACTATTGTAAGGTTATGTATTTTGTTCTCCACTGACAAAGACAACGACTTTAAGATGTTGCGTTGAGGTTTCCTCCAAATGACAATTTAAGGGTCAAAATACATTTTCTGGGGAAATTATGATTTTTGTTTCAATGTTCATTTGTTCTTTAACTATTCTGGTTGCAATTAAAACGTGTAATGTTATATATGTTGACGACACGCTGATCTGGTTTATCGCTATTGCATATCTGTCACAGAGGATCATGGAAACATACATGTTAAACTTTTTGAAGCCATAATCCCGGTTTTTTTTTTTTTTTTTCAATTGTTACATCATCGAATGCGAATTATTCACCAGATTTGTATCCCAAGAAAAACTAGACGCATGAAACTTGTAGATTATGAACAGTTTCTTCCTTTCCGGGGTACCTCATTCAACTCAACTCAAGTTTAGTTAATTTTTTAATTTGTGTTCAGTGTTTTGTAAATTATTTAGGTCTGTTCTTTTTTTCCTTTGTTAATCGTCGTGATGATGTTTTGTTCCAGAATTATGGTTTTTATTGCCATTTGGTATTACATTCCCTTTTTAAAGTAATCTTTTCCGAACTTATAAGATACCATGAGAGGTTTTAGGTTTACCTCTAGCTTCTAAATTTATAAAAAAATAAATTGTCAGGTCTAGAATGTATCCACGGCCTGTCTACACATTGGTCTCACTGCTTTCGGAGATCATACAATTCCCTTAGGTTTCTTTTGATGCCTTGAATTGTATCTTCTTAAATGATTTATGAGATTTGAACATCTGTAAATAGACTCATTATAGATACCAGAATTAAAGTTTTGTACACCAGACGCGCGTTTTGTCTTCAAAAAACTCATCAGTGAATCAAATAAGTTAAAAAGGCAAAATAAAGTACGAAGTTAAATGATATTGTTGCTTAAATCTAAAAATATGTAAATATGTGCAAATTTACATATCTGAATATTTTTTTTATTTTTTAATAACTAAGCGGTCGTCTTATTTTCTTTTTCTACTTACTGGCAATAAACTTGTCAGAAATGTTCTCTGATTGAATCCAAATCTTAGGTTTGGAAATATATCATTTTCAAGGCACAAACTTCCATTAAAGTAAACATATCCTACAGTTGTCAATTCACGTCTCCTGTCTTCACTCCACAGCAATGTTTCAATAGACAGACAATTGTTATCCCGGCATTGCTAAAAAGAATCAGTGAAATGAGATTTTATTTCTTTGCAAATTTGGTTATTGCAGTGGTTTTTGTTAAGATCCGTAAATGGGCAAACTTTATTTTTCGAGCATACAAAAATGACAATGATGTGTTTAGATGTATTGTTTATTTATGATGCTATAACAGTATTCCTCATATAACATAGAAATATGTTACAAAAATTACTGGCTGTTTTCATGGGTTGAACTCGTACTTTCCTATGACCCGTATACTTTAATTACAAATACCGTTGAAGGTTAAATAGAAATTTAAACAAGCATCAATTGTAATCCAAAATATCAAAACAACTAAGTGGACAACCAATCCAAAATACATTGATTCCAAACAGTCAGAATAAATGGAAGTGCTGTTAATACTTAATGAGAAAGCAATACATGTTCCTATACAATAGATATACATGATTCCAAACAGTCAGAATAAATGGAAGTGCTGTTAATACTTAATGAGAAAGCAATACATGTTCCTATACAATAGATATACATGATTCCAAACAGTCAGAATAAATGGAAGTGCTGTTAATACTTAATGAGAAAGCAATACATATTCCTATACAATAGATATACATGATTCCAAACAGTCAGAATAAATAGAAGTGCTGTTAATACATTGATTCCAAACAGTCAGAATAAATGGAAGTGCTGTTAATACATTGATTCCAAACAGTCAGAATAAATGGAAGTGCTGTTAATACATTGATTCCAAACAGTCAGAATAAATGGAAGTGCTGTTAATACATTGATTCCAAACAGTCAGAATAAATGGAAGTGCTGTTAATACATTGATTCCAAACAGTCAGAATAAATGGAAGTGCTGTTAATACATTGATTCCAAACAGTCAGAATAAATGGAAGTGCTGTTAATACATTGATTCCAAACAGTCAGAATAAATAGAAGTGCTGTTAATACTTAATGAGAAAGCAATACATGTTCCTATACAATAGATATACATGATTCCAAACAGTCAGAATAAATGGAAGTGCTGTTAATACTTAATGAGAAAGCAATACATGTTCCTATACAATAGATATACATGATTACAAACAGTCAGAATAAATGGAAGTGCTGTTAATACTTAATGAGAAAGCAATACATGTTCCTATACAATAGATATACATGATTCCAAACAGTCAGAATAAATGGAAGTGCTGTTAATACTTAATGAGAAAGCAATACATGTTCCTATACAATAGATATACATGATTACAAACAGTCAGAATAAATGGAAGTGCTGTTAATACTTAATGAGAAAGCAATACATGTTCCTATACAATAGATATACATTGATTCCAAACAGTCAGAATAAATGGAAGTGCTGTTAATACATGATTCCAAACAGTCAGAATAAATGGAAGTGCTGTTAATACTTAATGAGAAAGCAATACATGTTCCTATACAATAGATATACATGATTACAAACAGTCAGAATAAATGGAAGTGCTGTTAATACTTAATGAGAAAGCAATACATGTTCCTATACAATAGATATACATGATTCCAAACAGTCAGAATAAATGGAAGTGCTGTTAATACTTAATGAGAAAGCAATACATGTTCCTATACAATAGATATACATGATTACAAACAGTCAGAATAAATGGAAGTGCTTTTAATACTTAATGAGAAAGCAATACATGTTCCTATACAATAGATATACATGATTACAAACAGTCAGAATAAATGGAAGTGCTGTTAATACTTAATGAGAAAGCAATACATGTTCCTATACAATAGATATACATGATTCCAAACAGTCAGAATAAATGGAAGTGCTGTTAATACTTAATGAGAAAGCAATACATGTTCCTATACAATAGATATACATGATTCCAAACTGTCAGAATAAATAGAAGTGCTGTTAATACTCAATGAGAAAGCAATACATGTTCCTATACAATAGATATACATGATTCCAAACAGTCAGAATAAATGGAAGTGCTGTTAATACTTAATGAGAAAGCAATACATGTTCCTATACAATAGATATACATGATTCCAAACAGTCAGAATAAATGGAAGTGCTGTTAATACTTAATGAGAAAGCAATACATGTTCCTATACAATAGATATACATGATTCCAAACAGTCAGAATAAATGGAAGTGCTGTTAATACTTAATGAGAAAGCAATACATGTTCCTATACAATAGATATACATGATTACAAACAGTCAGAATAAATGGAAGTGCTGTTAATACTTAATGAGAAAGCAATACATGTTCCTATACAATAGATATACATGATTACAAACAGTCAGAATAAATGGAAGTGCTGTTAATACTTAATGAGAAAGCAATACATGTTCCTATACAATAGATATACATGATTCCAAACAGTCAGAATAAATGGAAGTGCTGTTAATACTTAATGAGAAAGCAATACATGTTCCTATACAATAGATATACATGATTCCAAACAGTCAGAATAAATAGAAGTGCTGTTAATACTTAATGAGAAAGCAATACATGTTCCTATACAATAGATATACATGATTACAAACAGTCAGAATAAATGGAAGTGCTGTTAATACTTAATGAGAAAGCAATACATGTTCCTATACAATAGATATACATGATTCCAAACAGTCAGAATAAATGGAAGTGCTGTTAATACTTAATGAGAAAGCAATACATGTTCCTATACAATAGATATACATGATTCCAAACAGTCAGAATAAATGGAAGTGCTGTTAATACTTAATGAGAAAGCAATACATGTTCCTATACAATAGATATACATGATTACAAACAGTCAGAATAAATGGAAGTGCTGTTAATACTTAATGAGAAAGCAATACATGTTCCTATACAATAGATATACATGATTCCAAACAGTCAGAATAAATGGAAGTGCTGTTAATACTTAATGAGAAAGCAATACATGTTCCTATACAATAGATATACATGATTCCAAACAGTCAGAATAAATGGAAGTGCTGTTAATACTTAATGAGAAAGCAATACATGTTCCTATACAATAGATATACATGATTCCAAACAGTCAGAATAAATGGAAGTGCTGTTAATACTTAATGAGAAAGCAATACATGTTCCTATACAATAGATATACATGATTCCAAACAGTCAGAATAAATGGAAGTGCTGTTAATACTTAATGAGAAAGCAATACATGTTCCTATACAATAGATATACATGATTCCAAACAGTCAGAATAAATGGAAGTGCTGTTAATACTTAATGAGAAAGCAATACATGTTCCTATACAATAGATATACATGATTCCAAACAGTCAGAATAAATGGAAGTGCTGTTAATACTTAATGAGAAAGCAATACATGTTCCTATACAATAGATATACATTGATTCCAAACAGTCAGAATAAATGGAAGTGCTGTTAATACTTAATGAGAAAGCAATACATGTTCCTATACAATAGATATACATGATTCCAAACAGTCAGAATAAATGGAAGTGCTGTTAATACTTAATGAGAAAGCAATACATGTTCCTATACAATAGATATACATGATTCCAAACAGTCAGAATAAATGGAAGTGCTGTTAATACTTAATGAGAAAGCAATACATGTTCCTATACAATAGATATACATGATTACAAACAGTCAGAATAAATGGAAGTGCTGTTAATACTTAATGAGAAAGCAATACATGTTCCTATACAATAGATATACATGATTCCAAACAGTCAGAATAAATGGAAGTGCTGTTAATACTTAATGAGAAAGCAATACATGTTCCTATACAATAGATATACATGATTCCAAACAGTCAGAATAAATGGAAGTGCTGTTAATACTTAATGAGAAAGCAATACATGTTCCTATACAATAGATATACATGATTACAAACAGTCAGAATAAATGGAAGTGCTGTTAATACTTAATGAGAAAGCAATACATGTTCCTATACAATAGATATACATGATTCCAAACAGTCAGAATAAATGGAAGTGCTGTTAATACTTAATGAGAAAGCAATACATGTTCCTATACAATAGAAAATTATCTACTCTAAATCGCTATTAAAATATTGAGAGTTAATTTAAAAGAGTTGATCAAATATCTGACCAAAATTCCCTTAAAAACAAACAATGTTAAAATGTTCATAAAGACATCTGCTGACTTTCTTCCTGATATGCACATGATGTTATATATGCAAGAATATATGGCGGAGTAAACACTATTATGTTTAGATTTCATGTATCTTTTTGTGAAAACGCATCTGTTGTAATTAATGGTATTTTCCTCATTAGCTGGTATATCGGGCGGTCGATCAAATTTAAGTACTATAGCTTGGAAAGTAAAAACAAGCACAAAGTTTGGCATGTGTTGTTTTACTTGGGTGGGTAGTCTTTCTGAGTGATGGTTTCTTTAATTTCCGTATTTTCATTTGATTTTTTTTTCTTTATTTCTAATGGGACCCAGGAAAATACAAGTCGTACATTTGTGGTCATAATTGTAGTTTGATCCACTAAAAGACAACAACACTCAATAAAATTTCATTCAACAAACCTTTCTGTCATAATTCATTAAAGTAGTTAAGCGGCTATCAAGGCGAAATCTAAATTTTGAATTGAATTCAATCAGTCAAAACATAAACTGCCATTTCAACCACAATTTTATCCAATGGGAAAACGAAACTAACAAAATTTCTTTTAAACCTCTTACAACAGATGCATATCAAGTTTTGCTGCATTTCGCATTTATTCCAGCTGTTTGCAAGGAAAAAGTAACGTTTTTGACTGGTGAAACTAAAACGTAGGCCAAGTGTCTGCAAAAGCTATAGAGGTCTTGGAACTAAAATGACATACATATCTTACTACACAGTATTAGTTTTACTCATTGTTGAAGTCCGAACGATGGCCAGTAAGTGATACTATATATTTCCTGTGGTCTTCTATAGATAGCTGTCTCATTGGCAATCATGATTCTTCTTTTTTTTATACAAAGAGAATAAAAATAAGCCTTAGAACCATGATATAAGGAACTTTACTTAAATATTATTGAAAGTTAATTAACTGTACAACTCCTTCAAAGATATCTTACGAATTGTCAACAGATAAATAATGGTGACCAATGCTCAAATCTCGCAAAATGACTAAAAAGGACAAAGTAAGACAAAATATAACAGCAAAAGGTAATCAAAGAAAATAAGAGTGACGAAAATATTTAAATTTGGACAGGATAATGAGTGTTTTTAATCGACGATACGCAGATTGTACTTTGCATTTTATTAACTCAATTTCCTAATCAATCCAACAAAAAGTAATCTTCATTTGTTTTTCACAGAATGTTTATTAAGAAACATGTTACTGGTGGTGTATGGTATCGTCGTTTAAACAATATCTTTATTTCGAAAAACTACTTAAAAAGTGAGGATTTGATCAGGTCTAACGATTTGAATTATGCTACGTAGATTATAATCCTTACCGTATATTTCTGGTTTTGATCACTCCCAGCGGATACGTTATAATGCATAAAGGCTACATTGTCAAACTCGATAGAAGTATTAATTGTCCAAGATACCACATCAGTCGAAGTATGGAAAATACCAACCAGCCATCTTGAATACTGTAGTAAGGAATTTCGCCAGACATTTTTTCGATCAAAATCAAAAGGCTAAAATTAATCGAAATTGATATAAAATCGGTATATACGTAGTTTATAGCTGAGGTTAGGATTTCTATTATTTTCTACGTACATTCTATACATTAATACTATTGTTTCAGAAAAAGGGTGAAGGTTTGGTACCATTAAAACGTTTAAACCCGCTGCATTTGTTTGCACCTGTCCTAAGTCAGGAATCTGATGTTCAGTAGTTGTCGTTTGTTGATGTGGTTCATAAGTGTTTCTCGTTTCTCGTTTTTTATATAGATTAGACCGTTGGTTTTCCCGTTTGAATGGTTTTACATTAGTAATTTTTGGGGCCCTTTATAGCTTACTGTTCGGTGTGAGCCAAGGCTCCGTGTTGAAGACCGTACTTTGACCTATAATGGTTTACTTTTATAAATTTTGACTTGGATGGAGAGTTGTCTCATTGGCACTCATACCACATCTTCTTATATCTATTAATATCGTTTTCTGTACAAATTATAATTGATTTTCTCTAATTCTAACCCAATTTATACTTTTCCCGTGGTTGAAGTTTAAATATTTAAAAGCTCGTCAAGCCTCGTTTTTAAGTTGTAGGATCTTAATATTGACGATTTGAAGTCTAAACCTCCTAATTGCACCTGTGCTAGTTCCGATTTACAGCCCTTGGCTGGTTTAAACTTACCAAAAAAAACGTGTATGGTGTAATGGTGTATGGCATATGGTGCAATAGTAGAAGGTGTATGGTGCTATGGTGTATGGTGTAAGGGGAATGGTGTAATGGTGTATGAGGAATAGTGTGATTGTGTAACGTGCGATCGGGAATGGTGTGAATGAATGGTGTACGACATTTCATTGGTTGAAACCGAGGTTCATTTTATTTTAATTTTTCGGATTGTAAACATAAACAATAATAATAATCTTATTGTTCTTTTTTCCCAGTATAGCAAATACTTTACTCGTTAGACTCTATATGTTATAGATATTATACACATTAAAAAATCTTTCCTTTTTTTCATATTCTTATTTACATTAAACAATGGCTATAAAATTACACACTTGTGATCACATGCAGCTATCATAAAAGAAAGATTTTTTTTAGGCACTGGCTACGGTTACATTAAAATGTAACAATAATAAAAAAAGTTATTGTTACATTGGAGACTAACTGCCGGAATGCAGGGTTGGGTAAGGAACTGATTATTTACGAATGTAACAATAATATTCGTGTCTACGGTTACGTTGTGTTATTCACATATTGTTACGGTAGATTTATTAAACATGACTTTAACCTTCTATAGTTTTGTTGCTTAATTCTTCGATATGTACTTGATAATAATAGTAATAATAATAATAATGATATTATTATTATTATTATTATTATTATTATTTTATTCAACAAATAGTGTTTAAATAGTTTTAAGTATTTATAATTGTTTTAAAGTTCTTCAAGATACTACTACAGTTTAGTAGTGCCAAAGACGAAAAATATAGTTCAATGGTTCGATGTTAAGAAGAAAAGTGTTAACTTCTATTCTATGTATTTAACCGCACACCTACCCTTATTACTGGCATTATATTTTGAACAATCATGGATGAAGTGATTCCTATTACCAAATTTGCTTTGGGTGAAAAATTTAAAACTTGGGATGCATTTGAATCGAAACTAAAACAATATCATGACTCAAAATTTTATACAGTTATACAAACGCAGTTCCGTAGAAAATTTGATACATCAAAAGCAAAGTTATGTTGTATGCAATATTATAAATTCAAATAAAAGTTTTCAAGTTTTATTTTAATACATATTATTAGTCCCAGCATACATTGAAGTGCATTCACGTAACAAGGACACAACGTTACGGTAGACACGAATATTATTGTTACATTTGTAATTAATCGGTTCCTTACCCATCGCTTCATTCCGGCAATTAGTCTCTAATGTAACAATAACTTTTTTTATTAATGTTTCATTTCAATGCTACCGTAGCCAGTGCCTTTTTTTAAACTAGAAAGCGAATAGAAAGGTTATCCACGCATCAGAACAATATTTCTATATCATGGGTTATCAACATAATTTTTAACGTTGCTTCGTTTCCCATTTTTGACAGTCTCTTCATAAATATTTCATCGTAATTCACCTTTGTTTGCCTTGGATTTACGATTCTGTTTTCCAAGAAATGTTCAAAGGAAAATTGTACAGTGTTATTGCACATAAGGTGTTGTATAATTATTAAAAATCTCGTCAATTTCGTTAGATTTATCTTTCCGGATTATAAATGATATCTTGAACGTCCGAAAAAATATACTTAGGTGAACAGGATTGAAATATTTGGCACTTGATATTATCTACCAACAAAATCAACCAACCGACATAATATACTAACAGTATACTTTTCCAAGAAGGGAACTTCTCATACTTTTCATTATAAAGTACAAATGAAATCTGTCATGTCAGTCACAGTGTGGGGTGATGGACAAATGCTGTAGTGGAATAGTTTTATTATACAAACCCTCCAGAACTACTGAGTTTAAATCAGCACACCTCAGCAAGCACAACTAATTTATGCGCAGACCAACCCATCACACAATAGCCTAAAGGAATCTGTGACGTACCCATCCATATTCAGAAGTGGGAAATACAGATACAGATACTGAATTTAGTGACAGTTTTATATTAAGTATACAGAGATGAAATGCTGGCACTCTAAATTGAAGCGGGCAAGATTTCGTAGTCAGTGTTTTCCAATATTTCTGTCATATGTATTATATAAGCCATCCTAACATCAACTTATTACTGCATTATAATGCGGCTATATATATTTACATAATAAAGTGCAAATATGATCAGTTTTGTTTGATGCTGTCGAATAATTTTGTTATACGAGTCAGCCTGAGGTATTGAAATTACTGAAATTTTGTTTGTTGCGAGACACAATTTTGAATAAAAAGAGGACATGCTGGCTATCTAGATTGATGGGGACAAATTTCTGTTGTCATTGTATTGCAATGTTGCTGTCATTTGTTTTAAACAATCCATCCTGACATCAAAATATTGCCGATTTACTATGCATCTATATAGATTTACATTATGAAGTGCAAATATGGTCAGTTTTAAATTTGTTAAAATAATTTTGTTATACGACAATATATGTCAGCCTGAGGTATCAAAACTACTGAAATTTTGTTGCGAGACAATATTTTGAATATAAAGAGGACATGTTGGCAATCTAGATTGATGGGCACAAATTTTTATTGTCATTGTGTTGCAATCTTGCTGTCATTTGTATTTTACAATCCAATCTGACAATACAATTTTGCTGATTTACTATGCGGCTATATAGATATACATAATAAAGTGCAAAATGGTCAGTTTTGGTTGATGCGTTAAAATAATTTTGTTATACGAGTCAGCCTTAGGTATCAAAATTACTGAAACTTTTTTGCGAGACAATATTTTGAATAAAAAGAGGACATGCTGGCAATCTAGATTGATGGGGACAATTTCTTGTTGTCATTGTGTTGCAATGTCGCTGTCATTTGTATTTTACAATCCATTCTGACAATAAAATGTTGCTGATTTACTATGCGGCTATAAAGATTTACATGATAAAGTGCAAATATGGTCAGTTTGTTGTATGTGTCAGCCTGAGGTATCAAAACTACTGAAATTTTGTTGCGAGACAATATTTTGAATAAAAAGAGGACATGCTGGCAATCTAGATTGATTGGGACAAATTTTTGTTGTCATTGTGTTGCAATGTCGCTGTCATTTGTATTTTACAATCCATTCTGACAATAGAATATTGCTGATTTACAATGCCGCTTTATAGATATACATAATAAAGTGCAAAAAAAAAAAAATAATTTTGTTGTACCAGTCAGCCTGAAGTATCAAAACTACAGATAATATATATGATCCTGAGACAGTAAAAAAAAGAGTTATATTGGAGCCAGTCTGAGATGTGAAAACTACTAATTTTTGGTGATGATTCAAATATTATAATAAAAAAGGACATGCATCCTTGCACTGTTGATTGGTACAGGAAAAAAATATTATTTATGATACGCTGGCCATAAGCATGATTAACTGTACACCAATATTGCTTTCAATTATCATGATTATTTTATATGATCTAAGTACTTGGCATTGTTTGTCGATTTTATCTGAAAACCAAGTTTATAAGATTTAAGCTACATTTTAAAACCAATCAGAAATTAATAATAGCGTTGTTAATTTATAGAAAGGCCGATCACGGATAAATTTGTATTACAAGCAAAGTTTTATGCGTACTTAATTTACAAATACATGTATATATATCTTATCTGTATTGTTTATATAACCATGGTCACAGAGGTCTTAATTTTATACATTAATTTACAATATTGTGATTAAAATTCGTTTTTTTAAACAAATAAATAATTTTGTAGTCGCACGCTTTCTTTGAAATTTAATTGCATTATGGGTAATTTCGGATCGTGTTGATAGAATGGGGAATGGTGTATGGTGTAATGTGTAAGGTATAAAAGCCCTGTTCATTGATAATTTTCTATGTTTTCTATGTATTGTGTGCGATTTTGTCCCATGTACATTTACTCCATATCCTTTCATTTTCTAAGGTGTATGGTGCAAAGGTACGTGTAACGTGTATGGTGTAATGGCACAAGGTGTATGGTGAAATGATGTATGGTGAATGGTGTAATGGTGTATGGTGTTAGTGGGAGTTTACACCATCCAAGGACTGTATATATAATCTGACTGACTACGTTATGACTGGTGCCCTAAACATTGACTGACTTGGTAAAGGCATTTCCTTATGTAGAAATTGGTGGATTAATTTTCAACCAAAGATGAAGAACTGGATCTTCCTTCAATGTATTGGATACATAAATTACATAAGTGGCATTACAAACAACGTTTTATTGGTGGGTCTTCTTAGAGCTCCACGAAACCTCTTTCTAAATCATTAACACCAATTTCATCCTCAATCAAAGCCGGGCTTCAAAGTTATTGTGAAACTTCCTATTCTAGAGGTGGCGTTAACAGATGTGATACTAAGAAGTTCCAAAGATCTGTTAGAGTACATATAATCTAAGACTCTTTCATCTTGCAATAGTATTAAAACATTTAATTTTTCTACACTTTACACAAGTGTTACCCATTTCAAACTTAAATACAAATTGAAAGAGTTGGTTCTTCTTTGTTTCCTGAAAAAGAATGGCCAACGTAGATACAAGTATCTTGTCTTAGGGAGGGATAAAGCGTACTTTGTAAAATATCACTCTGATTCAAACAAAAAATTCTCGGGCACTGACATTATCAAGATGCTTGATTTCTTGATTGACTGCATATTTGTTACGTTTTGAGGACGTGTTTTGTCAACAAACAATCGGCATTCCCATCTGAACCAACTGAGCTCCTCTTCTTGCCGACTTGTTCCTTTATTTATATGGTGCTGACTTCATACTTCATACACGAGCTACTTAGGAAGAATTTAAAGAAGCTATTATTATCCTTTAACTTCATTTTCCGCTATAAAGATGATGTCCAATCACTAAATAAATCAAAGTTTAGTGACTAGGTTGAACGCTTCTATCCCATCGAACTTGAAATAAAGCATACAACAGATACAGTTAGTAATATCTTGACTTACATCTAGAAATTTAGAATGACAGTCGGTTGAGAACAAATCTTTAAGACACATAAGATGATTTCAGCTTCTCAGTTGTGAACTTTCCTTTCTATGTAGCAACGTTCCAACAGCGCTTGCATATTGGGTATATATCTTTCAATCGATACGATATTCAAGTTCTTGCGTTTCCTATCATGATTTTCTTGATAGAGGATTGCCGCTTACAAGGAAACTATCAAACGAAGAGTTCCAATTGGTGAAGTCGAAATCATCCCTTCGAAATTTTAACGACGACATCACGAGTTACTTGACCGTTATAGAATATCTGTTTCGCAGATGACGACGGATATGTTCCAATCGTCGTAGCCATAATTCCGTCCTCCATTTCCCCGATTGTGACCTACCGAATTAGACTTATCATTGGGTTTGTACTAATATGAGAAACACGATGAGTGCCATATGTTGAGCAGGATCTGTCTACCCTTCCGGAGCACCTGAGATCACCCCGGTTTTTGATGGGGTTCGTGTTGCTTATTTTTTTAGCTTTCTATGTTGTGTTTTGTATACTGTTGTTTGTCCTTTTGCCTTTTGCTTTTTTTTTTTTGCCATCACGTTGTCAGTTAATTTTCTACTTTGAATGTCCATTTAGTATATTTCGCTTCTCTTTTAAATATGAAAATTTAACTGTCTCGAGTGGAGACATATCTTATTACACATGCTACAGTGATGGAATCTGTGCAAGTGTAAAAGTTACATGCAAACTTGTTTCGATATTCTGATGCAGTTCGTTGAAGCTCAAAATGCTAAAAAAATTTAATACAATTTCGAAATTGCGCCTTCATTATCTGCATTGCATTCCATTCATTTTGGATGTTGTTCAAATAATGTTGTGGTCTTACCTAGAACAGTATTTAAAGCAGTTTTAGTATTCTAGATGATTTCAGTATCAAACTTTTTGAAAAAAAGATTCATCAGCGTCTTTTATTTTGTTTTGTTTTATTTTTTTCTGTTATCAAAACTTTCTTAAAACTCAATTACAGGTGATTAGTTCGATAAAAGTGCTACAATGAAAATATAGTTTGTTTGTTTGTTAAATATAAACTCTCTAGTGAAGAAATAATTAATTGAATACCTGTTTTAAAAATTGCTGACTAGTTTCCCATCGACAAAGAACTACAAATGTAATTATGTCGGGAGCATCATGAAACGAAGTATTTGCTAAAAGATCAATTTGGGATGAAGTCACTTCTTCCATACGATAAATCACATCAAATGTTCCTATCTTTGACAAACTTTCATGCAACTGTACTGCTTCGTGTTCTGACAACAAAAATAAAAATCACTTGTTACAACTTGATTTAAGACCATGTATACGTAATAAGACGATATTTGGATTATGATGAAATTTAGTATGCATTAAATAGAGACTCTAAAGAGCCTGTGTCGCTCACCTGCATCTTCAACAACTATCTATTTTCTATATATTATACGTTTCTAGATAATAGGCTAAAACTAAATAAAATGTTACAAATCATCTTTAAAGGCCAATAACTCCATTAACGAGTCGACGTAAGATTTTGGCCATATAGCTTATTTGTAGATCTTATGTTTCTGATCAAGTTTTTTTTATTTAAAGTTTCTATATATCTACTATAATTTTCAAGATAACAGGCAAACATGAAAAAAAAAATGGTTAAAATCGTCATCAAAGAGCATAACTTCAATAACGAGTCCTCTGACAGTTTCAGCCATTTGACTATTTTACAGAACTTTGTCTTGGTAATCATTTTTCCTCATTATAGTTGTTTAGGCAGGGTGAGCTATAAACTGGTTGATCTGCTGTGAATATTGAAACATGATAAATGTAGCATTAATACTTCCACAGATACTTCGTATTGAAAATTTGTGAAATAGGTCTTTAAATGTTTAGAATCTCTATTTAAAAAGAGGCGAAAAATAAACATTTCTTCACTTTAAAATGGGATTTCTCGAAAATCCGTCCAAAAACTTCGTTTAAAAATATGTTATATTGCTATAACTTTCCCTTTTTAATGATATGAAAATATAGGATGTAAGCGTATTAGTTTATGCTGTTATTTAAGTATGAATGGTGTTTGACAAAAACATGAAAAATAGGATTTTGAAGCGTGACACACCGTCACGATGTTATGATATTTTTTGTCGGTTTATAATAATTATGAATAAATGCAAATTTTTCTTCGCTTTTTACTTATATTTTATACACGTAAAGAACTACTTTGCAAATTTTAATTAGACTGTATCTAGACGTATAAAACCTACATATATATATTTTAGATATTCAGATGCAGTTAAATAAAGGCAACAGTTGTATACCGGTGTTCGAAAGTCATAAAACGAGTTGTCATGTACTAGATCCGAAAATCCGAAGTCTTGCTTAATTAGTAATACGTATACTTTTGCCTTTAGGTTAAGACACAGATTTTAGTAAAATTTTGCATACAAAACTGAAATGTGGTATTCAATATATAGGGCAAACCAGACGTGATTTTTTCATACAAACATAAGAACCGCTTCCGCAGACCTAAGAAATTCAAAAGCTTAATTTACCAACAATTAGAAAAACAAAAACACAATACTAAATTTATTAAATTCCAACCACTCAAAACCGTTCAGAAACAACTAGGACAATCACATAAACAATTTGAAGATAACCGTACAATTTGCGAACTGTCTTAGATTAGACGACTACAGACAGTGTATCCTCTAGGTCTAAATGACAACATCATGGAACAAGGGAACAAATCTATAACTTCCTCTTTTGATATCATGACTATTGTTGATAAAAGACAACTTAAATCATAGGTCTCATGTCAATCGCATAAACTTTTTAAGAAAACACAAAATGCGACACGTTACCTTATGCGAATCATTAAAGAAAACACTCGTTTTGGATTTACAATGGTCACATTCCAATACATCATGCTATATTTGAAACTAAATCTTTTGTTTGTAAGATAGTACTGCATAAAGAAAGTGAAATTTTACTTGAAAAGGTTAAGATTATTTTTTTTTAAAAGAAATAATTTGTTGATTTTTAATCAAAATTGATCGTGAAAGATAAGGCAACGCGTAAATTTGATCGTGAAAACAATGCGTGATCAGACAAGACTGTATATGTTATTAAGCTCGGCGTATCTAAAACAATAGAGGCAGGGATTTCTTTTGATTGTATCATTCATTGTTTCTACCGCTGCTATTTAGACATTGCAATGCGGACACCGATAACAATTTAGAATAGCATTATACACGTAGTTTAATTCCGAGTATTTACTTCATTTTTCCCAAATTTTCACATGATCCCCGGAATCAAGAATTTGTTTCCATTGAAAGTCTAGCTCAAACAGATATTTCCCATTATTTGTGAGTTTTTTTAAGCAAAAAAGAATGCATTTTTACAAAAATGTTCAACCTTTTTGTAATAAAAATTCGACAAGAATCTTCCTCTTATAGATATAGATACTGTTCATATACAATATTGTTATCAGACGAGGGATTCTTGACTTACAATAAAGATATGATACTGTTGACAGACATGACATACAGTAATTGCTTTAGGGAACCACGGACTGATTGGCATGTTCTTATAAAAAAAAAACACAGACCAAATGGCATTGAATCACCTTAGTCTAACAGTTTATTCCCCAACAAACAGTGAATCAGAAAAATTAATGGAAGTCCAGTCTTTTGGTGTACCAATTACATAAATTTTAAAATAACAACAAAATGTATTGAACACTTTCAATAATTTTTGCGATGACAAATAAGCGACACAGGATCTTTCACGATCGTTTTTGCGGTCTCAAAATAGTGTTACCTGATCTTTCACGATCACAAATATAAAATGTATACAACTATTGTATATATATTCATATAAAGAAACAAGGATTTTCTAAGACAATGATCATAATGCTGAACCATTTTGACGGACAGTTTTTTTTTCAACATTTATCTTTATAATTTAATGAATTAGATTATATAGTGACCTTTCATGTGTTTCTCGATAAGATTTCCTGCACGATCCCATACTAGATCTTTCACGACCATATCGCAAGACTTGACCAGCGTTACTTATTCCTTCTCGATTATTTTTCGCGATATACCAAATGACAGCTGTGATTAACCCCAATCAGCGAAATAAAAGTTTTTCTAATTTTACACTTGATGATTTTTTATCTTTATTTAAAAACAATGGTAGACATCAATTATTATGCAAACTGGGTCAAATGCCAATAAGGAAATTACATTAAATTTATACCGAGTGTGATACAATATAGCTTTAGTCCAAATTAAGAGTGTACATGTATCATAACAGCTTTTGTTACTATAGACTGTTTCCTCGAATCTACAAACCTGAGGATCATACAAGATATCTTCTAAAAATAAAATACATTAACAGAGGTATTGATTTTATTAATTTGTCTAGTATTTTCAATGACTCTACCGTTCAAAATTTTATACCTCCATATTTTGATAACATAGAGTCACCTATAATTTCTCATACGCATAAAAACCCATGGCAGTAAAAGTTTATTTCTTAATTATATTTCAGTTACATCAGACGTCAGAATAGAAAACAATGCTCCTTCAACATGAGACTTACTGAAAAAAAGTCCAAAATATCGTCCACTAACGAAAATAAATTGGAAAGAGTGTCATCAGGTCATTTCATCCTATTGCAAAAATTGGTGTAAATGGGAGAAATCTGACAAAAGTCACTTGAAACCTATTTTGATAAATGTCTGAATATTGTCGAAATTCGCATATCACATTTCAAAAAAAAATGGAAATAAATAAAAGAGTAAGAAATACGCCCATCTCTATGATTAAAAACAAATTCAAGTACTCGCAAAGCGTTTTGTGTTCGTACCAACCGACAAAGCAGCCAACAATGTGGTGGTGCTATGACGTAATTTCTACATGGAAGTCCTTAAAAATAAAATTATACATTCATCTACACCTAAGGCCGTGCGCTCCTCAGAGAGTCAAATAGTAAATAACCATGTCATTACCACAGTTCAGATTAAGGCGTTTGAATGGTTTTACACTAGTACTTTTGGGGCCCTTTATAGCTTGTTGTTCGGTGTGAGCCAAGGCTCCGTGTTGAAGGCCGTACATTGACCTATAATGGTTTACTTTATAAATTGTTATTTGGATGGAGAGTTGTCTCATTGGCACTCACACCACATCTTCCTATATCTTCCTGAAAATTTTAAAGTCCCTACTATGAATTGGTTACCTAAACTATACAAAACTCGTTCAAATTTCTTTTTATCTCAGCTTCTGCCTTGTAGTAAGTGTTATAAGACTTGTCTTTCTGTATTGTCAACTAATTTCCTAACTTGTTTTAAGAACTATTTATCAATTTTTGTAATAAAGCATATGAAAATAATGGAATAAACTATTTATGAAGTGTGGAAAAGTCTTTGGATGAATTGGATAAATTTTGTGCTTTTGATAGTATGATCAATTCAGTTGACCGTTATGATTCGCTACTCTGTACACTACACTACCACACAATCTTATCAAACAGAAGTTATCTTCTTTCATTAAATTGGCCTTTGAATCTGGTTGCAGATTTATATGCTGCCATATAAAGCCATCTTTTGTAATGAAAGAATGACATATGCTAGTCTCATTTGCAATCAAATCACATCTCCGTATTTTTTCTATAGATATACTTACTGGAACTGTGATGAGATGATTATGGCTTTAAATTTTCTTCTTGACAACATATATATACGTTTCGGCAATAAAGTTTAACGACAGGTTGTATGTGTTCCTATGGACACCAATTGCGCCCCTTAAATAGCAGACCTGTTCCTGTATTGTTATGAATCACAGTTTATGGCTAAATGCAGTAAAGATCCGTCTAAATTACATTAAAATTGATCAATTTAAAAATACTTACCGTTACCTTGATGATATTTGTGCATTAACTATTCAAGAATTTTTCCATTTTACTTCGGAAATTTACACTAAGGAACACGGAAAACTATATACAAAAGACACGAATTTTCGTTCCCGATTGTAAATTTTCCCATTTTGGACGGTGAGGTTCCTTTGATCCCTATAACGGTGTTTTTATTTTACAACTTGTTCGTTTTACCCGTGTCTGTAATTGCGTTTTAGATTCCAATGAATGTATAACTGATAAATTATTAATTCAGGGATTTCGTTACCACAAATTACTAACAACTTTTACAAAATTATTTCATAGATGCAGAGATTGGGTTAGAAGGTTTGTCTGTACCTGTAAAGTTCTTATCAAAAACAGGATATCACATTCTTATTTTTACGGTAATGTTGTTTATAAATCCGTAGATTTAGATACGATCTATGTAAACTAATTCATCGTTTGAATAAACTTATTATTTAATATTATTAATTTAACACAGTAGGAACATCTTTAAAACTTGTTTTTATTGGTATCAACATTGATTTCGTTTTTGAAAAATTAAAACATAACTAAATATACAAAACAGTTGATTGCATGATATGATAAGGGTTATGGTCTTCTTGTATAATTTATGTTCCTAGACACCTAACGATTGTGGTTAATTTTCATATGATGAAGATATAATCTTTCGATAAGTTTAATTGAGGTCTGGAGCTGGCATGTCAAACACTGCTAGAATTCCTTTGTTAATTTGCTTAGTTTTTTCTATTACCTTTTCTAACATCGTACTCGGACTTCCTTTTTTACTACAAACATCACATTAACTGAGTTTTACTGTGCGTATTGCTGTGTGTTGGTATATTTCACATTAGCTAAAGGTATAGAGGAGGGTTGAGATATCACAAAACATGTTTAAACCTGCCACATTTTTGCGCCTGTCCAAAGTAAGGAACCTCTAGTCATTTTTATAATCCATTACTATCAATGAGGAGGTAGTTTCAGGAGAAGTGTATCTTTTAATCACTTTGTAAAATGCTCTTCGTTTATTTCAATGATTTATAAAATAATATGTCAACTACTTCGTTTTCACGGCATACTTCATTCAAAGTGGTGTTCTAAGTAATAAAATATCACAAAATGTCGAAATAAGTGTAACGTCATCGTGTTGTAAGCCGTAAAACGTAGTTTTATTTTTTGTTGACGTTTTTCACTTCCAACTAGCTAACAGATTAGTCAACACACAAAAAAATTAACTCAGTGACCATATGATTATATTTTGTATCAACAACATATAATTTTTTTAAAAGAAAAATCTATAGATATTTGAAATTGGAGATTTGATAATTTCAAGACAAATTTAAGAACGTTAACGTTTTTCGCTGATTTTATGTGCTTTTAAATACAATGTTCATCTATTTTGAAAGAATTCAATTATTAATATTTCAGAAAATAGAAGAGATAAATGCATTATTTTTTCGATTTTCAGTTATAGTTCAACAAACCAAAGTAGTTTGCCAAATTTTACCACATTTACTGTTCCTTGACTTTAAAATAATATTTGTACCACATTATCAATATTTTTTTCTAAATCTTAATACCGCCTACTATCTACTTTGTTTCATCGTATTTTTGTTTTTAACGTTGTTTTTGAAAATGTATAAAACTATTTCCTTGTACTTTCACATGAATTTGTACAAAATAAGATTATATATGTATATCATCGAAGAAAGGCTATCCATCTCCTTTTATGAACTCAATACACATTAAATATTACATCATTTTAAGTGCCTGTCTCAGACAAATCCATGCAAAGTCATCCAGAACCAAATTTACAAGTTGATCTTCATATTCTGTTAAGGAAGATCTAGTCAAAAAAAGAGTTTCAGGAAAAAGTATTGAAATTACATACAATGTATTTATATATTTGATTTTTAGATTTATAGGTATTCTTAAACTTTAACTTTTCATTATTTAAACTGTTCAAAGGAAACAATTTTACCATCCGGTTTATTTTATTATCTGTTCAACATATGAACACTGCTTACGCATAACATATTATTAACAAACAATATTACGTTTATCCAAAAAGCAAGTACAGCTTATAGGATATATGCAATGTTTGACAAATACATTATAATAAAAACAAAGCATAAAAACATTTTCATTCTAAAAGAAATAACAAATAAAAACAAATGTATCTGATTGACGGTGCATCTATTTGAATGTTGAATTAAATCAGTATTGAGGGCGATACATGATAATGTGATATGCATATAAACCTTGCTTTGTACTAGATCGACACGCTATGATTTTTTAAACGTGCTTGTAAACAAGATAACAATCCGCAGGAAGACATGACAACCAACCAGAACATACCATTCTGTTTTCGAGCTGCACAGTATTTACTTTTACTCGTAAATGCCGCGTGCTTAGTCGAGAAGCATCAAAGAATACGTATTTTCAAGTCTTTTTGTTTGATCCGGTCAAGGATCGAACCCACGACTTCCCGAACTCTGTTTACAAGGAAAGGGGATATCTTCACATTAATAAATTATCCAAACTTTGAAAAATGTACAGTCTCCCGAGAGATTTGAGCTAAAAGCAACAACATTTTAAATGAATGAGCACCCTACAACGAGAATACGGCTGAAAATTAGTTAATAATCACAATATTCAAACTACTTTTTAAATGTGTACACAATGTAAGGTGCACATCTTCTCAACGTTTAAAGGTTCTTGGCTGAAAACTGTAGTAGGGAGTTGCTAACATAAAACCGATACCCTTCCAACCCGCCCGACATTTACGACACTAGTTGCAGGATTTGCACAACCAGTCAGTTAATACGACGGTAGTTTACCCATGTTCAAATGTCGTCATTGGATCAATAATAGTAGATGGAAGTTGTAAACATACTATTTGTAAGCGTTTTTATTATTGAGAACCTACCTGTTTCATGGTCAAAAATAATACACACAGATGTCCAGTTAAGGTGAGTTACTACGGACAGTAATGTCGATACTGGTATATCCATCTTATACACAACTGGTTTCAAGTAGATAAAACTCCCAGCAGTGTTAAGATACCAATCACTTATATATGTTGGACGTAACTGGTTTCTAGTAGATTAAATTGCTCAGCAGATAGACACGTGTACGTTTTTGGGATTGAAATATTATATGTCTCGGGTAGTTTATAGCTGAAACTTTTCTTCCGATTGTCAAAATTCCATATCTGTAATTTGACTTCGTTGAATACAGCCAAGCCATGAACTTTTAACAAGGCTTACAGTATTTTAATTTACCTTTTAGTTACTGTTCAATATATCAATCAATAATGTTTCGTAATATAAATGTATCCTTAAATTAACGGTTTTTATTTTTAATTTCTCATTAAAGAAAAAAAAATAATCCTTTTTCCATTAACACATTCTTTGATGTCTTCATATTTGAATTTGACACGCTTCTTAGAATTGACAAAAAGCTATTAGGCTTAAGAAATACTGCCACTAATTGTTTCCATAATTGAAAGACAATATCCAAGTCGGATATCAATATACCATTATACCTTCTCTTTTTAAACCCGATTTCATGGGATAATGCATTGATTACATTAAACGTATTCTATTCGTCCAGATTTAAAGCTTGACATATTTTTATTTTACGTCCCTCCTACGATAATAGAAGGGCATTATGTTTTCTGGTCTATGCTTCCGTATGTCCGTCCGCTATATCGTCTATCAGTCTGTCCGTTGATTCCCCTTCAAACACGTTCTTCTGTCTCGTATCAGGTTAAATTTTTGGTTAAGGTAGTTTGCCATCAATTTTTGGTCGCATCAACTTGAAAGTTGGTACACATAGGTGAACCTATAAAATTCTATTCCAAATTAAGATTTTGATCCAAATGTCTGTGTTTGTTAAACATGGATATGTGATAATGTGAATTGAGTACATTATCAGGTTAAATTTTTGGTTAAAACGGTTTACCATGAAGTTGAGGCTCTTCAACGTGAACACATGTGCATTTTGATGTGGACTATTCAAATGATATGCCATTTGAAGTTTTATCCCAATATCTTATTTTCCTAGAATAGAAAAATAGTTGGTATTTTAAGTTGATTGTTCGACATTAATTTAATTTATCAATAAAAGCGTCAAATCGGTTATGATTTTTTTTCATATTGAATTTGCATGCAAATCATTTCTCATCAATAAATACAACATTTTAACAATATCCGAAAATGGTCAATATCAGAACAATGATAATAGGCCTGTTTGATTTCCATACGGTCTGATAGCAGTAGGAGGGAAGTACCGGTTCTCGCGACATTTTGTTAAAGTAAAACCTATGGGAGAGGATATCCATGAGGATATCCAATGAGGATACCTTCTGACGTCATCATTAGGTATTATGACACTAATTAATTAAATCAATTAATTTCTTTTGAGTATAAGTTAATTATAAATCAGTATGTTATTATAAATATGTGTTAAATATTGATAGTATATTGTGTTTATTAAGGTGTTTCCCCTACGTTGAGAACGACCTTATTGTTTTTCAAGTTAAAAAAAAATGTCCAACATCTTTTTGACATGACCTTCCCTGTTTCTATTGAAGTTATCATGACTAAATTTGGACCATCGATAGATATCATCACGAAGTATTACCAGATGACCCTGTGTTGAATGCAAAAAATAAATTGTCTGAGACGGTTAGGTTTTCGCATATCAAATGAAAGGTCACAATGTGTTTATTTCAAATATCAAATGCCTGTCCCCCAAAATTACTTGAATGGGGTTATTTAGTGCAAAAAATCAAACTTACTACATGGTGGCGTTTCTCATTCTTTTACACTTCAGAGAGAGCCTTTGAAGAAATTAAATCAGAGATACTAAAATTTTCAGAAAACACGATATACATTTCATTGACAGGAGTGCGTAATAAAAGAACTAGAACAAAATCGGATTTTATTTTGCCAGATGAGACATTGTATGATATGCTTGATTTTTTCTAATGAAATAGACGATACCACAATGATACACAAAAATTCTCGTCTAATATTGCTGGATAATATTTTTCTTTATATAGATGCCCGAATACAAAGTTCGTCCAAATAGTTATGGCTAAGACCAATTAATTTGTGTAAAAGAAAAAGAAAACGCGTTATAAATTTCCTGCGTCAAATTCGCTTTTCTGGATTTGACTTCATGAGGAATTCTCAAAGAGAAACATTTGAAAGCCAAGGATGTATACGACACAAACACACGAAGAGCTATATGACCAGAAAGGGATCTAAAAAATTGCCAAACTTATCTAATGTAAACTTTGCCTGTAAAAGATGTACTTTATATATTGAAAAAGGTAGATTATGTACAGCGAAAAATGAGTTGGTAAGGTAACTTGTTCAAATGTATGTCTTGTTGAATTTTATGCAAAACTCTATGGTTACGATTTGATATAATAAATTTTGATTCTGTGTTCTATGATGCACATAATACGATTCATTTCACATGTACGACCACGAATCATTTGAAAATATAAATCAATTCCTGTTATAATGAAAGAAGGGCAATCAATTTCAACAGACTATATAGGCAAAATATTTTGTGATCGAAAATAGTTTGAATAAGTTAAGAAACAAACAGAATATCATTGATAACGATTTAAATAATAGTCCAGAAACTGTCAACCAACAACAAATTTTCCAATTATCAAAAGTATGGAATTTACATATGACAACTAATAAGGTTACTGACTTGAGTATGTTGCGGGAATTAACTAGTTCCTTAGATCTCAACCCTCTACTTTTTAATCATTATTAGTGGACTTAGACACGTTCAAAGTCTTTGACCTGCTGATATGAAGTCATGCCGTCCTACACACTAATAACATTGGTTGAACTTGAAAAGATTCGATACTGGAACGTCAATAATAATGACAGGAGACACGATCTTATGCAATGCCTTCAACAAACTGAACAGAATATAAATGCAAAAAATAAAAGCATATTTTAGCCTAAATCAATGAATACATATTGCCTATTTGGTGTCTTCTTACTTTTTATAAAGTGGTTATATATATATGCTTACAAATTATTATTGAGAAAATGTTTGTTTAACTATTTACTCTTGCAAAATACGTTCACAAATTTTAAATATATATTCACCGATATTCGTATATTTCTGTTTCGTGTTGTTAAATTAATGAATTTGCGTAAATATAAAGAAACAACAAAACTGCAAGATGTCATAAAAGCATTTTTTTTCTGATACTGACATACCTGTCTCCTTATCAAAAATGATGCGTACAGAAGTCCACTTTAAATTAATAATCACAGAGATCAACATAAACACTTATATATGTGTCTCAAAGAAGATAGGTTCTCTTATACTAATTTTTTTCCCTCCTGTTAAACAACCGGTCATAAATGTTGTTTGATTAGAAGCCTCCATGATGTCTCGTAAATTTCCTGATTAAGTGCTTCCTAGCAGAAATTAAAACAGTAATAGCTAGTTCGTTTATGTCTTTCTAATCAATTCTATATGAAAGCAACCAACGAATTATAAGCTCCACCCACCTAATTTAACATTATTTTACACATTGTGCGTGTACTTCACGCACATGGTCATGTTTTGAAAAATTGCAAATTGTATTAAAGTAAGAAAAAAGATGGTGACATTATGTATTGGAAATATAAATGATTTATAATGATATGTAACAAAAAATTATTACATCATAATATACATTTAATTATAATATTTTATGATCTCCACTTTGTAAATTTTAGCCATAAAACGTAGAATTGATTTCACGTGGAACAATTTCTGCGTTTAAAGCTTTACCTACAGATTCAAAATGTTAATAACATATATATATACATATATTAATTTGAAGATCTTTAAATTTAATAAATGAATGCATTAATTTAAAAATCATACGAAATGAAAGAAAATGAAGATCAAAAGATTTGTAACAAGCGCTTCATGCAAAATGTGAAAGAAAAAAAAATAGTCCAACTTTGTTTTATAAAAAGGAATGGCAATATTATCAACGGTAACAATATAACTTCATTATATACGCATTTTGACAATAAATGTCTCTTCAGTGATGCTCGAGTCCAAAATAATTAAAAACCAAATATTATACAAAGGTTGAAGAGATGATAAAACCAAAAAGGACCTAAAGTGTAGTCAAATCCAGACAAAGAAACAGAGTTTTGCATCAGGGAGATATATTCCTTAACTTTAATTGATTTTTTTTATAACTGCAATCAAACCATATCCGTATTTTCATACCAGTACCAAAGTCCTGGCTACTGGGATGGTGATACCCTCGGGGACTAACAGTCCACCAGCAGAGTTATAGACTCAGTGGTAGTAATAACATTAACGGTACCAATTTTACTGAATCAGATGCGCATTTCGACAATAAAGGTCGAACATACACACAAATATATTGTTTGAATGAAGGGATAAATCATATTTCATGAAAAAAACACCACCGGATTCAAATACAAAGTTCTCAGAGAAGGATATCATCAAGATATTTTAGTTTCTGATTGAAATCATATTTATTACGTTTTGACGACATCATATATAGCAGATAATCGGTATTCCTATGAACCAACTGGGTTCTCTGTCTTGCCGAATTGTTACCTAATTTATACTAGAGTTTCTAAGGAAAAGAAGCTAGCGTTATCCTTGACTTAACGTTTCGCTAGATAGGTGATCTCCTCTCACTAAATAATTCAAATTTTGGTAAAAATATTGAACGCATTTATCCAATCTAACTTGGAATAAAGAAAACCACATATGCAGTAAAGTCTGCTTCTTATATTCACCTACATCTAGAAATTTACAATGAGTGTCTGATGAGAACTAAATGCATCTTTCCAATTGTGAATTTGCCATTTCTATGAAGCAACATTAAAGCAGCGCCTGTATATGGAGTATTCATCTCCAAGTTGATACGATATTTTAGAACGTATCATTCCGATAATGATTTAAATTGCAATGGGTAGCTACTGGTAAGGAACTATTGGACCATGAGTTCCTATTGGTAAAGCTGATGTCAATCCCTTCGAAGACCAGACCAATACATCTGCTAATAGATACCTTTATCCACCAAGCTTCCTTCTCAAGACACAAAACGTCTTGGTGGTAAAACAAAATTACCCTAAGTGATACAATATTTTATAAACAGTTTCTCTAAGGAAAATGATGTATCAAATGTATTTCATGTCGAAACAAAAGTTCTAACTTCTGGTCATACCCTTAGGGACGAAACTTATCTTTGATGATTTTTTGACATGTTCAAATGCCAATATAACAAACTTTTATCGAAATACATATATGCAATGTCTAATTCTGATAGTTTAAGAATTTTGAAACATACGCTTAACCTCTTTCTCCCATTCGTTTTTTGACTAAAACTGAAACTCGATCTGTTGTGATCTTACGGCATTTACATTACAGAATGGGTTCATATTGTCTTACAAATTTTGTTAAAACAATCTTAATACGATTACCAATCTCTATGCGTTTCCTTTTTGATAATGTATATAAATCATTTGTCGTGATTCACTTTTTTGAATTTGTAAAACATTGCTTATGATGTTTTCCTTCCTGACGAAAAGGCATGAATGTTTAAGTGTGACTTACGGTTTTTAAAAGAAGTCAGCAGTACTTATCATACATATACTTTAAATAATAATGGAAACTCATATACGCAAAATTTACCAATGAAGGTTAGAGTTTTTTCATAACAACTTTTTGCTCTAGAGCTCCTCATGTTTTATACTTTGGGGTATAGGTGGTAGAGCAAAAATTGTGTGCTTTGTCTCTCGCCAGTTTTCAGTGAACAATTTTGAAAGACGTTTTCAACAAATTAATAATATGAAATGTTTTACTTTGTAATTTTTTTATTTTTGCAAATCTAAAATCTATATATAAATGGTTTTTTTCACGCATGTCTTATGCCCTCTTCTTATTAACACACAATTACAGCACTCTTAGAGGACAATGAATTGTTGCTGTAAACTTTGGCTCTTCGAGTTCCAGATAATGGTAAATCAGGCCTTCGCAATAATGACGGATATCTTTATTTTGATGAAATTGATAGAAAACATTATATTGGATATTCATACTTAGATTATTGATATTCATTTGATTGATAATATTATAACAATGAAATAAGAAATCATGTATTTGAGTTGATACCTTTTACGTTGACTAAATTCTTTGCACTTCGGAGAGTATATGAAATTTGTCGACGAAGGGCAAGTTTTACGGGCATTCTAAAAGCCTCAGAAACATTGAAATAATTGTCCTTAGGTTAAATTTCTGTTAAAATTGTTTAAATGCTGTTATCTTCCTCTGCTCGTTTCGTCTCCTGTCATGTGTAACTACCCAATGGTAACGTGTGCGTTCTATGTTTTCATAAATTAGCGATAAAACGGCTAACATTAGTCGAATTCCTGTTAAATAGAACGCAAATTGGAAATCCGAAACACTGATGGATTTTGCGTCTGTAATTGACGTTTCTTCACAATTTTCTGGCTTTGGCCATGTTTTCAACATCCATGTCTGAATTAATCCAGTTTCAATGATTGCGACGATCCTTAAAGATAGAATGAAGTAAAAATAAAAATTATGATAAATACGTAGCCGATGAAAAACAAAATATCCGTAAAAAAATAGTAGTCTATTAAAAAAATACGTAAAATGAAAATCCGTCATTTAAGAGTTCATTATGTCTGTGTGTATACACTTTTAGTGCGAACGAGATTTTTATTCTTTTTTCTAATAAAAGCTAAAATGGGCAATGAGAGAGCAAACCAATTTATAAAATCTTATGAACTTGCATTGATCACTTGGTACACAAACACAAAGTTTATAATAATTACACATTTTAAAGCTATTCACCTTGTGAGTCCATTGTTTGTTTATACACAACAAAACATAGAATATATATTTATTAAGATATGATTAAACTAAGATACATACTACATGATATACACACAATAAAATAAACATCATTTGGCGTTTAGCCGTCTCGGTTGTTGTCACAGTTATTGATTAGTCGTGATTGATTAATTCCCAAGCTTGAGAATCATATCAATCGGAAGATCTGAGTTCATGCTTGAACTTCTGAATAATGATAGGACACTAACTTTAAGTTCATGCTTGAACTTACTGCTGGACCTGTTCTTGTTTATGACTACAAGCATGTAGACCAAAACGTCAGTGATAGAAGTCCATGCATGGACTGACGTCAGGACTGACTTAGAACAGGGATCTGTTGGTAGTTAGTGTCCGGAAACTTCTAGCATGTGTCTGGTCTATTTAAATGTTAACCAAACTACTGCTATAAGTCCCATTAACTGTGACAAGCAACTTATACATCAATAACTCTGCATCAAATTTGGGGAAATTGAGTTAATAATAACGAAAATATGCCAAATACAGTTGATGACTGGTAATTAAAGGAGACAACTGAACCCCAAATGAAGATGGTTACTGTAAATTCAAATTAATATGAATTCATTAATGCGACTGAGTGAGTATGGCAATGATAAAATTTCGCTTTTAATAGATTTTCTGAAATCACAATGATAAATGCACACATTAATTTCTGAATTTACAGTATCTCTTGAACAAAGATTTGTAACTAAATTAATATATCTCAATATGTGAATTAATATACAAATAAATGTTATATCAAATGCGAATAGATAAATAGCAATTAAAACGGCCATTACTAATCGTTTATCAGTATGTAACTTAGGCGTGCTGGAAAACATAGTAACATTTAGTGATAAGCGCAAGTGTTCTGATTAACTACTGTCTATCTCAGCGGGTCGTGAGAAGAAATGTTACGTCTTGATGAAATTGAAATGTTCTACTTGACCTTAACATGACTTTCAGAAACATGTCAATGAACTCTTGATAATAATGTTCTCAGCATCGGTTATACTATAATGTTCTATAATGTACATAATTAATCAGTAAGTGCAAATATCAAAACAAAATCGGGAACTGTCATACTGTATAACTTGGTCTCAAATGTTTAACCATTGTCTCATTCAATAAAATGTTACGTCACTGATTGCGGTTATTAACAATTCGTATATGTTTAGCAATTGAAACACTTAGTAAAACGCAATTGATGGTGTTGTGTTGACCTCGTAAAGACGATGAACTGACATGTGGTAATGAACAGACTATATATAATCTAACGCACTAACAATATTAAATCAAGATGAAAGCGTATGCGATTTAAATATTCCCATGTACAATATGTAAACACTAAATCTTCACTCGACTAATGCTTGTTGAGCTTGCTGTATCGTTGATAAAGATGTTCTTATATATCGAGTATAACACTGTGAACTCCACCGTCCGAGTGTCTGAATAAGGTGATCTTCAATTTTGAACCTGCTGTGGTACTTGCTCCAATGCGAAAGCTGTGACCATTATATAAGTCTGAATTGTATCGAAGTACGGCAAGTATCTTTTTAAGAGAAGAAATGAAATAGTTTCGTGTTAAAGCTTTCCTATTTTCCATCACAAAGAAAGCGTCTTGTGTTTTACTATCTTTGAATTTTCTATGACGAAATTCCATGTAACGTTCCAGAGATAAGACTGGACAAAACAGAAGCTCCCTGACGCAAATAAATGAATATCAACACCTTCACGAAAAGGGTCTGTTTTGGAAGCTTTCAAATGAAAGGTCTCTTTATCCTTTAGAAACCGGATATCCTCGATACTCACATTGCATTCTGAATCAAACGAATGTAATACTGTAAATTCCCCACATCGAAGAAATCCAAAATATGCCGTGACACACGCTGCTTCCAGAAGAATGTCTACATACGGCGTATAATACCCTTTCCTCAAAAACTGACAAATATCCTTTAGTATCGTGAAGGTAATTGGCAGTCTAGGTTTTGTTGATTTTTTCTCATTTTTCTTTATTCCTCTATGTAAAGCATCGAGTCGATAAAATTTATCAGAACCGTCGCTAAATATCGAAAGCTTCCCAAACTCTAAATATTTATATCGTATTCCACATATATACATTTTAATAGTAGAACATTTCAAATGCAAGTTTTGAAACAATGCGTAGCGAAATGAATAAGAGATTCTTCAGTTAACGGAGGCATGTCTGAATTTCTCCAAATCACCCCAGTCATTCGTAAGAAGGTGGTATAGGCAGAATACCCACACTCATACTGTGTACGTGTTCTGGGCGCTATTGAAGTTTTGAGTAAACAACTTACACTATTAGTCAATTCCACATTACGAGTGAGAAGTGCGGACAAGTCATGGCTTGTGCATCTGCTTCCGGAGCTTCTTTCCGGAACGTCTGAAAATCAAATCGAGAAAGTGAATCGGCAATCACATTTTAACACCAGGGATATGCTTACTTGAAAATGTAAAATTGTTTATTGCAGCTAACCAAGTGAGTTTACGCATTAGTTTCATAATATCTTGCACCTTTGATCGCCCTTTGTTTATAATGTTAACAGTAGATTCATTATCACAATGAAAAACTATCCGTTTCCGCGTCCATTCTTTGCCCCAAAGTACTGCCGCCACTGCAATTGGGTACAATTCTCGGAAAGCCATAGACATATCAGAATCAAGTATATTTTGTAACTCTGACGGCCAAGAACTACAAAACCAATGTCCCTTGAAGTACCCCCCGAAGCCAAGTGTTGAAGCAGCATCTGTGTACAAGTCCAAGTCCGCTGCACTAGTAGTGAAAGTATCGTAGAAAAAAGAGACGCAATTCCACTGTTTCAGAAAAATATACCACATCTTTAAATCATCTCGACATTCGGCTGACAGTGAAACATAGTAATTGAGATTATTAACTTTAGTCGATAGGTTTATGAGATAAGTAACAAAAGTCCGTCCAGGTATAATGACTCTCGCAGCAAAATTGAAATGTCCCAAGAGTTGTAAAAGTTCTCGTTTTTTAATAGAGTGTCGACGTAGAAATGTACCAATGAAATAAATAATACGTTCAACTTTATCTTGTGGAAGTCTAGCTTCCATCTTATCTGTGTCTAATATAATTCCTAGATACTCTAGTGTGGTATGTGGACCTACAGTCTTTTTCTTAGATAATGGTATATTCAATCTATTAAAATTAAGGTGATAATTGCCATAGTTCTGTCTCCTGAAGTGTCAGATGCTTGAACAGTTAAAAATCATCAAGCAGATGAAGTATAACTGGAATATTGTAATTGTTCTTGGCTATCCAACAAATTGCCACTGACAAATTGTCAAATATTTTAGGTGATGATCGTGAGCCAAAACAAAGACGCACATAATAGTAATATAAATTTCTCCATTTAATACAGTATAAATGATGCTGCTCCCTTTTGATCCCTAATTGTTTGAATGCATCGGCAATGTCCGCCTTATTTAATATTGATAATCGTCCGAATTCTTTAATTGCGTTGATTGCATCATCTATTTTAACGTATGACAGCGAGCATTGATCTTTATCGATTAAATCGTTAATACTAGAATGATCTTGACTTTCATGTGGAGACGACAGATCAACTATTAGCCTCTTTTTCCCTGAATATTTGCCTTCCACTATACCTATTGGGCTCACACGATACCTATCAAAAGGGAGCTTTTTAAATGGCCCAATTAGATAACCTTTATCGACCTCTTGTTTTATTATAATATCAACGCTGTCTGGATTTCGGAAAGCTGATTGTAGATTTTTACATTCAACTGTTGGTAATTCTGTTTTCGACACCATGGTATCAAAACCGTTTTTTATACCGTCTAATAAATATTTTACAAAATGCCTATCCGGATGTTTTGTTAATTCTTTTTCAAGGTTGTTTACGTTTATGTGAGAAAGTTGATAATCATCATTCATTTCGAGTCACCTAGATATTTTTACTTTCGGCTTATCAGCAGTTTTGTTTTGATTACTAGTACTGGTATCCTTGTTGTTAACGTTACCACAGGTCTTAAAGCCATGACCTCTACTTTTACACTTAAGACACGCATGTGTAAATTTGCATTCTTTCCACTTGCATGTTCCATAATTGAAATTATTGCAAAGATCATAACCCTCTGCTTGAATGATATTTCTCCCATGCCTATCTTTTGATTTATCTACAACACGACCGTTCGTCGTGTTTTGTGGGGCGCATGGAGGAGTTTCTTGATAAACTTGTTTTGGCAGAACTTCGTCGTGGTCGTAATCTCCACAGAGTTCGCATTCTCTACTTTGTAAACCATTCATTACTAAATGCAATAGACGGTCGTCTACCTTTCCCAGTTAATTGCGATATTATGTTCTATGATAGCATTGGCGGCCTTAGCCGAAAACAATTTGTGATATTTATAAAATCTTTGTCCGTAGTTATAGGCTATATCATTTATATCGGCCTCGTATTGATCAAGTTCATCTCGCCGTTGAGGATATACTTTACAAATGATGTTCCTTAATTTCCTGAAGGCCTTGTTGAACTCATCAAGGGTCAAACTTTTCTCTAGACGAGGATCCTTAGGAGCTGATAACTCTACAGTTAGCCCTTCAGAAAAGACAGAGCGTGTTTGGGGAACCTCGTTCTTTGGATACAGTAATAAAGAAAGGTTTATGTCCTTACCTTCTAAAATTTGCTTGCGCAAGGAAGTAGACACGTAGTCCAATTTTGGCAAATCCTCCGCAAATACAATCCCTTTTGAAGTGTCTACTTGTCTATGGAAGGTTTGTTCAGCATTAGCAGAAGAGATCTGGGTATTGTTTCCATAGGTAGCCTGATATGCTGAGGCAAAGTCGAAGTTTGACTTTGGATTCGACAGACTATTGCTACTGCTTGATGAAGAATCTTTATTGGCTAGAAGTCCTACAACCATAGATGACATCGCCGACATAGCTTCATTTGCCTACTTTAGCGCGGAAGTCGAGTCCTTCAGCATTTCTTCTGTACGTGAAATTGTACTGTTTTCATTTGTGTGTTGGTCAGTGTCCACGGAAGGTTGCTCATCGGCAGCGACTGTCACTTCATCAATTTTGCTACTATTTGGTTCCGGAGAAACAACCGGACCACTTTGAGTTGAATTTGTAATGTCTTTTGATTAACAAAATACAGTTGTCGAATCATGTCTAATCTCCAAGTAGATTTGACTGTAATTCCCATACTTTTCAAATGGGTAACATATTGTTCCTTGTTCCAATGCATAGGATCATTTGGATCATGCCGCGCTGGCCGTTTTCGGCTACTCATTATGAAACGATTTGATAATCCAGTTAATATGAATATTATGTATAAAGTTAATCATGAATGAATAAGAAATGATATTAAGTTTAGTCTATATAGAATCGACAACACTACTCCATTGCAAATTAATAATGGCATAGGTCACGTGCTATATGACTTCACTCTTCATGCATGAGGCACCCTAAGGTGCACGTGGAAAATAGTTTTGTGTGTATAAAACAATTTATTTAAGTGAACCTATATAAATAACCCTTAAATAGAATAACGACCGATCAAATAAATTTCGAAAAGGACTAAAGAGAAAGATTTAAATTCGTTACCATGTAGTTTTATATTATTTAGTTTGGATGCCATTTATATGAAATAATAAATGCTAAGTAAAGGCAGTGCCTTTAGATTTGAAAAAAAACACACAATATAAATTGTATTGTACGACTTTTACATCAATGCATTCAAGTGTTGTTCGGTTATTGTATCATGCCTTCCACCAACGTCTCATTGTATTCATTATATGAATTAAAACATAAATGGTCGTTTGGTAAATCTGAATGCAAATATATTTGCTGCAACTCATTTAAAGCCTTCCTCTCTAATGAGTGTGGTAAATATGCTAGATATACTTACTGGAGGTGTGATATGATGATTGAAACTATTAATGTTCTCCCTGATAATATTTTTGTACGCTTCGGCAATAAAGTTTATCGACAGGTTGTAGGTATTCCTATGGGCACCAATTGCGCCCCTTTCATAGCAGACTTGTTCTTGTACTGTTATGAATCACAATTTATGGCCAAACTCAGTATAGACCCGTCTAAATTGCAATTAATTGATAAATTCAACAACACTTATCGTTATCTTGATGATTTGTTTTCGTTAAAGAATCAAGAATTTTCTAAATATACTGCCGAAATTTACCCAAAAAGGAACTCACATTAAATAAATCAAATATAAACGGTAATAATTGACCTTTCCTAGATTTAGATATTTCAGTTTCACACGGAAAACTCGACACTACAATTTACGACATAAGGGACGATTTTTCGTTCCCTATTGTTTATTTTTCTTTCTTTGACATGATGTTCCAATGGCACCATCTTACGGTGGTTATATATCACTACTCGTTCGCTATGCCCGTGTCTGTTGTGACGTTTTGGATTTCAATGAACGTAACCTATGTATTACTGGTAAATTATTAACTCAGGGATTTCTTTTCCACAAATTACTTAAAACCTCTACTAAATTCTTCCATAGATATAAAGATTTGGTTTGGAAGTTTTGGTTGTACCTGTAGAAAACTTATTTTAACGGAGATGTTGTTTACCTAGCCCGGAAATTTAGATACGATCTGGGTAAACTTATCGATCCTTTAAATAAACTTATTCTAAAAGGTTACCAATTCAACACTATAATTAGATCTTTGAATATTGTTTTATTGGTATTAATATTGATTTTGTTATCAGTAAATTAAAATCAAACTAAATATTATTTTATATACATATGCACATTCAATCTGTCGATACCTGTATCTTGGCATTGCACAAGGTCATGTTTTTCTCTGACTGTTAATGACGTCTTTACACTAAATCCATTGAATGTTGGATGTGTACTGATTGACATTTTAGTCTTAGATGCATGATTTGTTTTATTAGTTGTTATTGGCTTTGAACTAGCTGTCAGTAACTGCGAGTTCACTCAAATCTGTACTTAGTGTCATTTTGTTGTGGGGATGTATAAGTACCCTGTCTCGTCCACTCTGTGTTTTTGTTAGATGTATTTCTACTTTGTATCGATCTGACGAGTTAAGCCCTTTTCAACTGATTTTTATAGTTTGTTCTTACGTTCTGTTACTAGTGAAGCGGCGAATGTTGAAAAAGATGCTTAGTTAACGAGTTTAAATTACATAAATACCTCATGGAAAATTAATGTCTTAAAATGTCTATCGATTATTCAACTTCAAAAAAATATTTTTCGTAAATATCATATGTGGTGCCAATCACGTTAAAAACGGCCTTAACCAACGTTAACCAACTGTCACCGAAGACCCCACTACTGTTTTGATAGATATCTCATAATTAACTTAAACATGATTTGTGAACTAAATTGGTTAATAGGGTTACTCTTGAACTTCATACATTATTTTTTATGAGTACTATATTTAAAGCACAGAGCATCTGAAAATTGTGGGAAAAACACAAAAAAAATCACTGTTTTTCACCTAACATTATTTGTACGTGCAATAAATGTGTATTTCAAGGTACGCCCGTAAAGCTGTCGTATAATACTTCAATCGACTCGATTTTCTTTTTGAAGAAAATAAGTATTAAGCAATATAATCGGTTAAACATCTGCATTTCATGAGAATTTCAATTCCGGATATTTGTCACACGTGAACCGACCCTGTTCTGGTTGATAGTTATCAGCCCACATTGGGGAATTTTGCGATGGTCATTTGTAGTTATCATCACGCGTATTTCCTGTTTACTTTAGGATTTATTTATGTTGTTAGGTATTGTTGTTTAGTCGTGTTTGTTGAATTTAACAGTGAACGTGACAATAATGGTAGAGTGCGTTTGGTTTTCAGGTGTGTTCTATCTTTTGGACATTCACGTGAAAGGACAATTACACTATTCGTTAAAACTGGCTCCGACCGATGCCAAAAAAAGGTGCTCTGAAGTTGGAGTTGACAAATACATTACCTGCAATTTTGTTTTTGCTGAAATTTTAAGAATAGCAACAGATTCTAGTAAAAAAAGTTTGCTAAATGCAGCAGCACTGAGACGTAAATATTTTTTTATTTATTTTAATAAACTATGTAACTGTGTAATGATACCTTAATTGATTCAACCATATTTAGGTATCACAGGTCTTGTTTTAAAAGCTACACATGTAAACAGAATTTGAAGCATCAGATATGAAGCCAGACTTGTACAATTCTTTGTTGGTTGAAAGTAATGTTGACCTGGCCTCTCGATACATTAAAGTGTATAACTTGCAAGAAAATTTCCCAAAGAAAGTGAAAACATTACAAGCCATGCTGGAAGATTAGCAATTCTAAATGATGTTACTGTTAGAACAGGCGACGCATGAGAATTTGCTCATTAACGACTTTTTTATTTAATCAATGTTGATAATGTACCCGTCTTTCTTACCAAATAACATTAGTAAAACCATTACTCTAAACTCAAGACTAAACTTAAGAAGCACTACATAAATGCTAAAGTGTTCTTTTCTTAAGAAGGACATATGGTTTTACACTAGTAATTTTTGTGACCCTTTATAGCTTACTGTTCGGTGTGAGCCAAGGCTCCGTGTTGAAGACCGTACTTTGACCTATAATGGTTTACTTTTATAAATTTTGACTTGGATGCAGAGTTGTCTCATTGGCACTCATACCACATCTTCTTATATCTATAGTTAATCGGATATTTAATTTGTAAGCGTCATTTCTATTGGTGACACATTTAAAGCCGCGAATAACATCAGAGGAAAATCAAAAATGTTTGAAAGCCGACTTCCCGCTGTAACCATGAAGAGGCAGATACGACAATGATTTTCAATGCATCTCATGCTGATGCTATGTCTTTCTACCTGATGCATAAAATTACAAAATGAAAATTGTGTTCAGACTGGTTTCATTGACAGCTTGAAGAACAGACCAATTATCCCAGTTCACGCCACTGTTTTGTCCTTAAACCTAGTTGTCACCGAAATTCGGCCGATCATTCATGCTTAGAATAGGCAAATGTTGCCAACCCAAATTATGGCATGCTAAGTGAGTTTGGTTGGAAAATTTAACAAAATATCAAGTAAGTGCCAGTTTTCTTTGAAGGACAAATGATATCAGACTCTCAACAAGACCTTGTTTGTTCCTGTTAGGGGAAATCATGTGCAGACAGCATGCGTTAACAAAGAGTAGCGACACATTTCTAAAACAATATTACGAGAGAAAAAATACTCGTAAGTCATGAACATTTCAGTATAAATACGATCAATTTTAGTCGTAAGATTTCATGGTAAAAAAGTCATATTCCAGTGGCAGTCCAAATTTCCCCGAGCTTCATCCCGGACGTCCTCTGTTACAGGAACTACTTATTATATTTATTGTTAATGTGTTATCATCCTGAACAGGCATGAAATATTTGCCACTGGATGTTAAGCAACCAACAATCAATCAATCAATCTTTCTTGAACTAATTTGTGATTTGTCAAAATGTAGGTAATTGTAATAATGTCCATGCCGTATCAGCCGACATAGCTGATGACATAAATGACATATCATGAACATTATTTATTGGAAATATGTCTAACTAAAGTGGGGTGTTCCTCGTTCATGCCGTACGTGAATTTTAGCTTTCTATATTTTTTTCGACGTTTCATATTGTATATGAAAACGGTCATGTCTTCTTTTTGAATTTGTCATAAAACCCGCCGGCATTCACTACAGTACCGTCGAATGAAAGTTAATCGTAGTTGTCACTTCAATAACTCATGCTTCTTGAATCACATGAAAATTTTTCGTGTATTGAGACTAACAGTGGGAAAAGTGTTCAAGAAAACTCCGTGACATGGTGAATCCTGGAAAACTGAGACGAAATCTAACCTGCAAATGTTGTTGGATTTTATCGACAATGCATTTTGGATAATCTATTAATATATATTATTCTCAAATGTATGTATATCTTGTCCAGAAATGCTATTAATCGAGGTCGAAGATCAAGGTCATTCTGTTGCAGTTATTTATTAGGCTTTGAAATTTCCATTAAACGTATTTCCTTCGAAAAAGTTACAGAATACGTTATTCTGACGTCATGTGCAAATATGAAACACATCTACGTCGGAACTTTAGCATTGATAAATAATACTACTTGTATAATTTATTGAATGGATTATAGATTTTGAAAAATCTGCAGTTTGTTTCTCTAGATGAAAATAAGATTTTTTAAGTGACAACCTTTGACATTGATTGAAGGCATAATGGCACCAGCTTTCATATTTACGACACATATATTTAGTAAGTATAAGATTTAAGTTTTTAAATGAGCTATTTTAAAGCTATGAGGTATGTAGGTTATTTAAATTTCTAAAATTATCCTCTCCGCCGCTCCACTATACACCACTGTCCCAGGTTAGGGAGAGGGTTGGCGCGCCTTCAAACTAGTTTAACCCAACCACATTCTGTATGTACCTGTCCCAAGTCAGGAGCCTGTAATTCAGTGGTTGTCGTTTGTTGCTGTATATCATATTTGTTTTTCGTTCATTATTTTGTACATAAATCAGGCCGTTATGAATTGTTTTGCATTTGTCATTTCGGGACCTTTTATAACTGACTATGTGGTATGGGGTTTACTCATAGTTGAAGGCCGTACGGTGACCTATAGTTAATTTATGTGTCATTTGGTCTCTTGTGGAGAGTTGTCTCATTGGCAATCATACTATATTTTCTTATTTTTATATATTTCTCAACGCGGAGCAGTTTTATTCTTTCTATCCATGTTCTAGTTGGAAACTATCTTGGATTTTGGGTAGTAATGAACCACTTCAATTCAATATTTGTTCATAATATTGTCTTTTAATCATACTATTATTTCAAACACTGAATGTATTTCAAAGATCAAAGTTTACATGTTTGCCGAATGATAGTGTAAAATTTCAGTCTGATATGGTGCTTAAAAGTCAGATCGGCCACGGGTAATATTGTTTGAATCTGACGAAAATATATAAAGGCCGTACTTTGACCTATGCTTGTTTACTTTTTTATACATTGTAACTTGGATGGAGAGATGTCTCATTGGCACTCATACCACATCTTCTTATTTATAATCAAATAGATAAATATTCTAATTTGTTCTATTGTTCTTACAACATCATTGATACCACGTTACGAATTTAATGTAGCATTTGATAATCATCCCCATTGCATACTATCAATTCAATTTTTCAAAAGACGACTTACAAATGCTAACATATCGTTTTATTTTGTTTTGTTTAAGTTTTTTCGGGCTGTTAAAATGCAACTGTTAATAGTGCGCATGCTCTGTACGATGGTGGACGCTATGTTTTTAGTTCGTCTATAATCTTAAAACTATGATCATCTAAACAGTTTCCCTACTCTGGAGGATGTGTGATATTGAACTTTAATGTAACGTGGATCGTTACTATGACTTAGGCTATCTTCAAAATGTGATGTTTGTGATATGAACTGATGTGAAGTTAGTGTATTCCAGTTAGCAGTTTGTATACAGTAAGTAAATTTTCTTTATATAGTGAGTTCTTCCTAGCGAGAGCCAAGGTAATTCAACATAAACATAAACAGTCACGGTCACCTCATTTGTAACATTGTAAACATTGTAAACATAACATTTCATTGATTATTTACCATTATTATCAATGTTTACACCTGATACTAATAAATACAGGCTGCGCAGAGACAGCAAGAATCTACAAAAAGATTTATCCAGCTACTTCAACATCCCCGTCTATAAATGTCGATCCGTCCGTTATAAGGCATGCTTATATAAAAGCAAAACTATGCTCTTTTGACCACCAACCACCCTTAAAGTCTCCCACACAACCAATCACATGTACTTTATCTCAATCCGATGTTACTAGAATTGCACCGGAACTAAAAACAATGCTACATTCCGAAATTGATTACACTATCAAAGCAACAATAGACCAATATAAACAAGAGATAAGTAAACTTACGAACGAAAATAAAAAATTGCGAGACGATCTTGATTCGCTCGAGCAAAATTGACGTCGTGATTTAATGAGAATCAATGGCATTCCTGACGGTGGCAATATGGAAACATCGGAGAAAACTACCGAGCTAGTAACAACCCTTATAAAATCGACAAAGAGCTGCAACCTGGAGACATTATAAGGTCACATAGAACTTGTCCGGCGCCGCTCACTATTAACAACCCTTATAAAATCGACAAAGAGCTGCAACCTGGAGACATTATAAGGTCACATAGAACTTGTCCGGCGCCGCTCACTATTTACAGCAATGAAAACGAAAATAATGTTCATTCCACACCACCAAGGCAAATAGTTGTTAGACTTAAAGACCCGCAAAGTCAAAAACGCATACTTCGATGTAAAAAGCTACTGAAAAATAGACGGGATATGAAGTGTGTTAAAATAAACAAAGACTTAACTAAAACAAGAAACAACATTGCTTACAAGATCCGATATTTAAAAATAGAACATATTATAAAGGACACATGGACAAACGATGGCAAAATTATGGTGAAGGACAATCAAGAACATATACATGTAGTAAACACTCAGGATTCATTTGATCAGTTTTGTACCAATTTTTGTATACCGGGGTTTTGACTTTCTTCATAGACTGGAGATGAACTCTAAAGAAAGACGCCACATCAAAGAGAGTAACAGAGGTCCCAAATACCGTACTTATGCCCAGTCAGTTTCTTCTGCAGCTTCTACTAATCAATCAGCCACCTCAGATGATCAACATGATGGATCCTAGACATAATACCAGTCACATGCATAAACTGTATAGCTCAAAAATAAGTCCGTAGTAGCTTTTGTATATTAATGCCAAATAGAAATCAGTCACCATGTCCTAAAATTTGTATCTTAATGTAATTTGCGTAAACTGTACAATCGTTAAATGAAAGGAAAACCTATTTATTATATAATATATTGTATTTTTTTTCTTTTAATAAATTTGCCTTATGTATCTATATTTGAAATTTCAAATTTACAAAATAAGAAATATAACAATTGAATTAAAATAATCAAAACCCACATACAAAGTTATAGGTAAATCAAAAGTGGAACTTTAAGATAATTTTGCTATATATTTTACTATATTTATATTTTTTTTCTATTATTAAATATGACTTCACTGCAATCTTTGCTCTCAACAAAATGTATATGTTGTTACATCTAACAAAACATCTAAGAGAGCTAATTATAACCTTACAGTTAACATCGTATAAATAATTACTCATGCGTATTATCACGACCTAACGGTTGTGTCATAAAAACTGTTTAACAATAGTTCACAAACGAATGCCCTTCATCTTCAAATTTTTGTCAGTTATGAAATTAAAAAAAAGTTGGTTTTAAATCCTCCATGCCCCAGTTGTATGTTCCTTAATTGGACCAGAAACATATATTTGTATATACGTTAAATTCCTTTTTTTATTGTTTATTTTTGTACACCGATGAAATGCAAACTATTTTGTGTGTCTTGTATTCTATTGAATATTTGTTTATAGATAGTGTAGATGTATACTGTTATCTTCTTGTAACTTTGTATGACCACTCTCACTACTTAGTCGATCAGTCAGGTGTTACATAATGGGTATTGGAATCGATCAATACAGAATAAGAGTTGGTCTTTTTGTACATAACTTATTTGATAACACGAAAATCTATTTTGTTCTATGTATATCTTTTCTACTTGTTGTATTTTTCAAAAGAAAAGGTTAACACATTTAGAATTATTACAATGATCTGGTTTTCCCTTGAATTGTCTGTTTTAAACAAATGTATAAAAAATCGTTCACACATGGGTTTTAACGAACATGTAAATCAATCGCAATGTTTTAGCGATAGAGTTCAGTCTTCGGCTCTAATTATATTTATGTTATTTGTTCTTCAATTTCTTTTAACAATGGGTGGAATAGAAATTAATCCTGGTCCTCATCAACTATCCTATGATAATGACGAAAGTGTTTCAGAGAGTAACAGTTTACGTGAAATATTTTCAACTTCAATTTCCTTTTTACATTTAAATGTGCAAAGCAGCTTGCTTCCAAAACTTGATCTGATTGCTGCTGAATACGAAGACTTTTGATATATTGTCATTTACTAAAACTTGTTTGAACGGTAATAATTCGTCAGACTCAGTTGAACTTTTAAACTAACAGAAACCATTCAGGAAAAATAGGGGTCCCATAAAAAGTGGGTGAGGGGTGACAGTACATGTAAAAGAAAATATTCATTCGAAGAGACGTGATGATTTGGAAGTGCCCGGTGTTGAGGTAATATGGATTCAGCTGAAAATAAATAGCAAAAAGGTATTGTATGAAACTTTCTACGTGCCACCATAAGGTAACAATGAGATGTGGACAAAAATTGAAAGTTCAATTGAGTCTGCCGTAAATGATGTTAATTGTGACCAAATTATTGTAACAGGAGATTTTAACAATAACTTGCTAAATGTGGCTAATTCCAAAATCCAAAATATTTGTACAAATTACAGTTTAGAGCAACTTATTGAAGATCCCATTCATTTTACTGAACAGTCATTATCACTGATTGATTTAATAATAACTGATAACTCAGATTTTGTACCGTACTGTGGAGTCGGGCCACAACTATTAGATCAAATAAGATATCACTGTCCAGTAATGAGGTTTATAAATGCACAAAAGCCTGCTTGTTTGTCTTTTAAAAGAAAAATCTGGTTATATAAGCAAGGTGATTTTGATGAATATAGGCGCATATTGACCAAAACCAACTGGGATAGTATATTTGCTCTAAATGATGTTGAAAAATTAATTCAGAAATTTCAAATCGTATCCTAGATGCAGCTGAAATTTCCATTCCCAGTAAAATCGTTACTATTAAGAAAACTGACCCTGTTTGGTTGAATAAGGATTTAAGAAAACTCAAAAGAAAGAAAACCCGTATACACTCAAAAGCAAAACGGTTTAATCGACCCGCGAGTTGGAACAAATTTAGACAAAAAAGAAATAAAGTGACCACTTAAATAAGACAAGCTCGCGAACAGTATCAAAATAATCTTATACAAAAATTGTCAAATAGTAAGCTATCAACAAGAACTTGGTGGAAAACCTGTAACCAAATTTCTGGTATTAAACCTGCACACTCGGGTATACCTCCCCTGCTTAAGGATGATAATTTGATATTTAATGATATTGATAAAGCAAACGAATTTAACAACTTTTTTGCGATGCAGACAAACTTAGATGATACCGAAGCCGTTCTTCCTGACTTAACCGTTCCAGACTGTAGACTAAGTGACATAACACTTAGAGATAGAGAGGTCGAAGATGTTTTAAAGATTTTAAATCCTAATAAGGCCTCAGGTCCAGACTTGATAAACCCAATATTATTACAAGAGGCTGCATCACAGCTAAAATTCCCACTTTGTAAACTATTTAATTTATCTTTATCTAAAGCTATATTTCCTGCAGATTGGAAAAAGGCAAATGTAACTCCAGTTTTTAAGGGTAACAAAAGTAATGAAGTAAAAATTACAGAACAATCTCGTTGCTAAGTATCTTATCAAAGTGCATGGAGCGATGTGTCTATAAACATGTACACAACTTTCTAATTGAAAAAAGGATCATCACCCCTGATCAATCGGGTTTCACCAAAGGCGATTCTGCCATAAATCAACTAATTGATATTCTGACATCTTCGGTAGGGCTTTATATAACGGAAAAGAAATAAGGGTGTTTTTGTGACATCAGCTTTTGATCGGGTATGGTATAAAGGACTATTATCCACACTTCAACAATATGGAATTTCTGGAAATTTACTGAATTGGTTTTGTGATTATCTATCTAGAAGGAGTCAACGGGTGGTCTTAAATGAGAGCAATTTAACATGGAGACAGATAAATGCAGGTGTCCCGCAGGGCTCAATTTTAGGTCTGCTACTTTTCTTATCTTTATCAACGACATAGTAACTGATATTAAAGCAACTATCAAATTATTTGCAGACGACACAAGTATGTATTTAACTGTAGACACCCCTGAAAATACTGCTGAAATTCTTAATAGAGATCTGAACAAAATTCATATGTGGTCCTCTAACTGGCTTGTAAACTTTAATTCACAAAAAACAGAAACCATGATTATTTCAAGAAAATCAATAAAACCTAGTCATTCGATCTTAAAAATGAATGACAATGATCTTCAAGAGGTTACTATTCATAAACACTTAGGTATTTTTTTTTCAAATAATAGGTTATGGAATAATCACATTGAATATATAGTTAAACGAGCATACAATAGAATAAATATCCTTATGAAGATGCGTTTAATACTCAATAGGTTAACTTTAGAAAAATGTATTTTTCATATATTCGACCAATTCTAGAGTACGGGGATGTCATTTGGGATAACCAAACACAATATTTGATTAATAAAGTGTAAAATGTTCAAATTGAAGCAACGAGAATTGTAATGGGTGGGAATAAATTAACTTCGATACAGATGCTTTATGAAGAAACAGGTTGGGAAACACTTTCAGAAAGAAGGGAAAACACAAGCTCACTATGTTTTACAAAATGGCGAATAAGGAAACTCCAGATTATTTACAAAACTTGGTACCAAATCAAATAGTAAATTTACATAGTCATTTCACTCGTCAGACTCAAAATACTTTGGAAATACGTACAAAATACCCAAATAATAAATGTCCAGATTTTTACTACACTGGTACAAGAATGGGTCAAATATTACGTGCTAGATTAAGGATGAATAGTAGTTCTTTAAATGAACATTTGTTGAGAAGAAATCTAGTAGATTCTTCAAATTGCTCGTGTGGTCTAATCGAGTCTACAGCTCATTTTCTATTGCATTGTAAAAAATACGATGCATTTCGTAATGACATTATTTTCTCAATTAATTATCAAGTCATACTGAACACAAACTTACTTTTATTTGGCTCACAAGCTTTAACTTTAGACCAGAACAAGGATATTTTGAAAAGTAAAAAATTTACTAAAGTGCAAGAGATTTAAACTGTATTCACTATTTTGACAAGGTTGCATTTCATCTGGTATGATTGAAGCTTTAAATTTTCTGCTAGATAACATTTATGTACGTTTCGGCGATAAAGTGTATCGTCAGGTAGTAGGTATTCCTATGGGCACTAACTGTGCCCTTTAACAGCAGATTTATTTCTATATTGTTATGAATCTCAGTTTATGACCAAACTCAGTAAAGACCCATCATTGTTATATTTAGTTGATACATTCAACAATACCTACCGTTATCTGGATGATATTTTTTCGTTAAATAATCCAGAGTTCTCTAAATATACTTCCGAAATTTACCCAAAAGAACTAACTTTAACTAAATCTAACATAAACAGCAGCAGTTGCCCTTTTCTAGATTTAGACATTTCAATTTCTAACGGAAACTACATACTAAAATTTACGACAAAAGAGACGATTTTTCATTTCCTATTGTTAATTTTCCATTTTTAGACGGCGATGTGCCTTTGGCTCCATCATACGGTGTTTATATATCCCAACTCGTTCGGTATGCCCGTGTGTGTTCTGATGTCATAGATTTTAACGAACGTAATCAATGCATCACTGGGAAATTATTGTGTCAGGGATTTCGATACCATAAATTACTTAAAACTTTTACTAAATTCTTTCATAGATACAAAGATTTGATTAGTAAATTTGGCTGTACCTGTAGAAAACTTATTAAAAATGGTATTTCACATCCTAAATTTTACGGTAATATTGTACTTAAAGCGAGGAAATCACTATGTGATCCGTGTAAACTCATCGAACCTTTAAACAAACTTATAAGTAAGGGTTATCGTACCAATATTGTAATTAGATCTCTGAATATAGTTTACATTGGCACTAATATCGATTTTGTCATTAGCAAATTAAAACATAACTAAGTTGTATCTTCTTTTGAGGCGGGATGTTTAGAGACACACACGTTAATTTTATCTCTTAAGAAGTAGCTCCTCACTATCCTACTACCTGTCGATACATTTATTTTTGGCATTGCACAAGTCATGTCTTCTCTGACTGTTCATGACGTTAAAATACTAAATCCCTGGGATGTGTTTTAGTTGATTTTAGTCTCTGATGCATGATTTTTTATCATTAATTGTTTTTGGCTTTTAACTAGCTGTCAGTAACTGCGAGTACTCTCAAATCGTACTTTCTTTTAATTCGACCTGTTGATACTATTTTTAATACTTTTTTGTTATTTTATATTAATATGGATCTTGTCTGTATACCAGCTTTGATTATTTGGAATATCTACTAATTTTCACTTCTTCATACTACATTTGTATGAACATCAAGATTATTCTCCTTTAATCTGTACAGGGAAGTTTTATTGTTGATATTTACCCTTATGTATCTAGTGTTAAATTAGGTATTTATATGACAGACCTTTCTTGGTATTCCTAATTATTGGAAGATTTTATATATACAGAAAAGTATACCTAAAACGACAAAGTTATTTTTCATTTTCCTGTATATATTATGAAAACCGGTTTTTCAAAAGTGATTATTTTCTAAGGGTTAAATATTTCGCGGTGATGTCTTGCCATTTGGACTTGTTTGTTTGCTTTTGGCCTTGAATGTTTGTCCCTAATATTTTATTAACTATGTATTTACTTTCAGGTATCACAGATCGAATTTATTCGTTCATAGTGTGTTAATTTACGTTTTGATTGAGTTAAGCCTTCCAATTGATGTTTTATCGTGTGTTTTCTACGTTGTGATGTTATACTATTGTTTCAGAAAAAGGGAGAAGGTTTGGTACCATTAAAACGTTTAATCCCGCTGCAAATGTTTGCACCTGTCCTAAGTCAGGAATCTGATGTACAGTAGTTGTCGTTTGTTTATGTAATTTATACGTGTTTCTCGTTTCTCGTTTTTATATAGACTAGACCGTTGGTTTTACCGTTTGAATGGTTTTACACTAGTACTTTTGGGGCCCTTTATAGCTTGTTGTTCGGTGTGAGCCAAGGCTCCGTGTTGAAGGCCGTACATTGACCTATAATGGTTTACTTTTATAAATTGTTATTTGGATGGAGAGTTGTCTCATTGGCACTCACACCACATCTTCCTATATCTATGTGTGTAGTATCTAATTGTATTTTATTTTTCTTATCTTTTTTTTTATTTTCTTCTTTTGTAGTATTTTTATAATTTTCATTATTTTCATTATTTTTGAATTATAGATTGTTTTCCCTTCTTTCTTTGTTATGAATTACTTATTTATTTTTGTTCAATATCATTGTAACTATGCATGCTATGTTTATGAACTCGTTAATTTGAGTTTCAAGGAAACGGATTAATATAAGCTATGTACAGTTTGTTTTCGAATCCTATTACTATAGTGTATTTTTGTATGATGATATACTTGTAATGATGACGAATAAATATGTTTAAACTAACTATTAATCTTACTCACTCATCAGAAAATACTTTCAGAAATGGAGAATTGTTCGGTAAGGGAAGAGCTACTAGAAGTGGATGGAAATCATCAGCTGATATAAACGACATGTCACAACTTTGACCTATAGCCATATCTAGGTATGTCCGGTCTCCAATATATGCATAATTTCCACCTCTAACTTTACCTATCTGTTCTGCAGGATCACTACTTAAAACTGATGGATCACTCTGATTAAATTTTAATATCCCATTCCATAACCTTCTGCGTTCTGGCAACTCTGAATTCTGTACAAAACATGTAAAACTAACATGCTGATTACTTTGTATAGATGCAGTTTCCTGCTGATCTGTATATATTAAGGATGTACTTAGGTGAAATTAAATAAATCAAGAATTTAAAACTGATACTATAAGCCGGAAGAGCATTAGTTAAGGATCAAAATAAGCTACAAATATCAAAATGCAGCGGGTTTAAACGTTTTAACAGGTGCCAACCTTCATCCTAACCTGAGACAGTAGTGTAACATTACAACATAAAAAGACACACTATAAAATATCAATTGAAATGGCATTACTCGATCAAAAAGACATTTAAACAAAATGAAGTAAACATACACTAAACGAATAAGTTTGAATTCACTTTAGTTCAGTTTAATTAAAATAATAACTTCTGTTTAATCCTTAAGTCAACTATGCTCCTTTTCTTAACTGCTTGAGATCAAATGTAACAAAATCGACTAATTATAATGAATGTTGGAACATACGTAAAATTAAGTCTGTTTGATATTTCTTTAAGTAGTTCAATGGTCAATCCTTTATACTCCTGTGTTACTTTGTCGATCTCAACAAATGGCTTCCACTTGAAAATACATATAAAAATCAACGTTCGTGTTAACTCTAACTAATATATTTTAAGTTTATTTTTGCATGGTATGAGGTGCTTAGCTGTATCTATCATTAAATTACGTCAGCTTTTGTTTTATGTTTTTGTTAATAAATCGACTAAGAATTTGAGAAGATATCTATGAGACTTATCACCAAATTTGTACTTGCATTAGCAACACGACGTGTGCTCCATGTGGAGCAGGAACTGTTTACCCTTCCGGAGCACCTGAGTTCACCACCGGTTTTGTGGGGTTCGTTTAGCTCGATCTTTAGTTTTTTGTAGATTTGTTTGCCTTCTTGTCGTTTTCGTTTTTTGCCATGTCGTTGTCAGTTTTTCTTCGACTTTGAGTTTTGAATATCCTCTTTTTAAAATAGCATCACACATATGAAATAACTAATTATATATAATGTGCAGATTAAGAACACGTTATTATTTATGTATCAATTTGACTATCAGACCCTATTCAACAATTTGTTTTCGACTCGATATTATGCAGTGTATTCATCGATTGGAATACCCTTGCTCTTCTTTTATTAAATCCGAATTGTGATCTTCCGTGTATAATTTCCTCTTCTTACTGTAACGTGTAATCAAATCAATATCAATTTCAAACCAGTAGAATTTTAGCCACAATATGAAGATACCAATCAGAACTTAATCATGGTCTTGGGTGAGAATTGTACTGTTTTTTTTTATATTTTCTTTAAAATTATTGAGTTAAAAAAATGAAAACAACACGTTTAATAATTTATTGAGTTCAGGAACGCTCAATATGAAATCCGAGGATATGTTGAAGAGCTATTTACCTTATACTGAATAATGAACTCTGTACGATGGCACATCCAAAATATATATTGGCATCAACTAATGAGTTTGTTGCGAAGTAATTTGTTACACCAATATTAGAATTAGAAAATTAAACACAAACCAAACTGAATGCTCTATCATTGAATATTTCATTTGCACATTATTTTACATCGTTTAACATTGTTTAATATCTGTTAACATCTGATCAATAACATAAAAGTTCTTGTTTATATATGAAAAATATCTCCGTTAACTCTGTTGCACGATTTATTATGATGATTAACAATTAACGGAGTCAAATTATATAATATTAAAGCGGAGTTAAAGGTAATTAAAGAGGCGTCAGCGTTCCGTAACACTTCCGACCATAGAAAGTTCTTAAAGTTTTCTTCAAAATAATCACACAGAAAGTCATTATCCCTTACATGTTCTTGTCCATTTACAATGTTTACGGTTCTTTTGAATGTAAAATGAGAGTTTGCGGTCTTGTTGTTCCAATAAATTGTTTCATTCGGGTTTCGTTATTTTCTTCCTCATCACTTATGATGATAATAACATCATTTTCTTCTTGGTTATCTTCAATTCCTGAACTACTTGAATCATTTGCAGTTATCGAGTTAACACAATTGTCTTCTTTGTTGTTATTTTCATCTACCACTTCCATACTGTCACTTTTGAATGCATGGACAAATAATCATCTATATCAAACTGATGTCTACTATCCTCCACTTTACTTAAATCACTTATCAAATCAAGGATAGTGTCATCATCACTTATATCGGAATAGTAACTATCTTCTTGATGTTAATCGCCTCTGATAGAGTTGATTGCTTTCATTCTGCTGTGCATTCTACCATCTTGTGAGTATTGATGATATCTCAGAATGAAGTACTTATTTCTGTAATAACGTTTTGATTTTCTGCCTTGCAATTTCTGCAGTTAATTGTTTAGGTCTGTGAATTGCAACTGTATATTTGTTTTCAAATTTCTTGATTTCCTTGTTTCCTTTGTATGAAAATCCAATTCTAGAGGGTGAAGAAGATTCAGTGGTCTTTCTAATATTTATCCAGTAGACAACTGTACTTTTGCACTCCTAATTTTACCATCATTGCTTGATAAAAGTTTCACTATGCTTCCCATTCTCCAAGTTGATCTGGGTAAATTGTCTTTTATAAGCACAACATCTCCAATTTGTGGTAGAAATGATGCCTCGACTCTGCAACTCTTTAATTTGGTTTGCGTTCTTTCTCTTAAACTAAGTAAGTATTCGTTTCTCCATAAATTCCAGAATGAATTCTGCCCTTTTTTCAAAGCTTTTAATAACTTCTCCTTTGAACTATCTGAAGGTGAATAATCTGTATCGTTAAGATCAAAATCAACGTCTGGCATCCCAGTGGTTAGATATTAAGTTAAAAAATGACTTGGTGTCAAAGTTATTTTAGAATTGATGTCTTCTTCTACGTAAATAAGTGGTCTAGAATTTACAACAGCTTCAATTTCCTTGATAATAGTTCTCATTTGTACATTAGTTATGAGTCTTTTATTCAAAGATTTTCTAAGAGAACGTTTCACAACTCCGACTTACCTTTCATAAAAGATTCCCATTCAGGGAGCTAATTCTGTTATGAATTTCCAACATATTCCATTATTCATGGTGAAATTTTGAACATCTTCACTTCCTTTTACATGATTCCACACTGACCTTAATGTTTCACTTCCTAATTTGAAATGAGTTGCATTACCACTTATTATTGTACTCGGGGTACCTCTTACTGAGATAAACCTTCTAAATGCATATAAGAACTCCTAAGTAGTCATGTCACTGATTACCTTTAAATATATTGCTCGTGTAACGAAACACGTAAAAAGGCAAATCCACCTTTTGTTGTTTCCTCGTTTGACTTTGTAAACAAGGGTCCCAAATAATCTAAGCCAGTAGAAGAAAAGGGAGTTGACTGTGAAAGTCCTGATTTTGGAAACGGAGACATATCAGGTATTCGAAAAGGCCCTCCTTCATGCTAACGACAATTCAAACAGTGTCTCAGAACTTGTCTCACAGTTGATCTGCCTTGGGGTATCCAAAATTCGTGTCTGACTTTGCTCAAGGTTTGTGACACACCACAATGAAGTTGTTTCTTATGAATCTTTTCAATAAATAACCGCGTGAGGTCCTCCCCACGGGCAAGAAGGATAGGTAGTCTAGCAGATTCAGAAATATCTGCATTTTCCAGTCATCCTCTACAACACAGAATTCCATCTTGAGAAATGAACAATCCGAGTTGTCTTTGTAGATTATTTCTTTTGGACTCGTTTATTGCTTCCAAAAGATCTAAGTAATGTTTTCTTTGAATATATTTTATCCAATTCATTTCGGCAACTTTCAATTCTATGTATGTTAAATCTTTTCCAGTACTGCATTTATCTTTTCTTCATCCTTGAAACAAATCTGTGGAACCATGCGGTTACAACTATTACTTTTGTGTTAGACGAAAACTCTCTGTAATCTATGCCGAAAGGTGGTCTGTTTTCTTACTCGGTCTGATTACAAAGTAAGGTACTGCATCTACTCTTTTCACGTTTTATTTCAGATTGATACATCTTTTCCACAGACAAATTATCTTCACAAGTATTATTTGTCTATTTTTGTGTATTATAACTTAACCATTTAGGACCATGCCACCAAAGGCTATCATGATTGAGCTTAGAAACTGTAGTTTCTCTTGTAGCCACATCAAATGGATTCTCCTTTGTATTGACGTACATGAATTTGATATCTTTGTGAGCTTTGATTTCAGGTATTCTATTTTTCACGAACACGCGTAGTTCTTTCTTAGTAGAAATCCACTTGAGTACGTACTGTTAATCACTCCATAAGTACATTTCCTCAATTGAAACATTTAATTCACTTTTCATAAATATTAAACTCCGAACACTAATCAATACCCATCTCCTTCACTGGTGCTAATCTTGACTTCGAAAAGATGAGATCACTTCTAGAAGATTGTTCACAAGTATGATGTAAGTACACCGCTGCTGAATAAGATCTGACAGAAGCATCACAGAAACACAGAAGTTTGCATTTTTTATCATTTGAGTATAAATGCAAATACACACATCTAGGAATAAAAACTTCAGAGACTCGCTTCAGTTCACTGCTGATGTTAATACATTTTGATAGGTCTTCTGTATACAGTTCATCGTCCCATCGCAATTTTTTTTGATAGATCTTGTAAACACATTTTCCCACTTATGATGATAGGAGAAAACAATCCAATGTGATCAAATATTTCTGCTAGTTCCATCAATTTCTACGTTTAGTTGGTTTAACAGGACAAACTGTAAATTTTGAAGGTTTCACTGCTATTTTATCATCCTCGATATTCCAAATATGACCGCGAACACTAACTTGTAACACATCGGTCTTGTCACTGCCTGACAACAACTCATTTATAGAACTACTGTTTGATATCCATTCCCTTAAATTCATTGTAGCTTCCTTAAAGATGTTTTTGCCTCAAAATAGAATTTCAATGCTTCTTGAACTGATTCACATCCCGAAATGAGATTATCTACATATATATTATTCTTGATTTTATCTCATATTGGTGAATTAAACATATTAACATGATGTTCTATTGTTGCTGCCAATAGAAATGGAATAGAAATCACACCGAATGACACTCTACAGAATCTGTATTCCTGTATATTTTTCTTCTCTACATATGTATTAGCACAATCTTTCAGCCACATGAATCGTGTAACATCTCTTTCATCTTCTGGTATTACTACTTGTAGGAACGGTTTCTCTATGAAAGCGACCAAAGCAATCTTGTGTAGTCTGAATCTCATGAATATTCCACATAAATTGTTCAGAAGAACGGGACCTCGGTATAAATATTCTTTAAAACTTGGCATTTCCTTGTTGATTTTTGCCGATGCATCGTATACTATTCTCACTTTGGTTGTTGATTTCTGTGGGGTTATCACTGCATGATGGGGAATATAATGTTTTCTTCCATCAGTCTTAATCTCATCCCCTTCTTCAACAATACCTTTCTGTATCTGATCCTGTATGATAGTGTCATACTTTGTTAACAAGTCAGGTTCCTTTCTCATTCGTGCTACACATGACTTCAATCTACTAAGAGCTATTTCACGATTTTCCGGAAGTTCTGACGTATTTTTCTTCCATGGCAATTTAACATAGTATCTTCCATTTTTGAATTTTAAAGTTTCTTTGATATATTCCATGACTTTCTTGTCAATAGATGCCTCGATATTTTCAGTAATTCCTATCGACTCGAGGTTCCATAAATCAAATATACCTGCTTGGGCAACAATCGACTGATCTGGTTTTTCAATGTCCGATATTTCGAACGAGCTAGTGTTGGAAAGAATAAGTAAACCAGTCTCTGACTTCTCCTCATATGTTTCACGAGTCCTACCAGTTACAATCCATCCCAATTTTGAATCTACAAGATATAATCCTGGATGCATTTCTACTTTGTTCGAAAGAATCAAATCAAGGTAATAATCATTTTCAATCAAAAGTTCAATGGACGATGATTCATCCTGAAATAGCAATTCATCTGCAAGTTCTACTTCTTTCACAAAGTGTTTTAAATGTTCAATTGCTGAAGCATCTAGACTTTTCCTGTGTACACATCCACTAATCACTGGCACAATGTTCGCTACAGGATTAAAATGCTTCTCATTATTAATTTGATTGAAAGATTCGTCGATGATGTTTTCACAATTTTATGTTTCTCACTTCCAAATGTAACAAGATTTATTTCTTCTTCTTTGTCTCCTTTCAGATTCAGCTTTGATGCAAGATTTTGGGAAATATAAGATCTCTGTGATCCCGATTCAAACAAAATTCTTGTCTCTATCTTAGACATATTCTTTGAATTGAACACATCTGTTTTTGCCCTTTGCATAAATACCATTTTACTTGATGAAACAAACATATTATCTGGAGGGTCTTCATTACTTTCCGTATTTACAGAAAATTCTTCCTGTCTTCTTAATTCTTCGATAGAATGATTACTGTTTTCTCCTGATAAGTGTACACTTGTCATTTTTATTTTGAATTTCTTTGGGCATAAGCTCCGGTGATGCGAATTCTTTTGACACAATGAACACATGGTTTGCCTTTCTTAAATGGATTGGTGACCATATCGCGGGCATTTAAAGCAACTGCCTTTTTACTGGCGCCTTCTATCTTCAACCTCTTAAATCTTTGGCAGTCATCACTCCAATGTTGCTCCTGGCAATATCTACACTTATCGAAATAACTTACATTTCGTTCCGTCGAAGCGACTAAGGCTTCTGCTGAATTTATATTACTATTCTGTGTTCAACCTCTAAAATTTTCGTTTTGTTTTCCAGTCTTATTCTGCCGTGGTTTGTGAGAATTGAATGATCCATTAAAACTCCCTTGCGAATTTAACGATCTTTTTCTGTTTCTGTTTTATCAGTTTTTTTCTCTTCCTACAACATAATCTCGTAATCTTTCACATAATCTAATAACCGTCCATTTTTCTGTTGATCCTTTTTTGGATTTCTAGTTGAAGGAGGACCTGCTCCGGTAATTCAGACTTAACCATGGATACAAATATATCCTGGTTAACGTCTTCTTTAAGTACATATATACTGCGTAAATGTCTATTAACTGTATCTAAGAAACTTCTTAATGTAGCTTCTAAATTTGTAAAAAATAAATAGTCAGGCCTAAAATATTTCCACGCCCTGTCGACAAATTGGGTCTCACTCGGTTTGGAGTTCATGTCATTCCCTTAGGCTTTGTTTGTTGCCTTGGAATGTATCTTTTTAAATGATTTATTATGTTTGAACATCGGTAAATAAATTCATTATAGATACCAGGATAAAAGTTTCGTTTGCCATACGTGCTTTTCAAGGCCAAACAAAGTACGAAGTTAAAGACCATTGTTGCTTAAATTTAACAATATGTTAATTTGTACAAATTCACATATCGGAATATTGTTTTTATTTTTGTTTTTAAATAACTTAGCGAATGCCGTACTTTCTTCAACTACTTACTGGCAATATACTTGCCAGAAATTTTCTCTGATTAAATCCAAATTTAACGTTTGGAAATATATCGTTTTCAAGGCTAAGACTTCCATTGAAGTAAACATCTCCTACAGTTGTCAATTCACGTCTCCTGTCATCACTCCACATCAATGTTTCAATAGACAGACAAATGTTATCCCTGCATTGCTAAAACAATCAGTAAAATGAGATTTTATTTCTTCAGATATTTGGTTATCGTAGTAGTTTTTTGTTAAGATCTGTAAATGTTCAAAACTCTATTTCTCGAACCTTTGGAAAAAAAAGAATCATGTTTTTAAATGTTTTGTTTATTTGTATTTTAATACTAAACTAGACCTAAAATGAACAACATAGCTGACTACGCGACTTTGATTTGACTTGAACGGTGATTTTAAATTGTTACCATATTTGTCCTTTGGTCTTCTATAGATAGTTGTCTTATTGTCAATCATGATCCGTCTTTTTTATACAAAATATATTTAAAAAATAAGCACTAGAAACATGACTTTAATTTAGTTGTCATTGAAAAGTTAATAAAGTGTACAGTTTCTTCAAATAAATCATACGAATTCTCAACAGATAAATTAAGATGACAAGAGTTTACCGATGATCAAATCCCACAAAAACGACCAAAAAAGAGACAAATAAAAGCAAAATAGTGGAGCGCATTAGGTAATCAAAGCAAAGTGACGAAAATACTGATAGCTAGCCACCTTAATGAGTGTTTTCAACCGACGATGCGCAGATTTGTACTTTGCATTTTATTTGCTAATCAATCCAACAGAAAATACACAAAATGAAACATTCTTCATTTGTTTCATAAAATGTTTCTTTACATACATGTAACTGATAGTGTACGGTATCGTAATTTTAACAATAACTTTATTATGAAATATAACCTAAAAAATCGAGGATTTGATCAGGTCTAACGATTTGAATTATGCTAGGTAGATTATAATTCCTTCCGTATATTTCTGGTTTTGAACACTATCAGCGGATACCTTGTAGTGCATAAAGGCTACATTATCAAACTCGATAGAAGTATTAATTGTCCAAGATGTAACATCAGTCGAAATATGGAAAATACCAACCAGCCATCTTGAATACTGTAGCAAGGAAGTTCGCCAGGCATTTTTTCGACCAAAATCAAAAGGCAAATATTTGATATTAAAGCGGAAAACACGTAATTTAGAGCTGGATTTCTATGACTTTCTATGTACATACTAATCATTAGTGTCGTTTTTCGTAATTGGTTTTCTCTAATTATTACCCCATGTACCCTTTACCAACCCTTTCATTATATTTTATAAGCAAAGTGTGGTTCGTTTCATTTTTGTTCTTCATAAGACAAAATTCAAAATGAACGTCGAATTTTCTTGCTTTCCTCTGAATTTCCTATCTTGGCGTAACGAAAATAAGGGGACCATGTCTGGCTCCGTAACATGTGAAGAACACATCTTTTTGCAGATCATTGAAAAAAAGATAAACTTTGTTTACGCATTGTCCAAAATCATTAGAGAAATGATTCCACCGCTGCTTCTCGTGCTATACGTTATGTCTACACTCTCGACAGTTAAGTTTTTAATATGTAAAAAGCTCGTCAAGCCTCGCGTTTTAAATATTAAATTTTAAGTCTCGAGTGGAGAAATTTCGTATCACACTCGCTACAGTGATTGAATCTATATGTATATGTGCAATTCAAAATTGTGCCTTCATTATTTGCTTTGTAATCCATTCATCTTGGATGTTTTTCAAGAATGTTGTGTCTTTACCTAAATCGGTATTGAAATCATACAAAGTTTTCAGCTGATCTCGATATCACAAACTTTTTGAATAAGGTTACATCATAAAATATTGCGAATGGAAATGGGGAATGTGTCAAAGAGACAACAACCCGACCAAAGAGCACAAAACAGCCCAAGGCCACCAATGGGTCTTCAACACAGCGAGAAAATCCCGCAACCGGAGGCGGGCTTCAGCTGGCCCTCAACAAAAATGTGTACTAGTTCAGTGAAAATGAGCGTCACAGTAAACTCCGAAACGTATAAATGAACTAAAATTAAAAAAAAAACATACAAGACTATCAAAGGCCAGACTTGGGACAGGCGCAAAAATGCGGCAGGGTCATGTTTTGTGAGATCTCAACCCTCCCCCTATACCTCTAGCCAATGCAGAATAATCTAACACACAGCAATACGCACAGTAAAACTTAGTTTAAAAGAAGTCCGAGTTCGATGTCAGAATAGGTAACAGAAGAAGCTAAGCAAAATGACAATGATACATAGATTAACAAAGGACTTCTAGCAGTTACTGACATGACAGCTCCAGACTTCAATTAAATTGATTGAAAGATTATGTCTTCATCAGATGAAAATCAAGCACAATTCCTCCCGTTAGGAGTTTAGTATCATACCATCATAAAATATATGAGAAGAACATAACTCATATTATGCCAACAACTAGTTTTAGAATAAATGTGTTTATTTCCGATGCAAAAACGCTATGAGTGAATCAATATTAATTCCAAAATATACCATCTTTAATGACCTGACAACAATATCATAACTATATCCCTTCTCAAAAAGTTTGTTTAAAGGTTTGGTTAGCTTTTGAGGTGAATGACGACATGTTTGTGCTTTGCATAGAATATTACCATAAAAGATTGGATGTGAAATACCTGAACGTATAAGATGTCTGCATGTTGATTTATATTTACGAATGATGTCTTTGTACCGATGATAAAAATTAGTTAATGTTTTGACTAGTTTGTGATATCGGAACCCTGGTGTTATGATTTTTCAGTAATACAGAGAATTCTTTCGTTAAAATCAAATATGTTGTCACATACACCATTGAATCAAACAAGTTGAGATATATGAACACCATAAGATGGTGACAAGGGAACGTCACCATCTAAAATGGATAATTAACAATAGAAAATGAAAAAATCATCTCTTTTATTGTACATTTTGGTATTAAGCTTCCCGTGGAAGATATAGATATCAAGATCCAGGAAAGGGCAGTGTTCATTGTTAGTATTAGCTTTATTTAAAGTCAGTTCAGCAGGACTAATCTCCTTTGTGTACATACTGAAGTCGTCATTATTGAGAGCCAATATATCATCCAAATATATAAAAGTGTTATTAAATTTTTTGTATCTGATGTTGTTTGATGGGTCTTTGCTGATTTTATTCATAAATTGTAACGTATAACAATACAGAAACAGGTCCGCAATAAGTGGTGCACAGTTAGTCCCCATTGGAATTCCGATAACTTGACGATATACGGAATCTCGATAGCGAACAAAAATGCTATCTAATAAAAATTCAAGTAAAGTTATCGTATCGAAGCAGGTCCAATTGACAGTTCTTTTTTTCTTTTTGTTATTAAAAAATGACCTAAAAGAGTTTGAAAATATATATTCGCATTCTGACTTTTTAAATGCCCATTTAATAAGGTGTGTGAATATTTTTATTTATTTATTTTTGTGTTCGGCTTCTTGCTCTTATCAGAGCTTTTTCAAAACTCAATTATAGGTGATTAGTTGAATAAAAGTGCTACAATGAAAATAAAAAGTGATAATAAGATAGTGAAGAAATGATCAACTGAATACCTGTTTTAAAAAGTGTTGACTGTTTTCCCATCGGCAATGAACTACAAATGTAATTATGTCGGGGGCATCATGAAACAAAGTATTTGCTAACAGATCAATTTGGGATGACGTCACTTCTTCCTTACAATAAATGAAATCAAATGTTCCGATCTTTGACAAACTTTCATGCAACTGTACTGCTTCTTGTTCTGTTTAAAAAATCAAAATAACTTGTTATTCATTGACTTAATACACTTTATATGTAATTAGACAATATTTCGCATTTTGATGAAATAACGTATGCAAGTCAACTTTATTGAACTGCATATGAATATTGAAACTTGATATTTGAATCTTTAATACTTCCAGAGATACAGCTAATTGAAAGTTTGTGAAGTAGGTCTTTAAATGTATAGAATGTAAGTTAGAAAGCGGCGAAAAATTATATGCATTTCTTCACTTTAAATTGCGATTTCTAGAAAACTCTCCGAATATATGGTTTATTTGTACAAACTTTACCGTTTTAACGATATGAAAACTTAGGAGGTAACTGTATTCGTTTTTGCTGTCATTTAAGTATACATGATGTATGAAAAAATAGGATTTTGAAGCGTGACACCAACACGACAATATGATAATTTTGTCGTTTTGATCTTTTTTCATGCTTTATATCGGGACTTGTTGATTTCTACTGAAAAAAACAATCAAATACGGTGACCCCCACATATTTTTAGACCATTACAACAGAAATGTATACACCAATAAGAAAATATGTAATCAAAATTCTGTGCATGGATTTTCGAGATAACACAATTAAAAAGAAAAAAAATGCATTTTTTTTCGTCGCTTTTTACTTATACAGGTAAAGACATACTTTGCAAATTTTAATTAGATTGTATTTTGACGTATAAAATATACATATTATATATTTTTTTTAGATATTCAGATGCAGTTGAACGAGTTGTAAGGTTCTTTTATCCGAAAATCTTAATTATTGCCCAATTTGTAATACGTATACTTTGCCTTAAGGTAAAGGCACATATTTTACAAAACCGAAATGTGGTATTCAATAAAAAGAGCAAACTGGACGTGAATTTCATAAAACGAACACAAAAACATCTATACCGCTTCCGCGGACCTAAGAAATTCAAAAGTTTAATTCAACAACATTTAGAAAAACAAAAACACAATATAAAATTTATTAAATTCCAACCTCTCCTAACCATCGAGAAACAACCAGGACAATCACATAAACAATTTGATGATTCCCGTAAAGTTTGCGAACTGTCTTGGATTAAAAAACAACATACAGTGTATCCCCTAGGATAAAATGAAAATATCATGGGCCAAGGGAACATATCTAAAACTTCCTCTATTGGTATCATGAGTATTGATTATAAAAGACAACGTAATCATAGGTCTCATGTCGATCGCATAAACTTTTTAAGAAAACACAAAAAGCGACACATAACCTTATATGCGAATCATCAAAGAAGGCAAATAAATCCTTTGTGTGTAAGATTGTACTGCATAATGGAAGTGAAATTATGCTTGATAAGGTTAGGATTTTTTTAAAGAAGTATTTTGTTGATTTTTAATCAAAATTAATCGTGAAAAATCAGGCAACAAGTAAATTTGATCATGAAACAATGCACGACCAGACAAGACAGTATATGATTTGCTCATCGTCGAAGGCCGTCCGGTTACCTATAAAATTAATGCTTACATCTACGTAATGTGATCTCTGGTGGATAGTTTGTCTCATTGGCAATCCTTGTTTTGCCACAGAATTCATTTTACCAGTGATGTACTTTTTGGACACCGATAACAATTTAGAATAGCATTAAACACGTAGTTTCATTCCGAGTTTTTACCACATTTTCCCCCAATTTTTACATGTCGAAAATTGGAAATCCCCGGAATCAATTATTATTTTCCATTGAAATTCTGTTTCAAACAGATATTTCCCATAGTTAGTGAATTTTTTAACAAGAAAGAATGACTTCTTACAAAAATGTTCCACCATTTTGCAATAAAAATCGACAATAATCTTCCTCTTATAGATATACATACTGTTCACACACAATATTAATATCAGACGAGGCATTCTTGTCTTACAATGAAGACATGATACTGTTGACAGACATACAGTAATTGCTCTAGGGCACCACGGACTAGTTGGCATGTTCACAGACCAAATGACATTGAACCATCATAGTCTACGGGTTATTCCCCAACAAACAGTGAACTGGAAAAAATAAAGTCTAGTATTTTGATGTACCAATAACATAAATTTTCAAATAACTAAAACATGAATTGAACACTTTCAATAATTATTGCAATATCAAATAAGCGATACAGGATTTTTCGCGATCGTTTTTACGATCCCAAAAAGTGTTACCCGATCTTTCATGATTATAACTATCAAATTTTTGTAAAAAACGATGATATAATAAACTCTGATTTTCTAAGATAGTCGTTATGCTGAACCAATTGACAGACAGTTTTATTTTTTCAATATTTGTCTTTATAATTCAATGAATATAATTATCTAGTGACCTTGCATGTGTTTTCCCGATACGATTTCCTTCACGATCCCACACCAGATCTTTCGCGATCCTATAGCAATACTTGACCACCGTTACTTATTCTTTCTCGATCATTTTTGCGATATACTGAATGACAGCTGTGATAAACCCCTATCAACGAAATAAACGTCGTTCTAATTTTACACTTGCTGATCTTTTATCTATCTTTGAAAAACAATGGTAGACATCAATTATTATGCAAACTGGGTCAAATGCTAATAAGAAAATGACATAATATTTATACTGAGTGTGATACAATATAGTTTTTCAGTCTAAAATAAGAGCGAACACGTATCATAACAGCTTTTTTCACCATAGACTGTTCCCTCGAATCGACAAACCTAAAGATCATAAATGATATCTTTTAAAAATAAAATACATTAACAGAGGTATTAATTTATTAATTTGTCTAGTTTTTTTAATGACTCTACCGTTCAAAACTGTATGCCCTCATATTTTGATAACATAGAGTCACCTATATTTTTCTAATTCGTATAAAAACCCAGTAGAAGTTTTATTTTTGAATTACATGTCAGTTACTTAAGACATCAGTATAGAAAACAATGCTCTTTCAACATGAGACTGTGAAACATAGAAGCTTAGATATGTTCTCTGTTGCCATGTGATTATAGGGGACTTCAACATCGTTCAAGACCGAGAGGGTATTAACTTTCTAAAAAAAAAGACCAAAATATCGTCCACCGTCGAAAATAAATTTGGAAGAGCGTAGTAAATTCATTAAAGATGTTCTTTCATCCTATTGTATAAATTGGTGTAAAAGGGAGAAATCTGACAAAAAGTCACTTGATTCCTATTTTGATAAATGTATGAATATTGTTGAAATTCGCATATAACATTTCAAAAATAATTCAGAAATAAATAAAAGAGTAAGTAATACGCCCATCTCTAAGATTAAAAACAAAATTCAAGAGCTGTCGAAGAGTTTTGTGTTCGTATCGACCGACAAAGCATCCAACAATGCAGTGGTGCTATGACGTAAATGCTACACGCAAGTCCATAAGAATGAAATTATACATTTATCTACATTCAAGGCCGTGCGCTCCACATAGAACCAAATAGTCAATAAGCAATGCATTACCACAGCTCAGGCTTCCTCTGAAAATTTGAATGTCCCTACTATGTATTGGTTATCTAAACTACACAAAAACCCGTTCAAATTTCATTTCATCTCAACTTCTAATTTGCAGTAAGTGTTCTAAGACTAGTTTTTCTGAACTGTTAACTAGTTTCCTAGAACTAGTTATCAATTTTTGTAATAAAGCACATGAAAAGAATGAAATTAACTATTTTTGGAGAGTTTAAAACTCTGAAGATAAATTACGTGCTTTTGATGGTCCAATCTATTCAGTTGCCAGTTATGACTCTCGACCCTATACACTACACTACCACACAATCTGCTAAAAAGATGTCTAAAAAGGTCATCGATTTAACACCGTAGTAAATTCTTAAAATATGGTTTTATTGGTACTAACATTTATTTTGCTTTTGAAAAATTAAAACATAACTTAATATAAAAACCAGTTCTTGGCATGATACGGATTATGTTTTTCTCGTATAATTTATGATGGCATTATCCTAAATCCCTAACGTGAGGGATTGTGATTGATTTTCTTATGATGAAGACATAATATTTCGATCAGTTAAATTGAGGTCTGGAGCTGGCATGTCAGTAACTGCTAGTATTCCTTTGTTAATTTATGTTGAACATTGTCATTTTGCTTAGTTTCTTCTGTTATATATTCTATCAAAGGACTCGGACTTCTTTTTCATTACAAACATTACATAAACTTAGCTTCATGTGCCTATTGTTGAGTGTTGGTATGTTTCACATTGGCTAAAGGTATAAGGGGAGGGTTGAGATCTCACAAAACATGTTTAAACCCGATACATGTTTGCGCCTGACCCAAGGTAGGAAGCTCTAGCCGTTGTTATAATCAATCACTGTCACAGACTGAGGATGTAGCTTCAGGAGAAGTGTATCTTTGAACCACTATGTAAAAAGTAATATCACAAAAATATCGAACTCCGAGGAAAATTCAAAACGGAAAGTCCCTAATCAAATGGCATAATCAAAAGCTCGAACATATCAAACGAATAGATAACAACTGTCATATTCCTGACTTGGTACAGACATCTTCTTATGTAGAAATGGTGGAGTAAACCTGGTTTTATAGCTAGCCTAACCTCTCACTTGTATGATAGTCGCATAGAATTCCATAATATTGACAACGATATGTGAACAAAACAAACAGACATAATAGGTAAAAATGTCAAAATAGGGGTACAACAGTCAACATGTGTTATAATCTTAATCACTAAAAAAACAAAGAAATATGTAACAAAGAAACACAAAAAGGCATACAGACAAAGCACACAAACAAAAATGAAAGACAAGAATACAAAAATTTACCATAGCACAATAACACAATGACGGGATGTATAAGTAACGAGCAACGTCTAAAGTGCTCTTTGTTCATTCTTATGATTTAAAAAAAATAATGTATCACTGACTTCGTTTTCACGGCATCCTTCATTCAAAGTGGTGTTCCAGGTGAAAAAATATCACAACATATCGAAATAAGCGTAACGTCATCGAGTTGTAAGCCGTAAAATGTCGATTGTTTTTTTTTTTACGTTTTTCACTACCAATTAGCTAACAGATTGGTTAATACACCAAAAAATGAACTCGATGACAATATGATAATTTTTCATCATTAAAACGAAAAATCAAACTTGTAATTTTTTAAAAGAAAAATCATTTTAAGATAAATTTAAGAACGTGTTTCGCCCATTTTATTTGCTTTCTACACGAATGTTCATGTTTTTTTGAAAGAATTCCATCAGTAATATTTCAGAGAATAAAAGAGATAAATACATTATTTTTTTCGATTTTTAGTTCAATTTCAACGAACCAAAGTTGTTTGCCAAATTTTACCAAAATCTGTGAAATACCCCAATTACTGTTCTTTGACTATAATATAATATTTGTACCGCGTTATATTTTTTTTCTAAATTTCTAATACCGTCTACTGTCTTCTTTGCTTCATCGTATATTGATTTTTAACGTTGTTTTTGTAATGTATACAACCATACCCTTGTCCTTTGACATGAATTTGTACAAAATAAGATTCCATAGGTATATTATCGGAGAAAGGCTACCCATCTCCTTTTAGGTACTCAATGTACATTAAATAGTACATCATTTTAAAGAGTTTCAGGAAAAGTATTGAAATTTAACAAAGCATTAATGTATTCAATTTTGAAATCAAATATTTAGATTTATCGGTATTCATAAACTTTGATTTCTCATTATTTTAACTGTACAAAGGAAAACACTTTTACCTTCAGGTTTATTTTATTATCTTTTCAACATATGAAGATTGCTTATGCATAACATTTTATCAAACAAACAATAATACTTTTATCCCAAAAGCAAGTACAGCCTATAGGATATACAATGTTTGAATGGTAATTAGGATAGATGACTGTTTAACGTCCAGTGGCAACTTAAATGCATATTCAGGACGAGAACATAATAATGTTAAATGAATATAAACCCTGCGTTGTAATAGACCGACACACTATGCCGGATTTCAACGTGCTAGTAAAAAAGGTAACAGTAACCTGCCAGAACATATTATTCTGATTTCGAGCCGACCAGTCTTTACTTTTTCTTCTTAATGCCGCGTGCTTAGCGGAGAATAAAAAAAAACCTATTTTTAAGTCTTTAGTCGACCAGGCCAGGAATCGAACCCACGACATCCCGAACTCTCCTTACAAGGAAAGGTGATATCTTCACATTAATGAATTATCCAAACTTTGAAAATTAACAGTAGCGCGATAGATTTTAGTTCTAAGGAAACAACTTCTTAAATAAAAGAGCACCCTACATCGAGAAAACTGCTGAACATTAATTTATATGCACAATGGGTTAAAATACTAATAGCGGGATTTCCACAACTAGCAATAATCATTTATGAAATGTTAGTAGCTGTTCTTATTATTGAATACCTACCTGTTTCATTGTCAAATATAATACATACAGATGTCCAGTTAAGATGAGTAACTACGGAAATTAATGTCAGTACTGGTATATCCATGTTGTACGTAACTGGTTTCTAGTAGATTAAATTGCTCAGCAGATAGACACTGGTCACTTACACATGTAATTGCAATTGGGATAATATTTATATTTCTCGGGTGATTAGTAGCTCAAACTTTTTCTCTGATTGCCAACATTCCATATCTGCAATTTGACTTAGTTGAATACAACCAAGCCATGAACTTTAACAAGGCTAACTGTATTGTAATTTACCTTTTAGTTGCGGTTCAATATATTAATCAATAATGTTTCATAATATAAATGTATACTTTGAATATCTATACTACTTAAATAACGAGGTCCAATTTGTTAGCCGTCATGACGTACAAACGAAGAATCAAAGAATCAACTTTGTATATAACAAATATAGGACAATGGTGTTTTTTTTTTAAATTAAGCCATTCCAGGCCCTTTTGTTTTCGACATAATTAATATTACCAATGATTAACAAGTTCTGTGTCGAATCCGATACCGATACCAATAGCATATGTAACATGTAGTTTCCGGTCGAAGCTACCTGTTGCCTTCTGTAAATCCATCCTCAGGAGAACTTGGAATTCTTCCAGTAGATGTTTTATATCTATGTTACACTATAGTACACTATTTAACAAGTCTGTTTACTTCCACCCCAATACCACTATTAATTTTGGTTAATTAGTTAAAAAATCATATTCAGTTTATAGTAAGTTTATTGTAGTAAGAAAACCAGGACGAGTTCAAATAGAAAGATTTTGAAAGAAGTGGAAACTGTGTACCTTGCAATCAGCATTACTTTATCAGATGACAATCAAGGCTTAAAATAAGGTTGAGGTTCTTTAATTCTGTCACGGACCTGCGATGTCGAGGGCGTGTTCTAGTCTCTTTAAATAAAAACAATCATCCTTTTTCCATCAACACATTGTTTGATGTCTTCATATTTGAATTTGACACGCTTCTAAGAATTGAAAAAATGCTTTTAGGCTTTAGAAATACTGCCACTAATTGTTTCCATATTTGTAAGACAATATCCAAGTCGGATATCGATATACCATCAGACCTTCTCTTTTTAAACCCGATTTCATGGGATAACGCATTTACAATGTTGATTACGTTAAACGTAATTTATTCGTCTAGATTTAGAGCTTGGCAAGTTTCCTTTCATATTTTTATGTTTACGCCCATCCTAGGATAATAGAAGTGCATCATGTTTTTGGTATGTGTTTCCGTCTGTCGTCCGTTATATCGTCTATCCGTCCGTTCGTTAATTCCCTTTCAATCTCGTTCGTCCATCCCGTATTATGTTAAAGTATTAGTAAATGTAGACACTTATAAGTAGAGAACATGTTCATTATGATGTGAACTAATCAAATGATATACAAAAATTGGAGTTTTTATTCCAATATCATAGTTTCCGAACATTAAAATATAGTGCCAGATTGGCATGGCGTCTTATGAACACAGTCTTTCTTATTTAAAGCCTTTTAAATTCAGGTATTTTAAGCAATATTTGTTTTGCTCAAACATTGTTGTCAATAAAATGGAATTGAATGCTACTGTCATACAAGTGAGGGGTTTAGCTAGACATAAAACCAGGTTTAATCCACCATTAGGAAATGCCTGTGCAAAGTCGGGAATATGACAGTTGTTTTCCATTTGTTTGAAGTGTTCGAGCTTTTGATTTTGCCATTTGATAAAGGATTTTCCGTTTTGAATTTTCCTTAGAGTTCAGTATTTTTGCTATTTTACTTTTGATTGTCCGACATTTACTCAATTATTATAAAAGTGTCAAAACAGTTATTATTTTTTTCCCATACTGATTTTGCATGCTCTTTACAGTTCTCCTCATCAATAAATATAACTTTTTAATCATATTTACAATATCCAGAAACGGTCAATATCAGAATACCGATAGTCGATCAATGTTAAGTTACTTTGTTTTTCCATACGGTCTGGTAGCGTTTATAACTCCGAAATAGTAAATGGAGGAAATATCATTCAAAAAGATATGAAAGAATGTAGAATGTTCGCACTTTATTCAGGCCATTGCAGAAAGTCCCGCCACAACCAATACATTCATTTTGTTTAATTCATTGAAATCAGGGCGATTCAGAATTTGACATTTGAAGACTGTGAGATACCTTCCTCGTCTATTTATCATTTTTAAGAGTTGCTAGGGTTCATTGATGATATAGCTGCCTTGAGATTTAATGTGATAGGTCGCTATCGTGTACACCCCCATTCAAAAAAAAATTAACACGTGATTCGGAATTGTAGCTAAAAAACAGTTAAATGTAATGATTCCTGGTTTTTCTCACTTTTTTCAATTGATACAATTATTGACATACAGGACAACATGATAACATGTCTAGCACAGGTAGATCTAACTTTTTTTTCTCTAACGAAAGTCCACATTTTTACTGTTTCACTTCTAATAACAAGTTAAAGCTTCTAAGGAAGAATGAAGAAAAGGTAGCTTTATCCCTTAACTTTTTTTCCCGCTATATAGATTGTCCTCTCACTAAATAATCCAAAGTTTGGTGACTATTTCATCGAACTTGAAATAAAGGATACAACAGATACAGATAAGTCTATCTCATATCTTGACTTGTATCAAGAAAGTGGCAATGCGGGTCGGTTAGAACAAAACTTTTCGGCAAAATAGATTTCTGCTTCCCAATTGTGAACTGTACATTTCTATGTAGCAACATTCCAGTAGTGCCTGCATATCAAATATAATTTCCCAGTTGATACGATATTCGTGAGCTTGAATTTCCTCTCATGATTTCCTTGATAAGTGGTTGCTGCTCACAAGGAAGATAGAAAACCAAGAGTTCTAAGTGGTGAAGTTGAGATCATCCCTTCGAATATTCTACGGACGCCATTACGAGTTGGTTGACCGTTATGGAAAATCTGTTTCACAGATGACGACGGATATGTTCCAATTGTCGTAACCACAATTCTGTCCTCTTTTCCTCGATGGTCACCTTCTAAATTTAACCTATTTTTGTTTTTAATGCTCTTCAAATTCATAAGTATTTTGATTTTCCAGCTGTTATAAGTCGAGCGCAACTGACGAGTCTTATGTAGACAAAACATGCATGTTGTATACTAGTAAGTTACAAGACTGGTGTATTTGATGAGGGTTTTTTATATTTCTGTATTGTTTTATTACAGTCGCAAATTGGAATATGACATGCTATTAGCAGTGAAACAGTTAAAGTCATGAAGTCAAGTTAGGAGTCAGACTTATCTGTTTCTGTTGTATCCTTTATTTGAAGTTCGATGACATATTCACCAAATCATAAAGTGACGAACATCACGTTACATTCAACAACCTCGATTGTTGAGAATCGACTCAACTAAAAAAAAACTTAATTTGCAGCTTCTCAACTAAATACATAACATACTAGGACTACGTCCACAAAGTAAACTGCTTGGAGTCTAAATAAAGTTTCAAAGTGGGTCTTCGTATCGTTTATCAAATGGATGATTTGTACTTAAATAGACAAAACACAATATATAAAGAATAAAGATACAGAACAAGAGTCGAACAACCAGGATGTCCTACCACAAACCTGTCGAAAAATTATAAAATTCGGAGTCAAAAGTCAGTAATATGAAAATAGTCTATTCGATATAAACTTCCTCTTTGAATATCTTTCTGAACAATTGATGACATTAATGCTATTTTTATCATGGGACTGTTGACTTTTCATGAGTGTTTTATGTGTATTGTTTTAACTAAAATAACACTATTATATTTGCCATAGATCGCTGTAACATTTAGTTGTACAAGTTGAAGAAATTTTAAGACACACTAAACCACACTTTCTCAACAAATTGTCCTTACCTTGTCTTTCATTTTTCACAAAAAATAACAAACCGTTATTTTAGCATTAAATCAAAAAGAAAGAAAAGTAAACATTGCAATTACGAAAAATGAACACTAAGGGTTTCTGTACCAATATAAAAGACTTCCTATTAATTAAAATAATTGATATTTGAATATTGCTATTCATAAACTTTACACTATTTTCCTCGTGTTTCATGAATGTTTAGCATGGGAATTGTTTGTGTACTCTTGTGTCTTTATCATTTCCCTCATCACAAAAATATATCCTTACTTATCATTGAAAATCTGAAAAGCATAATTTACATATGGAGTGTTTTAGATATTTTGTTTGGACTTTTTATTCTGGCGCTCCATTTCTTTTCTTTTGTTCTTTTGGATTTTTGTGTGTTTTTTTTTTTTTTTTTTTTTCGGTAGCAGGGGGGAAACGGATGCACACTTTGATTTTACCTCTCCCATACTTTTCCGCACTAGGTTTTGAGAGAGATTGAATGATGAAATATTATCCATATTTACTATTATTTCGGTTTAATGAGTGTAAAAATAATTCTGGAGGATAACACCCCCTTTCCCCGTTTTTTCCAATGTACTGACACATAATCAGTGCATTGGCGGTTGTCCACAATGGGCGTTGAGGATACCTGATGATGTTTAATCTACAAATAGCAGCAATCACTGTGATTTTCTTTAGTTAATGTAATAAAGAATTGATAGTAACATATTCATATCTAAAAACAAATGCAGCCATTTGACTTAAAATATGCAATCCCCTAACGATAAACTATGTCTTCTCAGTAGTTGATATCTTTGTTACGTTTATTCTCTGTACTTCGTAAATTATATGGAATCTGCCGACGAATTGCAAGTTGTATGGGCGTTTCATTGACACCATTAATGTTTGAATAAAATTCGGTGATAGGATTAATATCTTTTACGTAAGTTGTCGTCCTCTGTCCGTTTCGTCTCCTGGAACGTGTTACTGTACATTGGTAAAATTTACGTTTTATGTGTTCATAAATAAGCGATAGAAATGCTATTATTAATCCTATTCCTATTATATAGAATGCAAATTGGAACTCCAAAACACTGATACTTTTTGCGACTGTGACCGACGTATCTTCACATTTTTCCAACTTTGGTAATGCTTTTCTCAACCATATCTGAATCAATCCACCCTCTACAATCGAGACGATTCTTCAAAGAAACAATAAGTAAACATAAAAACCATGATCAATAGCTATTCGTTTAGAAAAGTTAACTTTATAAAATTTGTGCTCTCATTCTTGAACATGCATGGGGATTTTCGTTATGCGATTACTGGGAATTTAGTTGATTATATGTTTTAACCTCAAAGTTTTATTTACCATGCGATTAAAATACATGTTGTAACGACTTTTATATTATTTATTTGTGCGTTTCTCTGTGCTGAGTGTTCTTGCGTTTGTTTGTGCTGTATTTCTGTCACGTAGTGTTGTCATTTTAGCGATATTTTTTTACATTGCCATATAAGTAGGAGGTTTGGCTAGCCATAAAACCAGGTTCAACCCACCATATTTTTCTTAAAATGTCCTGTACCAAGTCAGGAATATGGCAGTTGTTATCAAATAGTTCGTTTCTATGTATGTTGGCGTTTGTTTTTGTTGCACTTCAGTGTTTCTGTTGTTTTCCTCTTATAATTTCCCTCGGTTTTAGTATGTAATCCGGATTTGTTTTCTCTCAAACGATTTATGACTTTTGAACAGCGGTATACTACTGTTGCCTTTATTTGATGCTGCAAAAGGGCTTTGACAGCCCGGACCGTCGGATTGTTCAGAAAAATAATACAGTACACAATAAGTCAAAAATATATGCCTACGACACTGTAATTATTTGGATTTTGTTTGGCATTAATACGTGTCATATTTCTCAAAAGAACGAGACTTACAATATTTTCTCTTTGGGTCTAATCTTAAACTGTTATCTTGACAGTCGACCATGTAGCACTTTATATAGACAAGATCCTCGTGTTTTTAATATAGGATCATAGTATATTCTTTTACGCAGGATATAAATACGAACACCGAATCAATTTCCAAGACGAATCTCTTTATACAATCAAAATCTCCAGTCTGATGCTAGAATTTCAGACCTCCATTTAAAAAATATACTGATTCTTTAATTACTAATTTTATCATTTTATTAGGCCGTTGGCTGTCTTGGATTTCAGATCAGTGCCAAAATTACCATACCAATAGCTAACCATATAAAGGTCATTCATAGTATATGACGATCGTCTTGGTTGATAAGTTGTTTCTGACAAACAGATCGATGCAGCTTTAACTGATTAGAATCGATTATAATGACAGACTCTTTAAAAAATATTTTATTAGTTTTGGAAATGAAATAGAAACATCAAAGCAAAGTTATGCACCTGCGGTGTCTGTGCTGAGGTAAAACACATGCGGCGAGCGGAGGAATGCCAAATAATTGCAAAATACAAAGAAGTTTAGTAACTCATTCATGTTCAGTTCAGTTGCTTGTAAAACCGAAATCTTAAACTTACTCATCAGAAAATACTTTTAAAAAGGGAGAATGGCTCGGCAACGGAAGCGCTATCAGCAGTGTATGAAAATCGGCAGGTGATATCACTGACATGTCACAACTCTCTCCTATTGCCATATCTAAGTATGTCCGGTCTCCAATATATGCATATTTGCCACCTCTAACTTTACGTATTTGTTCAGCCGGGTCACTATTTAAAACTGATGGGTCACTCTGGTTAAATTTTAATATGCCATTCCAAATCTTTTTGCGTTCTGGTAACTCCGAATTCTGTAAAAATAACACGTAAATTAAACATGCTAAATATAAGTTTGTATTACTTAAGTCTACTAGAAATCTTCATATAATAATTATTCAGACAAGGGCTTTGGAAACAATAAATTCGGTGTAATCTTATGATATTGCACAAATTATATCATTTTTGATACTCAAAGACACATTAGGACAGAAATTGCATGCAATTGATATATATAATCATAGAAGTTTTAAGTCCAGTGACCAATATTACATCCATATTCAAGAACTCAAGACAATAACATGATAATGAGTTATGAATTCACTCTGCTTCATAGTACTAGGTAAACACTTCAAAGTAACAGAACATAGGAAGACATGTCACCCTACCTGGATACATTATTCCGTCTCCGAGCCAACCGTATTTGCTAATACTCCTTAATTGTGCATGCTTAACCAAAATTTTAATTTTCAAATTTTTGGTTCGACACAGCACGCGAACACGCTATTATGAGAACGCTGAGGCGGTTACTGAGATAGGACCTGTCATATGATCCTTATGCTCTTCCATGATTAATGAGTTGTGTACCATGTATTTTAATGTTATTGTTAAGTTTCAATTGTACAGATTTCGAAACAGAGGGCACACTTTAATTTAATGATATCGTTAAATAATATGTGACTTATGAGGGAGAAAATGATAGATATATATTTGTTAAGAAATCGCAACGAAAATGCATAAACATAAAGACCCTTTTCGTTAATATATATGAACCAAACCTACCCTATAAAAGAACTCCAAATTAATTTCTTAGATGTTATCAGCTATCCTGCTTTTGTATAAGGTATTGGATTGCAATATTTGTCGTCTAGCCTTGTGCATTAAACTTGGTACCATGACTCATTTGGTACGGTATGATATTGTTTACTTTTGTTTTTTTTTATACTTGTGTTTGTGTTATCAATTATTTTATTATTCAAGGGAAATATGCATTTCTTTTCCTAATTTTTTCTTGTATGCTCTTTTAAAATCTTTTGTTTGTCCACTGATTGGGAACAAAAAAGGGAGAGCGTTAAGATATCAAAAGCCACGTTTAACTCCACTATATGTCAATGTGTCTGTAAATTTGGGGAATTTGGAGTTGGTTGTAGATTTTTTATAGCCTCAGTCTGTTAAATCCAATCCAATCATCGGCTCATTTAGTGCTTGATAAATTACATAGAAACCGTTCTATTTTTATAAACCGTATGTTGCCCTCTAGATGCATATTTCTATTGTCGGTTGTTTGTTTTGTTGTATTGCTGCAACATTTAATTCTTCATTCATAGTCATATAATATTGAATCTGACTTTTTTCAATCCAAATTGTAAAAACTGGAAACATATGCTTACAATTTTATAACTGCATCGAACTTCTTAATATTTTAAAACGTAATCACACTTTGAGAAAACCACTCAAAAAGAGAAGAGAGGAAGTTCACAAACTTATTTTCAAATGTATCTTTTGATTAAAAAATACCTTTAAAATAGTTTCAAATATAGTGGCACCAGCTGTACCCCATTTATAGGTACTTTGTTCAACTAATCCTTCTACGTCTTTAAAAGGTAATGTTTCTTTTGTAACTGTTAAGAAAGCCACGAAATTACCACTATATGTAGCCACCATTATGATGCAAAATAACCACCAGCAGCTCAGAAGTGTCCTTCCTGCTGAAGAAGCTGCGACATGTTCTCCACCTGAAATAATGTTCTGTTTCTACTAGTAAGATAACAAAATACATCATTCTATTGCTATACATGTAATTAAAATATTACGATAAAATACTAATTAGATATATGAAGATGATTATTGCTACCAAGAAGGACAACTCTTTACTTTTCATATTAAAAAGTTTTATATTGAAGATATACAAATAGAAAACTTACCTTGGCAAAATAATGCTCCATACATGTAAAAGAACGAATCAGAGAAATGATGCAGTCCTCTCATCTTCATTCTACTAGCAACGTTTCTGTAAAACGGGTTAAACTTTTCAAAAAGAAACAGAAAAAATGTCGACACTGGTAGAGAAATCCCAATACAGATATAAACCATAGGATTTAATGGATCAAACAATTTTGTAGAGTACGATGGATCTGGTTTCTTTATGATAATTCCGGATTTTTCGTAATAATAAGGCAGTGTAAAATCTGATACTGTTTCTCTGTGTGCATCTGTAGCTAGAGGTGCTGCTACTAAATCTACTTCCTGGAAGACATGTTTTAATTAAAATTTTGTCTTTGGCAATTCATAAAAAAAATTAATATAACACAAACAACAATTTTATAACTAGTGGTGCTGCAACTAAAACTACTGCCGCAGCAAACAGCAATTAAATGATCGTATAAACTTAATAACATTTGTTAGTACAATAGAATGTGTACATTAACAAGATTGCATTTTTCTGTTTTGTCACCGTTAAGATAATAATTATTTGTTGTTTTTTTTCTATTTTCTTCTGATTGTTGTTCTCTTTATTTTTGAATCTGTATAGTTTAAACATTGTAAAACATTGTCTCGGATATCAAAGTCGCCAGCATTTGTTTAAATGTACCAATCTAGACTTTTTTTCAAATAAAAAGCAAAAACATTTGGTTTTTTACTTCCTTTTTCAGCTGTGAGTCATTGTGAGAGAGCACAAGTACTATGTTCAAAAAGCTTCAAATTGTATCGAACAGCTGATACATGTATTTTGCAATTGCGTCATGCGACATATCTAATTTATCGATACTCGGATTGTTTTGCTGTCCTCATTATGATCTAAGTAATAGTTATTCTTTGTTTTTCAAGCTCTCGCGAAGATTTTACAATTTTGGATCAAAGTCACATTTTGATGTAAGGGGAAGGTTCGAGTCTATGTTATTATTGACCGATACGATATGTCTGTCTCTCAACTCAGGAGCGACATGTTTTCGCAGTCTTAGATCTTTATATATCAGAACAGTCGTTCAATCTGTAATTTTACCGATTGTGACATTTAGACAGTTTGGCTTCGCATGGCGGGCGATGCATGCATAGCAGGAGACGCTTATCATGTCGACGCAACCGGTTTCGCTTCTTTTGAAGTTCATGTAATTTCCCTCAGTTTTTTTGTTACCATGAAAAGCTCTTTAAGTGTTTCGGTACGTATACGGCTTTTTAATAGTTGGCTTTGAGCGTTACTGGTGAAGGTAAATCCAGAAAAGCGTTTCGAACGCATAAATAAAAGAGTTTGTTTTCACTTTTTGAGGGGAGTTTAGAACTTGGTGCCGATAACAATTCCTTATTTCAATTATTCAGAAACACCAGAGATTTTGGAGGAATAAAAACTAGTATGATCAATTGCGTTTTGCAAGATAAGACTTGAAAATTTGAAAATCACAAGACATGAAATAGTAAACATTCAAGTCCAGAAAGCTGAAAATCACTAAATAAAACAGGAACTTTTCACTTTTTAGAAATTTTGTGTTGACGAATGCAACTTGTTGCTTCACAAACCATTCTCCCTCCCTCAATTTATATTATGTCCTTATATTGTTTTGATTCTATCAAAGTATATCTATACTATTAAACAAGAAGACCTCATTGTGTGTGTCGCTTCTCTTCCTTCCACAATAAATTAATCATCATGGCTCTGTGTTCAATAGGTACCATGCATAGTCGCATTTGTCATCTATCCTTATGATTATTCAGTTTGGGTTATTTTGGGGTAAAAACGAAAATAAAGGCGTCCGGATATTGTTTCCGTCATCAGACCAACTTTTAAGCCATACAAGACTTCCGGTTTTAAACTTGTACATAATTTTCATAAGAGTACTGTAAATTCAGAAATTATTGCGTGCATTTATTATTGCGATTTTGTCATTTTAGACTAAAATGCGATTTTAATTTTTGCGATATTGAGAAAAATCCTGTTTAATTCATATAAAAAATTTCAAAATGCGAGTTTAAATTATTGCGATTATAACCCTGTCGCATTTTTCGCAATATTAAAAATATCGCAATAATTTCTGAATTTACATTCTGAATCTCGGGGACAGGACAATAATTTTCACGTTGATAGAGACTCTCTATATAATATAGCAGTGATCGCTGTGGAGAAGAAACTTGAAATTGATAGTAAATAGCAAATACACTTTATTTATAATATACGTATGTTCATAGTATACAGTTCAGTGGCGGATCCAGAACTTTTCATAAGGGGGGCCCGCTGATTGACCTAAAAAGGGGGGGGGCGCTCCAGTCATGCTTCAGTGATTCCCTATATAATCAACCAAATGTTTCCTTCAAAAGGGGGGCCGCCCCCCCTCCCGATCCGCCTATGCAGATCCACGAAAATAATGGAATTTTAACAGAAAACAAAAAAATAACGGACTTTGGAAAAAAGGGAGAGGGCTTAAAAAAAATTTGTCCTGTCTCCAAATACCTATAAACTTTTCTAAAATTGAGGCTTGTATAGGGTATATTGGGATACGGGATATTTGCCATTTTAATTTTAGGAATATGGGATATTTGTCCTAAAAATAAATGGGATATGGGATATTGATGCATTTTTAGGGATATTGAATTTTGAACATGAAAAAAAAAATGTGGAATTTAAAAGTTAAGTACAGAAATAGTTACATCTCACTTGATAAAATTGCCAAAAACAGGCCGTTAGTTTTCTCAGCAATTGAATTGTTTCATATTTTTCATGTCAGGACCTTTTATATCCGACTATACGGTATGGGTTTTTCTCATTGTTGAAGGCCGTACGGTTGCCTATAATTGCTTACATCCACTTTATTTGAACTTTGGTGGATAGTTGTCTCATTGGCAATCATACCTCATCTCCTTATTTTTATAAGGGTAAAAATGATAAGCATGTTAAGATTTATCTGCCACGTCATTTTTCAGACCAATTGGACAACCCTATTTGCAGTTATTGCATCTGGAATTATAAATTTTACGAAATATCTCTGTTTTTTTTTTTTTTTTTTTTTTTTTAATTATTATCTTAAATGCTGATAAAGAGAAATTTTGAACAGCAAAAATGACCAGCAAGTTGAGATCTACAACTAAGTTAACTGACCGAAATTGTAAATTTATCCCTTATAATAGGAGTTATTGGCTTAAGTTTTTTTAAAGAAACTACAATAGATGAAGGGAAACTTTAAGTGACAAAAATGTTCAACAAAATTAGATCTACGAATAAGTTAACATGACCAAACTGGTCAACTGATCCTTTGTAGGAGTTATTGCCCTTGAAAGATTATTTACCAAAAGTTTAAATCTTTTGGAGAAACTATGTTGGACATGGATAAACATTAAATGGCAAAGATCTTTAGAAAAATAAGACCTGCAAATAAGTTATCATGACCGAAATTGCCAATCGAGCTCTCAAAGGAGTTATTGCCTTTGTTTGACATATTCTTGCCATTTTATTTTTCAAATATAAGAGCTATATTAGAAGTTTAATTTGGGAAAATTATCAACATGATGACATGTATCCATGAAAATTTTCGAAAAATCTAGCGACTTGTTTTTGAGTTATTGCCCCTGAAATGTCTATTTTTATAATTTTTAGCCGTTGTTGGTTGTTATCATGAAAACTATATGAGCTAGATTAAAAGTGTAAAAAAAAAATGATAATTAGTATAACAAGACCTATTTACTATGATATTTTTGGCAACAAGTTTTAAAGGTAGTCCTGAAATGTGGATTTTAACTGTTTTTGAAGTTTTGGCTTTTGGTTTTTAAAAACCTATAGGAGCTAGGTTAAACAGTGTAAATTGCAAAAATGATCAGCAACAGAAAGAGTAACTAAATTATGTGCATATCAAAGTCCTCATTAGCAAACTGGCGATTTTTTTTTCATCAGGTGAGCGATAAAGACAGAGTTGTGCCTCTTGTTTATATGTCAAATAAATAATTAACTTTTCTCTGTGAAAAAGCCCACATCCTTACTACAACGCATACAACATGTATTTACGAATGTTGTATACAAAAATGGGTTTGGGAATGAATTAATGATTTTTTGGGATATTTCAAAATAGTTTTAGGGATACGGGATATTTGTGAAAAATATTTATTGGTATATTAGGGGTAAACATTATAGGGATATGGGATACTGGGACAAAAACTTAAAGGGATATGGGATATTGATGTCCCCCCTAAACAAGCCTCAAAATTCTCCAGGCATAAAATCTTTTACAAAAATTTTCCCTACAACAGTTTACATACTTTCAACCAAGCTCTAAATGCCCGCGATTCCGCGGGTGTGTTCTAGTTGTGTTTTAATATAGACCTGCACAAACATTAAATACTCATACTCACTCGTCGTTGTAATTGTCCAAACAAACCATTCCAAGTGTTATTGCCAGATGCCACGCCCCATTTTCCATCAGGTGGCGATATCAATTCATAGCTACAGAATATGAATGGGATTGGCATACAAGCTAATTTTTTTTTTTTCACATTTTTAACGCAGTTTAACTCTTTTCTTTTCATTTCGCTTTGTTTTTGAACATTTTTACATGCTAGAAATCAAGTTGTGAGACAGATTTGTGATAAACTTTAAATTTTTGTTTCCTTAGATTTATGTTACCTTATCGAATGTAGTGTACATTTTTCGCCAATTAAAATTCTTTAAAAAAAATCAAGATTAATTCAGTCCGATTGAATAATACTCAGTACGATTGAATATTCAATCATATCTTATGTTTTATTTTTCCGTCCAATGAGTTTCCTTTTCTGAAATGTGTAGAATAGTGATACAATAAAACAAAATCGACTATGTAACATTTTGGTACATACGTAAAATTAAGCCTGCGTGATAATTCTTTTAGAAGTTCAATAGACAGGCCTTTATACTCATTTGTGACTTCATCTATCTCGACATAAGGCTTCCACTTGTAAATATAAATAAAAGAACAACTTTAAGTTAACAATATATGACTGAGAACATTCAGTCTGATCGAAATTTTAAGGTTCTATATTACTTTGTTAAACAGTCTTACATTTTAGTACGTATGAACATAAGATGTGGCGTGATTACCATTTATGGGGCCTTGATACCTCTGCTGTAAGGACTATTAGTCACCGAGGCTATCATCAGCTCAGTGGTCAGTATTCGGTACTGACATGATTTAAAGATTTGAAATATGAAATTATAAAGAAATTGAGGTTTCAACATCCTCCAGCAAAGTTGGCCTTAGATGGATTTGGCTATTTTGTTTATGTCCTTCTTTAGTCATATAGCTTTTCAACTGTTTCGGTTTCTTACAAATCCTTGACTTTCAGATATTCGGCTTTGATGTACCTGATGAAGGTTAATCCAGAAAAGCGCTTTGGACGCATGAAATATGTAGTTTTTTTTTATCATTCTTTATACTACTATCCACCAGACAAAAGGATGATGAGGTAAACTAATGCATTGTAAAGCTAAACACATACAGCATAGTAAGCATAAAAGGCCTCGCTATAGCAAATGTGAACAAAAACAACGGCCTATACAGAAAAACTGTGAAATACTCATAAAAAATTTATATATAATAATAACTATTTCCATTTATAGCCTATAAAATAGGTTATATACATATATTATTCATGGATCTACAATCTGTCGATACCTGTATCTTGGCATTGCACAAGGTCATGTTTTTCTCTGACTGTTTATGACGTCTTTACACTAAATCCATTGGATGTTGGATGTGTATGGATTGATAATTTAGTCTTAGATGCATGATTTTTTTATTAGTTGTTAGTGGCTTTGAACTAGCTATCAGATAACTGCGAGTACTCTCAGGTCTGTTCCTAATGTCTTTTTGTTGTTGGGATGTACAAGTACCCTGCCACGTCCACTTGTATTTTTGTCCATCTGATGAGTTAAGCCTTTTCAACTGATTTTATAGTTCGTTCTTATGTTGTACTGTTATATCACTGTCCCAGGTTAGTGGGAGGGTTGGGATCCCGCTAACATGTTTAACCCCGCCACATTATGTATGTATGTGCCTGTCCCAAGTTAGGAGCCTGTAATTCAGTGGTTGTCGTTTGTTTATGTGTTACATATTTGTTTTCGTTCATTTTTTGTACATAAATAAGGCCGTTAGTTTTCTCGTTTGAATTGTTTTACATTGTCATTTCGGGGCCTTTTATAGCTGACTATGCGGTATGGGCTTTGCTCATTGTTGAAGGCCGTACGGTGACCTATAGTTGTTAATTTCTGTGTCATTTTGGTCTCTTGTGGACAGTTGTCTCATTGGCAATCATACCACATCTTCTTTTTTATATGTGTCGTACTATTGTTTGCAGATCATACTGTTTTATCATTTGATGAGTTTGCAGAATAAAAAGAATATTATTGAAGATCATTACAGTAATGACCTTTTATATTAATGTTAACATATTTTATTAATGATTTACTTTAAGTTTTGAACTACTGAGATACAAAAAAAAAATACACATTTGTGGAAATTCTGATTGGAAGACCTAGGCTATCTATGCAACTTTTAAGAGATACATTGAATCTTTGGAATTTTAGTAAGTAATGTTCAATTTGCATCAAGATTCTGTCAAATAATGTTTGTTACGAACGCTGCAATTAATTCTTATTCTTAACTACTTACAGGCAGTAAGCTTATCAAGAGCCTTCTCTGATTAAATCCAAATTTAACGTTCGGAAATATGTCTTTTTGAAGGTATAAACTTCCATTGAAGTAAACATATCCCACAGTTGTTAATTTGCGTTTTCGGTCATTACTCCACATCAGTGTCTCAATAGACACACGTTTACAGTTATTATTATCTATCCATGGCTACAAAACAGTTAGAAAATCATCTTTAAAATTATTTCACAAATGTGATTCTCTTGAAGTTTTTTCTAAACTCTAAGGTTTCAAAACTAAACATTAGGTTTTTCAATTTCATTTTCCGGCACTAGTACATGTATTCCTTATATGACGTGAAGACATTTTCCTTACCTAGTAAACCATTGTTTTAATATGGGTATAGGGGTATTCAAAATTTTTCACACATTTTTAAATTAAAACTTTATCATTTACCCTCATGGAATTTTTTTTAAAAGTCAAATAGAAATCTAACCGAAGAAAATGAAATCAAACAATTCTGGGCATGCTAATTGGAATTTGCAAAAGATAGATAATGATATTTACGACGCAATGAAAATTGTACATCTTTATTTTGAACTATTTAAAAAGCGGGTTGTTCTTACTTCGGACATTTTTTTACTTTCACAGATACACTGTTTAGATTTAAATTGTCATTACCCTAATGTTAAAACTCATTATTGTTTTATCCAAATCATCTAATTGGCAATATTTGTCCATCAATATGATTTTTATTCACTTTCAAACTGGATATTGTTATTGTCCTAAGCATGCATAAAATATTTATCACTGGACGTTGAGTAACTAACAATCAATCAATCAATCAATCAATCAAACTGGTTAAGAATCCTTTTAAATGTTTAACTACATATTCTTATTCAATATAATTTTAAAAGAAAGTTCTTTATCAGAATTATCATAAATGTACTATTATTGTCTTCGCGTACTCTGATTCGCCGACAACTTTTCCGTATTCAGTGACCTTAACCATGACACATCTCGTTAGAACCGCAACCGGACAGAGCAAGTCCGAGGAAAAATCCGTGATGAAAGAAAAGGCAAACAAACGTGGTAGAAAGATAGTATTAATCGATTCTGAAAAATATTAATACATCAACTGATTTTTGACAACTGTTTAATCAACGAACAGGAACGCAAGAATAAATTAAGTAAAAACAACAAATAAACATCGCTTTATCATCTCACTTATTTTTTTTTTATTCAAGTGCTACATGATCCTGTGTTGACTTTTTATCAAGGTTACGATCGGTAAACTTCTGAATTAAAAAACCAAAAGTTAATTAGCAGCCAACGTTTTCGATCAACAATCACCAAATGAAATATTTCTATTGATTATACGTTATACATTCGTAATAAATATTAAAAAAATATAAGAAGGTTGGTTTTTTTTTTAGGCATGTTTTGGTTCAATAATGTCATTAACATTATAATTATCAGAAACACGTTTCGCATGACTTTAAGAATCCATGATATTTTGAACTGTAGTTTTAGTTTAATAAAAAAAATTATAGTTTCCTAATATTATCTAACTTAAAACAGATTAAATTTACACTAGATGAGCATAAGTTAACTTCAAATAAGTGCCAAAACAGTAACCACAAGATATGACAACCTCCTTGGCGTGTTACCTTTAAAGGTAAGGATTAATGCCTCTTGCAGTTCGTTTTTTTTTCAGAAGTAATTGCAAAAAAAAAAAACATATAATCTGAAGAATTACGTCATATCTAATGGTGATTTATATTGTTGTTGACAAAATATATTTAAGAACATCTATCATAAAGACAGTATGATTTATCAGGTCTAACCAACAGAATTATGCTAGACACAACATAGATATAATAATTCTTACCGTATAATTCCGGTGATGTTCACCCTCAGATGATAAATTATATTGTATAAAAGCTAAATTATCAAACTCAATACCGGAATCACTTGGCCAAGATGTCACATCAGTCGAAGTATGGAAAATACCAACCAGCCATCTTGAATAATGTAGCAAGGAATTTCTGAAGGGATTTTTTCGGTCATAATCAAATGGCTGAAATATATCGTTAAAATTATATTGAACAATTGTAACAATTTTATTATCTCGGTTGTGTTTCATTCATTGATGCTTTATTTTCAAAGAATCTTTAAGTTAATCAAATCAGTATTTTAACCATTAATTAATGGATATGTTAATGTAAAAAATTCAATATCAAACTACAGTTACTATTAATAAAAAAATACATTTTCCAATGTACAGTGGCGGATCCAGAGGGGGTTCCGGGGGTTGGAACCCCCCTTTTTTCTTGACGATTAATGCATTTGAATGGGGACATATAGTTGGAACCCCCCCCCCCTTTTATCCTGGGTTGGGACCCCCCTTTTAAAATGGCTGGATCCGCCCTTGATGTATTTGCTAATCTGAGCTTTGTTTCATCTCAATTATAGAATATATGTTATGTTAAAGCATGTTCCAATTATAAAATAGAAGAAATAATGAATTGCATACCTGTTTTAAAAATTGTCGACTGGTTTCCCATTTACAAAGCACTATGAAATTAAGTATATCTGAGGCATCCTTAAAAGTAGTATTTGATAAAACATCAATTTTGAATGACGTCACTTCTTCTATACGATAAATCACCCCAAATGTTCCAATCTTTGACAAACCTTTATGCAGCTGTATTGCTTCATGTTCTGAAAACAAAAATTCAAAACCAAACGTTCTAATTTTACTTTTTAAAAAGACGTGAGCAGTTCACTTCATATATATATATAGAGAGAGAGAGAGAGAGAGAGAGAGAGAGAGAGAGAGAGAGAGAGAGAGAGAGAGAGAGAAGTCTATAAAAAGGACCAACCAGCAAATTTACTATGTACCGGATCGTCTAGAATAGACGAAACTGTGCAGATAAGGAAAAAATTTTATAAGTCTAAAAATTTGCACAACGATACTAATATACGATGGTATTATACGAAGATGTTGTTATTAAATCGTGTTGACAAATATTTCGGCTTAACAATACTGATTGTAGGTTAAAAATAGATCAGCAAGGCATTGCTGATCTATTTTTAACCTACAATCAGTATTGTTAAAATCAATGACACCGAAGAAGGCTATTTGTTAAGCCGAAATATTTGTCAACACGATTTAATAACAACATCTTCGTATAATACCATCTTATATTAGTATCGTTGTGCAAATTTTTAGACTTATATATATATATATACAACTCGTCTAAACATCAACCCAACAATGTAACAACAATCTGTAAATTTGCTTTCGCAAATTTTTTGTTCTTCCCTCGTCGGGATTCGAACCCATGCTACTGAGATATCGTGACACCAAATCGCCTGCACTGTAGCCGTCCCGCTAGACCACACGACCACCTGGGCTTCATTAAAATGAAGCTTTCGGTGAAAGGTTACACCCGGCCACAGATCTAACATTGTTGGGTTGATGTTTAGACGAGTTGTATATACATAATGTACACAGCCATGTATCACCATCACTGCTGGTGATCCGATGGATGAATCTGTTGTAGAGTTGTCACTTGCTCAGACGTACTTATATATATATATATATATATATATATATATATATATATATATATATATATATATATATATATATATATATATATATATATATATATATATATATAATTCAAACAAGAAAACTTACGGCCTACTTTTTAACAAAACACAAATATGACAGAAATGGACTAACGGCAACCACTGTACTACAAGGCTGTGGAATTGAGACACGCACATGAATAATGTTGCTGGGTTAAACATGTTTGTGAGTGCTCAACCCTTCCACTGACCAGGGATAGAGGTGTAAGAGCACAACATAAGAACAAACTGTAAAGATCAGTTGCAATTGGCTTAACTCAAAAGATCAGTACGAGGCACCAAAACAACTAACAGAAAACAATAGACACAAAGCAACGAAATAAGAGTACTCGCAGTTACTGAAAGCTAAGCGTATCTTTAATGGTAATTAAGAAGTCAGACCTAGGTAAAGGGACATAACTCTTCAAAAATCACTGGTACGTTTATCTTAACCATTCTGATACATATATTCTAAGCTTTTAAGTTACACAGATTACTTAACATCTGTTTCACATTAATGCTTAAAAAGCATTGATCGCGCTGCCTTTTACAAACGCATAACTGATTAAAACAGTAATTTCCCTTAACCCTCACCTGCGCTCTTAAGGTGAAATACTACCAAAACATAGTATGTCTAATCAGGTTTCATGGTAAGAAGGGACGAATAAAAATATAACCTTGTATTTTAGTGTTATTGGAAACTTACCCTGCATTTTAGCTGCCAACAAATTTTAATTTTTCTGAGTCATAAAAATATATCTTGGGTGTTTTAAAGCACCATTCTTTTTTTTTATTTGGTGTATCTATAAATCATTTTGGAAACTTGGTGACATGGTATCTAAAGGTTTTTAGCAGGAAAAAAGGGACGAAAAGTTGCTTGGTTTACTTCCGGTTATTATCTTATATGCAATGGAATATTGGTGAAATGTTCACTGTGGTATTGAACTGGAAAAAACTTTACTCATGCCAAGAATTTCTTTATTTGAAACAAAGATAAATTCTGCACAGTTTTTCTTACATCTCTAAACTTTTAAAACGAATGATCAAAAAAAAATTGAAAACATGTATTTAAGTTTCAAAAATCTTATATCAATAAATGAATTTTAAATATAAAGTTGATAAGCCTTACAAAGAAATGGAAAATTATAATGAATATAGATATGCATACGAATACTCATTATCATCAACAAAAGTAAAGAGAACAATACCATAACAAATAAATTCAATATATGAAATTTCAGTACATATATGAATAAAGTAAATATAAAACACTTAAAGTTCTAACCGAGATGAACGCCGACTTTCTCATGGAGAATAGTATTAAGGATGTGCGCTTGTTAAGTTTTGGAATGTTTGTCAGATTTTCGGAATCCTCTGGTTTTATCCATTTGAATGCCTTAAAACAATTTGCCCATTGACCCCCATTTTTCTTTTTATAAATCTTTTACATGTATAATGATAAGCCATCTGTTAAAGTCGAATAAAATTTTAATTATTTTTTAATAGTTTTTGAGAACTTAAACTTGTCAATGATAAAGCTATGAAAAGTCAAGAGAGAACATTTTCCCGCCAAAATTTCAATGGCTAATATCTCGAAAACAAGTACATTGACCTACATATTTTTTTTGCTCTTTTGATTCCTTAATTAATTCCCTATCAATATAAACTAGTGTTTTGAAAAGCTTATTATTTTGAAACTGAGAAGCGAACTCCTGAAAAATTATTCATTTTTTTATAAAACATGGTTATTTGTTGGAAATATTCATAAGTGTATCTATAATTTTTTATGACATATTATAGTCGACTATTGGTATTCGTCACCAACAACAGAGATGACACATACTCTAGTTTCTTGGCACGTTACGCTCTCCATAAGCAATCGGTGACCGCCACATTTTTCAATTTACAGAAGATGTACATATTACATGGTGGTACGACGTATTTCTGAAAACTATTTTCCAAAACAAAAATGAGTCCTTAATATTCTGTAATGTAATGACGTAGGAGAATTGAACATTTCTGATCACTAATAAAAATAATGAAAATAAGGAGATATGACATGATTCTCAATGAAAAGTAAAACAACAAAATTCCGAACTCCAAGGAAAATTCAAAACGGAAAGTCCCTTAACAAATGAATAGCAAAATCAAAAGCTCAAACACATCAAACGAATGGAAAACAACTGTCATATTCCTTACATGGTCCAAGCATCCACCAAAAACCAAAAGACAACTTTTTATAAATTGATCTAACTTAAAGTTTCTCCTCAACATATTGAAATCAATATGGATGAAAAGTCTTTTTAGTTCAACAATCCACAATCATCTAAAAGAAACATAAGTTTAACCCAATTAGTATCCAACCATATGTAATAGGTGTGGTAAACACAAAACAATTTATACAAAAATACCCCACAAAAATCTTTTTTTTAAATTACTGGTCTACACCAAAAATTGTTCATTTGCATCTTACAGAAATTATTGCTTCAAATGCAATAAAAGTTTACAAAATCGTAATTGTACACTTTCAAGAACATCTAAATTTTCAAAACGCCATATTGTACATCCATTTGATATTTACAAATCTATTTCTTTTTTCAACATTTCAGTTTGATAATAAATTAAGATATTATTGCTATTTATTGAATAATATATAGATTTATTTGTTTGTTCTTTTTAACACTTTCTAGTATCTATAGATAGGACCAATCCACTTTTTTTTCAAAAATATACCTCTTCACCAGGTTATTTCTATTTCTATATTGTTCAAATAAAATCTTGTATTTAACATATCATGTCTTTTGGTAAACCAATCCCATTGATTTAAAGTGTCCCAATTAAACAATATTGGTCAAACAATCATTATGCATTAGTTGTAAGTTACTCTTCAATAGGTTCGAATAATCAAACGGTGTAATCTGTACTTAAACTTAAATGTATTGTATAATATGTATTAAAAAAATCTAGAATTTAAAATTGAAATTAAAGTCAGAAGAGCATTAGTTAAGGAACACAACTTGTTTTTAGATATTTGATTTTTTTTAAATGGCGGGAAAAGGATGACTTGGACTTTTACCTTATATTTAGCATTGGCACTTTTTGGGTCTGAAATCGTAAGAAAAAAAAATCTAGAATCTGCTTAAATTTGGTAATGACCTTTTTATGAGCTGTTGAAGTCTTCTATAAAAAGTAAAATAGGTGTTATGGGGCAAAATATTTTACCCTGTATCGAAGGAAAAACACAAGGAGTACGAACATTTGACAAAAATTCATAAACCTGACCTGAGTACATCCTTAGAAGAATGTGTATTTACATATAGAATCATTTAGGACTGAGTGGGAATAAAATTGGAAAACTTACTTAAACAGTTGAACGTAAATATCTGTCATACTATCATATACATTATCTTCTCCAGCTGCTTAAGTTCTTTTCTCGTGTTTAACGGTTTGTCATATTTGTTTTTCGTTCGAAATCAGCCCTTTAGTATTTTTCACATTTTGTCATGTCGGGGCCTTCTATTGCTGACTATCCAGTATTGGTTTTGCTCATTGTTGATGGCCATACGATGACTTATAGTTGCTCTCGTCTACGTTATTTGGTCTCTAGTGGATAGTTGTCTTAATGGGAATCATACAACATCTTCTTAATTTTTATATAGATGAAAGATATAACAAGCCAATTAATAATGAATAGTAATGATTGGTAGATTGATTGTTAATGTTTAGCGCCACTGTCATCAGTATTGTCTATATCATGATAGTCAGCTTTTAATGACGGAGGAAGCCGGAGTATCCGGATAAAACCACCGATCTTCTGCAGGAAAACTTAGTCTTAGTCAATTAAGATTTAAATTGATCCTAAATACAGATATTGATAAGAAATTTGCGAAAACATTTGTAAAATTTGTAAAGATTATTCGACAGTTGTACTAGGAGTTCAGTAGTTCACACACTTTTAATATTACGCACATGACTAGAAAGATTGAGAACAGGTTCAAAACCATGAAGAGTGTCAATTCTTGGTTTATGTAGCAAAAGAGAGGCGAAATTTAGATACCAAAGGGTCATTCAAACTCATAAGTTGAAAATAAACTGACAAGCCATGGCTAAAAAAGACCAACAGACAAACAATAGTACACAAAACACAACTTAGAAACTAAAGACTGAGCAACACGAACCCCACCAAAAACTTGGGATGATCTAAGGTGCTCCGGAAGGGTAAGCAGATCCTGCTCCACATGTGGCACCCGTCGTGTTGCTCATGTTAATACTAACCCGGTAATAAGTCTAATTCAGTAGGTCACATTCGGGGAAAAGGGGACGGGATTGTAGTTACGACATTTGGAACATATCCGCTATCATCTGTAAAACGGATATTCCATAACGATCAACCAACATTTGATGGTGTCCGTAAAATTTACGAAGGGATGATTTCAACTTCACCACTTGGAACTCTAGGTTTAATAGCTTCCTTGTGAGCAGAACCCTCTATTAAGGAAATCATGATTGGAAATACAAGCCCTGGAATATCGTATCAACTAGGAGATATATACTCCGTATGCAGGCGCTGCTGAAATGTTGCTACATAAAATTGAAAGTTCAAAATTGGGAAGTGGAAATCATCTCTTTTGTCGTAAAGTGTGGTTTTCAACCGACCTCATTGTCAATGTCTAGATGTAAGTCAAGATACGAGGCAGACTTAACTGTATCTGTTGTATCATTCATCTCAAGTTCGATGGGATAGATGCGTTCAACATGGTCACCAAATTTTGAATTATTTAGTTAGAGAACATCATCTATATAGCGGAAAGTAAAGTTTAAGGATACTGCTAACTTTTTTCCTTCTTCCTTAGAAGTTCCTGTATGAAGTCAGCCTCATATGAATAAAGGAACAAGTCGACAGAAAGAGGGCACAGTTGGTTCCCACCGGAATGCCGATTGTTGATGAAAAACACGTCCTCCAAACGTAACAAATATCAATCAAGAAATCAAGCATCTTGATAATGTCAGTTTCAGAGAATTTGTTGTTTGAATCAGAGTGATTTTTAAGTAGGATTTATCCCTCCCTAAGTCAAGATATTTGTAACTACGTTGGCCATTCTTTTTCATGAAACAAAGCAGGACCAACTCTTTCAATTTGTCTTTTAGTTCGGAATGGGGAATAGTTGTGTAAAGTGTAGAAAAGTCGAATGTTTTAATACTATTGCAAGATGAAAGAGACTTAGATTGTATGTGATAATGATAATGATAATCCCTTTTTTCATGATTAAGTACGAGCGTTGGCGAATACTTATATCATGAAGAAGGGATTTTCATTCTCTTACAAACTTAGAATATTGTAAAGTGTTCAAGGCGCAAATGATCTCTTGATTGGTTTTTATCACGAATTCGTTTCATTGTCAGTGCAATGGTTATAATTATAGTTATATTGATATGTGACACCATAATAAAATATTCTGTCTATAATTAATGCATGACTTCCTTTTTAAGCATTTCATTTACGGATTAGTCTTATTGGTGTAAGGACTTTTTTTTATAATTTTGTGCTTTAGACATAAGATGGCACAACATTTGAATAAAAAAAAAGAAATTTGTATAAGTTTCCTAATTGTAAGTATGAAGGTTAATTATGCAAGATGCTAGTGAAGAATTATCTTTTTGTTTATTTACAGTTCAAATCAAAAAATTCAAAACCTGAGTCACAAACAAATTTTATCCCACAGCCAATATTCCAGCTCTTTACATCAAACACTACGTAATTAACTAAATGTTCAAATAAAATGAATTTGATTTTAACGTATAAGTCAATTGAATTTCCTGTTCTAATTGTATTGAAATGTCGGAAATGACTATTTTTACCAACTTACCAATTTGAGTTTTGGTAAGCCTTTTAGCTAAAGACTTAGGTTATATTTAGTTCTTTTTTTTTTTCCAAACTTTGATATTGTTTATTTTTAATTTATTGTAATTTTGAAGATGTAAATTTTCAGATAATTACATTAACGCTACCAATGTTACTGCACAAGTAAACTTCAAACCTTTTTAGATTTTTTGTTTGATTCAAAATTCAACTCTTAGTCAGTTTCAATCGTAAATCCTTTCAAGCTGATAAATGTGCTTCTAAGCAGTTGTAACTCATTTATAGAAATTCTTTGTTTTGAATTTTAAGTAGGCCTTAAGTTATAGATATTTCATATCTTTCCATAGTTTTGCGGTGTTTCTTTAATTATACCATAGCTTTTGTTGAAACCCCCGTCAATAACCTCACGAGACGAAGTCGGATAATCCTTGCTAAGAGCATGGTATACCTTCATTCTTTACAATTAAGGAACACCAATTTCTACAAATTCATTGGTCGAAAGCACTTTGCTATATTCTAAACGTTGTGTTATCAGATTACATTAATTTTCAATTAATAATTTAGTTCATGACCTCAACAGATACAGTATTGATTTAATTAAATAGAAGAATAAATGATTAAAATTACCAGAAGGTTGGTGTAATCAAAGGTTGAGTAAGTTATATTAAAGCGTAAAAATCAAATTCATCTTAATAGAGTTTGGCTAGTGGTTCTCAGTTATTGTTTTTTTTGCGGCAAATCGATGTTAGAATATGCCCGCAATACATATCTTTTGTCATTCCAAACATACAATCTACAAGACTATAACAATTGATTTCGTTTGAGGCATATTGTTCTTCAAGATTAAATTCATAAGCATTAAACTTGTATGGTTAAACGTTCTGTGTCATGATATTGCAATGTATGAATAATAAGAAGTAATAAATCACACGTGATATAAAGAAATATTCTTTTTTTATTTCAATTGACTGTCTGTAAAACAACAGTAAAGCATCTATTAATATATACTGTACATGTTGCTGTCAGTTTATGCTTAATGTGCCCGTTAGTTATGATTACTTTAGACATTTCATTAGGATCATATAGACCTTATCGCTATTTGGAAATCTGCGCCGCTTGACCCGAGAATCTGCGCCTCTTGAACTATTGGTGTCATACAACAATTACTTTTCCATTGTGGCGTCAGATATTTCTATTATGACATAAAAAATTTACGGGAAACTTTGTGATGTACAGTAATGGCGGACAAATACCGATAAGGTGTATTCAACTTACCTTATTGTTTGTATATTTGCTAATTTTGCGTCAGTTTGGTGACCTATAGTGTTAAAGACATCAATGTTCTTGTCCTTTTGCCGCTTGAAGGATAGTTGTCTCTTTGATAATACATCACATTTTTTTTTCTCGCTTACTTTAAGAGTCTATTATTGTACAGAAACTTTTTCGCAGTTTTATGTTGTCATGTTTCATAACATAGCTTAACGACCCAAATATTTTAGTTGCAAATCATAGGCTTTGTCATTTCAAAGGCAACTTTACTTAAGGTTATAACACTAGAATTGTATATGCTATATAGTTTAATTGTCCTGATTAAAAAAAATACTGAGGAATTTCTTTTAAAAACAGCAAAGTTGTAAAAACATGTTATCCTGCGTTGCTGGCAAAAATACTATTATGTTTTACCATCTGGAAAATCTGCAAAAATTATTTTCAAATGCGTTTAATAAGGTTCATATCTTGAATTATATATAAACACCGTGAAATCAAAGTTTGAAGGCTCTGAGTTGAAAACTGTAAAGTAAATTACAAATTACGCAAAACAACCCGAAATTAACCAAAATAAAGACCAGATTAGCTGTGGAACCGTAGCTCTTAGGTCCTGTTGATATTTTTTGACAATTTGGGGACATTGCCAAACAATATCAGAAGGACTTAAGAGCTACGGTTCCGCAGCTAAAGCCAGATATGCTCAATCCATTCAATAATATACTATATACTTTTGTTTTTAAGTAAACGTGTACCTACCTGTTTCATGGTCAAAATAATACACACTGATGTCCAGTTAAGTTTTTTTGTTTTTAAGTAAATGTGCACCTACCTGTTTCATGGTCAAAAATAATACACACTGATGTCCAGTTAAGATGAGTAACTATAGATATTAATGTCAGTACTGATATATCCATCTTATACCGAACTGGTTTCCAGTAGATTAAACCCTCAACAGTTCAAAGATACCATCAGTCAATTATAGCATTGATTGGCTGAATTATTCACATTGCACCATATGTTAGTATATAACTATTCTTCGGATATCTGACATTCCGTATCTACAGTCTGATATCAATAGATTCATTAATTGTCAATTCACCAAGCCATAAACTGTAAAAAAAGTTAATTAGTTTAATTACCAATCATAATAACGGTTCATTATACAAGAATATTAATTGTTTATGTTACACTTAAATGTATACTTAAACTTTACGACTATAGTCGTGAATATCTATTGAAATACAAATTGAATCTTTTTTTCAATCAACGTATCGTTCTTTATTTTAATATTTGATGTTGACTTAATTTTAATCAGCCTTACAATGGATAAAAGGCTATAATGGGTTTTTCTCATTGCTGAAGGCCGTACGGTTGCCTATAATTGTTTACATCCACTTCATTTGAACCTTGGTAGATAGTTGTCTCATTGGCAATCATACCACATCTCCTTATTTTTATATGATTCTTGCCTATTTAATCATTATAGAAATACCGACAATAATTGTCTACATAATTGGAGACGGCATTCAAGTCGGTTATTCATCTGCTGTCAGCACTTCTCATTTCATGGAATGTCTTTTTCTAATTCTAATAGAGTGTACATATCCACAGTTAAAGACACTTTTGCTTGTTTTTTGGGGGTTTTTTTTTTCGTGTTTTTTTTTTTCGATGGGAATGGGGTCGGGTGGGTGTATAAATGAAGCATTACCCATATCTCCTTCTGCTCATATGGAGCTGCATATTACGCAACCTAAAAAGAACTGGCGTTGCACAGAAAGCAGCATAAAAAAGATATAAGATATATGTATAGGAAGTCGCCTTAAAAGAATTTAGACTTTAAAAGCAAAGAGCCTAAAATTGGACAAAGTTCTATAGCTTATAGTATTAAAGATTACATGAAGTGTATAGCAAAGAGCCTAAAATGGACACAGTTCAATAGCTTGTAGTCAAATTTCTATAGCTTGTAGTCAAATTTCTATAGCTTGTAGTATTAAAGATAACAGGAAGTGTATAGCACACAACTAAAAATGAGCAGGAGCTAAGTTATATAGGGATATTCAACGTCCTACATTAAAACATGCACTGGAGCTGTATAACATTCAGCCGTTAAAGACATAAATATTAAATTACACCTTATATAAGAAAGCCAGATTTTGATTGGTTGATAGCCAGTGTTTTTTTCGCATATTCTAATATTTTTTCCTCATTTCAAACGAATTTGTCTGTTTTTCACCACTGCCGGTGAATTTGCCTCAAATACCATGGTATTTGCCATTTGGATATTCCTTTTTTACCCTCTCGAGCATTTTCCCGCCAAAATTTTTCGGATATGACGTTACATAAAAAAGTGAGCTAACGCGTATAAGTACATGTATAATTCCATCTATTCGGTGTAATTAAACAGATATATCATGTTATGGAGGGGTATTTGCGAAAAATACCAGTCTTGGGACCGAATTTCCCTCGCCTAGCGGCTCGGGAAATTTTACAGTCCCTTGACTGGTATTTTTCGCAAATATCCCTCCATAACATGATATATCTGTTTATAATACGTTGCCGAAAAAAATCAACCAAAACCGCATATGGTCAACTTTGATCGAATCAATTAATTGACCTTATGTTTTGAATTTTGATTATTTCAAACAAAGGTACTGTGTACTTATCATGGTGTTCAATATAACAAAACACGAGTTGTATATTCCAAGTTATAATACAAGAAGAATTTTACCAATATTCATGCAATTGTTATTGTTTCCTTTTATAGAAAAACTTTTAAATGGACTAGAATTTCATATTTACTTCATGATTACCTAATAATGACCTTCGATTTAAAGTTAAAATTTGCACGTTCAATTTTGGTTTCATTCTCTAGGGAATGCTACTTAGTTATAATATATAAATAAATTTATGACATTATACTTGAAGCTTTTGTTATTGACTGAACGGTTGGTGACCCTAGGGAACTAGCATTCATTAGCAGAGGTATCGACTTACTGATAATAAATAAACTGGGAAAATGTCCATTTTTATTCCTTAAAGAAATAATGAACAAAAGATGTTCTCTTTCAAATAATTAGTTTTTGCGTGGTATTTTGAACAGATATATCATGTTATGGAGGGGTATTTGCGAAAAATACCAGTCGAGGGGCTGTGAAATTTCCCGAGCCGACAGGCGAGGGAAATTCAGTCCCAAGACTGATATTTTTCGTAAATACCCCTCCATAACATGGTATATCTGTTTAATTACACCGAATAGATTTGGATTGAAGCTCTCTGTACAGGTGAAAATAAACCTTTTTTTTTACTTGTAAGCTGTAATTCATAAACATGTTTATGCATAATTTTGAGGATAAGTGGATATTATCATAGAACCGCGGGAATTATACATGTACTAATACGCGTTAGCTCGCTTTCTTTATGTAACGTCATATCCGAAAAATTTTGGCGGGAAGATGCTCGCGAGGGTAAAAAAGGAATATCCAAAATGGCAAATACCATGTTATTTGAGGCATATTCACCGGCAGTGGTGAAAAACAGGCACATTCCTTTGAAATGAGGAAAAAATGTTAGAATATGCGAAAAATACACTGGCTAACAACCAATCAAAATCTGGCATTCTTATATAAGGTGTAATTACATCTTTAACGTTTTCTGTGCCAAGGGCCGATTTTCGGCCGATTTGTAAATACTACGTTGACTACCACGGGCCGATTTTCGGCCGATTTTTTTTTTCCTTACGTCGAACAATAGGCTTCAGTGACGTTGCCTCTTTTGTGTACTATGGTAGTGGCTACACAGACGAAGAACTGTGCCGTAACAAAACGTAACGTTATGCATGCAAAGTGCCTTAAAGCCCTTAAAATTTTCATTTTAGTTGCGCCGGCCATACTTTTATGGAGTATGTAATTTTCAATTTGTTTTCATTTTGTGGACTTTCTGCTAATTTTTCTGTTTTGTTTTATATATAAAAAAATATATTAAAGAAATGTTTCCCTTATTAATGATAGCAGTCGAAATGTTCAGTTACTGAAACCAATTTTGATGCACTGTGTGTGCACGTTTCATCAAATAATGAATCTTTAGTAATGCTCCGGATCAAAATTATGGAATTATTAAACAAACAACAAGCCTAAAACGTTCGAAGAGCGAATTCAAATACCAGAATAACCGAAAAAAAAAACAATCAAAAATACCATCTAGGGATAAGTAAAGAAGAGTAATTAAAGTGCTTTTCGTGATCCTACAGAGCCATCTTTATGGGAGGGGTGGGGATTTGATGCATTATCAATCGTTTATTCATGTAGGTGTAGTGGGTTGTCTTATGTTCTCACTTCTCCATTCTAAAACAAAACCTGGTATTACAATAAAAACATTTTTTTTATCAGAAACAAAGAATACATTTTTAATCAAGATTCAACACACAAATGATTATCTTTACAATCCCGGTGCACCCCCTTACTGCATACTCCTCCTTCGACCCCGTAACCATTCCTGTCTGAGCAAACATCACAGTCTTTCTCTCGATGACCGGGCAACTTCCTGATTCCGTTTTTATTTTTATGTTGTCTATTGTCTTGGTTTTCGTTTCTTTGCATCATGTGGTCTTTTGCGAGATCCTCTATAAGCTTTTGCGTGAAAACTAATCTTGACAGTTTAGGGTTAACCGATGTATTTTGTTGGTATAAGATGTATGCATTGATAACCATACGGTGCATAAGATTAAAAACTACCTTTTTCCATACTTTTAAAGTTTTTCGTCCATCATTATAACTCTCTGTCATCATATCAGCCAAATCTACGCCCCCCATAAATTTGTTGTACGCACAAATCATAGCAGGTTTATCATTTTCCTGTGCTGCTTTTGAAAAAGAAGATACGAGTCTAACGGGTTTTCTACCATTTCGTTCTTAATAAGCACAAAGAAGAATATTTCCTTGTCTAATATAAACACATTCCTTTTCCTGCAAAACCGGATGCTTTATTGAATTTGGCATTTGACGATTGGCGCGTAAAGTTCTAGTGAAAAATGTGCCTTTTGTTAAAAGCTCTTTAGCCAGGTTGATGGAGGAGAGCATGGTATACTTTCATTCTTTACAATTAAGGAACATCAATTTCTACAAATTCATTGGTCGAAAGCACTTTGCTATATTCTAAACGTTGTGTTATCAGATTATATTAATTTTCAATTAATAATTTAGTTCATGACCTCAACAGATACAGTATTGATTTAATTAAATAGAAGAATAAATGATTAAAATTACCAGAAGGTTGGTGTAATCAAAGGTTGACAAAGTTATATTAAAGCGTAAAAATCAAATTCATCTTAATAGAGTTTGGCTAGTGGTTCTCTGTTATTGTTTTTGCGGCAAATCGAAGTTATAATTATGCCCGTAATACATATCTTTTGTCATGCCAAACACACAATCTACAAGACTATCACAATTGATTTTGTTTGAGGCATATTGTTTTTCAAGATTAAATTCTTAAGCATTAAGCTTGTATGGTTGAACGTTCTGTGTCATGATATTGAAATGTATGAATAATAAGAAATAATAAATCACACGTGATATAAAGCAATATTTTTTTTTATTTCAATTGACTGTCTGTGAAACAGCAGTAAAGCATCTATTAATATATACTGTACATGTTGCTGTCAGTTTATACTTAATGTGCCCCGTTAGTTATGATTACTTTAGATTTTTTATTAGGATCATATTCAACTTACCTTATTGTTTGTATCTTTACTAATTTTGCGTCAGTTTGGTGACATATAGTTTTAAAGACATCAATGTTCTTGTCTTTTTTACTGCTTTAAGTATAGTTGTCTCTTTGACAATACTTTGCATGTTTTTTCTCGCTTACTTTAAGAGTTTATCATTGTACGTTTTCGCAGTTTTTTGTTATCATGTTTCATAAAATAGCTCAACGACTCAAATATCTTAGTTGCAAATCATAGGCTTTGTAATTTCAAAGGCAACTTTGCTTAAGGTGATAACACTAGTATTTTATATGCTTTAGCGAATATATAGTGTAATTCTTGATTAACAAAAAACTTAGGAAAATAATCAAACAAAAACAGAAAATGTGTAAAAACATGTTATCCTGCGTTGCTGACAAAATTCGATTATGTTTTACCATCTGGAAAATCTGCAAAAAATATTTTCAAATGCGTTTAATAAGGTTCATATCTTGAATTATATACAAGTGAAATCAAAGTTTGAAGGCTCTGAGTTGAAAACTGTATAGTAAATTACAAAATACGCAAAACAACCCGAAATTAACAAAAGTAAAGACCAGATTAGCTGCGGAACCGTAGCTCTTAGGTCCTGATATTTTTTGACAATTTGGGGACATTGTCAAAATATATCAGAAGGACCTAAGAGCTACGGTTCCGCAGCTAAATCCAGATATGCTCAATCCATTCAATAATATACTACATACTTTTGTTTTTAAGTAAACGTGTACCTACCTGTTTTATGGTCAAAGATAATACAAACTGATGTCCAGTTAAGATAAGTAACTACAGATATTAATGTCAGTACTGGTATATCCATCTTATACCGAACTGGTTTCCAGTAGATTAAACCCCCAACAGTTAAAAGATACCACCAGTCAATTATAGCATTGATTGGTTGAATTATTCACATTGCACCATATGTTTGATGATTTATATAATTATATAACTATTCTTCGGATTTTTCACATTCCGTATCTACGATCTGACATCAATAGATCCAATAATTTTCAATTCACCAAGCCATACACTGTTAAAAAAGTTAATTAGTTTAATTACCCATCATAATAACGGTTCCTATACAATAAAATTGAGAATGGAAATGGGGAATATGTCAAAGAGACAACAACCCGACCAAAGAGCAGACAACAGAATATTTAATATATAATTATTTATGCTACACTTAAATGTATACTTAATCTTTACGAATTAAGTCATGAATATCTGTTGAAATACAAATTGCATCCTTTTTTTAATCAACGTATCGTTCTATATTTTAACATTTAATGTTGACTTAATTTTAATTAGCATTACAATGGATACAAGGCTATAATGGGGTTTTCTTATTATTGAAGGCCGTACGGTTGCCTATAACTGCTTACATCCCCTTCAATTGAACTTTGGTAGATAGTTGTCTCATTGGCAATCATACCACATCTTCTTATTTTGATATTATTCTTGCCAATTTTATTATTATAGAAATACCGACAATAATTATCTACATAATTGGAGACAACATTCAAGTCGGGTATGCATCTGTCGTCAGCACTGCTTATTTCATGGAATGTCTTTTTCTAATTCTAAAAGAGCTTACATATCCACAGTTAACGACACGTTTGCTTTGTTTTATGGGGGGTTTATTTTTCTTTTCTTTTTTTGGGGTGGTGAGGGGCATTATTGGGACGGGGTTAGGCTTGTATAAATGAAGCATTACCCATATCTCCTTCTGCTCCTATGGAGATGCATATTACACAACACAAAAAGAACTGTCGTTGCATAAAAAGTAGCATAAAAGATACAAGATATATGTATAGGAAGCCGCCTTAAAAGAATTTGTGCTTTTTAGCAAACAGCCTAAAATGAACAAAGTTCTATATGTACTAAAGATTACAGGAACTGTATAGCAAACAACAAAAATACGCTGGAGCTTAGTTAATAAGGGATATTCAACGTCCTACAAAAAAAAAACAGGCACTGGAGCTGTATAACATACAGCCGTAAAAGACAGAAATATTACAAAACGTTGCTGAAAAAAAGCCAACCAAAACCGCATATGGTCATCTTTGATTGAGTCAATTAATTGACCTTTATGTTTTGATTTTTGATTACTTCAAACAAAGTTACTGTGTACTTACCATGGTGTTCAATATAATAAAACACGAATTGTCTAGTTTAAGTTATGATATAAGATGAATTTCACCAATATTCATGCAATTACTATTGTTTCCTTTATATAAAAACTTTTAAATTTACTTCATATTTACCTAATAATGACGTTCAATTTTAAGCAATAATTTGCACGTTCAAATTGGTTTCTTTCTCTAGGGAATACTACTTAGCTATAATATATTAATAAAGTTATGACATCATGCTTGAAGCGTTTGCTACTGACTGTAAGGGTGATGATCCTAGGGAACTAACATCCATCAGCAGAGGTATCGACTTACTGGTAATAAATTAACTCGGAACATGTCCATTTTAATTCATTAAGGAAAGAATCGATCAAATTGTATATAAAAATTATACTTCAAAGTTTGCTTTTACTTTGTTTTCGTGTGAAAAAAAAAAGTTTTTTTATTTTAAAATTCTAAATGTTATAAGTTAGACAATTTACTGAAGCACTGAAACTACAATAGTTTAAATGTTTCTTTTATGAAATTGAATACTTTGCACGTTTTTATATGTGATAAAGAAGAAGAAAAAAGAAAAACTAGCAAAGTATTCAATTTCTGAAGACAAAGATTTAAAATATTGTAGCTTTAGTATCATATATTAATTTTTAATCCCGGAATTTTATGGTGGTTGTTCACCACTGATCTTCTTGTTTTACATTTTACCATCTATAAATCAGCAATAAACAAAAGAGGGTTTTCTTTCAAATAATTAGAATTTGCGTGGTATTTCATCTTAATAATTAATAAATTGTTTTTTTCAAATATCAGATGATAGTATCCGGTTAGTCATATTATCTTGTAGAAATAAGACCCTAGAGAAAGTTAACCCTCCCCATTAATATATCGTTTATCTTTTAGTTTTAAAAACGTGTTTTATGAACTTAGCATACTGTATTATAATATATACCTGCCCTTTGATGAAGACTGTTTGCTTACCTCTAGATGTTTTACTTATTTTTATTGTTGGGTTGGTGTCTCATTGATGTACACCTACATTTACTTTTTATTCATATATTCTTTTTCTGTCCATTTCATATTTTGGTAGATACGCGGGTTAATGAAAAATATAGCTTTCTTCAGCAAACTACTAGTGTTTACAAACAATATTTTTTGGTTGAAAACACGATTCTGAATTCTTTTATATATAACCAAGAAAAATCCCCTTTTTATTTTATTTCTATACTTTTGATAAGAGAGGCGAAAGATACCAAAGGGACATTCAAACTCCCAAGTCGAAAATAAACTGAAAACGCCATAACATCCACTTCATTTGAACTTTGGTAGATAGTTGTCTCATTGGCAATCATACCACATCTCCTTATTTTTATATGGCAAATAAAAGAAAAAGACCAAAAGACAAATAACAGTATACAAAACACAACATAAAACTAAAGACTGAGCAACACGAACCCCACCAAAAAACGGGGTGGTCGCAGGTGCTCCGGAGAGGTAAGTAGATCCTGCTCCACATGTGGCACCGGTGCTCGACTGTTGGAAAGTGATAGCTTTATACATTCAACTGCTTCGATTGACAATTTGTCATCCGTTCGATCTACGGCAGATTCAAACCAAAAACTTCAGATTGCTATTCGGTGCTTCTCTGTTGTGTTAAGTTCGCAGAATATTTAAGCAGACAATCGTACGACATATTGTTCAAAATAATAATCAGAGGAACGGTTCTTTTTTTTTTTTTTTTTTTTTTTCTTTCATATTGACAGTAATGGCAAAGAATTGTTGGTCTGTCTAATGAAATCAACAAGTAAAATAGATGGAAAAGTGTTTTTTTGAAAATAGATTCGCAGTCAACGTTATTCTAAAATTCACATAATACTCTTTGAACGCAAATTAATTCGGTTGGAAATTCAGTATCCTGATGCGAGGTACGAAACTGTATTAGATGCGTCAATCCTTAGTAATAGATAATTCAAATTTTAGTTACCATTGATATAAAGCCCATAATATATTCACCATCATTTGTAGCTTTAAATAGACCTTTTATAATGTTAATAATCAATTATTATCCAAGTTGTATACAAAGAGCAATTCTTAAATTTTCCCAAAATAGATTTAATTGTAAATTTTTTTTTCCAAAAAAATAATCAAGTTGCACTCTATATGTTTAAAATGTCGTGCATGCAATGACCGGATTGAATTTTGTTTGAGTTTACTTTGGACTCCTCCTTACTGCAAAAAGAACCTTGCATAAATTATAATGAAAGTAATTCAAAACTCTGCATTTGTATACATATGGAGACAAAAATATATTTACATTTGAAATGGTTTTCTTCCGCATGTACCAAATAAACAAGTGTTTTTCACTCTTAATCAGTAATTTTCTATTTCCTGTTTTAATATGAACAAAAGAAGGGAGTTACCGAAAACAATTTCAACAAGAATTTAAATCTTCCAGTTAACAGGACGTCTTTCTCTATTTTTAAATTACAATAAAGATACTGTTATTTAGAGTCATCTCCTCGAAAAAAGAAACTTAATATCATTTGAGAAAGGTTCAGCACAAGGTTTAAAGAAAATATGGCCGTGTTTACACAACAAAATATACCTCAACCACAGACGTACCTGTGAACTTGCAAAAGATTTAAGGCATCGTTGAACATAGATATATATATAACATTTATATGCAGTGTTTTAAAAAAAAAATGAAAATAAAAAAAAAATGAATTCCAGATTCATTTTTTAAGTCTGCAGAAGATAGTGAAATAAATAAACACATGGATTTTACTTGATACGGTCAACTCTGTTACAGTTTAAATTGCCCTTTGTTGTGTAGATATATAACGCTCCTGAATTGTACATGTCAATCAACACATGTAAAATTAGAAGATTGCCAATAAGACAACTCTCCACCAGAGACCAAATTACGAAAAGGTTAGCAACTATAGGTCACCGTGTGGCTTTTAACAATGAGCAAAACCCATACCGCATAACAAGCTATAAAAGACCCCGAAATGACACATGTAAAACAATACAAACTCAACTTTTTCTCATCGGTTGCAAAGCACTTTTTCTATATCAATTTAATTTTGAATCAGGATTACAGTCACTATATATAAAAAGAAGATGTGGTATGATTGCCAATGAGACAACTCTCCACAAGAGACCAAATGACACAGAAATTAACAACTATAGGTCACCGTACGGCCTTCAACAATCAGCAAAGTCCATACCGCATAGTCAGCTATAAAAGACCCCGAAATGACAAACGTAAAACAATTCAAACGAGAAAACTAACGGCCTAATTTAAGTACAAAATAATGAACGAAAAACAAATATGTAACACAGCAACAAACGACAACCACTGAATAACAGGCTCCTGACTTGGGACAGGCAAATACAGAATGTGGCGGGGTAACTGTAGTTTGAAGGCGCCAACCCTCCCCTAACCTGGGACAGTGGTGTAACAGTACAACATAAGAACAAACTATAAAAATCAGTTGAAAAAGGCTTAACTCATCAGATGGATACAAATAGAAATACATCTAACAAAAACACAGAGTGGACGTGGACGGGTACTTGTACATCCCAACAACAAAAATACACTAAGTGCAGATCTGAGAGTATAGTATGCACAGTAAATAGTCTTTTGATGTTCTAAAACAATGTCATAATTGGCCCTCATTCCTATCCACGTTTAATTTTTCACTTCCAAACATTTTATGGGGGCGGGATCAATATACCGTTATTTATACATCGGACCGTACTGGTAACCGGGACTTTGGATACACCAAACTAGGTACTTCATATCTGAGAAACAGGAACCCTCAATTTCAGAATTCATTCATACATTTTTGTACTATTCAAAATTATCAGTCAATATGTGTTCTACAAGTATCACTAGTCCTTCACCTTTCATTTGATACCTTAATAACTAAAATATATTCTACATAGTTTTATATTTACACATATGCGTAGGAACTATTTTGTTTTAAATATGTACTACTTTCCAGTATGTTCTTTTTTGACCAGGCCCGATTTGGTGGTGATACATCTTACAAAGCAAATCCGAATCATTTTGCATAGAATTCTGCTCAGACCGGTGATAGGGGCCGTCTTAAACTTGCAGTGAGGTGAGAGTTTGTTTTGCTCATTGTTGAAGGCCTCACTGTGACTATGAGATGAAGAACAGCAATAAAAGCGCTGTTCCTTTGCTTTTTGTGTGTTTGTTGCTGTGCATGAACTTATTTTGTGGCATGGATGGATACCTCATATCCTTTGTTTCTCTATCATAAAACTATGACAATGTTATTTACACTCCTCAAGCATCACCGCACGTCAATCTTTGTATAACAGGAAAGCTGATTGGACATTAGTGACAATTTGTCACGCCCTCATGAATTAGCGTCATATCAACGACCTTCAGTAAAATTTCATTAAAATTATTTCACACACAAGTAACTGTATTTTCTAAACAAAACAAAAATGAATGAGCTATAAATATTAATTCAATATGTTTTTGAACTGAACATGTAATGAAGGCACGGATTCATAACCATAAAAAATGGTTCACTAACGGTTGATAAAATGTTATTCTGAATAGAATAATAAAAGTTATGTCAACTACGCGTTCAAAGACGGATTCTATTCGGACATTTTGATATGTTTCAGTAAAGTATTTGTTTTGTATGTAAAGAATTTTAAATGTCAATTTAACGTTTAATCAGTTGGATTTTCAATTTTACTCAAATATGTGTTGGGTTTTTTAAAAATTTATATCATTATTCTCTGATATTTCCCATTATCTTCCGAAATTTTGTTTTGAAGATGAAATATATAACATATTTATATCAAACATTTCAAATTTTACTCTGGGTTTATAAATACCATTGAAAGTACGACATCTAACAAAAGATAAACATTTCTAGAATATAATTAACACATTTACACACTTTCTGTAGGAGGAAATTCACACCAAAATCTAAGAGATTTTTTAAGTTTCTCAAACCTAAATTGAATCTAAGTTTTACCTTTCGGAGTCTAGTTTTGCCTTAAAATTTTCTAGGTACACAGTTTAGTCCATACTCAGAAAAAAATGTATGGTGTATACACGTTCATATTTGTCAATTCCTTATGATGAATCTTATACGGTTTTCCAACAAAAATACATGCATATGCTTTCTAGATTACTAATAATCGAGCTCACCCTAATACATCCTTGATCTTGTCATCAGTGTTCCAAATCTTGTATATTATACTTGTGCAGCATACCATATAGTTGGTTTAGGATACTGGAGTGCTTGCTGAAAAAATGCTGTACACCTTGGACTAAGCTTTCCTAGATAAAAGTCCAAGCTAAACACTGGACAGTGAATGTCCCCAGGTTTAGCGTACATTCTTACGTCCCTTGAATTTTCTTTTGAGTCTACACCATGGTGTGTTTTGTCACACTCATTGTAAGTCATTTTGTAGTACTCTTGTCCTTTGTCATCTTTACATTTTGCATAAGTTGTTTTCTTCAAATCAGTAAGCCCCTCCTGTCCCCTCCTTCCAAAATTCAGCATAATGTCCCAGAAAACTTTATTTTGGAGAGTTACTGGGTGATCAGTACTGAAGATACCACTGGAATACAGCTTTTTGATATCACCTTCAGCTACAGCCTTTTTATGTACAGTTATATCTTTCCCTTCCCTTTTCAATTTTTTCATCATACCCGTGATTACATGATTTGATGGCATAAATAATTTGTCAGTAATTATGTTAATTTCCCGATTATAAGGAGGACCAGTTATATGCCTAGAAATAGCAGATCGAATTCCGACGAGTGCTGACTTTGAATAATCAGTGCCTTGTTTGGTCTGCAAACTTGCATAAAAGTAGCACAATCTGTCATTTAGGATAGTTTCATCCAGTTCCTCAAAACTGCTGCTGTACTTATTTTCAGTTAGCCAACCTGAAATGATTTGTACCATTTTTTTACGTATTCAAGAAATTCTTTTCAATATTCTATTTAATTGTGATGAATTTTATATGCATATAATTTATTTCAAAGACTTGATTCATATAAATAAATAATAGAGGACTGTATATTGCTTTATTCATGTTTTAATTTAGCGTTTTATGCCAAAAGCATGTTGGTGTTCGTGCATATTTTGTATATGTAGACAGTTCCTCAAAACTGCTGCTGTACTTATTTTCAGTTAGCCAACCTGAAATGATTTGTACCATTTTTTACGTATTCAAGAAATTCTTTTCAATATTCTATTTAATTGTGATGAATTTTATATGCATATAATTTATTTCAAAGACTTGATTCATATAAATAAATAATAGAGGACTGTATATTGCTTTATGCATGTTTTAATTTAGCGTTTTATGCCAACAGCATGTTGGTGTTCGTGCATATTTTGTACATGTAGACTAGAGCGACCTACGTATACAGCATTCTATAAATCTTTTTATTTAGACTAAAACATGATATTTCAGCTTGTCTTCTTTTCATGTACCAACATGTTCGTGTCATTCAAAATTTTGTAATGAAAATAAGTTATGCTTTTGCTGCTGTAATACTTAACAAAACAGTAAACCCTGGTAGTATTTTGGAAGTACACCTATCTATAGGAGGATGGGGTTCGATTCCCCACTGGGGTGTTTTGTTTACTACTTCAGCATGCTCATAACTGTTATAATAATTTATTTAATATATTTTTTAAGTATGCTTGCATATATGATAAATAACACTACGTCAAGTACAATAAAAAACCCAAATATCAAGGAATATTTTTATTTTAATTCTACATCTTGACAATCGAAAGTACATCTCATTTAAGAATACAACATTTGTAATTTGCATCATTTGATTTTTTTAATTTATTGTTATTTAAGTTATATTCCATAACACTGAAGAGTAAATTTTATGTTTGAAAACTGTAAAAAAATATTGCTAGGTTGCTGACTCGTTGCCGAATACCATTAGTACGGCATTACCTCACGATTTTCTATATTTATCATTAAAATGTTTTATTGAAACCAATTTACCATCAATTTATGATTGTATTTTCTTTCCAATGTAATATTTTTGCATTTTATGGTTTTTACCTCTTAGAAGTTTGACACCCCATACTGTCTGCTGGTTGGTTCTTGGCTCAGTTCTTGCCAGCGCTAACTTTTCAATTTCTTCTTTGCTAGGCAGCTCCTTAAATCTTGGCTTTTTGGAAGGTGGTTCTTGGTTTATACATTTAGCAGTTAAGTCTTCATCAATCTGAGATAGTTCCTCATCTGACTGTGACTGTTCATTATTTTCAAAATTGAATATGGTGTCCTCTGTCAATTTTGAGAATGAGGAACTAACTCTGGCATCACATATCTCGTGTCTGAAAACCCTTTTTGTTCCTCCATCAGCCATAGATTGTATTATGTACTGCCTGACAGCATTGTGTTCCATAAAGTGGTCTGTTATCTTATAAGATGCCCCTTTATAATCTACTTTAAGTCCAATTTTCAACGGCGATACTGTGTATCTATACATTTTGACAGCAGACGATGAGTCATCGGACATGTGCATTTACATGGGAGGTTTGCTAAATGGACGGAACAGCCGTAACAAACGCTGCCGGTTGCAGCCATTTTCAGACATTTTCATATTAAATAAGCTTTTAAACACTAATAGAGGGAAATTATATGATGTTTTACATCAATAACTGATAAATTTTATGTAAGCAGTTAAAATAATGAAATTTATGAAGATAAAAATGAAAACAACGAGAATGCAAATAGTAAGTTTATGCGCATGTGTCAAACATATTTTTTGTGCTAATTAGAACACAGCTTTGTTTACAAAGCGTAATAGGGACGTCATATTAGAATTGTTATCAAAATCCAGTATATTTATCAATTGGATGGGACTACACAAAATAATTCTATTTATTATGTTAATGTGTAGGTTTTATATACCGTGTGTTTGTCCATATGGAGTATAAGTCTAACCACATAACTATAACCTTTTGATATGCATGAACGCTTAATACATCACGAATACAATTAAAATACACTTGAAAACAAACTTCAATGCATGCCATTTTATTATAATTATATTTATTTCCCCCTTTACACACACATTTCAGTTGCTCATACTGCAAAGTTCAAAGATTCTATCTTATACAGTGGATAAGATTTTTGTTACAAATGACAGAATGCATAACCGACAATTTGCACCCTCTTCAAAATTACCGTGGTTTCGCTTTGCTAAAAAAGGAAGATGGTTCAATCATATATACATGTTGAAGGCTTCACTGTGACTTTAAGATGTAGAACAGCATTAAAGGCGTTGTTCCTTTGCTTTTTGCGTGTTTTTGCATGTACTGATTTTGTGTCATGGATGGATATCCCATATCCTTTGTTTTTCTATTATAAATGATTTGTGAAACATCAAGGTTGATATTAAATAAAGTTCGTGAAGTTTTTGTTATTAATTCTCAGCAAATAGTTACGGAAGTGAAGACGACAAAACATAAGAACAATTAAACTAACCATATTCAAGAATGCTCGCAATACCCAATGAAAGCGAACTTCCTCGTTCTTTCCTACGTATTCAAGTATCCTACCCAATTATTTATATAATCGAAGACATAACGTCTTGTTTTAAAATTATGATAAGAAAGAAAGAAATCATAAAACTGTACATTCAGCGAGCTATTTATCTATAACACAACAGTATGGATTTTCAACAACGATCAAGACATGCTAATTTCACAATATGCGATAACAATACAGAAAGACATGGAGAAGAACACATACCCGATAATAGTTACCAAAGCCTTGTTAGAATTAATTCACAAAAAGAGGATAATACATATGATGTTATTCACCATGAAGAAGCAACTTCAAAAAGTACCGAAAGGAACAAATTGAAGAATGAAAACACTACTACATGGAAATTTTTAGCCTTACTTTTTGCATGAGTACCGTCATTTTAGGCGGTGCGGTAGCATACTTATGCGCAAACATACTGTCTGTCAAAAGTGACTCCTGTTTATCTGATGGTAAAAATCAAACAGGACTCGATCCAGACTTTACATGCAAATGCAAAAACGGCTATTCTGGACGATGTTGTGAAATAACGCCATGTGACAGAGTTATTTGCGAGAACGGAAAATCTTGCCGTTATGACGGAAATATGACATTATGTGTTGTTAATTTAATACAGGCTCCGGCACTAATTAACTGTAAGTCTTTTTGTGCTTCGTCTCCCTGTAAAAATAACGGACAGTGTGTAGAAGTTTTTAGGGGATACAAGTGTATTTGTTCCTCTGAATACACAGGTCTCACTTGTAAAACTTTGATTAATCCGTGCAGTCGTTCACCTTGCAAAAACAACGGGACTTGTACTGAAAATGGTTATGAATATAAATGCGTCTGTCCCAAAGGATTTTCTTCTACTGACTGTCACGAAGCTCCATGCGACAACTCTCCTTGCAAAAATCAAGGAAGTTGTGAGAACATTGGCAGCATACGTACTTGTAGTTGTAAAGAAGGCTATGAAGGAACTGATTGTGAGAAAACACCTTGTAGTGGTAGTCCTTGTAAAAATGGAGGATTATGTTCAATTTGGGGAAGTATCTATCATTGCACATGTCCCCTTGGTACATCTGGAATTAACTGTGAAAATATTTCGTGTGGATTTCCAGAGTATAGGCAAAACGTTCTGAAGCAAAAGACATGCAGTATCTCACCGTGTCTAAAGCATTGGAGATTTAACATTGCGACATTTTCATGCTATTGGATAGACATCAGAAAAGCGAGATGGAGTTCGGCAAATAAAATATGCCAATCAAAAGGGTCCAGTCTCGCTTACATTCAAACTCAGGATGAAATTAAATGGCTCGAACAATTTGTCAATGAAGACGTATGGGTAGGTGGACGTGTGGATAACAACCAGTATCGATGGCACAGTACAGAGTATAATTATGCTATTCACAATCTGTCTAATTTATGGACTGAGAATGAACCCGGTACATTCAATAGGGGCAGTTGCGTACACCTCTGGAAAAGAACTGAAAGTTTTCTCCTGGACGATACAGTATGTTATCATGAGAAGCGATTTATTTGCAAAACTACTAATCTTCCAGGAATCTAAAACTAACACCCTTAACCTCTTATTTGGTAAACAAATGGACAAAGATAATATGCATACATATATTATGTTTCGTTCATTCAAAAGAAAAGGTTGATTAAAGAAAAAAAATATAAAGATATTTTGTTATGTTTTCGTGGTTTCTCTGATATAAATAAAAGTGAGAGGCCTGCAAATTATTTAAATTTACATCTAACCCTTCCGGAGAACCTGAGATCACCCCCGGTTGTGGGTGGGGTTCGTGTAGCCCAGTCTTTAGTTTGCTTTGTTGTGTTTTGCGTACTGTTTGTCTTTTCGTCGTTTTCGTTTTTTGCCATGGCATTGTCAGTTTGTTTTCGACTTATGAGTTTGAATATCTCTTTGGTATCTTTTACCTTCTTTTAAAGACTCTTCAAAGTCGGCTGTTGATTGAGAATATATAGTTAATGGGAGAATGGCGGATACACGTCGTTTAACATTTCGTCCAAATAACTCAACAAATATATATAAAAGTCAGTTAGCGGATAACATACGATCATCAGAAATAGAAAAAAGAGTCACAAAATATCAGCCATCGACGTCCGAAATTAACAGCAACAATAAAAAGTAAAATCACAAAAATATTGAACTCCGAGGAAAATTAAAAAAGGAAAGTCCCTAATCAAATGGCAAAATCAAAAGCTCAAACACATCAAACGAATGGATAACAACTGTCATATTCCTGACTTGGTACAGGCATTTTCTTATGTAGAAAATGGTGGATTGAACCTGGTTTATAGCTAGCTAAACCTCTCACTTGTATGACAGTCGCATCAAATTCCATTATATTGACAACGATGCGTGAACAAAACAAACAGACACAATAGGTAAAAATGTCAAAAATAGGGGTACAGCAGTCAACATTGTGTTATCATCTTAATCACTATAAACACAAACAAATGTAACGAAGAAGCACAAAAAGGCATACATCAAATTTAACATCCTCATTTTGCTTTTTTATTATACGATTTTATTTATCTATGTAAAATCCACCCATAAAGGATGGAAGGTTTTAAGTACTGGCGTAAAATCGCGCGTTTGAAATTCGCACAGGTAGACATAAAATAATTTTGTCGTTCAAAGTATGTCGGGATACATAAGTATAGAGTCACGTCAAATGGATATCACAAAAAACAGACTTAACAGTAAAAGTAATATTAATAAATAAAATAATTATGTCGTTCAAAGTATGACGGGATACATAAATACAGAGTAACATCAAATGTATATCACAAAAAACAGACTTAACAGTAAAAGTAATATTAATAAATAAAATAATTTTGTCGTTCAAAGTATGACGGGATACATAAGTACAGAGTCACGTCAAATGGATAACTCAAAATAATGCATCGTGCTTAAGATTTCTTAGTATCATTACGTATTACGAATTTTAATAGTTATTTTGGTGTTTCAGCGGGATTTATCGATTGTAAATATACTTCCTACGCATTCTTATGGAACGCGGAAAACACATTCATTATCCATTTATAGATTAACGGCATAGAACTAAACATTGAGTAAAATCAATAACACAGGCGAAATTAATTGGCGGATTTCGGGTGCACTGGAAGAGAATTTGAGCATTTCCTGTTCTAATATCTATTATGTTGCTCCTAGTAATGGATCATTTACATCTTAAAACATTGCAGTTACATTTACTTTCCGTCCATATGTAAACATTTTATGTTGAAACTGCCAATTTTTCATCATGATTCTAAGCTATAATTGAACCTTTTGTAATGGTAAGGATTCATTAATATCTAAATTGAAAAAAAGAACAATTTCTTGTTTTCCCAACAAATCTTGTACTGGTTATTCCCCTTTCCAGAAATTTAAACAATCCATAAGTAATATTGACCTTTGAATTGTGTCTGATTATAATATAATGATGCATGCAACGACTTGGTTAAATATTTGTTTTGGTTCATTTTTGGAAGAAAAAATTCTCCGTTCTACATGAATTGACATTGAAAATAAAAACAACCTGGCTATGTTAAAATATTAAGCTAAATAAAGGCAACAGTAGTATACCGGTGTTCAAAAGTCATACATCGATTGAGAGAAACAAATTCGAGTTTATACAAACTAAAACCGAGGGAAACACATCAACTATAAGAGGAAAACAAAGGAACAACAGGAACACTGAACTGCAACAAAAAACAAACGCGAACATACAGAGAAACGAACTATTTGATAACAACTGTCATATTCCTGACTTGGTACAGGACATTTTAAGAAAAAAATGGTGGGTTGAACCTGGTTTAATGGCATGCCAAACCTCCCGCTTTATGACAATGTTAAAAAAAATTCAATCGCTAAAATGACAACACTACGTGAAAGAAATACAGCACAAACACACGCAAGAACATTCATCACAGAAAAACGCACAAACAAATAATATAATAGTCGACATAACATGCAAACCGCAGAACAACAACCAACATATTCCATCCACAAACACTACAGGATATCAAAAACAGTGACGCGCTGACGTAACTATCATGAAATCTCGAACTTTATACAATTATTTCACAATACTCGTCCAAACAATTTTTATGACAATGATGTTATGGAAAGGCAATTTTATAACTATTTGGACTACAAACGATACAACATAAAAGATTATCCAACCGAAACCATAACAGAAACATCAAAAATAAATACATGAATGTTGGATGTACAAAATACCGAGACACGTCGTATAGCAATGCAAATTCACACTCGGTATAACAGTCATATTCGGGAATATGACAATGATGGTATTGGAAATTTGGAAGGCAATTTTATAATTATTTGGACAACAAACGATAAGACAAAACACATTATTCAACCGAAACCATAACAGAAACATCAAAATTAAAAACATGAATGTTGGATGTACAAAATACCGAGACACGTCGTATAGCAATGCAAATAACAGTCATATTCGGGAATAGGTCACATTCGGTACTTAGCAGACAGACGACATAGATGTTAAACCACAATCTAAGACGTGGTAAAAATGTCATTAGTTAGTTTAGACACAGACACATCGTATAGATCAACCAATTCGTGATGGTGTCCATAAAAATATTTACGACTCTTGACAATAAGTTAACAATGGTGTGAAAATCAGAGTTAAGATTCATTGATATTGAATTTCTTCCGCATGAACTAAGTAAGTGTTTTGTATTGTTTATCAGCAACTTTTCATCTCTCTTTTTAATATGTCACCGGAGGGATAACTTTAGAACAACAGGACGTTTTCCCTAAATTTAAGAAACACTTGAGATAGTGTATTCTCTTGTCATCTCATTAAAAAGATTGGGAAAGCCCAAATTGATCAGTCAAAAAGATTAGTCGTTCGTGAATATCTTCAAATAATATCCTAAGTTTCATTAAATCCCTTAATTCGTCTCAGAGAAGTTGAGCATACCTGATGAAGGACGGTATTACGTAGTATGTATCCTTGCTCCAAAGTAACAGGATGACTGACTATTTAACTTTTGATAAAATATCGATCATGCATAACTCTCGACACCGAATGAGGACACTTACAGCTTACAGTTGAAATGGTGATATCGGATCAAAGATAACATTGCCTTTTGCGTATTCGCTTTTACGAATTAGACCATTTTGAAAAAGTACTGGGGATATCGAGCAAACGGCTATGTATGGATTCTCTCTCTCTCTCTCTCTCTCTCTCTCTCTCTCTCTCTCTCTCTCTCTCTCTCTCTCTCTCTCAATACGCATTGAATTGTATAAACCATCAAATTAGAAAAAAATACTGCAAATCAATTCATTTCCGAATCTGTGTTTTTCTTACAATTATATGATTATAAATACTAAGATGTGCTAGTCTGCTGTGGAAGACTGCACCCATTACTATAGAGATGAACTAGGTTTTGGAATGCCCCTTTTATGTCTCTACATTTTACCATCACCTCGCAACAACATTGCGGAAGGTAATAGTAACGTGAATGCCCGTACGTCCGTCTGTAACACACTTGTGGAAACTGTAGAGCTAGTGTTGTGTTTTTCAATCGATCTTTACCACGTTTGATATACACCTTCAGTATAGAAAAGTCTAGTAATTTTAGAGGTCAAAAGACGATGTAACATATTCTTGTTTAGTTGAGAATAAGAAAAAAAAACATAAAATTTGTGAATTAACAAAAATCTATAAGGTAATAAGAACATTAAGGTCAAAATAAACAGACATAGAAGAAACATATGCCGCACTTGTCAATAGCCAAACAGCATTGTTTAATTAAACATTAACTACTAAAATACAGTTGTTTCCCCATTTAGTCAACTGTATAAGGAAAGCTAGAAGCTCATCGTAAAAAAATAAAATAAATTAGTGAACCCTTTCCTTTTCTTCATTCTAAATTAAAAATAAAAGTGAATTTTAATTAAAAATGCTAACAAAGCAGGAAAAATATCGTTGTGGAAGGTATAACAGACATAAAGGCAAAACATTTTCAAGACAATAAACTACGTCGTATTCATATACAGTATATACGATAAGTCTACTACATGTATTTTCGACGATCATTTACAATTTGCCTGTCGGTTTCATGTTCGTTTGCATGTGTAGACAGTAATTGAAAGGTCGAACTTCCTGTACATGAAAAGCCATTAAGCGTTGTAGAAAGAATTGTGCTTATTATGTTTATTTATAGATTAAGGAACAGATTGCAATTGATAGAAAAAAAAACAGACGTGGAGACAAGATCATACCTACACATCCGTAATATATAAATCATTTTACTAATTGGCAAAATACAATAATCCTTTTATACAAAGAAAACGGTACATTGGTGTATGTGTGTCCATAAATAAGGCAGAAGATACGAAAGGGACAATAAAAATTTAAAAGTCGAAGAATACCGAAAATAGCACGGCGCAAAAAAAAGAAACACGACGAAAAGACAAACAACAGTTTACAAAACACAACACAAAAACTTAATACTAGGCAACACGAGCCCCAACGAAAACCGGAGGTTATCTCCGATGCTCTGGAAGAGTGGACAGATACAAATTCGGGGATGTTACAATCCATGAAAAGAGGATGGGATTGTGCATACGACAATTGGGACATATCTTTGGTCATCTGTGTCACATATATTCCAAAACGGTCTACCAAATCATGCATGCGTCAGTAAAACTATCGAAGAGATAACTTCATCTTTCCCAATTGAAACCCTTGGTTCAATTACTTTCTTGTAAGAAGCAACCGTCTATTAAGAAAGCATTATAGGAAACGCAAGCGCTGATCCAGTGGGCAAAAGGTACATTAAAGGTAACATAATAAATAAGTACAGGATTTTTTTTATTCAACACTATCTAGTGCAATATCCAAAACAACCAGTACACAGTTTTACAGCATACAAACAAAAGAAACCGTCCATCCGTTTTCAACCATCCTTAAAAGTTTAATAATTTGATATTGCCATTGATATTATCTTGTTGCCATAGGATTTCCTTTTTCTTATTTTTTATTTTCCTTATTTTCCTGAATTTGTTAATTTCAAGGTCATTTTGAAGAACATTTAACATCAAATCATTAAGAAGTGTTCTGAACAGGGTACTTAAGAAGCTAGGGTTGTGATAAAAATCAAATATGTTTTGAGAATCAATCAAACATTACAAGTCGAAGAAAAAAAACAAGCATGACCAAAAGTAAAAAACGTACCGACTAAAAAAGTCTACAAAATACTTATCAGGAAACTAAAAAATTATCAACAAGAACGCAAACAAAAACCGAAGGTGAACTCAGTTACTGCAAAAGAGTCGGCTGTTCTTGCTCCACTAGTGACACCAAACATGTTACACCTGTTAAAACAGTCAAGTGATTTATTTTCCGAAAAAATATAGGTCTAGCCCGAAGACATCCTCAATTTCAGAAACCATCTATACATGTAAGGTCTCCGACCATAAACTTGACGAAATGTGACAAGACGAAATAAGCACGGTTTATAGGACAAAAGTTAAATATTTAACGTAACGTAAAAATAAGGAAAACCGGACGACAACAGATGGTTATTGCTCATAATTTCAAAAGAAAACATAAGCAGTAGTCTACAAAACACTGCATAAAAATTTAAAGACCGCGCAACACGAATCCTACGTAAAACCTGGGTTATATCAAATGATTCAGAAGGTTAAGCAGATCCTGCTCCACATTTGACAGATGTCCGGTAACCCACATTGACTATTGACTGCATGTTATCAAAACCTGATTCAAACTACACATACTAGAGTTCAGTTTAAGTTTTGAGTTTAGTTGAAAGTAAACACGGCCTTTAATTGTTAGTGAACAGGGATATAGCTACATATTTTAACATAGCATTACTAGATGATTCAATAACATTTGATTCATTTAAAATTTCCTTTCAAAATAACTGATAATTGTATGATGTTTATTATATTACTTGACCCTATTTATACTTTTATTAGTTACAAAGTTCATGATAGCCAGTCGGTGACCCTCAAGTTATAACGTTCGTGTTAGCCAGTCAGCGACAATAATCAACAAGACTTTGAAATGAAACTGCGGGTGTTTTTGGTCACATTTGACGTTAATGTGTTCAGAAGTATTAATGAAAACTATTTTTTTGGGGTACGTGCTTATGAATTGTGTAGGACATTCTGCAGTTTTCTGGAAGATATTTCAATTTAAAAGAAAGCTGTTTGATTCGAAAAATTACATTTACGTTCCATTACTTCCAAATGATTGACAGTAATATGTACTTAATCCGTATGTTCTATTATTTTTCAGTGGTCAGCGGGCTTAATCAATAAAATTGTTGAATGTTGTAAATTAATACCAATGGTTTCAGAGGAGAATATTTATCAAAGGGGCATTAGATACTAATTAGGCAAACATTTATAAAAGCGTAATTTTGAAATAATATATCGCTATTAACAGTCATTCTGGCTCAATTTCGACAAAAAGCTAAAACAAAATCGCTGATGTACTATTGGCTTGCAAGTCAATAATTCAACTCATTTAAATCAGCATTCATGCAACCTTTTATCTAACCGCTAGAGAAGATGGGTTGCGTATAAGTAAAAATGTGGTCATCATGCTCATTCCTTAAAAAGAAAAAAATGTGGTCATCATGGTCATTCATTAAAAAGAATAGAATGTCGACATTGAAAAATGAAACAAGGGCGATACCAGGAATAACTATTGTTGACTGACCCTGCCAACAAATAATCTTTTGCAGGTAACCGATGATTTGCATATACTTTTACCTATAACATGAAATCAAACTGACCTGAAAAATCATCATTAAACGATTGCCCGTGTTTGTCTGTCTACTTATACTAATGTTTATATCGGATTATATGACCGTCGGAAGTCTCCGGGGGTCATCTAGATGGATAATTAGATGTTGTCTAGTCTAAAAGAGGGACGAAAGATACCAGAGGGACAGTCAAACTCATAGATTGAAAATAAATTGACAACGCCATGGCTAAAAATAAAAAGACAAACAGACAAATAATAGTACAGAAGACACAAAAAGAAAACTCAAGACTAAGCAACATAGAAAACTAAAGACTAAAATACGCACGAAATGCTGATACATTATAGCGAGTTCATGCATTTTCTTACTTTTACTTTTGTAATTTGGAAAACGTTTAAGTATTTTATAAATCAAGTATATGAAAATTTTAGTCAAATCGGTGAACATGAGTTTGACATCCATGCCCTTTAAAAGTTTTATGACAGCCGACAAGTGAATGCAATAGCTGAAATGCCCTTTAATGCAACTGGAAAGTATATTATAGATCAGATAGAAAAATAGCTTTACTCTACGATAACGGTATAAGAAACGACAAAATAAAGGAACAAGTAAAAAAAATACCAAGTGATTGTAGTTTATAATCTACTTTACAGCTTCTTCAGTGCACGCAGAACTCAGAATAAAACTGTTTTTCACGTCTTTGCATTCTGACTTTCTATCGAATAGTGTGCTGATATCTGTTTTCATCTGTCAAAATTTGAGTTTACGACCGATATGCACACCATTTACTAAAATCACAGATACTATCTAGGCATTTTTATTACTCATTAGTAATTGATAACTATAAGCATTGCATGACTACTTTATACCACGATGCGTTAGCACTCTTCTGTGTATATGATCGCCAGTTCATGTCAAAATAGCAGGGTAGTCGTTATTAAATTCTTTTTTTCTGAATTTTACTGTCATTTACTTATTTTCATTTTTTTCAATTTTGAATATGATTTTTATATACAGTTATTGAAACTTATAGCGTTTCTGTTGCAATTAATTTGCAATTAGTTTGTGGTAAGAATAATAATTTGATTGCACTATACGTAACAACACCGTACCCGATTATGTCATTAACCGAAGGAAACGACCAATTCTTCATTGTGTTGAAGTTAAGTACTTTACACTTCATTGACAAATCTGTAGATGATCCCGGACTGTTGAACTTCGTTTATCTGTATGAGTGATAATTAGTCATATATCAACAGTTTAATACTTTAATTATAGAAAATGATTCATAAAAGACGCTATTTATTTTTCAACACAACAATATGGATTCTCAGCAAGAAATTGGATATGCAAATTCTACAATATCAGACGGCAATACAGACAGAAATAGCTACGAGCTAGTACCCGATAATAGCTACCTGAGCCTAATCAAAACATATAACACACAAAATGAGGATAATGTATATGATGTTATTCGCAAAGAGGAAGCAACTTCACAAAATAATGAAAGAGTGATTAAAAGGAAACCAACATGGAAATTATTAGCTATACTTTTCTGCACAATTTCTGTTATTTTAAGTGTTGTAGTAATATACCTTGTCACCAACATATTGTATATCAGAAGAGACTCGTGTTTATATAACGAAAAATATCAAGCAGAAAACGATACTGATTTTTCTTGTAAGTGCAAAAACGGAAATTTCGGACGATGTTGTGAAATAACTCCATGTGACAGGGTTATTTGCGAAAGCGGAAAATCCTGTCTTTATTCGGAGAATATAACATTATGTGTTGGTGATTTAACTCAGGCTTCAGGTCTCGTTGAATGTAAATCGATCTGTGACAGTTCACCTTGTGAAAATAATGGACAATGTATAGAAGTGGCCGGAGGATACAAGTGTGTTTGTTTTTCAGGATATACTGGTGTTCTTTGTTCAAGTTTAATAAATCCTTGCAGTCTTTCACCCTGCAGAAACAATGGAACCTGTACTGAGAATGGTTATGAATACAAGTGCACATGTCCAAAAGGGTTTTCTGGAACTGACTGTGACGAAACTCCATGTTACAATTCCCCTTGTAAAAATGGTGGATTATGTGAAAATACTGATAACGGACGTAATTGCACTTGTAAAAATGGTTATAGTGGAAAAGATTGTGAAATAACTCCCTGTAGTAATGGTCCCTGTGAAAATGGAGGATCGTGTTCAATTTGGGGAAATGTCTATCATTGCACATGCCCACTTGGTACATTCGGACTGACATGTGAAAACATTTCATGTGCATTTCCAGAGTATAGACAAAAGGTTCTTTTACAAAGGACCTGCAACATCTCACAGTGTCCAAAATACTGGATGTTCAACATCGCTACGTTTTCATGTTATTGGATAAGTACCTACAAAGCTAACTGGACTTTGGCAAATATTGCATGCCAGCGGATGCAATCGCACCCGTCCTCTCTTGCTTACATTCAATCTCACGATGAAGTTAATTGGCTCAAACAGTTTGTAGACGAAGACATATGGGTAGGTGGACGTGTGGTTAACAAACAGTATCGGTGGCAGAGTACCGAGTACAACTACACTATCCATACTCTGTCTGATTTATGGGCCAAGAATGAACCAAAAATATTTGCAAATGAATATTGCGTACAACTTTGGAAAACAGCTGAAGGTTTTCGTCTTGACGATACACCATGTGATTATGAAAAACGGTTTATTTGCAAAACTAATCAACTTCAATAATCTAGAATAATTCAGCAGTCAATAAATTATTGTTCAAGCCAAAGGATAAACAGAATTTAGATATTTTTCTTTCAAGCATTTTTTCTTTTTTCTTTTTTGCCATATCATTGTCAGTTTGTTTTCATTCGGATCATATTGTTACCTCTCTTTGTGATCAATTATAATATAAACTGTCCATTTTCATTTGTTAGTCAATATATACGTCTCGTAGTCCTGTATAGGTGTGTCTCGTGAGTCCTATGTTTCAGGGCTGATGTGATAGACGCGATCTACATAGTCACCTATTTTTAACCATCTTTTATATAGCGATAACAAGTTATACGAAAGTAGAGGTATTGTGTTTGTTTGATACAAATGAGGCAATACGTCTTAATGACGTCTAAATTACAAGGAAACTTAAGGTTTAAACTCCCTCAGGCAAAGTTGGCTTAGATGGATTTGGCTATTTTATAGGTCCTTTTTGGTCATATGGCTCTTGTGTCGGTTTCGGTTCTAATCATCATTGGCTTTCAAATATTCGACTGAGCGTTCCTGATGAAGGTATATCCAGAAAAGCGCTCTGGACGCATGAAACTGTTTTAGTTTTCATGTTTTAATGGAGAAGAGCACACTTCCGTCACATAAAAAACCGGCTACTAGTATTTGTTGAAAAACAAGTAAAACTGGAAACTTGGGAGCCAAAAAAGAAAAAAATAGATTGACAAAATGGCTGCTTTTGCACGATAACTTATAAAGACATTTGTACACTGGATTATAACAAATAAGGAGTTATATTAACAAAGCATGATAAAAATTCCTTCAAGAATAAAATTGAGAATGGAAATGGGGAATGTGTCAAAGACAACAACCCGACCAAAGAGCAGAAAACAGCCGAAGGCCACCAATTGGTCTTCAACACAGCGAGAAAATCCCGCACCCGTGCTTCAGCTGGCCCCTAAGCAAAAATGTGTACTAGTTCAATGAAAATGAATATTTTGAAGCCAGTTTGTATGGTATTTTATTCAAGAATCGTAAACAAATTAACCTTGTTTTGATAATTTTATATTGTCATTGGAACTTACAGAACTCGATTCGCTTCCTTACTTTACTTTTAATTACCGTCATATAAAACTGAGGAGATGTGGTATGATTGTCAATGCGACAACTATCCACTAGTGTTAACATGAATAGGTAGTAAGCAATTATAGGTCACCGTACTGCCTTCAACAATGAAAAAACCCACACCGGATAGTCGGCTTTAAAATATCCAGACACAAAAAATGTGTAACAATTCAAACGAAAAAACTAACAGCCTATTTTTTAACAAAACAATGTTCATAGTTCAATTTTGTTGATGAACTATTAGATTAGTGCAAGTTTTTTATACATATATTTTTTTTTTTTTTTCATTTTTAAGGCAAGCAGTTTTGACGGTAAAGAAAACTGGAGTACCTGTGAGTAATATATGGGAATTCCATCGTTATTATAAGTCACTATTAAAATTGATAGTGTTCCTTTCTCCTCGATTGCCTAACATTAAATAAGTTCCATAACTGTTTTAGCTTTCATTAATCTTAGGGTAAGTATGAGCAATTACTATCTGTTGGCGTCCGGTATTTCTTATTTTGTCGATAAACATGTATCCTTTTTCCTATTAACCGTGTTTACTTCATTTTGTCACATTCAGTCAAGTTTATGGTAGGATAACTTACATGTACAGATGGTTTCTGAATTTGAGAATGTCTAAGAGCTAGACCAGAGAAATTTTATTAACGACCTTTTCAGGATATAAAATCACTTGAATGTTTTATCAGGAGTAACATGCTGGGCTAGCAAGAACTGCTGCTTCTTTTGTACCACACGAGTTCACCTTCGGTTGTTTTCGTGTTAATCATATTTTTAGTTTCCTGTGTAGTATTTTGTAGACTTTTTTAATCTTTACTTTTTTTTTTTTTGGTTATGGTGTTTTCTGTTGTTTATTTTTTCGACTTAAGATGTTTGGTTGTCCTCGTCCTTTTTGTACACATAACGTATTCGATTGAATTACTACTGGTTTTCATCACCTTTTTTTGTTCTTCTTTGAAACCTATTATTTATTTTCCCAACGATCTACTATCATGTCAACGTGACTAGGAATATTTATAAAACAGAGCAACTTTAAAACGAATATCATTTTAAGACTTAAATAACCATATAGCAGCCAAATGCTTTCAAACTTTAGGGAAATGATATATCAAAGATTCGCTTCAGATCAACAACTGATTATCTGAACGAGCATCACAATGAATGGTATAAACAGTTACTTTGACAACAAAACATCAAACAAAATATGAAACGCCCTGAAAATAAACAATTGATACCAAAACTTTGGGAGATTCATGATTTTGATGACAAAACCGTCCAATATTATTTCAAGAAGAAAACTTGACAAAACCATTCTCTACTATCCTATCAAACGGTAATTGCTGCAAAGTAGCAAAATTTTCCAAAATGATCTCATAACAAATTCATCATAAGTGAGTTATGTTTTTTTGGCATCAACATGGTCACGACCTTTACGAAAAATGATTTTTGAAACAAATAAACAATGAATGATATAAACACTCGTTTAAGTTGTTTCACATACTAATTCGAACCCTCTTATATCTGACTATACTGTGTGAGTTTTTCTCATTTTTTGAAGGTTGCATACTGACGTATAATTGTTTATATCCATATAATTTGAACTCTGGTAGATATCTGTGTCATTGACCTCTTCATCTTATTCTTATACTTAATTTCGTACGTCTAGAGCGCTTTACAGGATTTAACTTCAGCAGGAAAGCTAAAACCTAATCATTTGAAAGCCTGACCTGTGATTCGAAAATACGCTGCAAAGTTAGAAGTTAATAGATAGCAGAGTTAAATTCCGTACGCTATACGCGCGTTTTGTCTACATAAGACTTATCAGGGACACTCTAATCCAAAACGTTTAAAAGGCTAAATAAAGTACGAAGTTGAAGAGCTAAGGACTAGCTGCAACCGAAAGCAAGGGAAGTTTTTTGTTTTTATTTTACTTTATATTCAGAGTTGTCGACAATCTAGTCGCCGCTGTTGCTGAAATAGGAAAATTTGACAAAACAAAATCAATCTAAACATCTTGTTTATGGCCAAATATAAAAAAAATGAAGGAAAGTGGTTTTTTTTTAATCATATTATCCCTGATAAGTAATAGAAGATGCCATTTAACGCTTTTATACACAGACGATTCGCCAAGGACGATCATGTAGTGGGTTCAAGTAGGGTTAACGTCGCAGATTTGTGATCCCCTTGAAGATTTTTCTGTAAGACTAACAAGGTCAAACGTTTTTTGGCATTTTTGCTAATAAAAACATTCCAGAAATGCAAAATGAGCATCTATTGATCCAGATCTTTTTATGCAAAATTCTGGGTCTGTTGTTCTCGGTGTATGCTAATTTGTTCAAATTTAGCAATAAATAGTTTAACAAGAATGTGTCCATAGTACACGGATGCCCCACTCGCACTATCATTTTCTTTGTTCAACTGGGGTCAAAACTCTAATTTGGCATTAAAATTAGAAAGCTCATATCATAGGGAACATGTGTATTAAGTTTCAAAAGTTGATTGGACTTCAACTTCATCAAAAACTACCTTGACCAAAAATTTTTAACCAAAAACTTTAACCTGAAGCGGGACGGACGGACGGACGAACTGACGAACGGACGGACGAACGGACGCACAGACCGAAAAACATAATGCCTCTAGGTGGGGCATAAAAATGAAATGAGTGTCCTAACCAGAATTGTGTAAATTAGAACAAAACATTTTAAAGATAACATTTGAGCAAAATAATCTTAAAAAAAACATTAAAGGTTAAAACTTGAACAAGACAAGAATGTTCATATATATTATCGATTTATTGGAATTTAAATTTAAGGGAAAATGTAGTTTCCAAGAACTGTATTTCTCTGTCTTTCCCATGACAGATACACAATGTGTGCATGTTATAACAGGCGTGCTCTGTGAACGCTCCTGGATATTTTTGTTTGTTTGAAGTTTATGCGAATTCTGTGTATGTTTTCTCCTACAGTCGTCTGTTTGTACATTTTATATTAGTTTCACATTTTTTTTCTTTCTAATAAACTAAATCATATTATTTTTTGAAAATGTTAGTCATATAATAGGGGAAATCAATAGAATCTTCAGTAATAATGACTTGCCTGTTTTAGTGTGTAGAACTACTAGGGGCCTTTGTATTAAATAAAGCGCTATATCATGTTATTATAATGTGGAAATTTACAATTCTTGCAAGAGCTATATTTATTGGATTGTCAAAAATTATTGTCTAATAAATATTTAGATATTTGACTCATAAGAGGCAACGCAGCTAAATAGAAAGAACATCTAAAGCTTCCTCTGGTATTCTACTGACATCAGACCCATAGAATATTTCCATGGTAATGTGTGTTTGTTCTGGGTTGTATATACCAAAAACTGGCCATAATGGGGCCTCTGTTGGTGAAACTACTAAGTTTTTGAAGTGAGCTACTACCTTTCTACTTTTTAAATCAACAACTATCCAGTGTCTTTTAGACGTATCCAGCAAACATCCGTAGTGCAATTTAGAATATGATCTGATCGATAAAGGAATTCGATCACTAAATGGATGATGACTTAACATTTGCCCATTATGCCACCCATGTAGGCAGACTTTTCCACAAAGATGACAACCACTTCCACTGACCACCCAGGCGAATGGACTACGGTCGTTTCTAAAACTTTTATCGATTACGTCATTCCTTGCAAGACCAATCTCAAATAGAACTGTCCGTCGAATAAGGCGCAAAATTTTAAATTTTATAGAAATTTCCCAATAAAACAGTCCAGGCTTGTTAAAAGATCGTGTTCCTATGGTTCCCGGAAATAAACGAAGTCTTCGAGTTCCGGTTTTACCTGGAGTAGAGCCATATATTTGCTTTGTCGATTTCAAAGCCATCGTAAGACTGTCACGTGAGACTTCTATTGAGGGATGAGACACAGCTGCATCAAATGCTATGCTGATGCCTGAAAATGTAATGACATATACTTAAATTGTCACAACAATACTCACAACTTCTAGTTAATTTACCTTTACAGGAGATACACTGGAAATATTGTTCAACAGATATAAACATATATAAAAAAAAAAAAAAAGTGACTTAAATAAAAAAAAAACGAAAACGAAAACAAAGTTAATAAAATATTGTACAGACATCTGCAGCCTGAGCACCAACGAACTCAGGTGCTCTGAACAGGTATGCAATGCCTTCTTCAACAATTCAACAATGCTGGTTCAACTTCTTTTTAACTTTTTTTCTTTATTTATAAGATAATGATTTTTTCATGAATCCGCAGAGCGGTCATGCGTGTTGAGATATGCAACCATTCGTTTTGACGTAAAAACAATTCTTTGTAATCGAGTTTCTAAAGTTTTTTTTTCAATCCCACAAGCAAGAAGGACGGATCATGGACGGAACTGTTTAATAATCAAAATACAACTTAACATTTAGTTTTCCTCAACAAGTCCCGCTAGAGGAATATAAGTACAATTTATTCGACTAAATATTGAGTCATGTGAAATATTTCCTCCCACTGTTAAAGACTTACAGTTTACGTCATTATACAACAAATTCCGCTCCGTTATAGTCTCAGAATATTTTTGTGGAGAAAATCTATAAAAAAGAAACGTTAGTATCATATGATGATAGAATATTATGACTGTATTTCTGCAAACATGTAAAAATTAAAATGTCGCCCATTGACCATGCATTGTTAATAATATTTCTTCCATATATCAATCGTACACATCAACAAACCTTGATACTTTGTTTATCAACTGTTTTAGATGACAATTAAAATATATACTTATGAATAATCCACTTAGCTTGCTCAACCTCTTTAGTTATTTGAAATTGAAAATTGAAAAGGTTGTGCCTGAAGAACTGCGTTAAATTTGCTTCGGATGTGTAATTACATGTTACATAAAAAAAATCCATTTAATTGAAAATTATTGTAATCCTAATTATATGAAGAATTATGACTTGTCAATTAACATTTGAAGGAAAGTCCAACACCGCTGACAACTTCCCTTTATAGAAGAATATAGTTAAGCATTGATTTTTTTCAATTTATTTCTGGCATATTGATGCCAGTGTTAAACAATTTTTCTAGTTATAAATATACTTTACTTACTCTCCATGTTAAGTTGATCTCTGGCAGAGTATATCGGTGCATCTTGTAGGGACTCATCTGCAAGAGATATAAAAAGCCTGTGATAATGGGGTTTTAACTTAGTATAGTATAGCATATATTCTGGCAAACCATTTGTTGGTTATGAAACAAATGTTCTAGGTCATGCACAACAGTGCAGACATTTGCCTTGGAAGGGTCAAATATTGAGACAAACAGAAGAATGAAAAGACATAAAATTTATTTTTCTTCTGTCAACTTCAGATTTTTTGTATGGTAAATTATAAAATGTATGGTGTTTGATTTATATTTTGAAAAGATATGTCAGCGTATCGAGTCGTAATATTTATCAAATATTTATTTTACTTTTCTTTGCGTAAAAGAAATACGGTTTTTTTACTACACTTTATGACGTCCATTATCACTGAACTAGAATATTTGTTTAATTCATTGAAGACCTTTTACCTTCTGTTGTTGTCTGTTCTGTGGTCGGGTTGTTGTCTCTTTGACACATTCCCATTTCCATTCTCAATTTTATTTTATGTAATTCTTTTGTTGCCTTTTTCTAATTATCGAGAAAACACCAAAGCGAGTTCTACAGTTTAAACTGCTGTGGTGCGTCTCTCAATCCAAACAAGTCTTCAAATGTTTTATTTTGAAGTAATCGGAAAGTTTAATGTTCGGATAAGCAAAGCGAAAGAGAACATTACTATGTTTATTTCATATACTGTTGTAATTTTACTACACCCAATGTTAACTAGATGACATAGATCACACATCTCTACTTCTGCTCCTTTGACTATGATATCGACTTTATCAAAGACATTGTCATAACCATGGAATCGCATGAAAGATTTGAAGTGTCTATAGCTTTCTTCGTTTACTATGGATGCGTTCTGTTTAATCTATTTCAAATTTACATTATTCCGATTGTTGAATTAGTATGTTTATAGGTGACATTTTCAAACTTACCTAAAACAGTCAGACGTGAAGGTGGTTTTGTCGCCACAACACCTGTAAAATTATACGATATGTTCTTAGAGCAATTCCGATAATATTTTCTTGTTTGAATTTATTACATTTGAAATTTAAGAGAGATCAACCTGTAACCTCTCTTATTATACAATTTCATATAAAAAGTATTTTTAGAGTTAAGTGACTGCTCAACTCTCAGTTGTTAACTATTTACCTTTGAAAGTTCTCGGTGTCCCACGATACAAAATATCATCTGAAAGTAAAACAGGAATATCATATATCAGTTAAACAGATATTAAAATATTCGTAAAATTTCTTGAAATAAATATAAGGAATAACAGAACAATACGCACCCCATTTTTCTGTTGCGTCAAAAAACGCCATTCTTTTTGCCGTCTTTTTGTCATTCGTCACTCTTTTTGATCTAAATGTTATAAAGTCTCGTATAACATAGTGTGAAATTAATTAAATATTTCATATGTACGTTTCGAAGATTTACTTCTCTTCCGTATACTTCTCGAAAAGAAATATTGGATATCCTAGATAACAAGTCGGAAAGTATACTATTGCTTGACTAATACATATAGAATAATGGCATTTTTGTTTTTGATACTGACTTTATCAGCAAGAATATCAAGCGAGCCCGCTAGGGCGAGCTGATATTCGAGCTGATGAAGTCAGTATCAAAAAATAAAATGCCATTATTCTTTTTATCGGCAATCTGTCATAACTCTTATGTTTTTTTGTAAAGAATATGAAGTGGAATGAAATAATAAGTAAAACTACTTTTACGCGTACAAAACGTTCGGTTCGTTGTTCGGTTGTATGAATGAAGTCGCGTGCATTTCATTGATAAATTAAAGCGGATGGACAAGATCCTGTGACGTTATTGCACTGATACATGACGTCATTGCCTAATATTTTCGAGTATCAAGTCCTGTCCATGATATTGAAAATATTCCTGTCCAGTTTTGGAGAAAAAATAATTTGTTTTTGACCCTGAAAAAATTGTTTGTTTCATAGCTGCCACTAAAATAAGATTGAAAGAAAAATTGTTTTCGACTTGTCGCCAAAAAGATTGTTTTCAAAGGGAAAAAATGTTCAGAAAATCAAATGGTTGCCTAAGATCAAAGGGAAAATGTTCTAATTGCCGATAATACTCTCTCTTCCTACACTAGTATAAAGATAAATAAGAAGATGTGGTATGAGTGCCAATATTAAAAGTTAACAATTATAGGTCAAAATACGGCCTCCAACACGGAGCCTTGGCTCACACCGAACAGCAAGCTATAAAGGGCACCAAAATGACTATTGTAAAACAATTCAAACAGGAGAACCAACAGTCTAATCTATATAAAAAACGAGATACACTTATGGACCACATCAACAAACGACAACCACTGGACAACAGGCTCCTGACTTAGGACAGGTGCATAAAAATGCAGCGGGTTTAAACGTTTTAACAGGCGCCAACCTTCACCCTTACCTGAGACAGTAATGTAACATTACAACATAAAAAGACATCCTATGAAATATCAATTGAAATAGCTTAACTCGATCAAAAAGACATTTAAACAAAAAACAAGTAAACATATACTGAACGAATAAGTTTGATCTATGACACAATATAAAGACAATATTAAAACGTAGGTGCCTCTATAACAGACGTTGCGGGTAGTAATAAAAAAGAAGTAGGAATAGTGTCAAAAAGACAACTCTAACCTGGGACAAAATGGCGTTAAATAAAACAACGTACACAGGTAAATTTAGATATAATAATTTTGTTGTTAGGAGTACGGAAGTAAACATTTTTAACAAAATAGATAAATTTGTTGTTCAGAGTATGAGTACAGAAGTGAAAATTTATCGTCATACTAAATGCTTCAAAGGTGGTACATATTAAAAATAGTGAGACGAGATATAACACATTGAATTACAGAAATGCATTACAAATTGTGTCAACAGGTCAAATTAACACGAAAGTACGATTTGCGAGTACTCGCAGTTACTGAAAGCTAGTTAAAAGCCAAAAACAATTAACAATAAAAAATCATGCATCATGAGACTAAAATTAATTAAAACACATCCCAAGGATTTAGTGTTTTAACGCCATGGACAGTCAAAGAAGACATGACTTGTGAAATGCCAAAATAAAAGTATCGACAGGCAGAAGGATCGTTAGGATTTAACCTTATAATAAATATGTATCATGTTATATATAGATAATGCAATCTCTAAATAGAAAATAAACGTGGATGTGTATTTATACATCTCAAAAACCATTCGAAAAGAATACAAATTTAGTTATGTTTTAATTTGTTGATGACAAAATCGATATTAGTGCCAATTCTAAACAATATTCAAAGATCTTATTACAACATTAATAAGATAACCTTTACTAATAAGTTTGTTTAAAGGTTCGATGAGTTTATACGGATCACACAGTAATTTCCGCGCTTTTAGTATAATATTACCGTAAAATTTAGGATGTGAAATACCGTTTTTAATAAGTTTTCTACAGGTATAGCCAAATTCACTAATCAAATCTTTGTATCTATGAAAGAATTTTAAGTAATTTAGTAAATGTTAAAGTAATTTATGGTAACGAAATCCCTGACTTAATAATTTACCACTGATGCATTGATTACGTTCGTTAAGATCTATGACATCAGTACACACACGGGCATAACGAACGAGTTTGGATATATAAACACCGTATAATGGAGCAAAAGGAAAATCACCGTCTATAAAAAGGAAAACTAACAATAGGGAATGAAAAATCGTCTCTTTTGTCGTAAATTTTAGTATGGAGTTTCCCTTTAGAAATTGAAATGTCTAAATCTAGAAAAGGACAACTACTGCTGTTTATGTTAGATTTATTTAAAGTAAGATCCTTTGGGTAAATTTTGGTAGTATATTTAAAGAACTCTGGATTATTTAACGAAAAAATATCGTCAAGATAACGGTAGGTATTGTTGAATGTGTCAACCAAATGTAACAATAACGTGTCTTTACTGAGTTTGGCCATAAACTGTGATTCATAGCAATACAGGAATAAATCTGCTATTAAAAGGGCGCAATTAGTGCCCATAGGAATACATACTACCTGTCGATACACTTTATCACCGAAACGTACAAAGGTATACATAGACATTCCGCTGGTATGGGACACTTTTTTGGAATGTCAAATATATCAATGAGGTGCAATTTTGCGGAGGTTATAATTATAACATAGGGGAGAAATTTATATGCTAATGGGTCATAAATCTTTATATTCTATTTAGATGTCTGCACAAACTGTGTACTGTTCTCGTTGTCTAATAATATGAAAGATCCCATGTGGGGAAAAGACCAGAAAATCTACTGTCTAATCAAATAAACGGATAATATATATTATATATGATTAAGTAACAGTGTATTACTAAGGTAAAGTGTTAACTATATTTCTATAGTGTTCCTAGTTAAATTTAAATTTGGCACCATGTTATTCATAACATAGAGTCTGAAAATGTTTCCCCACTTTTATCAGCTTGCATGGCTTACTCATATTACGTTACATTGGTAATCAAAATATTCTTAGCATATATATAGGATATCCTAACAAATAACAGATGCTTTAGTTAAATAAGTACCTGATTTTGCGGAACGTGATGACATCAAGGCTGAAATTCTAGGTGATGACATTGACGACAACATCCCTGACAAAATACAGAAAAAAGTAGAAAATATTACCAACCGGTGTACCTGCAGTGTTTTCAGAGCCAAAAGAATAGAATGTTTCAAATAAGAATAAAAGAAAATATTTGAAATAAGAATAAAAGTAAATCTAGAGTACATTTCGAAGAGAAACCAAGACCTATAAACCAAAAATGTCATCTAGAGGTTGACAAATATATGGTTTTCATATTATATGATGATGATGGATGACTGTTTAACATCCAGTGGCATACTGAATTCATTTTCAGGACGATAACACGTTAATTTGATGTGAATTGAACCCTGCTTTGTACTTGACTGCAAATTAGTAGAAATTTCAATATGCCACTTCACAAGGTAAAAGTCCACAGAAAGTCATATCACTCTACCCTGAAACAAAATTCCGACTCCGAGCTTTAGTCTTTGCTCTTTCGCCATCATGCAACGTGATTATCGAAAAAAGCAGCAATTATCTAATTTCAAGGCTTTTGTTTCATCCGGCAGGAACTCAACGACCTCCAGCACTCGAAGCGAGCGCTCTACGTAGAGACCACCGAGGTGGCTGTTCAAATTATGTCATGTATCAATATCAGTTATTATGAGTAACTTAACTCCCTCCTTCAGCATACGATGTTTTTTTTCTAATATTCTATAAAATGCTCAAGCTTTAAATAGTTAATACAGTTTTAGATATATCTGAAGATTCATTTCTTATTTATATCATTGCAATTCAAATTTGAATGATAAATATGTTGAACGGAAAACAATACTGGCAGCAAATGACATTTACGGAAATTAACTACTGGCAGCCAATGACATGTACAGAAAATAATTACGGGCAGCGAATGGTAAAGCAAACCTCAACTTTAACGGTAATAAACTATACTTTAGACTCCTATGGTGTAATAGAGAGTGCCTTGGTTCTTTCATATTGTCAAGAAATCGAAAATTTTACAAATAAACGTGTTTATATCAGAGCATTCTTCAAAACTTTATATTTTAGTCTTATATACCTGTAGTCATTCTTGAAAAGCTTCTGGATGGCATGTCTCCTAATTCAAAGAGAATACAATAGAGAATGGAAACGGGGAACGTGTGAAAGAGACAATAAACAATTTATTGGCATTAGTATCATCATTTGTTAAAAAAAAAAAATACGCAATAAGCGCAAATCGTTTGTTTACTTCATGTTTCCAGAACAAATGGAATAATCTTGAATTAAAATGTCTTTATAACCCCAAATATACCATGATCATTATTGGTATTTCAAGAAGTTTAATCTAAATTTTTTCTAACAAATTAATTGAATTCAAACTTTCATCTTAATTGTTGACTTTCGATTTCATGAACATTTATCTTTGATTCTTCTCACTGCTTATAATGCTAATTATTTACAATATTAGTTACCAGTATATAGTCTTGGAGAACTCCTAAAAGAATGTTTTCCTGCAAAAAGATATGCAAAAAAAAGAAACGCATGAAAGAAAGGTTTCATTCGCCCATTGAAGCTATTAATACACAAACAAATATAGGATTGATTACTAGGTGTATTGTCGGGGGAAATAAATTTCGCCAAACGGGGAAGCGATACTTTGTTAACATACATTATTCACTTTATATGAAGCTAATAAAAACATTAATAACATATAAGGTTATTGCACTAATATTGAAGTATTTTGTTCCGAGCAGTATATCATATTACACGGCTTTCGAGTGCAACACGTTATACTGCGAGGGACAGTATTTTTAAAAATTAGTGCAATAACCATTTTATAATATACAACAAAATGTCCATTTCTGTCACGTTGTTTGTCTTTCGTTTGCTTGCAAATATCGTTTTACCGGAACCACTCAAGTGTGTGAGAAAGTACAGAATGCAATATCGACCAAGATACAATATTTCTAACTCAACGGGAATGCTCTATTTTTAAAGCATATGTGAGCCTCCTCGTGGGGTTTTTGATTATGTGATTACTTGGCCGTTTTTATAGTGATTACTTGATTACCAGACCAATATTTCATGATTATTTGATTATTTGATAATCTAGGACTGTATTTTTGATTATTTGATTATCTTGTTTAAAAAAATAATTAATGATTATGTGATTATATTGGCAAAACATTTGTGATTATGTGATTACTTGGACACCCCCATGAGGGGCCTCATATGTACAATGGATGGATGGCCAGTAAAAAATATTACATTCTTATTCTACAAAGAAATCTACTTGAAATATTTGATACTACTTCGGTTATATGTCTAGATATATTGAAACAAGCTGCATTGATAACTTACTTTTGTTGTAAGAATATTGTCCTAAAGCACTGAATTTGTAACCTGCTGTATTTATACATTTCCCGTTTACCAGCACATGCGCAGTATATTTCCCTGGTTTTGGAGCAATGAAGTATACTTTGTACGTCCCATCTTTGTCTGTATAATCTTCTGCGTGAGGTCGTAATATATCATTGTCTGGGTCTAATATTTCTATACTTATATCTGCAGTTGCTATAAATAGAATTTTGAATGATCGTACTTAGTGTTGGACTGAAATATTAAGTCTTGTTTACTCTGAGTATATAGTTGAAAGGACTACATTTCGTAAATATTGCAGATGCGTTTCAAAATTACTTTATAAAATACTGAATTGGGATAGAAGGGATATTTTTACTATGTGGTATGGGTTTTGCTCATTGTTGAATGCCGTACGGTGACCTATAGTTGTTAACTTGCATGTCATTTGGTCTCTGGTAGAGAGTTGTCTCATTGGCAAGCATACCACATCTTCTTATTTTTATGTAGGTTGGATAACATAAGACAACATTTCCTATAAATACTAGAGCAATCCAAGGAGCCGTGCTATTACTGTTAACTTTCATCTTGACATTTGCTGAAACGTCAGTCTTTTTAACTATATGGACGAATGTATTTATGTCCCGATGTCTGTATGCTTGTATGTATTTGTGTCCGATGGCTGTGTGCATGTCTGTCTGTCTGTCTTTCTGTCTATAGGTAAGTATGCGTGTAACAACGCACGAGTTATACCGTTTCCAATTATGACCAATAGATAACTTTATAATTAGCTACTTATATCTTTCAGAAAGAAGTGAAACATGAGCATGTATGTAAATATTGTTTTGGTTTCTACAGCAACGGTATCTAAATCATTAAAAGCATAATTCCTTGTAGTTCGAACCTAAAATTGATAAATTAAGCAATAATTAAGAAACTAAGGTTCTAAGGAAAAGTTTACCTTATATATGATTTTGGCTATTCTTTCAAGGTCCCTTTTGGTTCATATAGCTCCTAACGTTTCTACGTATTAGTACAGCTCTGGATATCAAATGTTTATGTTTGAGCGCTCCTCATGAAGGTTAATCAAGAAAAGCGCTTTGGACGGACGAACATTATAAAGTGTTTTTTTTTTTTTTTTTTAATTTAAAAATCAATGCATTTAAAGAACGTTATGAGTCTTACCATCGTATATTGGAATAAGTTCATCGTTATAAAGTCTTATTGTGAGAACAATCTTTTCTTCATCTACTGCAGCATCACTTGGCACAACAACTGTGTTCGGAATACATATGGCTATTGATGTCGGTTTCTTGAACAAGTCTTTTGACCGTCTGTCCATCTCTGTGATTGAGGATTGAAGCTTGTTTTTGTATTCCTAAATGTTTTAATATAAACTATATTGTTGGTGTGTATTCAATTAGGAAAGTCCCTTTTAAGAATTTACAATAATAATTGCTCCCCTTTTTTTATTATGTAGATACATGTACATATTTAGATTATAGGCGTTCCAATAGTTGTATAAATACATTTGCGCCAATTTGAATGCAAAAAATCCAAAGGTGCATTTCCTCCAATGTTGAAATAATCAGGTTCAGTTACATTTAGACATTAAAGAGTTAATTGGAGGACAACTGGTAAGATCCTTCATGAATGTAGAACTGTCTATGTGTTGCCTTTGAAGACTATGGATACTTAGAACTTAACTACAAATCTTTCTGCGTTACTTGCTTAAGTTTTGGGAGAAGCCTTGCTGTTGGAAAACTATACAGAAACAAAAACAATGGCCCTGAATCATTTCACTCACATTTTATTTTTAAGTTTTAATCCTGTTTTACATCTAGATAAAAATAGTTTAGATGAATAAACAAATTTTACGAACTTACCCTGTACATATAAATTTCGTCCTGAAATTCATGGGATATATATTGTACCAAAGAATGTTCTACAAAAAATAAACCGGGATGCATTGTAGATATTTTTTGAATGTTTATTTGTTTTTCTGGAACTTCGCAAAATAAAAAGGAGCGAATTTATTTACCTTTATTCGTCTTCATTAATAGCTAAAATTGATTGTTATGTTCAACATGTTTTGTTTGAATTAAATAATCACCAAAACAGATAAAAATGATTAATGATAAAATATTTGTTTTAAAAACCCACCGACAATAAAATTAAACATACCAGGATAAGAATTTACGAAATTTCTTCTGATTGAATTCTGATTCTCCTTTTAATGTATCACTCTTTACTTTAAAAACAAAGCGTATTGAAATCAATACACACAAAAAACTGGTTAAGGTATTATTTAAAACCAAGATAGTCAACTAAGTTCAAAAATACCTTCCCTTTTTGTTGTTTTTCAGGCGTGAAGGTATAGTTTGTGATTCCTTTTAGCATAACAATAAGCTTAATAGCAACGTGTAATTGATACATAGAAATCGAACTCGAAAAGTAAAACAACAAATTTTTGGCTGAGAATTTTTAAGTACAAGACTCTCTATAAAGGTAGGTAATTGAGAAAGTGCATAAACTTCTTTGATTTACAAAAACAAATGTGTTATTTCTTATTATTTATTTTCTTTCTTACGTATGAAATGGATTGAAAGAAGTAAGATATTTTATTTTTATTGCGTAAGTTTGACCTTAGAAGATATGTTGTTACCTGTAGGCAATTTTTGATTATAGCCTCTCGTGCCAGACTTTTTGAACTTCTTTGCATTTATTTTAAAACTGACCATAATTCAAGTTAATCTAGAAGACTTCAGATGCAGACAATTTATTTTGTTCAATGTTAGTTGTTTTACTCCTTGATCTATTCAGGAGTCTTTTGCATCTTTTCTAAATTTTGCCATTTGATTACAAGAAAACTTTTGTTTTTTCTACATGTATTAAGACAGATTGTGTTTTACTCGTTAATATATTGTCTTTCTAAAGGTCGAAATGTCAACAGCAACTTACCATCCGGTGATGACACAACCATTTCGAGTACAAAGTAAAACTTCCATCCGGCCACAAATAGAGCATGTTCGGCAGAAGTTCCTTGAATGTTATGTCTGTAATGAAGATTTCAATGAGACTGATCATATACCTAGAACTCTGCCATGTCTTCACTGTGTTTGCGAAGTTTGCATGGAGTCGTTGAAAACACGTGATTCAGTAGTGTGTCCAGAATGCAATGAATCGCATCCTGTTCCAAATGGAGATGTGAAGAATTTTGAAAAAGATGGTTGCAGGGGATATCTTGTTAATTATTTACAGGTACAAGCAAACGAAACTGCAATAACATGCGATGAATGCACGAATAAGCGACGCGGGACACATCGATGTAAAGAGTGTTCACAATTTCTCTGCAATGATTGTACCGATGCCCACATGAAAACAAAAGTTACCAAGAAGCATGAAATAACCAACGTTAACGATCTCAAAGACTGCACGATAGAAGAACTACAAGCAATTCAACGTTGTTCGGTCAAAGGTCATGAAGATCAACAGTTCCAATATTACTGTGTTTCGAACAGTTGTGATAAACCGGTCTGTGCTCTTTGCGCTGTCCAGTTCCATTCCGAAAGTAAGGGACATAAGCTACGAACTCTAATGGACGTATATCTGGAAACAAAAAGAACTGTAGACACTTTGGTATCAGAGGTTAAACACAAGCAACTGACAGCTGAGGACACGTTGAATATTGTGGATGGAATAATCTCTAACCTTGACGACGTTCAAGAAAAAATGGTCGAAGATATTGAAGTTGCTTTCGGACAATGTCAAAAAAAATTAGAAGAAAGGAAAGAAGAAGTAAAAAACGAGCTGTTGAATGCAGTAAGCGTAAAGAAAAAACGACTTCAAGATCAGTTAAGCTCTCTTAATTTTCACAAAGGAAACCTAGACGACTCTAACGAATTTGCAACATGCGTGTCAACATATGCAACCCCTTCAGAGTTTATGAACTTCAAAGACAAAATAATCGATAGGTTAAAAGACATGAACACTCGTCATTTTGATGTAAATCCACATGATAACGCTGATGTTCAGGTAAAGGAATTTTCATATAGTTTATGGTGGCGAATGTAGTCCGATTCCAAATAAACAATTGTTGTCGGCGTAGTCATTTATTTTTCTACTTATTTAATATTTTATTATGCAGGCATTGTCAGTTAGAATATTAATTTTATTTCTTTTGTGGATATGTTCTTTTACAAAACAAAATGGTAAATAAGTTTTCATCTTTGTCGTAAATTCTATATATTTGTATGCCCTCTGCAGTTTTTGATCTGGTCAACTGTTGCATGATATATTTAAGTGTGAGCGTTATGTTTCAAGTCGTATCTTTTACGTTGATTTGAGAGGAAAGACGAAATCTAATTGCCACATTTTGGGGTTTACTTTATATATAATGATGTGCGATGCAGTAAAATTTCAGATAACGAATTTGAAACATGCGTTTTAACATGTTCAACTTTTGAGAGAAAAAAATGATAAGTTTTATGTATTACTTCATTTCCATGCAATTTAGGGGTGAGAAACGAATATGTTGGGTATGTGTTAATGAGACTACAAACAAACGACACAGAAAAACATTTACGTCAATGTAAAAGCAACCAAACGACACCAAGAGATCAATATACGGTCTTCAAGAATAGACGATTACCTATTCAGTACTTATATTTCCACAAAGACAAAAACATACATTAAGATAGAACAGAAGGTAACAAAAGACGTGGGGCCTGACTACTAGATGTTGCATACCAGCCTTCCAGGTCATGTTGTTTTACATTCAGGAGGGGTATATGCATTACCAATTGTCTGGTTCAGACAAATAAGTTATTTTATGAGACATGTTTTATTTTATGAAACACAATTTATTTTATGAGACACATTTTATTTTTAAGAAGTTTAAGTTTATTTAAGTTTTGATTGTGTATACTTGATGAACAGTAATTCAATCACTTGCATACTTTTAATACAATTTCCTATTATACTTATAAGAAAACAATGAAGATACTAAGGGTGCAATCGATATCTCTTAGTCGAACAAAGACAGAAATAGACGAAGACGAACAACAGTACACAGAAAATAAAGATTCAAAAACAGTAGAGGACTTGCAATAGTGGGTCTACCGGATGGATCAGCAGATCATATCCACTTGATGATAGATATAAGAAGATGTGGTATGAGTGCCAATGAGACAACTCTCCATCCAAGTCAAAATTTATAAAAGTAAACCATTATAGGTCAAAGTACGGTTTTCAACACAGAGCCTTAGCTCACACCGAACAGCAAGCTATAAAGGTCCCTAAAAATTACTAGTGTAAAACCATTCAAACGAGAAAACCAACAGTCTAATCTATATAAAAAACGTGAAACGAGAAACACTTATGAACCACATCAACAAACGACAACTACTGAACATCAGATTCCTGACTTAGGACAGGTGCAAACAAATGCAGCGGGTTTAAACCTTTTAATGGTACCAAACCTTCACCCTTTTTCTGAAACACTAGTGTAACATCACAACATAGAAAGACACCATTTACGGAAAATAATTGCTGAGACTTCTTTGGTATATTTCGCCTCTCTTTTTCTTTCAAGTAATTTAAATCTTGATTAACTTTCAATTTTAACTACAGTTTCACCAGGACAATATGGGAGAAGATTTCAAGCATTTTGCCAACAATGTTGGAAAGATATGGTCTTCTTCACTATATATACCCAAAACAAACGTGACAATGAATGACATTCCAGCTGACGTAGAGGACGTTCCAATTACCATCTTTCTATACAATATTGATGGTGATCCTCAAGTAGAAGGTAAAAGTAAACTGTTTTAGTCATTGTAAGTTCTTCATATGTCATCTAGAAGAAAAATAGTTGTTTTTTCTTATAAAATATGCGTTAGTTTTCCATGTTATGTTATGTTATGGTATAACATGGTATTTGACGTGCTTGTTTCAGTATTTTCTCTCTGTGGTCTAGTGAGTTTAAGCAATATATGATCGGTTCGAAGTCCGATTAGCCTGTTGTAGTCTGGTGATATGATTTCCTGCGGAGTGTGAAGTGGTCATTAAACGTTAAGAATCCACTTCAAATGCTCGATCTGCTACAAAACCGGGGTTATAGACCAAGTCATATCACATTAACATGTTCTCTTTCTGTTATGAAGGTAATATTTGCCATTTGACGTTTAACATCAATCCATGATCCAGCCACTTCTGACTTAAAAAAAAACTCTTCTTATACTTTTATCTGAAAGAAATTTGGACTTGCCAAAATTGACATTAACTGGTTTGTGTTATTCTGTTTTGATAATATCTTCATTATTATTATCATTATCATTAATATTTATGTTAATACAGTGTTTTATATTTTTGTTCGTATACCTAACTGATGAAGGGAATTTCTACTCCCGAGTCATTGTCATTGCTTTCGACTGGCTGCGTGTGAGGATATCTTCAGTGCTGAGACACTGGCATGATGTCACGTTCCGGGACTTCATAACGATTGACCTGAATTTTATTCAGTTGACCATGGGACACTTGTTAAATTTATCAGTTTTGGTCTGATATATCAGTTGGTTTTTTTTTCTGTTGTGACAAAACAATGCATGGGGAAAAGGTTTTGTTTCCGAAAAACAAACAAACTCAAATTGGTGTACTGGTTTATTCGAAACCCTATGTTTACTATCTTTAGGCATAGATGATTTTAGTCAGATTTATCACAACGTTTTGACATTTATGGTTATGGCACTTTTCCGCTCCGTATTTGATTTGGCCTTCCAACTGGTTTGATCCGAGTATAACTGAGGATTCTTATGTGAGGAGTAGGAGGGGGTCTCATCCGAGAACTCCCGAGAAAATAAATGCCAAATCCCGAATTCCCGTGAAAATAATCAATCAATCCCGAATTCCCGTGAAATTGAAAGTGGAAGCTATTTATAATCGCCATACATAACCATAGACATTTAAAAAAAAAAGCCGTGACAATAGAATAAGGATCAATACGGTTCCGGATTTCACTTTGTTTTCTATGCACAGGAGAAAAGAAGGGTCCAAGTCTAAACGTACAGTACACACAGGGTCCGTATAATAAGATGACTTTGAAGTATAATAAAATGTTGCCCATGACGTAATTGTTTTACACTTTCTCTGAAGATTGTACCGTTATCTCGACAATTTTGTGGTTTTGTATGTAATTTTTGCTTTAAGAGGTAATTGAGTGACAAAAATCCATCCCGGTAAAATTAAATCCCTAATTCCTGCTGAAATAATGTGTCCGTTATCGCAGCACCATATAATTAAATCCCGAATTCGACGATTTAACTGGCTATTCCCGAATTCCGGCGAATTAAACGGCTCAATCCCGACGTCCCGAAAAAGGTCCTTCCGTCCCTCTTATGCATGAGACGAAAAAAACGTCTGACGTTCCTAGCATCTTTGAAAAAGTTTTTTTTTAAATCTCAGGTTCCAACTTCTTCAGGGAAAGATGAACTCAAACGGTTTCATCTATTCTGTCTCGGTCTTCAAAATCCAAATGTTTAGGTGTATTAAACTCCCTTAACTTTATTCATTAGCGGTGTTTGTTGCAAATTAATTCAAAAAGAGATTCAAGTGCCATTGAAAAGTATTTATGATGGAACTTTTAAGTTTGTATTTCTCATGAAAATAGTATCTAACGATTTACATGTTTATGTCATTTTTAAAACCAAGGTGGTGTCGACATTCGAGTTGAAATTGAAGATCCAAATGGAAAGATTCACCGACCTACAGTTGAAGATTTTACTGCAAAGCAAGGATGTTATAAGGTGTACTTCATGTCTCAAAAACATGGGAAACACAAGGCAACAATTTTAATCAACGGTGATAGTATAAATCCTGATGGGTACAGATTCAATGTCATTCACCATGGTGCTGATAGACAATCTCTTACTTACAGTAAGTCTGTATTAAATGTATATTTTCAAACAACTTCGGTCAATATCTTAAAGAAACCATTGATTAGTTGGAAGATAAATCTAATTTCTTTGATTTTAAATGATTAAACGTAAGGAAATTTTGGAACATTTTCTTTCACTACTCACCTCTCTTTGACGTTATGAACTCATTCTCAATAACTTTTACAATTAAATGAATTTAAGTTTTCTTTAGACTTTACAAATTATCCATGATGTTCACTATTATCGCATAGTTTTTTTTTAATTTTCTATGATATTCCCAATGTCTTCATGTCTTTCTTCTTGCTTATCAGGGTCGGCAAGAATCCCAGATACACCTCAACCTAGAAATATTGTGTCACCAACAAACTCTGGTAAGTTTTATTTTACTCTAAACACTTTTATTAAAGCGTATAAAAAATGGTAGTCGATACCAAAGGGCAATCTAAAACAATCTGAAAAAAATAGAAAACACTATGGCACTATGAAATTCGAACAGACGAACGACACTCCGTAATGCACTATGAATGAAACCAAAGATTAAGTAACAAAAACCGCTGCACTAGTTTTCTAGTAGGATAATACGTTAATTGATCATAGTGGATTGGTAAATGTCTCATGTTCAACTCTCTAAGACGTCCCAAACTTCACAAACCATCGTTACATTTAAATTTTCTAATCCTGTCACTTGATCGAACGTGAATGTTAGAAATAAAAACACGGTTTTCTGGACAAAAGAGAGTAAACGGTAAACATTACACAAACAATAAGAAAAGAAAATAATACAAAATACAACAAACAAAAACCAAACAAAAAGAGACACTTATTCCTTTCTAAAAACTAGAGATGAATTGAGGTGCTTCAGTCGGTAAGCAGTTCCAGCTTCTTTAATGTTACCCGCCGTGTCGTCGTGTTGCTCATAGCAAGTAAAAATCGATAAAAACTGTCGAGAAGAGAACGGGAGTTTGACTACGACAAATGAAACATGACCGTGGTCATATGTGGTATCTAGTAACGTCAACCTAATCATAATACATGTATATCATTAAGAACACATGACTTGATAACTTTTTTACAAGCAACTATTAAAGAAACCACGATAGGAAACGCAATTCATGGAATATCATATCAACTTTGAGATTTATACATATGGGTTCTGTTGGAATGTAGCTTAAGAGAAATTGAATGTTCACAATGAGAAATTTGGAATTGTCTCTTTATCTTAAGGTATCTCAACCGACCCTCAACGTCAATTTCTAGATATAACTTAACATATGAAGCAGACTTAACTGTACCTTAAGTATCCTTATTTCATTTAAACTCTTATCTTTAGTTAATTTTCCAAGAAAACATCATAAAGACCTATACTTGTCCAGGATTTCCTTTTTAATAAATGTCGTGGAAGTATTTGTTGCAATTCTAAGTGAATTATCAATACCTTCTTGCCTTATCATCAGTTATAACAAATCTATTAAGTGTTATTTTCCTGATACTTAGTATAGAAAGTGATTTACAAATTGAGAATAGTATTTGTGATAGACAACAATACGTTTGTCATTTAGATAATGCTGGTGTATAGCAACACGATACATGTAGTATGCGTGTTCATAAACCCGTAATATGTATCAATTGAATTCTGAACGTATCAACATCCTCATAGCCTTAACCCTTCAGGAAATAGCGTCTACGTCTTTTTTTTTCACGTTTTGTTTTTTGTTTGGCATAATCCTCTCATCTACATAATATTTTCAACTTTTGCTTTCAGTTTATTGATTAATGCTTTGGTATTTCGTAAAGAAGTTTCGTTGGCAATGTTACGATTGTCAGTTATAAAGCGCGGCCAGCAGGATTACAGATGCAATTTGTACATGCTCAATCAAAAGGTTAAAACTGGAAGTCTTTGGTGTTGAGATCTCAAAAATGTGCTTTTGGCAAAGGAAAGTTGTAAAATGTGCGTTTTTACATGTCATCGTTTTCAATGCCAAAGTTTCTGTTTGTCATAAGATGTATAGTTCTTATGAAGCTGTGTCCAATCTTAAATAGACGCTTTCTAAAGTATATATAAAAATAAGAGCAGATATTTAGTCTAGCAGATAAAAATGCTGCAAAATTATTCATTAATCTATTTTTGAATTACAGATGTTACCATTGTGGGTCGTATTACTCCTAGAGATATCATGCATGGAGATGTTAACTGTAAGTATTCGATTAAGATCCCGAGGCATTGTATAGAATACTATATAATATTGGTTTTGCTCATTGTTGAAGAACATACGGTGACATGTAATTGTTCACATTTTTTGTCTTTTGGTCATTAATAAATAGTTTTCTCATTGATTTGTATGTTCTTATTTTTTAACCAAAAACTTGTTTGTGCATTAATTATTTTATTATTCTTTCTTTTAGCTCAGTGTAAATTCTTTTTCAGTGTTGACTAAGGTATACAAATACGATAATCAATCAATGGACTTCTCCCATCCGGCAGTAAAACCCTTGTGGGATGTATAAATACGCAGCCACGTCCGCCCGGAATGGTGATGTTAAATCCGATGCTTCGTATAAAAAGAGTGTCATGCTTTCTGTACGTTAAAATTATCTTACAACAACTCTTTGAGAGGTCTGTAGGTGATCTGTTGCATAGGAAAATTTCCCCCTATCCAAGGCAACATATCTTTCCCAATAGTTGTCTGAATTTCCCGCCCTTCATCCCGATCGACCAACTTCGCAGGTTCTATGGTTATCGATTTATTGTTACATTTTTGTCGTCATGAATATCCATGGAATATTTGCCACTGAACGTTAAGTAAGCAACAATCAATGAATCATTTGTTGTAATGTTTTATGTTGTATTAAATATAATCGACAATACTTTTTGAACTTGACCGCAACTGAAATTTCCGTTTACCATCTTTGTCTTTAATAAAGAGTGTTTGGATGGTTGCATATTACTACAAATGGTAGTCTTCGCATTCAAAATCTGATCTGTTTATGTAAAACTATAAACCAGTTCGTTGTCTAGTTTACATTTGACATTAAAATTACTCAAATAATTGATCACATAAAATCAATCCGAACGAACAATTAAAACGACGAAGATATACCAAGGGTGTAATCAAAAACCAGTAGATGAAGTAAACAGACAAAACCATGGTCAATAGAAAAATGGCGAGATACAAACCGTCTACAAAACCATAGTCAATAGAAAAATGGCGAGATACAAACCGTCTACAAAACCATAGTCAATAGAAAAATGGCGAGATACAAACCGTCTACAAAACCATAGTCAATAGAAAAATGGCGAGATACAAACCGTCTACAAAACCATAGTCAATAGAAAAATGGCGAGATACAAACCGTCTACAAAACCATGGTCAATAGAAAAATGGCGAGATACAAACAGTCTACAAAACCATGGTCAATAGAAAAATGGCGAGATACAAACAGTCTACAAAACCATGGTCAATAGAAAAATGGCGAGATACAAACAGTCTACAAAACATAACAAAGAAAACAAAACAAAAATCAAGGAACACGAACCCCCGTCAGAAGATTAACATAGTTGTTTCAGAAGGATCAGTAGGTTCTGTTCTTTATAGTGACACTCCTCTCGCGACGCGAGATAAAAATGAGATGACATTATATAATATACTGTATATATTTGGAGAAATGCCTGATAAATGATGCTGAAAGGGAAGAGTAAAATTAAAAAACGATACTTCTTCATAAACGCGTTATGTGCTATTAGTCGCGTTAAATTTGTTTCCCTTTCTTATAATAAAATAACTTGAAAGTATTGAACTTAAATATTCAAATCCAAACTCAAAATAAAATTTGTAATATTTTCCATATTTGAAGGTGTCGACATTTCCTTTGATTCATCTGTTGCCCATGCATCAATGGACGTTTCCAGCGACGAAAAAGTGATGAAAGTGAAGACAATGAAACAGCGACATGGAATTAGCTTTAGGGAACCCGAGGCAGGACATTTCAGAAATTATAAAGGAACGATAGCAACTAAATCTTTCAACAAGCCTGGCCTGTTTTACTGGGAGGTAGTAATCCAATACAAAATTTTGCGCTTGATCCGACAGACAATGCTTTTCGAAATGGGCCTTTCGAGAATTGATTGCGTTGATAAGCGTTACACTGTGGATGCATTTCCGTACGCATGGGCAGTTAGTGCACGTGGGTGTCATATATGCGGAAAGGTATGCCTACAGACATGGCATAATGGCCAACTAATGACACATAATCCTTTGTCAAATCGCACACCAACGCCTCCAACTATGGTAGTTAGGCTCCATTATGGGTTTCTTCTTGATTCAACCAAACGTCATTGGATAATCGTCGACCTGAAAACAAAAAAAGTCATCTTCCATTTTAAAAACTTGGTTATCTCCGAGATGTCTGATCCTTTGTTTCCAGTATTCGCCATATACAACCCAGAACAGGTTCAAGCTTCGTTGGAACTTTTGTCTGGAATGAATATTACTGGAATCCCAGAAGAAGCCTTAGATGCTATAGTTATTACGTAGTTATTTCTATTGTAGTGTAGTAGATTATTACTGACTTGTTTCTGAAATATTTAATTAGTAATCTACTCAACGAATTAGAAAAGTGTGACTGATCGATTTTATTTACTTTTTTTCAAAATGTACATTATTTTTCATATTAAGTAGAGCAAAATTTATTTGTAAAATAGTTTTTCATTAAAAATATCATTACAAACCTTTACTGTAACCACGATACGAAACCATCAATCATATGTTATCATCAAGTTGGATATATGAATGAAATTAGATGTGGGGTATACTTCAATGAGGTATTCTAACATATACCACATTCACAACAACTATTAAACTTCCTATACATAATAGAAAAACAAAGGATATGGGGTATCCATCCATGACACAAAATCAGTACATGCTCAGCAAAAACACAAAAAGCAAAGGAACAGCGCTTTTATTGCTGTTCTTCATCTCAAAGTCACAATGAGGCCTTCGACACGGAGCAAAAAAGCTCTCACCTCACTGCAAGTTTAATAGTTTGGCTATTTTCCAACCTAAGCCGTTTTCTAAATTGAGCTTGGTCTGTTATAGCAGCTATAAACATGTTATTCAATTGCAATATCTGCAAATAAGAAGATTTGGTATGATTGCCAATGAGACAACTCACCACAAGAGACCAAATGACACAGAAATTAACAACTATAGGTCACCGTACGGCCTTCAACAATGAGCAAAGACCATACCGCATTGTAAAGTCTGCTTTTGATGTAAAACTATCAGGGCCAAGAACTTAGTTAGAAAGACTTTTTTTAGTGTAGAATATATCATGATACATGTGTTTATATGTATAGAATTTCAGTTATGTAATCTATGATCAAATTCCCTATTTGATTGTGCTGAGCGTAGAGTATTTATGACTCTATTTTTTCAAATTATCTATTATCATTATGTTATTTACACATTACAGCTTTGTTCTTATAATATAAAAATAAGATGTGGTATGATTGCCAATGAGACAACTATTTATCAAAGTTCAAATGAAGTGGATGTAAGCAATTATAGGCAACCGTATACGGTCTTCAACAATGAGAAAACCACATACCGTATAGTATGTTGTGTTGTTACACCACTTTCCAAGAGTTTTCATGTTGTATTGTTACACCACTTTTCAAAGAGTGTTCAAATTCACAAACATATTTAACACCTTGCCGCGTTCACAAATAGGTAAAATAGTTCTACATAATTGTTTGAGGGCTTTCATAAATCTTTAAAATTTTTAAATTGTATGGTCTTCTTGTATGAGTTACTAGTAATCATTATATAAGAGGCCCTCTTGAACTTATAGGGAAGTTATCGTTGAGTAAGGTTTCCGTTTTCCAAACTGATTAAAACTTGTACTTAAATATACGGATATACAAATCTTTTTACGGAAATTTTTCATTAACGGTGAAGACAAAAGATTCAAACTTTTTTCTTAAAAATTTAGAAACTTATTTCAAATACAAACATACAAACTTATTATAAAGAAATGTTCTTATCATCGAAAGGTCACACCAGAGACGTCCGGTGGTGCGACACGACTTATACATAATTTATACTTTACATAAGTACAAAAATGGCAACTAACAATTACTTCAGGTAATATATGTTCCATTCGCCGATGACAAATGCACTATATGAGGGTCTGGATGGGGCTCCTATCTTCTGTATTTTTTTATTTTTAAGCCATTTTCTCTATTCTTTATATTTTTTGCCCTATATTCTTCTAATTTTTTTCTTATTTTTCTCAATCCTTCTTTTATTTTCCTTATTTTTTCTATTCTGTATTTTTTTATGCCCTTTATTCTGCACTTTTTGCCCATTATTCTCTATTCTGTAAACCCCACCCAAACCCTCCTATGTTTATATCTGATAAGTCCGTTACTGAAGTAAAGTATAACTTATCTTACTTGGCCGGTGGTCTCTATTAATATTACGAATTTGCATGTTGCAACTATAATAATTAATGTTTTTTCTGTAATGAATAGGATAAATATGCAAAATATGCCTACTGGAACTAAAAATAGGTAATCAAATCAGTGACAATATATTTATTGGACAATAGAGGCTATCGGTGGTTAACGAAATTTCTGTTTGGCCAACTTTTGGGACCAACTGTGCTCTTGAACTAACAAATGAATTCCAGTATTATTATGAATCACTGTTTTTGTCAAACTCAGTAAACATGGCATTATATGATACTATATAAATTGTGGTCCGTCCTAAGAGTACCTGCTAGGAAGTTATTTAAAACATTATTGGTCGTTTTGTGTCATTTATTTCAGATGTGCCGTTGATTAAAATATTATCATCCTTAGATTTTTCAAAATTGGTTTCGCTATAATCCTGCTTCAAACAAAACCCGTAAGCGAGTCACGACAGATCTTAATTTAAATCAGATTGTTGTAGTCTTTGTCGTCATTTGCATTTTTACATCAACTTATGGTTGTCGTTGGTTGCTGTTATCCTTGATTGTTTTCGTGTCTTTGTTGAAGAATAAATCAGGCCATTGGGGTACTCTTTCGAATTGTCTCATATTTTGTTGTCTCGGGCCATTTAGAGCTTACTATAAAGTATCGATTTTGCCTGATGGTCACCTCTAATATTCACACGTTGAACTTCTGTATATTTAATAGATATATGTCTCGTTAGCATTCGTACAACATCTTACTTTAATATTTAAAAAGATGACTCCATTTCTCCACTGCGAACTTTCCATTTTTATCTAGAAAAGTCCCTGCATATAGAGTATATATCTTCCAATTAATGTATATGAGATTCCATGGCTTGTGTTCACTATCATGATTTTCTTTATTAAGGTTTGTTGCTTATTCAATGAATCTTTTGAACCAAGGATTCTTAAAAGTGATGTAATCTCTTCGAAAGTTTTACAGGCACCATCATGATTTAGTTGGCCGTTATGAATTCTATGTCACATATGACTGCGGATAAGTCCATGTTAGAGCTCGGCCGTTCTCCTATCCTTATTTTCAAAACTTTCGAGTAAGACGTGTCATCGGCTTTTAACTTGTAAAGAGCAACAGGCTGGATACCACTAGTTGAGAAGGAACTGCTTCCGTACCTTCGGAAGTACATAAGTTCAGTCCCTGTTTTTGTGGAGTTCATGTTACCGTTCATGTGACCTGTCGACCTTTTAGTCTGTCAACTTATGTACATATAAACTGATTTACTTCATAAGTTAAACCGAATTACTCCTCTGTTCTTCCGATGGAACTACAGTACCATTTATCCTACTTGACCCGAAGATACCTAATCTTTATTTTCTTAAGATGCTGACCATCCAATTTTGCCGGGAAAGTGTGATCATCAACGACTGTAAAGTCCGTGTTATTTTTTAGTGATCGAAAAAATTTTTGGCGATTAAGAAAAATCTTTCTGTAATTAATTATTCTTTCTAATGACATTGAACATATATATATATATAATTTTTATTTTTTCAAAGTTATCCCAAATATAATTTCAATCCATAAGAGTCATGTTTTGTAATAAGTTTCAGAATCTGCATACATTGGCTCAGTTATATTGCGATTTCGTATAGATGGGACAAAATTTTATATTATATTCTAAGAAAAAAACACCTAAATCACTAATACACCATACAAGGTTTGTTCATGTGAGCTTGTTAAGAAAGCTTTTAAGGTATATCATACAAAAAGCAAGTGAATTAATGGCAAACATTTACAATGCATTTATCCGTTTGAATAGCAAAGAATAACTAAATATTCCACAGCGAAATGTTCCGAATCTTGTCATGCATTTGTGTCCGATGACCAGATTCACAAACGGTGCTATGCACAATTTTGCAAACAAATATTTCCCACAAACGAATGCATGAAATTAATACCTAAAAAGCCACAATCTAGTTTAAAATTAAATTTGATAAACATGAATGAAACATTAAAATTACGCTAAGTGGGAGACATGTCTATGCTGGCACATATGCATAGCATTCACAGTACATTTAAAAAACACCAATAAGAGACTGAGTTATGTCTCTTTGGACTAACGTACATTGTTTCACCAAAACTAAAATCACAACAAGTTTGAGCTTTCTTAAAAGCTGTGGACTGTTCGCTCTATCCTTATTCAAGATAATATGTGTGCATGTGGTTGTTGATTTAGTATTGGAAATGAGGTATTTTTAGATATTGATTGATATAAAATGAATGTGTTAGACTTGGAATATCAATTTTTGTATTTATATTATTTTCCCCGCGAAAACAATTATCACGTGATATTCGTATAACCGACGATTTACATAAAGCTTGCAGTGCGAAGCAATAACATAATTGTAAACAGAAATTAATATTTAGTTTCAATGAAAATGATGTTGTTCTACTTTAAGAGTGTGCGTTGTACACCCATGCTTTTAAAATTTTGTTCACTTTACTTGTTGAAAATTAAAACATTTATAAATAGAAACGACTCTGGAGGCGTGCCTAGCCATGATTGGCAGAAGTTATAAAATACAGATAATGCATTTTTGTAAACATTGTATAGGAACATTGTTTAGCAAAACAAATCGTGCATATTGCAGATTAACAAAGCAATGAACATATTAATAATTGATATTTCAATATTGAATTTCAGTATGCAATATATGCATAATAAAACGAACATGAATTAATGACAGTTGATCGGAACTGAAATACACATAGTTAATTTCCGGCATTTGATGTCTTATCCTGAGACGAGAAAAGTCTGTAATTCTTTATCTCATTTAAGCCAATAGCTGTTGCTGTATCTCAGCTGTATCATAAAGTAACCAATCAGAATATATATGTGATAGGTAATTATTTCAAGATGACGTGTATGTCGACTGAAACTTATAGCTTCGCACCGTAATTAATTATGATTATTTTTTCAACAATGTATACTATGTAGTTTAACCTGTAGCAGAAGTACAATCAATAAGTGAATAGTAAGTCTTGCTTCATAGCAAATAAAACATCGTGAAATCGTGAAATAGCGGAGCGATAGATTTTCTCATGCGTAAGGTTTCATGTTTTCTAGGTTGTAAACGTGTTTTAGAATACCAAAGAAAAGAAGTGCATAATTCCTCGTTGATAGTATAACTTCGGATTTCATCACTGACATCCTTCGTGAAAAGGATGTGTGTTTTAAAACATAAATGGAAAAACATGTTTCATATATTAATTTACGAGCAGGTTTGAAATGATACATCAAAACTAAAGCAAATGTAACGTAACAATGGGATAAGTTAATATATAACAGTGAAGCAAGTGTAACAATCGGATCAATTAACATAGTCAAAGTAAAATGGGAACTTTCAAACAAACCTAGTAGTGTATACACACCTTATTGTACTTTGATAGTAGCTGAAACAAAATAGTAGATTCTAAGCAAATACTATATATAAAGAACCAAATATCTTAAAGTATTAACTATTGATGTCATCAAAAAAGAAAGCAAAGCTTATTAAACTTTGCAAATTCATTAAAATTACAAATAAATCTGTGCGTGCTCCAGACGTAATCTAGTGTGAAGCCATCAAAATTTTTCGTCGATAAAATGTCTTGTTCTAATTGTATTCAGGTGCGGATTCAGACAGGGGCGTGGTGGGCGTGCGCCCGCCCTAAAATTTGCAAAGCATGGGTTGTACTTAGCTTAATAAAGAATATTTCGATAATTTTACCTCAAAAAAATTTTCGCCTCGCTCCGCTCGCCGAAAATTTACGTTTGCGACCTCCCCAACCTAAAATCCTGAATCCGACCCGGGTATTTTATTAATTATTGTATATTTTGTACATATATATTTCTCAATACCTTGTCAAAATGATGGTTTATTTAGAATAAAGAAAGATATATATAGAAAACATGGTTTATTTATTAGTACGAATAGGTATTAAATTAGCTTTCAGTACCTACTAGTACTCTAAGATCGCCGCGTACTTTGTTTTTCATCTTTTATTTCATTTTTGGGGGTAGGGTCTGGGTCATCTATTCAGTATTGTCTTCGACTAATGGATATTGCATGTCCTTGGTATTTTCACCTTTTGAAAAAACATGAACAGTTTTTTTACATAGTGGAAACGTGTTATTTAATGATATGTTTGTCTATTAAGATAGATAAAAGGAGATGTGAAATGATTGTCAATGGTACAACCATCCACCAAAGACCAAATAACGTGGACATCTATTCACCAGATATCCCAAGACTCTATCTCTGCTTTAAAATTAAGAGACAATCTAAATTATTTCAGCCATGCATAATTTGGTTCAGCAGGTATACCTATCACAAATAACTGATTTTTAAAAGGTTTTTGTCTTAAGTACTGAATCAATGGAAAACATGAAATAAAAAACACTTTATTAGACATTAAAACGCTAATACTGTATAAAAACGAAATCGTCTCGTTAAAATATGCAGCGTATATAAACTTTCTTTTGGTCAAGGTTTTGTCACGCGTCAATTAATACATAATGTTCCAACTGGAATAAACATCCTCATTTCTTACTTTTGGCAGGAAAAACAATATTATATAATTTACATAAGATGCACTTTAAAACGGTACTTAAGACACTCTAATGGCAATTGTAATGCTGTGATACCACTGTTACAGGTTATGGGAGGGTTGCGCACTGACAACTGACATGTTTAATCTCGTCATATTTATATATTATTGTGTTTACATAATAAAAGCAAACATGAGTAGAAACATAAAGGGTTACGCCGACAACAATTGCATTTTGGAATCGGACTACATTCGATACAATTGAGTATGCACGGACTTCATTTGAACTCTGGTGGATAATTGTCTAATTGGCAATCATGCCATATCTCTTTATTCTTATATTCTTCTTATCCGCTTAAGTTATCAGTAAAATAAGTTGTTGGAAATAATTCAGTTAAAGATGAAATTATTAAAAATAAATGGAGCGGTGACATTCTTTCAGATTATGCACAACAGAAATTAACGAAATCATTATACACACCGTAGTATTAAAGCCTAATTATTTTCTTGCAATAGAATAATAATTGAAAAAGATAGGGAATCACCCTATAGATATAGGAGGGAGCTGAACTTGTTTGTTACATGTTAATTAGAAAATTTCAATATTACTAAGTCCCAATCATAAGTTTTAAGATTTGACTAGTACCGGCTTAATTCCAATTCAACATCGGGTACTTGCTTGGCGTTACTATAGAGTCCTATAGAATTTGCAACATCAGTTTTGTTTTGAGCGGCGCTGCAGATCAAAATGGATTTTTTTTTTACTCTTCATTGAATTAAATAAAGCCTTTTAAAAAACAAGTCGATTTCAATTTTGTATTTTATACTTTTAAATAGTACTATAAACGGTTCACGGTTTGCAGGCTATACTCGGAACTTTCATGCTTCACCAAATCAAAACGACTGGCCTGCCAATCGAACCGGCGTGTCTTATAAGACCGATTCGAGCGAAAAAGTTCAGTTAATTGTTTTCTATTCAGTTTAGAAATAATTATTTCATGTCATGCTCTACTGTATGTTCATTTCACGGAGTGGCTATTTGTCCGGCTAGCCGGACGAATAGTGCTAGGACTATTTGTCCGGCCATTGCAATGCGCATGTCACTTTATTTGCGTGCTGAAGTGAGTGTAATATTATCTTCAATGCACCAGGGGGTCACGTGTAATCCGATCACTGATTTTTAATTTTCAGATAATGGCTGAAACGGCGATATCAATATTTGACAAATTTTCCAGTTTTCACAGTGGCGGATCCAGAACTTTTCATAAGGGAAGGGGGCGCTTACTGACCTAAGGGGGGGCCCCGCTCCAGTCATGCTTCAGTGATTCCCTATATAATCAACAAAATTTTTTCCCACAAAGGGGGGGGTCCGGCCCCCCCCCCCCTGGATCCGCCTATGTTTCAGAATTTGACAAGCGAATACGATAGTTTGAACTTCATAGAATGATCTAATTTTATGAAAGGGACTCCAAAAATAATTGAAATCACAAGGAAAAGGGGAGAACTATAATTTTACCAAATCATAGTATTCGACTCGCTATAGCTGTATAAATGGTGGAAGATTATCAAAGCAAGAGTAATTGAGAAGGGCCTTTACAAAGGCATTTCTGACTTAATAAAATTTAATAATATTCCGAAAATGAATCTTGTAAGTAGCCCGCGAACTCAGTGGAGGGAAATGACACCCTTTCGGAAGTTGTATATATAGGGGGTTACAAAAAGTGGGGATATGGAATATAGGGGTCAACAAATGTGGGATCTGGGGAAAAAAAGAAAAGAGGCATTTGGGAAAAGGAACACCCCGTGTCACCCCGACCCCCTCGCGTAGTGCATTTCTTTATAACAATAAATGCAAAAAGAATAAAATCCTTGGATATCTTAATAAGATTTTTACAGTGTTGTTTACTTTTTTTCTGGCATTACAGAAAAATCTCCCACCTCTCACTTGAAATGTGGATAACTTTATGTTAAGGGGTCTATAATTCTGTTTGACAGCTTCAGGCATAATAATTTTGTACCCTTTTCAACTAGATCAAACCTTACGTTAAGTTAAAATGCATGAGTCAATCACGACCCATGTTTGTTTTACAAGTAATTTCAAGTTCCCTCTTCTTACAATAAGCCATAGATAAAGAAATACATATGGAATATATATGAATTTTTTTTCTAATTATACGTTGTCCACATTGGACTCTATATGAAGAAAACAACAATTTCAATTACCAGTAACACGACTGGGGCCTAACAATTTAAGATTGCAAACCATTGCTTTTTAAATGTCCATTTATATAATTTGCGACTCTCTGGTGCTGCTGAAGATAATATTACACGCACACGCAAATAGTGGCATGCGCATTGTATTGGCCGGACAAATAGTCCTGGTACTATTCGTCCGGCTAGCCGGACAAATAGCAACTGCCTTCATTTTAACTTGGTAGGTTCTTGGCATTGTATTGTAAATATTTTTACCTTGCTTACCTCGTACTGTGCAGTAACGGTAAAATAGTCGGTATCGTTAATGTTCTCTGGTGTTATTCACAAGTGGTTATTCAACCACTGTATTTAACGGATATTTCACAATTCCTCCCCATGTAAGCAGTGGCGGATCCAGAGGGGGGCGTAGAGGGCGTACGCCCCCCCTTTGCTTGCACTTTTTTTTTTTTTTGTAAAATGATTAATCAGACTAGACTTCGCGAACTTTGCCATTTCCCGTGTATTTAATTTTATGCGACAATTCTTTACTTATAAATATATTTTTCGCTCGTATTTACTGTAATATATTATTGATTATGTCAAAGTCATGTGATTCGCTACGGTGGAGTTGACCAGTACGTCGAAAAAAGTCACTCAGTCATTTTGAAATTCAAATTACAGTAACACATTGCTTAGGCTGAGGATGACAAGCATGACGCCTTCAAAGCGACAATGTATTGAGCAAGAACGTATTGACTCAGTTCTATTTCACAATTCCACCCAACAGAAAGTAATACTCTATTACACTCTCATGAAAAAAAAAGTTCCACAGCAATATTATTACCTACGAAAACATGTTTAACCCCACACGCCCCAGCCCATTAATAACATGGGGCAGTCTGAGATATTTTAGAGAAAAAATTCTGACCCTGATTTTTGCATTAAACAAAAATTCTGACCGTTTCTGGATTGAAAACAATAATCTTGTCCACTTATTTGCTATTAGAAAAAAATATTTTCAACAAAATTATTTAGCACTAAATGAACATGATGAATAAAAAACGGGCGTAATTTTTTTTTTGGTGGGGGTTGCATGTGAATCCCATATCTGACCGGAATGTCTATTTCGCCGAACTGATATACTGAATAGTTTTTTCAAGGCCCGACTGCAACCTGCCTGCTGGGTGTGGCCTATATGTCTCCATGTGTCGACCGTCATTCACAACTTCATTGTCATTTCCGACTCATTCGTAGCCTTTGGTTGATTTGGAACCCCTCACTTCCCTTGTTGGTTGAAACATTTCAACCAAACATTTGGATAAAAATTGCTTGTTTATCTTTCTTCGTGTCGGTCGTATTGTAAATTTCATTGAATAGCCGTATATATTGTTTACAACAAGAAATCTGTGAGGTTATGCTTACTAACCATACAACAAACGAGAATTTTCCATGTCCATTTTTTACTGACAAATCCCACATCAAATATATTAATTAGTACATAGCTTTGGATCCATCCAATCATTTTATAATAGACAATTAATGGAGAGAATACGGCACCAAAAATGTCCAACCCCTACATTTTAACTATAAAATGCATTTTACACTTATTTTATGTTTTTTAGCCAAAAAAATTTCGCCTCGCTTCGCTCGGCGAACTTTAATACTACGCCCCCCTTTCCAAAATCCTGGATCCGCCCCTGGTAAGAATACGCATACCAGCATGACAACGCTCGGTATAGATATATTTACAAATAGAAAGCCAACCCCTAGGTCTCATTTTAAGATCAAGAAGAGTATCGGAGAGTATAAACCTGAAAAAAAATTCTTAAATATATAACATATATATATGTGTGTGTAGGCCTATTATATATATAGATACCCACATCCATCTTTATTTCAGTTCTCCGATTGTTACTTTTTAAGAAACTAATATTATTCTAATAGTGTATAAAGTTTATCATAACATTTCATTTGATAAGTTATATATTAAAAGTATTTTCCCTTCTGAAACAGAAAACTACCGAGGTTTTTTGGCGCAAAATGCAAATTCCTTTAATAGTCATTGTGTCTGATTGGATGTTATTTTGGCCAACTTTCTACACATGTTTCTATGACGTCATGGTTGAGAACCTGATGGGAAATTCTTTGACTAATTTCAAAGCCACATTTTCGTATTCAATATCTTTTATTCTTTTAATATCATCAATTAGTTTGATATGTTGTTATGAACATCATATGTCTAAAAAAAAATAAAAGTTTCAATTTTAATGTTATTTTTTGTATTACAATGTAAACAAAAATCAAATTCAAAACTATATAATTTATCGGAAACGAAATGACAATCCCCGACGTCTCATCAACATGAATTCGACTTGATCCCCCGAAAGCATTACGGAATGAATTAACGAAAAATGGCTATATTGAGACATATTTCGGGGAAGAGAACTACATGATTTTACTTTTTAATCTTTTATGACAAGGGGGAAACAAACAGACTGATAGTTTTAGTGAAAAGAGGGTTACTTTCTGCTTCAAACGGAACAAAACAAGCACTGGAATACCAATGTATCGACAACAAAAATCTGATCTTCTTTGTTGATGTCATTAAAAGTGGGCACACATACCATCAGGTGCTCAAATAACTGGATTTATATTCAGGAAAGGTAAGGTTTGTGTAAAATTAAGATAGAATATGAAAATAAGGATTTCAAGATGAACATATGCGGGATAAACCGTTGCAATGTGCGGTTAATTTCCGCCTTGTTTATCGGGGTCACATTTCAAGTCAAGGTTACATTCGTCATGTTTACGTTAATGGTAACCAGTGTTATGTCTTGTAAACTGTTTTCTTAATACATCTATTACAAGAAGAAAATCATTAATATAATCATTTTGAATATGATAACGTGAAGAAAGTTACTTGATTAAATCTTGATCATACATTTTTTTGGAATGTGATCATGCTCGGGTATATTGCACATGTATAGGAGTGTTTACATTGTAGACGTGTGCCACAATATTCCCAATTCGGTTTATTTATAGTAGAACAGAATCCAGGTTATTTTGTGAAAGGATGAAAAACAGTCAAGTATTGGAAGTCTAGTCATTGTTTCTTGTTCCCTATTTTGTAAATTCCACCTTTATCAGACAAACCCCTTCATTCAGATACAGAAGCAAGTTAGAAACAGGTTGGACACAACCAGCCAAATAGGGAACTATTCATGAAATGAGTAATAATCTATCAATTGAGTAAAAACTAGATATTGTTGAAAAATTATTCTTTTAAAGGTGAGTTTTTTTTTATAGAAAATGGAACAAAGAGAACTGTCTTATTATTTTGGGTTTAAAGAAGTAACAAAGTTATCATAGAACTTTTTAATGGCTGGTAACTTCTTAGTAAATCAGTTAAGGAGTATTCATCTTTTTGAAAAGTTACTGCATTTTTCATGAAAATTTGCCATTTCCAAACTTTTCAAAATTTTAATTTCTTGACTGTTTGACATTTGATCACACAAACTGCAATACTGGGAAAATTACTGGCTATTAACTGAAACCAGTTCTAACTTACACTCAGTACTTGGCATTTTATGCATGTTTGGTAGAAAAAAGCAAGAAACACAATGATAGATGCTTGGTATGATATGCACCTTCACATCCTCTTTAAGAACATGTGAATTACAGATACATTGTAGGTCACAATAGGGTTATAATGCACATTTATTTACATTTTACATGCGACTTTTTCCCCTGAAGATGGTACATTGAACATGTACTCTGAATAAATAATGGGGGGCTCCTGATTGAATGAAACCGGTTAGAATTATTTTTTATTTAAAACTTATCCATTTTGGTTTCAAAATTCCAAAAAATTAAATCCATATACGTTTTTCTGTGTAGAAAATATTTTCATTGTATTAACTAATGATGCGTTTAAAATTTGTCTCTCCCACTTAGTGCAGATATTAGAGGCACACTAATCCAATCAATTAGAACTGCGTTTTACTTTAGGTCAAATTTTTTTGCTGTAATAAAACGCTGACATTTCTAGTTACAGTAACTGCTTCCCATTTTTTCTAAGACTGCAAAAATTAAAAAATTTTTGGTTGTATATTGGTATCACATTGTCATTGTCATTGTCGTCAGCGTGGTCCAAAGACGGATGGTTTCCGGTAATAACTTAAGTATAAGTAAATAGAAATCAATAAAATTTTAACACAAGGTTTATAACCACTAAAGGAAAGTTGGGATTGATTTTGGGGGTTATGGTCCTAACTGTTTAGGAATTGGGGGCCAAAAAAGGGACCCAAATAAGCATTTTTGTAGTTTCCAGACAATAACTTGTGTTAAAGTGTATGACTCTCTCTGAAATTATACCACAAGTTTCCATACTACAAAGGGATGGTTAGGATTGACTTTGTGGGTTATGTCTCAAACCATTTAGGAATTAGGGGCAATAAAAGGGGAAAAACCAAGGGTTATTCTGGTTAAAGGACAATTGAGACAATTTAAAAGCAGTGTAAGGGAAGTAATCCAAATCCAAATCAATTTAAATAACAATGTTTGATTACCTCCCTTACACTTGTTGTAAATTATGTATTAAGAAATGATGATTGTCTGAGATACTGACCATAACTTGAGGGAAAGAATTATTTTTTGGAATAAGGGAAAGGTGGGAGGTGAAAAAAATTGGAGGGGGACAATTTTTCTCATTTCAAATTAAAATTTCTTCAAATATTTTTTTTGGGGGGTTAATATTCAACAGCATAGTGTATTGCACAAACGCATAAAAACGGGGTAAAATTTATTTTTTCGAGGGGGGGGTCAATTTGCATAGTGTAGTGCACAAAAGCAAAAAATTGAATATAAATTCAAATCATATAACCAAGTTGAAGTTCTTTGACTACAGTTATTCTGTGTCAGAAACCTATTATGTGTTAAAAATTTAATTACAATCCAAATTCAGACCTGTATCAAGCGTGAATATTGTGTCCATTTTGGCCCCAATTTTTCAGGGTTGGACATCTGCGGTCGTATCCAGCTGCGCTCAGCGAAGCAATTTATTGTTAGTTTATTTTCAAGAAATTAAGATTTGAACACCCTATGGAAAATGCATTGCAAATAATTGCTGTAACCACTAGTATCAGCCATGTCAGTCCTCACCATAAACTTTTGAATCTACAGGTCCAAAGCTGAATTTTACAAAAATTTTAGTTACATGTAGATTCTATATATTTGCCTGTAGAGATGAATTTTACAGGCTCTACAGCAATTTTACAAGCCTGGGCTGGTGGGCCTATGGTTGAGAGTGAAGACTGCCATGTAGTAGACAATACAGATATTTAACACTCTGGCATAAGGTGAGCAAAACAGGTGCAGGTGACCTACTACAGACAGAACAATAGTGAGACTGAAAATACTCCTACAAATCAATGTGACATAATTTGAAGGATTTGTAGTTTCTATGGTACATTGTAAATGTATTTACATTTGTACATCATATACAGTGTATTCATGGTATTAGTGCATATTTTGTAAATTGTATTGTTTCATTGCTTGAAATGATTATTTTTTGTTGCAGCAGGTGTTTCAAAAAGTACATTTGTACATGTAGTTCATATTGTGAGCTGTAGTCAAGGTCATTCAGTTGTTTCAACTTACGGTAGTTAAATTGTAGGCATTACAAAATGTATGTTTCAACAAGACTAGTGTGAAGGGCTACTGCATTTAGGGAAAAAAACACTTCTCTCTTAAGTCAATAAAAATTTCACAATTTTTGCTCAGATTCAGATTTGTTCTGAGTATCTTTTAGCAAAACCCTGCTCTTGGACATGCAAAGTCCACTTTCAAAATACATCCTTAGACAATCAGTCTCTGTGATCCATTATTATACGACCGCAAAAAAATTTTTGTGGTCGTATATTGGTATGACGTTGTCGTCGTCGTCCGAAGACGCATTGGTTTTCGCACTCTAACTTTAGTTTAAGTGAATGGATCTCTAGGAAATTTTCCCATAAGGTTCAATATCACAAAAGGAAGGTTGGGCAGAAAATGGAACAAAGAAAACTGTCTTATTATTTTGGGTTTAAAGAAGTAACAAAGTTATCATAGAACTTTTTAATGGCTGGTAACTTCTTAGTAAATCAGTTAAGGAGTATTCATCTTTTTGAAAAGTTACTGCATTTTTCATGAAAATTTGCCATTTCCAAACTTTTCAAAATTTTAATTTCTTGACTGTTTGACATTTGATCACACAAACTGCAATACTGGGAAAATTACTGGCTATTAACTGAAACCAGTTCTAACTTACACTCAGTACTTGGCATTTTGTGCATGTTTGGTAGAAAAACAAGAAACAATGATAGATGCTTGGTATGATATGCACCTTCACATCCTCTTTAAGAACATGTGAATTACAGATACATTGTAGGTCACAATAGGGTAATAATGCACATTTATTTACATTTTACATGCGACTTTTCCTGAAGATGGTACATTGAACATGTACTCTGAATAAATAATGGGGGCTCCTGATTGAATGAAACAGGGTTAGAATTATTTTTATTTAAAACTTATCCATTTTGGTTTCAAAATTCCAAAAATTAAATCCATATATGTTTTTCAGTGTAGAAAATATTTTCATTGTATTAACTAATGATGCATTTAAAATTTGTCTCTCCCACTTAGTGCAGATATTAGAGGCACACTAATCCATTAGAAATGCGTTTTACTTTAGGTCAAATTTTTTGCTGTAATAAAACGCTGGCATTTCTAGTTACAGTAACTGCTTCCCATTTTTCTAAGACTGCAAAAATTTTTAATTTTGGTTGTATATTGGTATCACATTGTCATAGTCATTGTCGTCAGCGTGGTCCAAAGACGGATGGTTTCGGATAATAACTTAAGTATAAGTAAATAGAAATCAATAAAATTTTAACACAAGGTTTATAACCACTAAAGGAAAGTTGGGATTGATTTTGGGGTTATGGTCCTAACTGTTTAGGAATTGGGGGCCAAAAAGGGACCCAAATAAGCATTTTGTAGTTTCCAGACAATAACTTGTGTTAAAATGTACGACTCTCTCTGAAATTATACCACAAGTTTCCATACTACAAAGGGATGGTTAGGATGGACTTTGTGGGTTATGTCTCAAACCATTTAGGAATTAGGGGCAATAAAGGGGAAAAACCAAGGGTTGTTCTGGTTAAAGGAAAATTGAGACAATTTAAAAGCAGTGTAAGGAAGTAATCCAAATCAAAATCCAAATCAATTTAAATAACAATGTTTGATTACCTCCCTTACACTGCTTGTAAATTATGTATTAAGAAATGATGATTGTCTGAGATACTGACCATAACTTGAGGGAAAGAATTATTTTTTGGAATAAGGGAAAGGGGGGAGGTGAAAAAAATTGGAGGGGGACAATTTTTCTCATTTCAGATTAAAATTTCTTCAAATGTTTTTTGGGGGTTAATATTCAACAGTTCTATGACTACAGTTATTCTATGTCAGAAACATTATGTGTCAAAATTTAATTACAATCCAAATTCAGACCTGTATCAAGCGTGAATATTGTGTCCATTTTGGCCCCAATTTTTCAGGGTTGGACATCTGCGGTCGTATCCAGCTGCGCTCAGCGAAGCAATTTATTGTTAGTTTATTTTCAAGAAATTAAGATTTGAACACCCTATGGAAAATGCATTGCAAATAATTGCTGTAACCACTAGTATCAGCCATGTCAGTCCTCACCATAAACTTTTGAATCTACAGGTCCAAAGCTGAATTTTACAAAAATTTTAGTTACATGTAGATTCTATATATTTGCCTGTAGAGATGAATTTTACAGGCTCTACAGCAATTTTACAAGCCTGGGCTGTTGGGCCTATGGTTGAGAGTGAAGACTGCCATGTAGTAGACAATACAGATATTTAACACTCTGGCATAAGGTGAGCAAAACAGGTGCAGGTGACCTACTACAGACAGAACAATAGTGAGACTGAAAATACTCCTACAAATCAATGTGACATAATTTTGAAGGATTTGTAGTTTCTATGGTACATTGTAAATGTATTTACATTTGTACATCATACATGTATACAGTGTATTCATGGTATTAGTGCATATTTTGTAAATTGTATTGTTTCATTGCTTGAAATGATTATTTTTGTTGCAGCAGGTGTTTCAAAAGTACATTTGTAGTTCATATTGTGAGCTGTAGTCAAGGTAATTCAGTTGTTTCAACTTACGGTAGTTAAATTGTAGGCATTACAAAATGTATGTTACAACAAGACTAGTGTGAAGGGCTACTGCATTTAGGAAAAACACTTCTCTCTTAAGTCAATAAAATTTCACAATTTTGCTCAGATTCAGATTTGTTCTGAGTATCTTTCAGCAAAACCGAGATCATTATTAGTCGAGCCCTTCAGTTTTGTTCCACAATTGCTGAAAGCTAATTATTCTTTTGTAAACCCAGTAGTGTTTCCTACAGGAGATTTTGGTGTGGTATGGCGTCCTGCCGTGTTTTCTTGATGCCCTGCCTTTTAAGGAAAAAATTTGGCGCCATGCCCTTGTCCCTTGTATTTTAGAACGCCTGCTGTATTTTAATATCGGCTCTGCAATGCATCTTTAACAAGATTATTTGAGTTATTTCCTTAGGAGGAAATTAAAATTTTAATGGCCGACATTTTATTGAATTTCGTAATTATGTTTGAATTGTTCTGAAGCAACAGAGTACAGATACGGTTCATGATTGAATCTTATATGCACAACATCAATTTGTACCTCTACGAATTTAAAATATAGACAATTTAAAAGGGAACCAGGCAATCGTTTGAGTTATAATTTTACGATGCATGGGATGAACATTACCACTGACTCCGATGTTTGTTTATATTTTCTGTTTATACTATTCAGTCGGATTGGGTGTGAATTTACGACGGCTTTTATACTGTTGTTATCTAAATAAAATTAAATTTAAGAATATACCTGATATAGTCTTGAATAGTATGAAAAATCAACAACATTTCAATAAAAAAAACTCAAAAACACAAGATTTAGACTGAAAAAGATGAATAGCACAAGAATATGTACATGTATAGTAAGTCTTACTATACAAATCCATGAATAGCCTAAAACTATTTGTACAGTTATGAGCCAAGGTAGCTTTGATTGGTATAAACATGTGAGATCCATAAGTATTTGGCACTTCTTTTGTGCATCTAAAAGCAATGCAATGTAACTGCTCTTGGACATGCAAAGTCCACTTTCAAAATACATCCTTAGACAATCAGTCTCAGTGATCCATTATTAAAGTTTATAACTGGAGTTATTAATAGAAACCAGGCAGTTTCACAATCAACATGATCAAGATTCTAGAAGTGATAATTTTATGACAAAAAGAAATTAAATTAACAACCTAATATACATATCTTTATTCCTTACCAATAAATATAAAACAATGGTACAGGGACAAAACTTAAAGGGAGCCCAGTCGCCCATAGCTCCTAGATTTTGAGCTGGGGCCCTAAACTTTCAGGTAAATTTCAGTTGAATATATAGAAACTAATTATGAAATATCTGGTCTGGGCTCCCAGCTTGAAATTCCCAAGTTTAGTCCCTGTGGTATATTCGATTAAATCTCTATCCGTAACAGTGCCTTTATATCTATATTAAGAGTTTCATAAAAGTGTAGTACTCCGCGCAAAGGGTGCCCTTAAAGTGTAGCCCATCGTGCTAAGAGTGCCCTCTGAGAAAAAACTTACCCTGCCTTTTCAAAAGCTGCAGGAAACAATACCCAGATTTTAAATGTCAACCAATTTATACTCGAGGCCAGTCAAGAGCTTTAAAAAAAATTCCAACAAGTTACAACTGAATATTGCATCTATTCCCAAAGCAAAAAAGGCTGTTTTAACACCCCAAGAAATTTTATATAAGATGTTCATTGAATATATTGAAAAGTACCACCTTCAAATAGGAATGTACCGGTCAACATGAAAGATAATGAAACCCCCTTTTTTTTTTTTAAGCAGACTGTGTTTAAGAATGGTAATCTACTTAAGCTACATGTAAAAATAATGTTTTGGTATATGCTTAGATAAATTTAGTAACTTTAGTAACTGACCATGTATAAGACAATGTAACTGTTCCTTGAATGGCTTCTGGTTCATTGTGAGCAAAAGAAAGAAAGGCACCATTATAAATGTGTCAACATGATAATAAATGCTGATCATTTTACAACATCATGCTGCTTATTGGCATTTCACTGTTTTGACTATTTTTAAATAAAACAGGTTGCAGCAAATATTACATCAGCACGAGATGTACTTGTTAGTTAGAAAGAAGGAGCTTTTTTTTCATATCTGAAAAAAAATTTTGATTCCTCATTTCTAACCTGTATAGTGAAAAACATACGCAACTGCCATTAGGTAGGTCTTACTTATACAGAGGTAAGTGAGATTCTCACTGAATCTTAATTAGAAACTCAATGACACTATACATGTACTTCAGTGATAACTTAATGTTGTCTTTCAGAACCTCTGTGTCTTGCTAATTACTTTCCCAGAGTTGTGTACAAGTTTACCAACAATATTCATCTTTGTTAGGGGGGAGGCAATTTTTGTAAATAAATTGATTCTCAATTTCTGTCAAATTAGATATACAAAATGCACATTCAGTCTTCACGATATAATTTTGAAGTGTGAAGACTGCACATTACATGTATAATCGCTCATTGGTTTTCAAATGTTTTTATGAAAAGTTGATTTTCATTTAAACCTTAATGAATCCAGAAAATCTGGTTAAAGAGCTGTAATGCTAACATAATATTTAAGTCCGGAATAATAAATCTTTTTTAATAATATGTTGGATGTTTGTACATTCTGTAATAAACATGAGTGTAGGTTAAACATTAGACATGAAAGACAAGGAGGAAACCAAAAAAAAATGTTTAATACATGGCTGTTAAATGCAGGCAGGCATTATTAATTATTTCTGTCAAACTTTAAAGTTTGTGTTTAATTTGTTTTATTTTTATTGTGTTTTTTTTTTTGCAGACTAAAAGTTACTGATGCAAGAAGACTTTCATAAGTACAGTTCAAAACAAAGTGCATTTAGTAACTTTAAGAAGATCAAGTTAGAACCAGATATCCATGATGTGATTGGTCGACACGAAATATCAAGCAGCCCAATAGTATACCAACATAATACTGCATATATTTTACCACAGAATCGTAATGTCCTAAGAGATATTGATAATCAGACTCAGAATTATATCCGTGCTTCTACAATAAAACTATTAAATTCGTACCAGAGATGTGGCATTAAAAGGAAGAGTGACGACCTTGACGCACCCATGCAGCTCCAAGTGCAAGAGACACAGCCAGTTTCAAGTGATGAAGATAAAGCAGCAAATGTTGCCGCGACGACTACCTCCAAAAATACCTCCTCGTCAAATAGCGAGGGGGATTATCAACTGGTCCAACATGAGGTTTTGTATTCGATGACCAGTCACAATGCATATGAAGTGCTAGAATTTCTTGGTCGTGGGACATTTGGTCAAGTAGTGAAATGTTGGAAAAAAGGCACTAATGAAATAGTTGCCATTAAAATTTTGAAGAATCACCCATCTTATGCTCGTCAAGGACAAATAGAAGTGAGCATATTGACTCGGTTAAGTCATGAAAATGCAGACGAATTTAATTTCGTGCGAGCATATGAATGCTTTCAGCACAAAAACCATACATGTTTGGTTTTTGAAATGCTGGAACAAAATCTGTATGATTTCTTGAAACAAAACAAATTCCAACCACTGCCACTTAAATACATCCGTCCTGTCACACAACAAGTTTTAACGGCTCTTCTTAAATTGAAGAGCCTCCATTTGATTCATGCAGATTTAAAACCTGAAAACATCATGTTGGTGGACCCAGTGCAATTTCCATACCGTGTAAAAGTGATAGACTTTGGTTCTGCAAGCCATGTATCAAAAGCTGTATGTTCAACATATCTTCAATCAAGATACTACAGGTAAGATCCTAATTGGCAACTATTTTGACTGTTAGTTACATGTAGGATGTTTCAGTATAATGGGTAAGCATGCATGACTGAAGTATGCTTATATCATTCACAAAATGGAAATTACTTTAGGTTGCATAGTACATGTATGCTTATGTAATGGAAATAACTTTATGTAATACACACAAGACTTGGTACTTGAGAAAAAGTGGTTCAAGGGAAAGGTAAATGATCCTGAATTCTGAAGTAAATAACTATAAACTTGACTAAGTAGTCAACATATACATGTTCTAGTACAATGTAAACTACTAAGTAGTCAACAAATACATGTACTAGTACAATGTAAACTTGACTAAGTAGTCAACAAATACATGTTCTAGTACAATGTAAACTTGACTAAGTAGTCAACAAATACATGTACTAGTACAATGTAAACTTGACTAAGTAGTCAGCAAATACATGTACTAGTACAATGTAAAAAATGTATATGCAGTTTATGCAAGAAGTAAATACACGTACTAGTACAATTTGAAAAAAAATGTATATGCAGTTTATGCAAGAAGTAAATACATGTACTAGTACAATGTAAAAAAAATGTATTATGCAGTTTATGCAAGAAGTAAATACATGTATGTACTCATAGGTCAAGGACTATCCGCTTTCAGTAAAAACATATCTTAATGAGGTTGAAGCTAAGACTGCTCTTCAATTTTGTAGAAAATAGGCTACCCATTGACTCAATAAAGCTTTTAGTTTTCTGGCAAGTGAAAGTTGTCACTGGTCCAGGATACAGAAATTGTTATTTCATTTCACCAAAGACCATAAAAAAGTTTATCTGATTGTTTTTCGCTGACTTAATTCATACATGTACATGTACACTGAGCAAATGACAGGATTATTCTGACTGATACTGAAATTTGTACATGGCATCCAAGCTTCATCTTATGAAAAATTTAATCTATCCTGAGAAATAAATTTTCCTATAGCCTTAATGTTATCATGCTGACTGCTAATTTTGTTTCACATGTGTTTTACTCTAAACCAATGCATGTGGTAAAGAAAATAAATTAGAAAAAATGAAACGGCTTTGTTTAAAGAATTTCTTTATCCAGAATGGCAAGCTTATGTTTCAGAGCTGAGCATGTGACTATGTAATCACCAGAGGAATATATGTTGTTTATTTTTTCATGCCATTTGGATTTTACTGTAATAAGCCACACATAAGAAACATAATTAAATGAGAAATTTAATTAAATTTGTATGATGACTTCAAGTCACTTAATGACATGTTTACAAGACTCACACAGCCTGCATATATACATTGTAGGTGTATATCTGAAATGTAATTATATATTTAGTAATAAGAATTCATCAGGAATTGATTAAACAATCTACAATGTCATGAATGTAAAATGACTGATTATTTCATTCAAATTTTATATTTGACTTTGTATATACATTGTAATGTGCCTGTGCAATAAATGTATTAAAACCCCTAGGATTGTTTGGAAATAAAATCTGTTTTATTATGATATTGTCAATAGTCTTGAACATTTATCAGTGATAATCAGTGACCGATGACCGGCTTTGCTGGCGACACACAGTGTGGATTAAAAGCTCAATTGACATTTACCAAAAAGGCTCAAGAAATTGGAAACCTTTATCGATTCAATCTTCAGGAGTGCTATTTACGGATATTTAAATCTTTCAATCTTCAGATTTTATTAGCAAGCTTTTCAATGGCCAAGTTAAGTATAAAGGGTTTCATCCTGTGGGGAATTTTTGTAAAGTTTTGTTAAAGAATCCATCAACAGATCTGGATACTTTGTGTGCGCAAGATGTTGGACACGTCATCAATACCTGAATTTAAAATTATGCTTTTATCTTTATAAGCTTAAGTTCACTTTTATAACCATGGGGAAGGGACATTGTATTTCCATAACATGAAATTTTGAGTCCAAATTAAATATCTTGCATGTATTATGTACAAAGTATAGTACACTTTTTGTGTGAATATAAGATGATGTTAGGTACATGTATAAGCCATCAAAACAGCTATAGTGTTACTGTCAATGACTGTCACACTGAGTATCCAACAACACAAACAAGAACACACATCTAGAGGTCAAGGTCTTTTATCATAAACAAGTGTCTATATCAGATAGAAGCACTATAAAGCATTAGATCACAAAGATTCAGCTATTGAAATCATATTCTTTAAAGGACAAATTTAAAACATAGATAAATTAGAACATTGACTTCCAGTGATGTGTTTCCTGATTTTATACTGGTACACATGAACATTTATAACATCGGCAGGGTTAAACAAGTTGGGATTTCATATGCCCTACCTATGGCTGAGATAGTAAAAAGAAGAGGCAAACGAAACCAAAGGGACCATCAAAACCCACAATACATGTACATGTTTCATGGCGGAAAACGTTGAAAGGCGAACAACATTTTACAAAACACTACATAGAAAACAAAAGACTTGTCCTGGGACTCATCACTTTTAGAAATAGTGAGTCCCAATAGATTTTGATGAGTCCAGGATGCATGTAATTTATTGTGTCCGTAAATCATTTTTAATCAGATTTGTTTCAATTTCAAAACATTTTTCACCTTTGTTTACGATGGCGATGTTCAACATGAACAATACGAGAAAATTTTAAATCATTTGAAGACCAGTAAAATTATTCTTATCCGTAAAATTTTTAATCTACACTGTTCTACAATCTATTTTATGCATAATAGCAACAGTTATGAAATATTATATCATTTCATTTTCAAGTTCTCAAAAATTTTACTTTCTTTGTTTCAATCAATAAGTATGTGATATTCAACAGGTGGATATATTCAAGCTTTTCAAATACTCATAAAATTTTAAAAAGCGGTAACTAATACATATTTATTAATCAGTTAATATCATGAATCTTCTAGGCAAAACAATGTGTTTTGGACTCTGGGGATACAACGAGGATGCGTCCCACGGACTTGCAGGTTTCAAAAATGACGCGTCCAACTCGATTTTCATGTGTCCAGGACGCATATACGCGTCTTAAAGAACCCTGAAAACTTGAATGAAAGTTGCATCATTGGTTTTCTAAAGTGCTTACAAAATTTTGCTTTTCATTACTACAATGTATAGACCCCAAAAAGAGGTACTTTTAGTTTATAAGACTCCCAAAAATTTAGAGATAATTTATAAGTGTAAAATGATGTGATAATTAAATACAAATATGGAAGCAAATAAAATAAACAGAATTATTATATTTTAGGATGAAATACGTTTAATTTTAAAAATAGTTATTGGTCAAAAAAAATATTTATCTATGATTTACATAATTTTTCAACATTGACTTCCGTTTTAGTTTCCAGTCAAAACAATGTCAGCTATCATGAATCTTCTAGGCAAAACGATGTGTTTGGGTCTCTGGGGATACAAGAGGACACGTCCCACAGACTTGCGGGTTTCAAAAATGACGCGTCCAGCTCGATTTTCATGTGTCCAGGACACGTATACGCATCTTAACAAGAACCCTGAAAACTTGTATGAAAGTTGCATCAGTGGTTTTCTAAAGTGCTCCACCAAAATTTTGCTTTTCATTACTACAATGTATAGACCCCAAAAAGAGGTATTTTAAGTTTACAAGACTCCAAAAATTTAGAGATAATTTATAAGTGTAAAATGATGAGATAAATACAAATATGGACGTAAATAAAATAAAATGCTTTGCTGAGCGCAGCCCGATACAACCGCAGTGGTCGAACCCTGAACAGTTGGGGCAAATTTGGACACATAAATACAAATATGGACGTAAATAAAATAAAATGCTTTGCTGAGCGCAGCCCGATACAACCGCAGTGGTCGAACCCTGAACAGTTGGGGCAAATTTGGACACAATATTCAAGCTTGATACTATCTGAATTTGGATTGTGATCAAATTTTTGACATAATATAGGGTTTCTGACACAAAATAAATGTGGTCAAAGATCTTACAAATCTAATGCGCAATACTGTGCAATTGAAGATTTCTTCTTGAAACTTTTCAAAAATTTGAAATTTTGAAAATTTTGAAAAAAAAAAAAATTGGAAACCCCCCCTTCCCCAAACTTTTGATTCCCCTTTTAGCATTAACCATCAAACTCAATTGCAGTCTTTCCTTTGTAGTATGGAACCTTGTAATACAATTTTAGAGAGATCCATACACTTAATCACAAGTTACTGTCTGGAAACCAGAGTTCTCGATAAGTGGTGGTCCTAGGGATTTGACCACCACATTTTTGGGAAGGACCAACACAATTTTGGTAATTTGCAATAGAAATGATAGTGAGGACCTGCATATTTTCTTCAAGGACCACCAGGCAAAAAAAGATTTCGAGAACTCTGGGAATCTAGAAAAATGCTTTTTTTTTAACCATAAAAGCCCATTTAAATACATCATAAAAGTATTAAAATAGAAAATGACATCATAGTCATGGCTAAAATTAAAAAACCTTCTCAGCAACTTTTAATAGGAATATCTAAAAATAAAATTCCTTCATCAGCATTTAAAAGTAACTTCTAAAAATAAATTGACAGCTAGGACTTTGCAACCATAAAAACCCATTTAAATACATCATAAAAGTATTAGAATAGAAAATGACATTATAATCATGCCTAAAATTAAAATACTTTCATCAGCAACATTAAATAGTAATATCTAAAAATAAAATTCCTTCACATACATAATCATGGCTAAAATTAAATAATTTTAAAATAGAAAATGACATCATAATCATGCCTAAAATTTAAAAAGCCTCCATCAGCAACATTAAATAGTAATATCTAAATATAAAATTCCTTCACAAACATACATTGTAATACTGGCTATAATTAAATTACCTTTATTAAACATTTTTAAAATAGTAACTTCTAAAAATAAATTGACAGCTAATCATCTAAAGACAATACATTTCTTTATAAATAATTTACAAGCAGTGTACGAGAGGTAATTTGACAATATGTGTTTGAATTACCTCCCTTACACTGCTTTAAAATTATGTTTTGTACTTAAGTTATTGTCCATTAACCTGGATACCCTTGTTTTTCCCCCTTTTTTGCCCCTAATTCCTAAACAATTTGAGCCATAACCCCCCAAAGCAAATTCTTACCACCCCTTTGTGATATGGTAACTTGTGGTATAACTTCAGAAAGATCCATACACCATTTCACAAGTTATTGTCTGGAAACTAGAAAATTGCTTATTTGGGCCCCTAATTCCTGAACTGTTAAGACCATAACCCCCAAAACCAATCCCAACCTTCCTTTTGTGGTCATAAACCTTATGGTAAAATTTCATAGAAATCCATACACTTCAACAAAAGTTATTGTCCCGAAACCAAGTGTCTTCGGACGACGACGACATGATACCAATATACGACCGCAAATTTTTTGCGGTTGTATAAAAAGACTTGGGTGTCATAAAAGACCCAGAAAACATGCAGAATGAATGTACAAAGTATACAATGGACATCTATATTTAGATTTATACAAGTTCAGTCATTTAAGTTAGATATATTTGTAAATTTAAAAGTAGGTCCTTCTAGCATGGTAGAACATTATTTGCCTTGTTGTTTAATGTTAAGATTTATGTGATTATTCAAGGAAGAGGGAAATGTATTTAACATGTAATAGAAAATGAAAGGATATGGAGTAAATGTACATGGGACAAAATCGCACACAATACATAGAAAACATAGAAAATTATCAATGAACAGGGCTTTTATTCCTGTTCTTCATCTTGACAGTTGATGTAGGGTCTTCAACAATGAACAAATCATTCATACCCTACAACAAGGTCAAGACGGCCCCTAGCGTCGACTTAAGCGGTACTATTGATAAAAATAAAGTAATTTTGAAAGACATCGATCGCCGCTAAAATATGCCTTGAAGTTACACATGTCGGGAGCGGTCACTATACTTAAGTCAAAAAATATTTCAAAGCAAACTGAATTAAGATGTAAGATTTATGACAAGATTAAAAATTATTTAATGAAGGTGGATTGGTTTTTGGCATTGCAGTCCTAGCTTAATCATTGCAAAACTGCTAAAGAACCCACATGACAACCAGTACTATTTAATTTTGATTTTTCTTATTACGCCATATATATGTGAATACATGTACAGATAAAATGTACCTTCAGAGCTCCAGATAAGCTGTGTATTTGCGTGATCACGCAATAAAAATAATTGAAAACCCAATTCAATTGACGATTGCAGCATTCAAAAACCCAATTCATGCAAAGAAAAAACCAATTATGTCAAAACCATGCGTTCTTAACCCTTCTAGTCGCTATCATGTGCGTTATTTACCCTTATCTATATATAATTACATTGTCGTCGCGTAAATCTATTTTTGTAATATTTATGATTGGAAATGTCCTTTCGTTCTAAAAATAGAGCGTTACATCAAATAGTTGATGTAAACATATTTCGATCTTCTCTGCGTTTATCTAATTAGCGTAAGTCATGTGATCATAATTATTTTCGTATTGATCAGGATTTATCGTTACACATAGCAATGAATTAAAACGAAAGTAAATTTTCAGTAAAAATATTGAATAGAAGCATGTTTTCAGCTTCTTTTTGATAGCTGAGGGATAATTATGATGATAACAAAACTCAGCTAGTGTTATCAGGAAGCGTCCGTGGACGCACAGGTTCGTGCAATGGCGTGTTCAGGGCTAGTATGCGTGCCTGAACGAGAACATTGTTAGTACGACAAACACGGGTTTGGTCTCCATATGACTAATCAGTGGTGCAAGAACTAAATCAGTCGAAACAGTGAAAGGCCAAATCAATTATGTAGTTGAAAAGCATTGGAAACCAAAAGTTCTAATAAGGGACAACTAAAGACCAGATTTATGTAAATAAAGTTAAACAAAAACTTTCAAGTATTATTTTAGTTTTAAAAGAGTAATTTCTTTTTTCATTTTAGTTGATGAGTGAACACACATTTGTTTTGACGTAAATGTAGCTTGCCACTTTCTCTGTTTTTGGTCTAATTGTTCTTATGCTATAGATAGTTGTCTTATTGGCAAGTGCAGTACAACATTGTCATGTATTAATTTGATGTTGCAGAATTATTTAAATTGAAAGTAGTCTCAGTCATTATAACCCCCCACCCCCCGGTCATATCCTTAACCTGGTCGTTCTAGTCAAGGTTTTAAGGTTATCTTAAATCAACTGGCCTATGGGAACTACTTATAATTTAAAGAAAAAGTAGGTCTGGCAAATAGTTGATAGGACTGGTAGAACTGTCTTACAGGACCCAATGTTCACAAATACTACATAAAAATCTCAAAACTTAGCCACACCTACCCCAAATAAACTGAAGGGTGATAGTATGTGCTCTAGAAAAGTAATTAGTTACTGTCCCACTAGTGACACCAGTTTATATAAGTTGAGAGAAAATACAAAACGGATAAACTAGACACAAATTAAACGAACAATTGCTCGTACGGGTATAAACTAAATAAAACAGCTATCACATATATAATGAAAGGAACATATTTAAGATGGATGAACATCTCGGTTTGATGTAATTTCATTGTAACATGCCTAAATTCAATATCTTGTTGATGAAAAAACCCAATACATTAAGAAGCTTGGTGGTGAAAAACTCAATTTGATATTTGCTTGAGGGGTGAATTGGAATTAATAATGCAATTGAAAAAACTATTTCACTCAATTACATAAAAAATGGTGGGTAAAAACCCCAATTTGTGAATTCTTATCTGGAGCTCTGTACCTTGCAATTACCATGCAATACCTTTTCCTACAATGTAAAATGTTTGTACCTGCACTGAGCATTACTGTTGAAGGAAATGTGTTCAGTACTGCCTGCCCCCTCCCCTTTCAAATAGAAATATTGATCAAAAATCTTAAAAACTCAATCATCACTAAGAAATTTACTTGTAAATGTTAAAAATGGGTAAAAGTCACACATAGATACATTTGTTTACTTGTGAAGTTAGAGTACACAATGTATTTAGTGGTATGTTTTATGTTTACATTATGTATATTTAATCATATCTAGAGTTTATTAAAACCTTGACCTTATAAATGTTCTTATGTCAGTCAGAGTACTACTTATTCAAGTAATTTTATTTACTTGAAGAAGTAAAAAAATATACACATATAAGTAAATTTGTAGGATACTTATACAAGTGAATTTTATTTACTTGTATAGGTAAAAAAAAAATTGGCTTAGTTATGTCCCTTAGACAATCAGAATTTTTTACTTGTATAAGTAAAAAAGTCATCCTTTCTTCTTTTCTTGAATTCTTAAGATTTCTTTGCTCTAATAGAATTTTAAAATATGTACCCTTTGCAGATGTCTTTACTAATCATTTAAGTGTAATTTCATGGACAATGAAAATCCCATTTGTCTGTTATCTTCATAACACTGCTCATTTACAAGCCCCAAAGGAGCAATTTTTGAAGGCCTTGCGCAAATATACAAGATCTTTGCTCAATCAGTTTCTTTGTTGAATTAATGAGATGAAACATTGAACTTTAATAAAAAAAATTGAGCAAACCTGGGAAAAATCATTAAAGGCATGATTTTACATCTCAAAACTTGAGGATTTTGTGGGATTGTAAGAAAAATTTACTTATACAAGTAAATTTTGAGAAAATTAAGGAGATTATTCAAACATTATTTATTTACTTATATGTTTTTTTTTTACTTCTTCAAGTAAATAAAATTAACTTGTACAAGTAGTACCCTGACTGTATGTTTAAGAAACAGAAATGTATACTCCAACATAAACCTATAGTGAAATGGCTTTGTTAGGTTAGGCTCTATATAATAAAATTTAAATGTTTGTCAAATGTAAACAATATTTATAAGTTATTTTGTGGTTATATTATTAGAAAGAATAAATTTTAATTGTTGTTGAGGTTTAAATGATACTTCAGTACATGTAGAAATGATTTTAATGATGCTTTGTGTGAACAAAATGTAAATCAGATACTAAGGCTTTTACTATATGAATGTGTTTTAAAGTTTGAGGTTGCCTTGATTTGTTATGATTTTTTATACATGTATGCATGTCTTCTTTAAGTAGTTTATAAATTTTTGTAAATATTAGTTGAGAAAGAAAAAAATATTATGAATTTAGAAGAAAATAGTACAATCATCCTATGTGAGCTTCATTGTAAAGAACTGACTGACATTTCTACAGTGTAAATTCTTTGAACATTTATAATATATCTACTGTATATATCTTCCATGAAACACACATTTAAAACAATAACTGTATACTATAACTATAAATTTAGTCTTTACGTCTTCATGGAATTGAATATGGCTAATTTCCTAGCTTCTCCTTTGTAAAATGTAGATACATGTACTACACTTGTGGTAGTAAAGTTTTACCCTGATTCTATCAGTTTTGATCAATTCCTCCGTTTTCATTCAGCATTATTTGATATACATGTACCCTGAAGCATACTCCAGGCCAGGTTATTATTTGAAATTTCTTGGTAGATCACTGGCTGTATGCTATTACTGTTCTGTCACTGGCATCTCTAAGTTACTTACTGGAAACTTTCAATGCATAGGTGATTGCTCTTATATATTTTTTCTCAAATTATCCATTGTTGGTTTGATGTACATACATGTATGTAAAACAAGAGGTTGTTTTTCTATTGGAAGCTGTATCTAACAAAACATTAGTGACAAAATGGGAATGCTAACAATACACAATTTATGTATAGATTATAAACTTGGTCTTAAAATAGATGTAAATCTGTGATTTTATTTATTGTATGTTACTCATGGAGATGTTTATTTTACAGGGCACCAGAAATTTTGTTGGGTCTGCCATTCTGTGAGGCTATTGATATGTGGTCCCTAGGATGTGTGATAGCTGAGTTGTTTCTAGGATGGCCATTATATCCAGGTTCATCAGAATATGATCAGGTTTGTTGATAATATATTTATCAAGAACAAATAAAGGAAAATATAGATGATCATGTTGTTAAAATTTGTTCATAGGAATAAAATGCTACATTTGAAATGAAAATTTATGATTTTCAAAACTTCTCTTTCTATTTGAAAATTTAGTTCCTGAGTTAGTCAAACCATTGTCAGATTTTAAATAAAAAAATGCTGAATTTTAAAATAAACATGGTGTTTACAGGATGTAAGTTTTTTTTTTCAATTTAAACGTGCAGAGAAATCCAATACTGTTGATTTGTTTATTCCTGGGATACCGTTTTTCGTTGATTTCATGGGTATATGTCATTATGTGAACTATGAATTTAAATTATCATCGAAGTACCAAATTTCTATAGGCTTGTGTGTACACTTTTGTAAAACCAAGAAATCAAGTATCCACGAAAATACAAATGTACATTCCTTCCTTAATCCACGAAAATCAGTACCCACAAAAACAAATGAATCTACAGTATGTGCATAGAATGTTTCATTATAAACATCCATGAATGAATCACTCCAAATGCTATAGTAAGTGTATTTTTGTCTTAAAATGCCACTGAATTGCTTCTACAGATCCGATACATTTCCCAAACACAAGGATTACCAGCAGAGCACATGTTAACTGCAGCAACAAAAACTACAAGATTTTTTATTCGAGAACAGACAGATAGTAATTACCCATTTTGGAGGTTAAAGGTAAGGTTATTGTGTGATTTTGAAGGTTAAAGGTAAGGGAATGATGTGATTTTGGAGGCCAAAGGTGAGGTTATGATGAGATTTTGGAGGTTGAAGGTAAGGTTATGTGATTTTGGAGGTTAAAGGTAAAGTTACTAGGCTGTTAATTTTTATCTGATTTTTTTTACATTTATCATTTCACAGTTTTCAATTCTGGTGGATAATTGTCTGAATGGCTATTATACCACATCCCTATTTTATACGACCATAAAAAATTTTTGTGGTCGTATATTGGTATGAACGTTGGCGTCGTCGTCGTCAATCAAGACGCATTGGTTTTCGCACTCTAACTTTAGTTTAAGTGAATGGATCTCTATGAAATTTTACCATAAGGTTCAATATCACAAAAGGAAGGTTGGGATTGATTTTGGGGTTATGGTACCAACAGTTAAGGAATTAGGGGCCAAAAGGGCCAAAAATAAGCATTTTGTAACTTCCAGACATAACTTGTGTGTTATTGTATGGATCTCTCTGACATTGTACCACAAGGTTCCATATCACAAAGGGAATGCTGGGATTGATTTTGGGGTAATTGCCTCAAATTTTAGGAATTAGGGGCCAAAAAGGGCAAAAACAAGCATTTTCTAGTTTCATGACAATAACTTGTGTGTAAGTGTATGGATCTTTCTTAAATTGTACTACAAGGTTCCATATCACAAAGGAAAGCTGGAATTGAGTTTGGGGTAATTGCCTGAAACGTTTAGGAATTAGGGGCCAAAAAGGGCAAAAATAAGCATTTTCTAGTTTCATGACAATAACTTGTGTGTAAGTGTATGGATCTTTCTGAAATTGTACTACAAGGTTCCATATCACAAAGGAAAGCTGGAATTGAGTTTGGGGTAATTGCCTGAAACGTTTAGGAATTAGGGGCCAAAAGGGCCAAAATAAGCATTTTCTAGTTTCCAGACAATAACTTGTGTTCAAGTGTATGGATCTCTCTGAAATTGTACTGCAAGGTACCATACCTCAAAGGAAGGCTGGGATTGAGTTTGGGGTGATGAATCATAAGGGTTCAAAAATTTGGGGGGTTCTTTTTTCCTTTTTTTCTTTAAAATTTTCCATTTTAAGTTGGTTATTTCTGATTTATATTTAAAAGCAAATAATAATGATATGGCAAGAGATACACACCTAACAGGATGTGTAAATTATTATATAATAAGTATTGTGCAATAGCAAGAAATTTTCAATTGCACAGTATTGCATAATAGCAAGAAATCTTCAATTGCACAGTATTGCGCAATAGCAAGAAATATCCAATAGCACAATATTGCGCAATAGCAAGAAATTGTCAATTGTACAGTATTGCGCAATAGCAAGAAATATTCAATTGCACAGTATTGCGCAATTGCAAGAAATATTCAGTTGCACAGTATTGTGCAAAGAAGATACTTTGTATAAATTGCTTATTTCTTGACCAATTTCAATGGGCTTTTATTCTTGAACTCTTGGGGTTCTTTAATATGCTGAATCTAATCGTGTATTAAGTTTTTATCGACCGCAAAAAATTTTTGTGGTCGTATATTGGTATAACGTTGGCGTCGTCGTCGTCGTCGTCGTCGTCGCCGCCGCCGCCGTCCGGCGTCGTCGTCGTCGTCGAAGACGCATTGGTTTCGCACTCTAACTTTAGTTTAAGTGAATGGATCTCTATGAAATTTTACCATAAGGTTCAATATCACAAAAGGAAGGTTGGGATTGATTTTGGGGTTATGGTACCAACAGTTAAGGAATTAGGGGCCAAAAGGGGCCAAAATAAGCATTTTGTAACTTTCAAACATAACTTGTGTGTTAGTGTATGGATCTCTCTGACATTGTACCACAAGGTTCCATATCACAAAGAGAATGCTGGGATTGATTTTGGGGGTAATTGCCTCCAAATTTTAGGAATTAGGGGCCAAAAAAGGGGCAAAAAACAAGCATTTTTCTAGTTTCATGACAATAACTTGTGTGTTAGTGTATGGATCTTTCTGAAATTGTACTACAAGGTTCCATATCACAAAGGGAAAGCTGGAATTGAGTTTGGGGGTAATTGCCCTAAACGTTTAGGAAATAGGGGCCAAAAAAGGGGCAAAAAACAAGCATTTTTCTAGTTTCATGACAATAACTTGTGTGTAAGTGTATGGATCTTTCTGAAATTGTACTACAAGGTTCCATATCACAAAGGAAAGCTGGAATTGAGTTTGGGGTAATTGCCTGAAACGTTTAGGAATTAGGGGCCAAAAGGGGCCAAAAATAAGCATTTTCTAGTTTCCAGACAATAACTTGTGTTCAAGTGTATGGATCTCTGAAATTGTACTGCAAGGTACCATACCTCAAAGGAAGGCTGGGATTGAGTTTGGGGGTGATGAATCATAAGGGGGTTCAAAAAATGGGGGGTTGTTTTTTTTTCCTTTTTTTTCTTTAAAATTTTCCATTTTAAGTTGGTTATTTCTGATTTATATTTAAAAGCAAATAATAATGATATGGCAGGAGATACACACCTAACAATATGTGTAAATTATTATATAATAAGTATTGTGCAATAGCAAGAAATTTTCAATTGCACAGTATTGCGCAATAGCAAGAAATCTTCAATTGCACAGTATTGCGCAATAGCAAGAAATATCCAATAGCACAATATTGCGCAATAGCAAGAAATTGTCAATTGTACAGTATTGCGCAATAGCAAGAAATATTCAATTGCACAATATTGCGCAATTGCAAGAAATATTCAATTGCACAGTATTGTGCAAAAGAAGATACTTTGTATAAATTGCTTATTTCTTGACCAATTTCAATGGGGTTTTATTCTTGAACTCTTGGGGTTCTTTAATATGCTGAATCTAATTGTGTATTAAGTTTTGGATTTTGGGCCCTGTTTTAAATTGGTCCACATTGAGGTCCAAAGGGTCCAAAATTAAACTTTGTTTGATTTCATCAAAATTGAATTATTGGGGTTCTTTGATATGCCGAATCTAACGTGTATTTAGATTCTTAATTTTTGGTCCCGTTTTCAAATTGGTCTACATTAAGGTCCAAAGGGTCCAAAATTAAACTTAGTTTGATTTTAACAAAATTGAATTCTTAGGGTTCTTTGATATGCTGAATCTAAACATGTATTTAGATTTTTGATTATGGGCCCAGTTTTCAAGTTGGTCCAAATCGGGGTCCAAAATTAAACTTTGTTTGATTTCAACAAAATTGAATATATGGGGTTCTTTGATATGTTGAATCTAACCATGTATTTAGATTTTTGATTTTTGGGCCCGTTATCAATTTTTTCCACATTGAGGTCAAAAGGGTCCAAAATTAAACTTTGTTTGATTTCATCAAAATTGAATTATTGGGGTTCTTTGATATGCGAATCTAACCGTGTATTTAGATTCTTAATTTTGGTCCCATTTTGAAATTGGTCTACATTAAGGTCCAAAGGGTCCAAAATTAAACTTAGTTTGATTTTAACAAAATTGAATTCTTAGGGTTCTTTGATATGCTGAATCTAAACATGTATTTAGATTTTTGATTATGGGCCCAGTTTTCAAGTTGGTCCAAATCGGGTCCAAAATTAAACTTTGTTTAATTTCAACAAAATTGAATATATGGGGTTCTTTGATATGCTGAATCTAACCATGTATTTAGATTTTGATTTTTGGGCCCGTTATCAACTTTGTCCACATTGAGGTCAAAGGGTCCAAAATTAAACTTTGTTTGATTTCATCAAAATTGAACTCTTGGGGTTCTTTGATATGCTGAATCTAACCATGTATTTAGATTTACGATATTCGACCATAATAGGTGAATGTCCAATTTAAGATTTTAAGTTCTTAGACCACATTCATTCTGTGTCAGAAACCTATGCTGTGTCAAATATTTAATCACAATCCAAATTCAGAGCTGTATCAAGCTTGAATGCTGTGTCCATACTTGCCCCAACTATTCAGGGTTCGACCTCTGCGGTCGTATCAAGCTGCGCTCTGGAGCATTTTATTGGATTTTGGGCCCGTTTTAAATTGGTCCACATTGAGGTCCAAAGGGTCCAAAATTAAACTTTGTTTGATTTCATCAAAATTGAATTATTGGGGTTCTTTGATATGCGAATCTAACCGTGTATTTAGATTCTTAATTTTTGGTCCCGTTTTCAAATTGGTCTACATTAAGGTCCAAAGGGTTCAAAATTAAACTTAGTTTGATTTTAACAAAATTGAATTCTTAGGGTTCTTTGATATGCTGAATCTAAACATGTATTTAGATTTTGATTATGGGCCCAGTTTTCAAGTTGGTCCAAATCGGGTCCAAAATTAAACTTTGTTTGATTTCAACAAAAATTGAATATATGGGGTTCTTTGATATGCTGAATCTAACCATGTATTTAGATTTTGATTTTGGGCCCCGTTATCAACTTTGTCCACATTGAGGTCAAAAGGGTCCAAAATTAAACTTTGTTTGATTTCATCAAAATTGAACTCTTGGGGTTCTTTGATATGCTGAATCTAACCATGTATTTAGATTTTGGATATTGGACCATAATAGGTGAATGTCCAATTTAAAATTTTTAAGTTCTTAGACCACATTCATTCTGTGTCAGAAACCTATGCTGTGTCAAATATTTAATCACAATCCAAATTCAGAGCTGTATCAAGCTTGAATGTTGTGTCCATACTTGCCCCAACTATTCAGGGTTCGACCTCTGCGGTCGTATCAAGCTGCGCCCTGAGAGCATTTTATTATAATAATTCATGATGTGATTTTGGAGGTTAAAAGTAAGGTTAAGATATGAAAGATTTGTAATGCAAGTGATATTTTACATATGCCTTATTTCATAGTAGTAACTCAAGTTCATGGTCAGTCAGTTGTGATAATCTTTGCTAAAATCATTGATAAAGAAAACAGGAACATGTAAATAAATGATTGATAAATTTATCTGATCACATTCAGACATTTACATATAGTATTGTATATGTTTCCCCTCTACCACACAATGGCTTGCTCTAATGCGATTACATAAGAACAGAACATCATGAATGTATTTAAGGAGAATGAGAAAAACACATGTTTTAACCCATTATTATATCACATGACTTTATATAGTTTCCTGATCACAGTTATTTTAACATTATTGACTATATTTGAAAGATGAAATCTATATATATATATACATGTATGTTCTAAAATTCATTCTTATGAACATAAAAGTGTATGTTGCATTGATAAGAATTTGAGAATGGTGTGTTTTAGAAATTTTCTGTAAAATTCCCTTGGTCTTCACAATATTATAAAAAAGAAGTCTATTATTTAACCTTGACCTGTAGATGTCTATAGCTAGCTGGCAATCATTTGAAAATTCCTGAAATAAATCTGAAAGCTTCTATCATGTCTATAGAAATCTCTTCTCAGCAGTGTTATTATTGTTTTGTAACTTGTTTACATTAATGGCATGACAGTTGTTTTGATGAAAGAACTTGCTGTTGCTATAACACAAATGTCAGTTTCATGTATACTAAAATAGTTTTCCTTGAAGAGTTAGTTTTTATTTGCTATTTGCTGTTGAACAGCAGGTGTATGCCATTCATAAAACTACATTACCATAAATGAATGGTCTTGATGTTTCTGTGACATTAATTCTGCACATTATTGTACAGTCATGAACTCATTAGGGCCAGGAATTCATTATTGATGAAATAGAAATCAATACAGATTATGGTGTAATCATTTACATATAAATGTATAGGAAAGGTGGAATCCAATCTAACTGACAAATGTTTTAGTCGCCCCAGGGCATTCTATGTTCTGTAGGCGTGTTGAAATTAAATGCTTGTCTAGGCACAAGATGTTATATAGCTTGTAAAATCAATTTCCAATAAGGTCTTTCTTCTTGCTTCATTTTCTTGAAGCACTTCAAAACATCTTTAACATTAAAAGGGAAAAATTGATTTGTGTTTGGCAAGGTTTCTGTTTAGGAAATTGAGATATGTTCTTTTTTGGTCGGTCTCAAGATATTTGCTAAATGTCAAACCAATTTCCAATAAGATGAAATTAAACTCAGATTGTTGTTTGTTAGATTAGAAAAATCATACAATTTATGTGAAAACACTATGTTTATGTTCCTTGTTGGATAAAGTTGCAACTAGAGAAGAATTGAGATTTTTGCAAAATCCTAGCTTGATAAATTTTATGCCCTCCTTTCACCTTTTGTATGTAATGTAATAGAAAGTTTGCTAAATGGGGCTAGACTTGCACTCAACTTTCTGCAAATATGCAGCAGAACAGTCTGGTTTCCGTAACAAATTATAGGGGGATCACCACTGTATATCTAAGGGTTAGGAGTCCTCTGCCCTTGATTCTTAGCACTACCTTGACCTTCCAATAAACTTGATTTTCACAGCATAAACCTGAAATTTTGAGATGATATAAGACAACATTGGAAAATAATTCTTTATCAGTATAGTTTTGAAGGACTAGATTTAAGTTTTATCCCCCTTTCCCATTACAATATATACAATATAGATGCAAACATGAACACATACATATTTTTACACTCATATACATGTATATGTATGTAATTGAGAGTACGGCAAAAGGTACAAAAATGTATAGAATATAAATATTTACCAACTGGGTAAATACTGTTATTATTTTATTAGCTTCGCCCATTAAAATTTTTCTATGTTGTTGTTCTGTAAATTTTGCCAAGTCCAAAAAAAGATTGGTTCATATTTGTAAGGTTATCCTTTATATAATAAAACAAGCTGAAAGGTCTTCATTATTGAGCAAATTAACATTTGTATGATGCTAAAAGGCTTGACAGAATATTGAAAGGAAAGGAAAATGAATGTTTCATTAATTCTATTCATTATGAGATGCATTCAAGCCCTAAAGACAACAGAATCGTTTCTTTCATCAACTTCTGAAAATAATATCGTAAATGTTACAAGGATGAAGCATAAACATTCAGTAGGAATACAAAGAATTACCAGACAAAAAAATCTTTGATTCCTGTAGATGCTCAGTTGATCAATGATTATTAGCTCAATGTTTCATAACTTTAGTAACCAATATCTTATAATTAATTGAAATTCTCCAAGGTTATGTTGACTTAGTTCTTCAGTCCAGATGTAATTTATAGAACTATATTGACTGCAGTGATCTTGTTTACTTTGGAATTGAAATTGCCATATGTTAACATAGTCATTCTGTTCATATTTTTATGCCCCACCTACGATAGTAGTAGGGGCATTATGTTTTCTGGTCTGTGCGTCCGTTCTTTCGTCCATCCGTCTGTCCCACTTCAGGTTAAAGTTTTTTTTTTTGGTCAAGGTAGTTTTTGATAAAGTTGAAGTCCAATCAACTTGAAACTTAGTACACATGTTCCTTATTATATGATCTTTCTAATTTTAATGCCAAATTAGAGTTTTGACCCTAATTTCACTGTCCACTGAACATAGAAAATGATAGTGCGAGTGGGGCTTCTGTGTACTATAGACACATTCTTGTTTTATAAGCTTTATGTAGGTCTAGTTAAAAGCTGATGTTGAAATTTGTAAAAAAATTTAAAAAAAAAAAGACAATCCATTATTGGATTAAAATGTACAGGGTTTTTAACATTTCCTATTAATTATCTAGCTAGCCACATAAATTAAAATATTATAAAGATATGTCTTATCTGACATGAAAAACTTCCAACTTAATTCTATTTTAAGGGTCACCTAATACAGGTGTTTTAGGCTATATGGTATTATTTGAGAATGTACATGTTCAAACTAAAACAGCTGTAGGAAATAATATGCAAGGTACTTGTATCTGATATAGCATTCTGTTAACATGATACACATGCAAATAGAGGTTGTTAAATTTAGTCCCTTTACACATGATATGAATATAATGTGACAGAACGGCTACCGAATCTGTCTTGTATTGATTTTTATCAGCTTTGACAAGTAGATTATTGATGCTGGGAAATACGAAGTGGGTGTCTGGTATGGGCTTACACAACTCTGTCAGGAAAATCCATATACAGAACGTTGAACTGCCTGTTATTGTGGAGTAAAACCATCCCTGACGTAATCCTTGTATTGTACAATGAAAACAATTCTGACATGATGTACAATGGTAGTGTAGATCTATGTTATTTAAAGGAAACTATATCCCTGCCAAAAATGCTGACAGCTGATTAAAATGTAAAGAAATAAGTGGTCCACGTTTATTGCTGACAACTGATTTAATATGTAAACTATGAAATACAGCAGGTTTTATAACAATGTACTTGTATGTAAAATTGATTCAATATTTCTGGCTTATTGAAATATTATATAGCAATATAAGTGATTCCTCATAATGAAAATCTAACATCAGCTTGGGGGTAAAAGTAATGGGAAACAAAGGTTGTGTTGATCTTGCATACAGATGTGTTCTGCAGGAAGAAAAATGCCAAATGTTTAATGAATTCATCAGCCATTTCATACAGATTATCAGGCTTGTAGCCAGGATGTCTCTGAGTGTTATTTGGGGTCAAGATGCTCTAGCTTTATTAGTCTAACTTCAATATGATTGTTGACTTGATAATCTTAAAATAATATTTTAGTTTTTCTTACTTTTCTCAAGGGTGATTGATTGTCAAAACCCCCTAGAAACTAGAATTTTGTTTATAATGAAGATAATTAAACTTATATTATCTTTTGTATGTTATAACCTTAACGATACTTCTATGAAAACCTAACCCTAAATGAGAGAAAAAGTGCAAGAAGAAAGATTGCCTTTTACCAAAAATATGGATGAATTATTGTTGATTTTCAGACACCAGAGGAGCATGAAAAGGAAACAAATATAAAGTCAAAAGAAGCAAGAAAGTACATCTTCAATTGTTTGGATGACATGATCCAGATCAATGTTCCCACCGATTTGGAAGGCAGTGAACTGTTGGCAGAGAAGATTGATAGAAAAGAATTCATTGATTTGTTGAAGAGAATGTTAACGTTGGACCAAGATCGAAGAATCACACCAGGAGAAGCACTCAACCATCCATTTATAACTATGGCACATCTTATAGAGTATGCTCATAGTAGCAAGTGAGTAGTTTCTTCTGGTTGGACTTGATGTTTGAAAAATACTATCCAATATCATTTAACTAAGGTTGAGTTGAAGTAAAAAATGCACTGTGTACTGAGTGATAGATGATGATGATAAGTTAATTTACTTGAGTGGAGTCCAAGTTTGAGATTAGATTTTGGCATTTATATACATTCATAATTTGAATGTCTGTTTATTGTTTAATCTGTTTACACTCCTGCCCCATTGCTTTAGAAGTGTCTTAAAACACATTAAGTATAAACCTGTGAGGAAAGTGGGTATAGTGCTACACAAGTATATTTAATAGATAAAACACAGATATCTGTATTAAATTTCTTTAAGAATAAACTGAAGAAGTAAAGTTAAACAGAACATAAAAAGTTTGTTGAAGATTGATAATTCTAAACCCGTTTAAAACCCACATTGAGATTTTTCTTAATGGAAAAAGGCATGCCATTCTTAAGGTGATTTCATTGTTTATCTTTTGATATACAAATGTTTGTATTTTACAGAGAGGCAAAAGTAAACCAAAAAAAAAAATCCTTCAAATAAAATTAATTGATTCCCTGATGAAAGTAAATGTTGTAACACTAAAATCTTTAAAGCATCAATTGTTTCTCAACCTAATAAAGTTGTAGTCAGAAAAGTCAGAAAAAATCGAACTGTTCTCTTACAAATGTAGATATCCACATTTTTAACTTATCTTTTACAGTGAAAATTAAAGTGGAATCTTAGAATTGGCTCTAAAGGTGGTTACCTTAATTTCAAAATGCTTTCCTGGGCTCCATGTTTTCCCCAAAGGGTTTATATTAATTAATTTTAACCTCGTCCTTTAAAATTTGAAATTCTCTATTATATAAAAATAAGATGGAATATGTTACTCTATCATTGTCTATATGAGCCTCATCCTTCAATATCATGACCACTAGCATTTGATCAATCTACCATCCTTACAAAAATTCTTGGGAAAATCCTGAACTCTTGTACTGTGAATGTACAGACCTTGTGCACAACTATAAAATATATAGTTTAACCATGAACATCGTTTTGTTACAGAGTGAAGCAGAGTGTGTCAGCAATGGAGATCTGTAGAAAGTCTGTAAAGAACTTATTTGATGTAAATCAAAACAGTGGACTGATGTCAAACTTTGTACCAGCAACTACCAGTAGTCTGACTGTTACATTTAACAACCAGATCAATGCTTTACATTCACAGGTATGGGGCTAAACAACAGAGACATTACAAATCATTTTACTTTTCTTGAACATTTGTAAAACTGTAGTGATTACTGCTAAAAATTGCTTTATATTTGATTTTAATAAGCTTTAAAATTGATTTCTCTTGTCAAAGAAAATGGTTTCTTTTACTTTTTTGTGATCCACCTATGGGCATTATGTTTTTTAGTCTTCGTCTGTCCGTCCGTCCGTCTGTCACGCTTCAGGTTAAAGTTTTTGGTCAAGGTAGTTTTTTGATGAAGTTGAAGTCCAATCAACTTGAAGCTTAGTACACATGTTCCCTATGATATGATCTTTCTAATTTTATTGCCAAATTAGAGTTTTGACCCCAATTTCACAGTCCACTGAACATAGAAAATGATGTGTGAGTGGGGTATCCGTGAACTATGGACACATTCTTGTTTTCATTTAAGTTTCTTGGTCGATTCGAAATGGGGGGGCAAAAAACGTTAGTGTTTTTGTATATAAGGTTTTTTTAATGGTTTGGGCCTTAGATGTGGCAGATGGATCTTTGCTGTTGTCATTATTCGTGTTTCATGGCCTTTGAATTAACAATGAAAAGAGTTAATTTTGTTGTGAAATGTCATGTGAAAATTTTCAGAATTGCGGTAGTGCCACATTTTGTTTTCCGACTTCAATGTCAATCAGAATGAAATTTGAAGTTTCTAAAACTGTTTAATGGTTTTAGTTTTTTGATTTTTTTTAAATAAAATTAATTAATGAATCTAAATACTAATTGTAGATGGCATCACAAAACATGACTGCACAACATCAGGGAACAGAACTTCAGTACTTGCCGTACCCTCTACAGTCTCGTCCTTATATACCTTACCAACCTACACAACAGTCACTCAATCCACAGCTCACAGCACCTAGGAATAGTAACCAGTTCAACAGAACTGATCCATTTATACATGTTTCTTCTATAGTTGTTCCTGGTATACAGGGTATGTAATTCTATTGCTTTTTATAGAAATGAAAGGAAACAATGTTAATTATTTAGAGACAGTTGCTTAGTCAGTTAAAATAAAAGAATCTTAGATATATTTTATTTCAATTAACAGTGTCAACTTTTACCATGGAATAAGTCCTTACATAAAACATAAATGTCTTAAATAACCAATTTACTGAATATTTAATGGAGTTGGAATGCCAAGAAAGACAACTCTAGCTAAAAACTAAGTTAATTTGGATTGGATCTTATAAATCTATTAAGTGACAATTCTAAACATCTAGATATTTGACTTCATTACATGCAATGAATTAAGATGTGTAATAATATTGATGGCTTCCAGACTACCATTATTTTTATATAATAATCCCAGTAAGTGATAGTTTCAATTTTAGAAAATCGTTCAACTTCAAATTATGTTTTATAGCTATGAGTTTATAAGCTGATTCAAAGAAATTGACCTGAAAGGTTTTGTTTAATATTTTCAGGATTGAGTTCTCCAACAAGATACAATCCAATTCCAATGGTTACACAAGCACCGGCCTTACAGTTACAACCACAGTTAATAACACAGGTAGGATGTCAACTGTTAGTTAAATGTAGTGAACAGGAAAAGAAAAATCTAAAATGCAACATTAAAACAAAATTTATTGCAACTATTATCAACATTTTTTAACCTTTCATATTTACCTTTTTTTCTTTAAATGTTTACTGTAAAGTTGTTTATTATTGTAGAGTTTAAATTTTACTATTTCTAGGGATAAACCTGTTTGCTAGTTTTATTTTCATATTTTTCTTGCCCTCAATTATAGTGATTTTCCTTAATAACAAAATTTACAGAAAAATTTGTGAAAAAGGATGTTTTTGGAATTGTTTTTATTCATTAGCTAAAATAAACCCATTGCAGAAATTTTTCATATTTTAGTATTTAAAATTCAAAGGTCATAAAAATAGGGTAAAAAAAGACTTAACATTGAAATTGAACAGATTTCACATTGGAATGTATGTTTATTTTGTAGACTGCACCAGGAAACTCCTGGCCTGGAGGACAGCCAGTTTTGGTAGGCTCATGGCAGCAGTTAGGCCTACCTCAACAGAGGTCAGTCCAACAGCCACTTTTAGCAGACACTCTAGCATCACAGTCCTTACAGGAGAGTTGGAGACAGTCTTTGGTCCTTGATGGTTTTGAGCATGGTCCACTTGCTGCAATGTTGAATGAAACAGTAAGTGCTATTAGAATTAAAGGTCCAAAATGAATTAGATGTGTATTACAGATCCACAAGTGACATACTAAAAAATATGCCACATATCTATGCAAAACATACTTAAATATGCCACAAATTATGTGAATCATAATTAGATTTGCCACAAATCTATGCAAAATATAGTTTTGTATGCCGCAAATGTATGTGTAACACACTTAGATATGCCACAAATCTTATGTTATACTTAAAAATCTTAGAAATAATTTTCGGCAAATTTTAACAATAAACACACACTGTTTATTATGATTATGTTGTGTGTGAAAATAGCAAGTAATATATATACTTATTATTCTATTTTAAATCCATTTATCATTATACTTTAAAGTAAAAGAACACCACTCCAGAAGTCATTCCATCCTTAGCGAAAAATGTTGGGAAAAACATGGTGGATATTGATAAGATGACTGGAATAATAGTTCTACCAGCTTATACAGTTATGATTTATTAATCAATTCTGCATATTTTTGGACATTATATATGTGTGAATGTTATCAAAGCTTTATGTAAAAATGAAATGTTTATTGTAGGCAGTACAGAACCAACATTTACAGATGATGTCAAATCCATACAACAGAAATAATGATATTTCTAACAAGATGCAAAGGAAACAAAGGTAATATAGGAAAGTTAATCATTAGATCATTAATAAATGTCTCTATGAAGATAGATAACCGTCTTTATTTTATTAAAATGTGGCCTTAAAAAATTTTTCATCTGAGAATTGTTCAGATGCTTGATATCAAGATAGATATAAGTTCCTTTTGTGTGTTGTTTAATGGAAAAGTAAAAGAGTCCTTGGTATCGTCTGTTTTGTTCCTAGTTCTAGTTCTAGGCTTAACATTTTTATTTAAATTAACATAAAGTGTTAACAATTAAAAGCAAAATTTACAGGTTTTAACAGTAAAGCCAAACAACAGATAGGATTTAATTTACATAGAAGTGTTATACATACATCAGCAAAAGTGACAGGTTTACAAAGTAAAACCATACAAAAAAAAACATGAATGAGTGCTAAAAAATAGTTGTTAAACCCTGAAGCATGCTCATGTTCTATCCTGAATCAGATCTCATCAGTGGTTGTTTTGTATTGTACTTGAATTTGTTTGTCCTAGGGAATTTAAAGTTGATGGCAGATCTCTTGTAGTCTCTTAATTTTATTTACAACTTTTGTAGACTTCGGTTATTTAGATATTGGCCAATAATTAGGTATTGTTAAAGACACTGTTGACCTCAAAATGTCTTGAGATTGCTATTTCATAAAATTATACCTCCACGATTTAGGTCACAAAGAATCATGTATTCATTTCATACATGATAAGAATGTTTTATATGATTATAACATTACAATATGTTGTGAAAATATTTATCTTTCTTTATAGTCGAAGTTATGTTAAAGAGCCTACATCAACTCATCTTTCACCAGTGAAGAAGAGAGTGAAAGAAAATACTCCTCCAGATACCTTGTTGCAACAAGAAGCTGCCCTTTTGTGTGATTGGACCAACGGAAACAGTACTCACATACCTGGGCGGCCAGGGAGAGAACGTCAGACTATAGTGATAGCTGACACTCCCAGCCCTGCCCATAGTATAATCACCATTAGTTCTGATAGTGAAGATGATGGTGAGGGAAAACATCACAGAAGGTAGGTCAATAAACTTAATAACAGGGCAGTTATTGGTAACTTTTGGGATATATATTGCACTTGACAGCTACATTAAACTATATTCCAGAGCCTCGTCTCTGCCGTACTAACAAAGTGCAGTGAGATGAACATTATTTAGATCCTAACAAATGCCCAGTCAGACAATTTAATGATATATACTCCCATATTCAAGTTTATGTGTATGTGTATTAAATCATACTCAACCAAGAAAACAATTTTGTAAGAAAAAATTACAGAAGTTGCAGAAAGAGTATGAATCTATCTGTTCTACCTACATTTATGGACATATGAAGATACCAGTTCAAAATATTGCCTTAATTTGTTCCATTGCTTAACACAATGCAGTTCACAATGCAAAATGAAAGCAATCTTTACCCTTAATGCTCACAAGTGCTTTGATTTATCTATATTGCTAAAGCAGTAGTTGAAACTCATCCTACATTATTGTTATAACTTAAATCACTACTAGAAGGTGAAAGAGATTATATTTGAAATAGTTTTGAACCACACACATACACGCCTTTATCATATTATGAAAAAAAGTCTATGATATAAATCCATTTTATCAAAAAGCCTGGATGAATCGTTTAGAAAATTAAGGTAGATATAATAATGTGAATTTCTGATATGATGCATGTTATATTTATATCAGGGGTCATCATCACCATCATCATCATAATAGAAATAATTATCTGGATCCGAAGACATTGGATGGGAACTTGTTTGGATCAGTGGGTGTTTCAGGTAAGTTTAACAGTATAGGAATGATCAAATACACAAACATCATATGTAAACATTCAAAAATCTTCATTAAAATGAAAAAAAGATGGCTTGTCAACACCATACCAATCAGCCACACACACAATCACATTCCGAATAAAATATTTATTACACATACCTGCCAACTTTCACGATTTAGGCGTGAACTATATGATTTTGACCCCGTTACGATTGCACGATCGAAATCTCGTAATCGTGAAAAAAGCTCTTAAAGCACAATTTTGTGTAATGCTACACGAAAAAAATGATTGTTCCCAATTTTGAACTTTTCCCAAGAGAGACAATTGTGACCAGCCAATCAAAATTGTTGTTTCTTATTATTATTGTGCATTGCAAACATGGTAAATTTTGAACTTGTTTGTAGCATTTGAGTTGTATCCAACTGTCTGTATGTAAGATTTGTAAAAATTGTGTTATTTTCATCTGCAAGAAGGTTCTTACACAGCTTAAGAAGGAAAGCATGGCTGATTGACAAAATTCAAAGATGCAGTACTACCATAAACATAATAAATAGTAGCTTATGTACATTACACTTATTGTAACATACTGTGTTGTAATTTTTGTAATTAATATCTTTTATTTTTCACAAGGAATCAGATAAATGTCCTTTGAGCTTATTTTTAAATTGGAAAAGTCGGCAATCACTATCATATTCCTACACAAGAAAATATATCCTGGTATTCTAGCTACATGTTCACCTTTTCTACACAATGATATAAGTACTAGAATCAGACAAATAAATAAAAAGAAAAAGGCTTATAAGCTCATCATCAGTATACCATATAAAAAAAATATGACACTTTTTCTAGATCACAAAACAGCGTGCATATTAAAAAAAACTGGCGAAAAATTGTAACCTTTGAAATTGTTGTCACACATTAAAAGTTCGCAGGTATGATTACATTGTCTAGGAACTTTTTTATGTTGCAAATGAGTATATTGAAATAATGAGATTTGCTGAACTTTAATCACTAATGTAAGCAGAAAAAATATTTTGGCTGCCCACCAGCCGAATCTTAAAACTGAAGGATTTGGTAAAAAATATAGTGTCTGGCCTATTATTGTAAAAGACAAAGTGAATAGTGACATTAAATGACAATTTAAATTTTTTTAGTGAATGATAATGACATGTCTTTCCAATGTAACATTCAAAAGTTAAAATGTATATATTCTAAACTTTAAGATTCACCAAGAGCAAATCATATGAGTCATCTGTTAGTGTCTGATATACAAGATTCAGACTTAGAAGACAGCAACTTAGATTTCAAGAAACAAATTAACTTGACACCAATCAAGCATGAAGACCTTGAAAGATCATTACTTAGTGAGGCACAACATAGTTTAAGATCATATCCATACAGTGGCATGCAGTTGCAGAGCTCTAGTAATCCTATTTCATTTGTGCCACCAGAATTGTCTGGCTTGCTAGAACCAATTAAGAAACGTGAGCAGGCAAAAGTTTCACCGTTTTTTGTGAGCATGCCAAAACAAGAGGCTCTCCCTTCATCTTCGTCCATGTCAAGTTTTGATAGATTTCGTGGAGGTAGGAGTCCTAAGCAAGAGGTGAAATTGCCTCCTTTGGAACTGGATATGCCACACACAACAACTCATGGAAAAATGGCATATGTGTCACCCACTGTGCGATCAGTTCCAAATCCACAAATTAAATTGTCAGCTGCAAATGCCATTTACAGCAGTGCATTGTTTGGACAAAAGCATAAGCCAAGTAATTTGAACTTTTCTACAGGAGGGACAAATCAGCTGTCACCTGTTCAGGCAGGAATAGCATTTGGTCAGCCAGTGTTCCTCAATGCTGGACCTCAACTAGAAGTACATCGGTAAGACTAATTCGAAATAGTTTTTTGGAGGGGGTATCTTTAGAAAGAGGACCTTGGACAGTTTTGGGAATTTTTTTACGCAATTTTCAATGAAATTGAGAAAAAAAAATTTAAATCCTGTGCTTAGGATTTCCCTGGATTTGTAGCCATCATAACTTTTTAATTTCTGAACATAGTATTTGCTATTGTGCAAACTCATTTTGTGTAGAATAACACAAACACATTTAAAAATATTTTATTTTAGTGTCAAAATACCAGACTAAAGCGTGCATGTGATAAGGATTTACTGCCTTTTTCATTTTCAAATTGAAGGGCATAGTTTGGGTAAGGATAACTTCCAGATTTATTTCTGTTTGAAATTTTGAGATCGTTTTGGGAATTTTTCCTCTCAAAATATGATGAGGTTTTGCCTTTGGGAATGGGTCTGAATGCTGTACCCAGTGGAATGCTAGAAAAATCCATGTAAATCGCATTCTTCAAATAAAGTACTTGAATTATATTTTTATCATGTATTATAAAAAACTAAAATAGATAATTCAATAAACAAATATGAACCATATAAAACTTGAATACTAAAATTTGGTGTTTGTTCTGTTAATAATATCTTGTGGCTAAATATTTTTCATTTCAGAGACTACAGAAGACAGCCAACATTACAAGGAAGCCCTGTTCATCATTATCTGTTGCCAGCTCATCAGCAACCTCAAGTTGCCATCCCTGCAGGAATGGGCCAATATGCACCGTTTTCACCTACTGTTGCCCCTCCACCTGCCCATCAGAGTCCACGACATGTCCAGTACACCACCCACCCACTGCCAGCACATGTTCATCCAGTTTTACAGAGCTCCACCATACCAGCAGTACAATATCAGCCACAGTTGGCCTCACAGTATGGTGGTCTTGGGAGCTTGAATCCGGCATCAGCAGGACTTTATGCTACATATCCTCTAAGCCCAAACAAGGGCAGACCCTTTCAGTATTTTGCGTGATGTTCCATGTAAATTTTCATAGACTTTGTAGTTTTCATTGGTGCTAAGTGGCAACTATATCATTCCTATATAGACTAAGGGCGGCACAGAGTGCTTGGTTTTTTTAATCAGAAGCTTTTTTTATCGTTAATTATTCAGTAGTGTGATGTGAATTTTGTTAATGTTGTAAATTTTAATAATAGTTTGAACATATTTTAATTGTCAATTTTCAACTTAAAAACTGGTTGTATGTAATTGGAAATGATATTGTCCAAATTAACATTTTATGAGTGTTTTCTTGCCATGTTTTTATTTCAGAAAACATTATAGGTTATCCAGAATTTTATATCATTCAAAATAATTGAAAAATTAAAGTTCAGAAAGAACTTATTTGGTGATCAATAAAGGATTTTTTGTGCAGCTTGATTTCATATTTCATTGTAAATATTTCGCATTTTTTATTATAACAGAAAAAAATTCAAACCAGAGCATTATTTTACATTCCTTACTTTGAATGATTGTCAATTTTTAAAACTAAGTGGTGTCTGTTAAATGCTTCTTTTTTCCTTTTGTTATGGGTTTCTTTCTCAATGATGTTCTGCCCACATCTCTGTTAAAAGCAGTTGGTCATTTTCATCTAGAGATTTCTGAAGGTAATTAATACAAAATTGTTTCTGGATTTTATTATTTTTTTCAAATAGGGAAGTTATTGACACGAATAAGCATGAATATTTGCGAATGGAGGTCAGTGGGAACTATAAGGAGTTAAAATTCAAGAAAGTATTATTTCAAAGGATATACCATGTTTTCAAATTGTACAACCAGTTTTTGTCAAGTATATAAAAAACATTTGGTGTTTTATTTTGAGCTTTTTATGTATTTTTAGTGTGGTACATGTAGATTGTTAGCTTTTATCATATTGCACACTGTTATTATTAGAGCATTTTTATCATGTTTTATTGTTTCCACCAATGCATTTAAATGTAGTTGAAGTGTTCTGTTACTTTTGTTTTCCTCCTTGGCTATTTTTTATTAGAGACATAAAGAAGACATTGGCTTTCATTGTTGAGACAGTTCAGGGGCAACATTTTTATTGCTGTGTTTACAGTTTGTCTCAGAGGCGTGATTTAGATTTAAAAAACACTATTTATAGGAACCCTGGCTATAGGTGTATAAATATATAAAAATTAGTATTGTCATTATAAAACTCAAATGATTTTATAAAATGAAATTTTTAATTCTTGGTCATTTATAAGATGAGAAAATTTGTACATTGAAAATTGAACTAAATAATGATTAAATGAGGAAGTGAAATGAAATGAAATGTGATAATTTGAGGCTAATGCTAGTGTAATAGATAGAAAAGCACAACAGTACTAAGGAGGAGTTGTACATATAATGGTGTTCTGTAGTATTTTTGTTGTTGACGAAATCAGTCTGTTGCTCATAAGTAAATGGTAGTGCCTTCAAATATGTCTCCATAAATTTTTGCAAGAAGAATGAGATATTTTCGACAATTTTAATCAGATATGGAGACAACTGGTGTGGCCACAAGTGTTTGCTTCTCGAGTGGAATCACAATATATCCCTGCAAGGACAGGGTATAGTAATATGCAAATATTCTACAGGAATTTCAAAAAGGTGTGCTGGACTTGGAAAAGATATACATTTAATTTCCACAGCAATAAAATTGTGCCACTTGATAAATTTGATTTGTTAATATTTTTATTTAAGTGTTAGCCCTTAAGTAACATGATCTGTGATTTGCCAAAGAATTTTTAATAAGGGCTATAAATTGTCAAATATTTTCTATATAAACATGATTAATACAAATGAAGTGAAAATATTTTTCTACAGAATGAGATGTAGTAGAAAACAAATGAAGTTTTTAGGGAAGTAATTGTACATAGAATTCTGATAAGATGTAAATAAGGAATTTAGTTCAGATTTGGTGCACAAATTTATTGAAGTGAAATAAGGTAACAAATTTGTACATGTTGTGTGTCTGTGTGTGTATTTATCAAACTAATCATGTAGATTTGTTTTATATATGGTGCCATTTTTACTCACTTTCATCTAAATGTATAGCAAGAAAACATTATATTGATAAATATATATATATTTTGTTAGCCTCAGTACAATTATAAAAGGAGAAATACTAATCAGTTATAAAGGATGTATTGCATAGAGTAATATACTAGTACAAAACTGTTAGTACTATGATTATTATTGTAATTAAATGTCTCCCTGTAAATAATTGTTCAGTATATATAGTAGAAAGTTGATTTCACTTTGGAGACAGACAAAATGGTATTTTTTGTAAAAAGTAGATGTATTTTAATTGTGTGTAGTGGCCATGTGTTAACTGTAATCTTTAACAACTTCCAGTCGAGTTGTAATGTTGTTTTATGCACCGATTTATTGTGATACTCAAGATTTGCATAGTTACTACATCAAAACATCACAGATCTGTCAACAGAGTGGTTGTTTCTTGGACTCTGTCTAGTGGAAGAACTCTTTAACTGAATAAGAGTTAAAATGAGACTAAATAAACATCAACATGTACATTTTCTTCCTTAGTGGGAAAAAAATTGATTAGAGAAACACAGAGTACTTTTGCTTGTTGTCTGAAGAGAAAAATGAGTTCAAGCGTAATGTCACCTGTAAAAAAAGAAATTAAGATGTATTCTTTCTTAAAGAAAGCATTTAAATGTCCATTAAAAGTTACAGCCAGTCTGTCTGACGTTTTTTTTTCATAAGTTTTGATACATATATCACCTCACATGTTGCCAGTATTTATAGTGTCTTTCAGTCCATTTCCATGTGAACTTAAGTGTTTTTTTGGACCATTTATGCAAGATGTTTTGACAACATTCTTAAATTCAATGCTAAAGGAAACTAAAGAAACAGACTTGATTAATTTCAGCAATTTTAAAGTGGGTATTTTTAAAGTTGTTAGGCATTATTCAACAAGGGTTGCATTTGAATAAAAACTCATGATGCATATTTAGGGTCTTTTAAAGATCAATAAATTGAACTTTGTCATTTTGTGAAGTTATCAAATTATGGTTTAGTGAATAGTAAGGTAATTAAATTTCAAATGGCTTAAAGATGGATTGTTTGTTACCAAACATCTTGTATAGATATGGTCTGTACACCAATCATTTGTAATCATCATTTACCATGTGTATTCTATTGCCTTGTATATTCAGCATTACGTGTAGATTTTTTTATCAACTGGTGCACTTGTTATTTATATCGTATTGTTATAGACATTTAGAACTTTCTGTTTGGTATCGTGGTGTGATATTAGTGGTGCTAGAAGTCAACAGACCGTGTAGAATTACATATCAAATTCATCTTATTTGTATCCAAAGCAGTTTGGTTTCAAAATTTGGGATGATAAAATTGGAATAGGAGTTAAATCAAAGGGACATTAATTCTTAAATTTTTCAAATTGAGTGTTTAATAGGAAAATAGCAAAAAATGCATGTAGTTATTTTAGTGTTGTGGGTTGTGACTTTGGATGATTGGAAAATTAAATTAAAAAAGGACTTATTTTCCAAAACAATAGAATTAATCAAAGCTATCTGTTCCTTTGAACAGAAATAACAATGATCTAACAGAAAGTTTTAAATCAAGTTTAGTTTTTTTATTCTATTTAATCTTAGCACATATTTAATAGTTTAATGGTATTTATTCAAGTTAGTTTTGAATGTTTGAAGAATTTTTTAAATTCTGTTGATGTGGTGAATGGTTGAAGTTTTTTTGTGTTTTTTAATTCTTGTGCATGTAGTTTGTAATTTTCAACATTGCCCATTTTGGTACATTTGGATTTTTTTTTTTGCAATAGTAGTTTTTGGGGGTATCATGCCATAGAGTTTTATATTTAGTACATATAGCATGCTTTGAAAATAAAGTATAATTACTCAGGGTAGTTGTCAAACATAGATTTGTGGTGGGATCGTAGACACATGGATTATTTTTTTTTTTTTTTGTTTAGTCATTTGTTGGAAAAATTGATCAAAATAGAGAGAATGAAATAGAAATGTGAAATGTTGAAGCTAGGTTATAAAATTTGTAGAAAATATCAAAAGTAGATGTAATATTTGAAAATATGTAATAGTCATATAAGATTTCTCAGATTAATGTCAGAGCAGTTAAATATTGGTATTTTCAAGAAGATATGGAGTGTATGCAATGAATAAGAATGTTGTGAATAAATACTTGCTCATGTGATAATCAAAAACTGAGAAAAAGTCATATTATATTCAGTTTAGGTCAGTACAATATATTTTGTATGGTTTGGTTTTTGTTCATTTTTGTTAGGCTTCTGTAAATTGATATTCGGAAAATTTATTTTTCATCGTTAGTGGGTGCTTTTTTTGCTTCTTCCTAAAGAGTTAGCTTCATATATTTTAAACAGAGACTAAAGTATTGTTGTCATCATTTTAGACTCCTTTCATAGTTGGATGATTCTAAGTCTCGTATTTTCTGTCTCGTGATGTCAAAGAAATAATCAACATAAGCATAGCCAAACACACTGTAGTGGATAAACAAACAAAAACTTAATTATCTAAATTATTTTAATAACTAATTTGATATAAAGGTAGCTTGAGATTACACAGACAAGTATTAAACTTATATATATATATATAAATATATCTGTAAATTTAGTTTGACATAGTCATTTAATCTATTTTACTTTATTTTTGCCCCTTAAGTAGATATTTTTCTGAAATATGATATAATGTGTATCGATTAGATTGATATTTTTACAGTGATTTTATGTTTGGTTTAGATTGAAAATATTTTTGTTAACCAAGTACTTCCATTGTCATAGGAAATCTATTGTCCGCCAATAGAAGATAAATTGTTATTACCTCCCTTTGATGTTTAGATTAAAGTAAAGGACTACACAGTTGACTTCTTAAATCTTGCAAAAAGTAGAAAAAAATGTTACTTTCTTAGCCAGTAAATATTTATTTACCATTATCTTCTTGAAGTTATGACTCTTCCATATTTAGATGATTATCTCATTATTTTTGCAAGACTTTAAGAAAAACTGAAGAATGAAATCTTATTCAAGCTTGTAAGCATTAAAATTGTGCAAAAGTGATTAAGTGAATTAAGTACAAAAATGGCCTTTATAGATGGATACATTTGATTTATTTCCCATTAAAACATTGACCCAAATATTCTTCATGGATGAAGCCAAATGAAATAGGACTTTTGGTATTGGATAGCTGATTAGTAGTTTCAAAATTTTATATAAAATCACTGTAAATGTTAGTTATGATGTATTATACAGTGTTGATGGCATTTTAACATTTTTACTGGAATGAAGTTTTGTGTTCAATTAACCTATTAGTCTTTTTATTTTAACATTATTTTATTATTATTATTATTATTATTATTATTATTCATAAGATGTAGATGTCAATAGGAGCTTGTAGATTTCACTTGTGTGTGAGCATGTGTGATAATATTTTTGTATCATAGTGTGTGTTTTTAGCTTTGTTATTCAGAGTATGATCTCATAATTAATCATTAAGTTAGGCTTTTATCATTAGAAATGTTTTAATAGAGTCATTTGTTTAAGAATTGTTTTATGAAAATTGGTACTGTAATGTCATGATGGTGATATGTTTTAATGCTGAGTAATAGACAATTGAGAATGCAGTTTGGTATTTTGATACCAGATTTAATTTCTAAGTACTCGTGAGATTTTAGCTTTGTGAATGGATCAGACAAACAAATACTTATCTTTTATCAAAACAATCAATACATTGCGTATAAAAAGGGGAAAAAGTGTTTTAATAGTTGAGGGATAATAAAATAACTTATTTTAAGAGATTTGGTGTTGTCACCGAAATTAACTGTCATGTAATACCTGCAATTTTAGCGACTGCATTGCAAAGAGATGAATTTATTTAAATGAAAATCTAACTTACCAAACTTATTGAATTTGAAGAGCATGTAATTGTGTACCATTTTTAGAATCAATTTTTGAACCAATGACAATATGTATCTATAGTAATCATCAGTCATTATTTTACCACATAGTTTTGATGAGGCACACTCTGGTTGTCTTTCAAGATGGCTTTGATACATTCCATGTCTAGTGCTTTTTTGTATTGACCTTTTGGTGCCCCGGATTGAAAAATGTATTGAATGGCTACAGCTGGTCAACATATAGTTCACAATGGCTAAATTTAATATGAATAATAAAGTTTACTGACTTCTTTTGTACATGGATAATAATTGGGGTACATTAAATTTTCTGCTCATTAAACAGTTCCTTTTAGAAAAAGATTAAAATTTAATAATAGTTTGAATTTTAGAAAAAAAAATCTTGCAGACACTTGGACTTGAGGGAGACTGAATATAAGTTAGGTTCTGCAATATTGAAGATTTTTCTCAGATGTTTTTTAAGTAAATTAAGTGTTCTAATTACTTTCCAATATAGTTTTATTGGTTTTGAATTACATGTTTACTAGCTGTATTGTGTGCTATAATTTAAAACTGTTAATTTCTAGTTTAGTTCCGATTATAGGGGTTCAGATACTTTACAGTATTTATTTCCCAGAGTTCATAATAAGGGTTGTTTACAAGGGATTGTTCATTCTGATCTACAAATAAGAAAGAAGTTGTAGGATACTAGTGTGGACCCCTGCCACCAAAGGCAGCTAAGATATATTGTTGGATCTTTATATTGTTGACTTGTATTTGTATAAAAATGTTCTTTCAAAAGAAAAAGTTATCTTGTGGCAATCAACTTGCATGCACAAAAAAATAAAAAAATTCATGGTAAGAGTTTAGTTTAAGTATTTGTTAAAAGTTTCATAGTAAGCATAAATTGAGTAAATTTACTTAGATTTTAAAAATTGTTTTTGTTAATCGGAAATTTTGGAAAGCACAAGTCTTGAAATTAGTTAACTAAAATGTATTTCCAAAGTTTTGTTTGAATTTTTTTAAATACAAATAAATTTATCATTTCACAAGTTCACTGCCATACCCTTTTCACAGAGGCATTATCATTCTTAATATTGATGCATTTTGTATTTATCATTGATGAAACCCAGAGTGGAGCCAATATGGGAGCACATTTTTAATCATTAATTTAATCTTATTTTAATATTTTTAATGGTTTTATCTGTAATAATCGTCTAGTCAGTTTGTTTAAACGGTTTCACGCTACTTACTCCCCCTTTTATCATGTGATTGCCATATCTCATTGTACTCCCCTAACCACGTTACAGCGGGTATGTAGTTGATTGTCTCTTTGCCCACACTTGTGATCAGCATTATATAGATTTTATGCTTTATGTTTTGATCCCACACACAAGAGAAAAATTGGTCAGCCTAAGAAAAAGTCAATTTTTTATTTTTCAATGAATTGAATTAATTGGATATTAGTGATGTTTCTTTTGCATTTTATTTGTTAGAAATGTTGAATTTTCAATTTAGGTTAAAGTTAATTTGAAATTTATTTTAGAATTCTACCTATAGAATAAAGGAAACGATTTAAGTTTTTAAAAAAAAATGGATAGATTAAAAGAAAAAAAAAGGAAAAAATTTTTGGTTTAGTGATGGGAGAAATTAAATAAGGGGTAAGATAATTTTTAACCATATTTTCCTCTTGTAGCTCAAATGAATTGTATTGCCAACCTTTTCTCTGATTGTTGATATATACAGTTATATATTTGTAATTAAGTACCTAATTATTGTGTACTCCGTCATTAATCATTTTGTATTAATCGTGTGCAATATTTTCGACAAAGCGTAGTAATCACGTCGGTATGGGTTGCTAATACCAGCTTGTTTCCTTTGATATATCAGACAGTAGTAGTTACTCACATTTTGGGATCAATAGGAAATAAAATTTGTTTTCACTTGATTTGTGTCTTGTTCTTTTGCTCAGCAGGAAGTTGTTAATTTTAGAAGTAAACATGTTTCATTTTGATGAAATTTTTCTCACTTTTGTCTGAGATTTGCTGTATTAAGGAGATAAAACAAAAACTTGACACCTGAGACAGAATACTATGTCTGGTAAGATGTGTTGTGTACTTGCAGACTGTTATCTTGTGAGCTAGCAGATTAAAAATCTTGCATTCTTCTACATTTTCAATGATGTGTACATGTTGATTTCCCACTGAAAGCTAACTGTCTCCCTTCCATCAATGCTTTCTTAGAGGTCAATGTCATATTGAGACACAAAGACTTGACACACATGTTAGATCATATTAGGTAACTGCCAGAGTGGTCTCATGATAGCTCAATCGCATTGAGTATGGGAGTTCACATGTTGATTCCTGGCAGGGTCAAACCAAAGACTGGATAATTGGTATTTGCTTTTTCTTCACAAACCACATCAGCAAAGACTGGTCAGCTCCTAGTCAGAATAAAATGTCCTTGTAGGGTGATATGTCTTTCTGGGGACTTAAGTTGTGAACTAGCACATTAAAAATCTGTCACAGAATTTTGGTCTAGTACAGAGTATGGTTAATATTCATATAGCATTAACATAATCTCGTCTGGATATACATGTAATGTTTGTCACTGGACGTTAAACACCAATTTACCAATCAAGACAACGAAGTTTACTAACCCCTGTGAAATCTGTCTTGTTGTCTGTGTACAAGAGATGGTCATATTCAGTAGTAAAGCATCATACGAATTAACTGGTACATGTATTGGCTACCTGAATCATCAGTATATGTAAATTTTCTAACTGCCCGCAATACATGATGGAAATGTGACCAGTCGACTTTGCTTCTTTGTTATTTTTTGTCTATCAAAGTTAGTATTGTAAACAAAATAACATAGTTCCCTAACAGACCAATATTATGCTATTAAAATTAGATGTTTAGATTCAGGATTGACAAAACATACTCTAGCTAGTATTGGCTGTGAGGAGTATATATAAATAAAAGGAGATTTCAGTCATATGACGATGAGACAGAAATAACCAAAATATACATCTAGAGGTCAATCGTAGATCAGAGTCTTTACAATATGTCAAGTTCTTAGTCATCACGAGTTTAAAAATTGATGAACATGTGAATAAACGATACAGAAAGGCAAAGAACTGCCATCAATGCCTAATTCAATTTTAAAATAATTTAAAAACGAAACAATATGGCAATATCTCATATGTGTCTTCCTGGTATATGGCCTTCAGTGGTCACAGGCGACAAGAATTAATTTTCAGAAACATGTCTGTTCAATGATAGGATTATTATACGACCGCAAACAAATTTTGCGGTCGTATATTGGTATGACGTTGGTGTCGTTGTCGTCCAAGACACATTGATTTTCGCACTCTAACTTTAGTTTAAGTGAATGGATCTTTATGAAATTTTACCATAAGGTTCAATACCACAAAAGGAAGGTTGGGATTGATTTTGGGGGTTATGGTACCAACAGTTAAGGAATTAGGGGCCAAAAATAAGCATTTTTGTAACTTCCAGACATAACTTGTGTGTTAGTGTATGGGTCTCTCTGACATTGTACCACAAGGTTCCATATCACAAAGGGAATGCTGGGATTGATATTGGGGGTAATTGCCTCCAAATTTTAGGAATTAGGGGCCAAAAACAAGCATTTTTATACGACTGCAAAATAATTTTGTGGTCGTATATTGGTATGACGTTGGCGTCGTCGTCGTCGTCCGAAGACGCATTGGTTTTCGCACTCTAACTTTAGTTTAAGTGAATGGATCTCTATGAAATTTTACCATAAGGTTCAATATCACAAAAGGAAGGTTGGGATTGATTTTGGGGGTTATGGTACCAACAGTTAAGGAATTAAGGGCCAAAAAGGGGCCAAAAATAAGCATTTTTGTAACTTCCAGACATAACTTGTGTGTTAGTGTATGGATCTCTCTGACTTTGTACCACAAGGTTCCATATCACAAAGGGAATGCTGGGATTGATTTTGGGGTAATTGCCTCAAAATTTTAGGAATTAGGAGCCAAAAGGGACAAAAACAAGCATTTTTCTAGTTTCATGACAATAACTTGTGTGTAAGTGTATGGATCTTTCTGAAATTGTACTACAAGGTTCCATATCACAAAGGAAAGCATGAATTGAGTTTGGGGTAATTGCCTGAAACGTTTAGGAATTAGGGGCCAAAAATAAGCATTTTTCTAGTTTCCAGACAATAACTTGTGTTCAAGTGTATGGATCTCTGAAATTGTACTGCAAGGTACCATACCTCAAAGGGAAGGCTGGGATTGAGTTTGGGGGTGATGAATCATAAGGGGTTCAAAAATTAGGGGAGGGATTGAGTTTGGGGTTTTTTTTCCTTTTTTTTTTTTTTTCTTTAAAATTTTCCATTTTAAGTTGGTTATTTCTGATTTATATTTAAAAGCAAATAATAATGATATGGCAGGAGATACACACCAAACAGGATGTGTAAATTATTATATAATAAGTATTGTGCAATAGCAAGAAATTTTCAATTGCACAGTATTGCGCAATAGCAAGAAATCTTCAATTGCACAGTATTGTGCAATAGCAAGAAATATCCAATAGCACAATATTGCGCAATAGCAAGAAATTGTCAATTGTACAGTATTGCGCAATAGCAAGAAATATTCAATTGCACAGTATTGCGAATTGCAAGAAATATTCAATTACACAGTATTGTGCAAAAGAAGATACTTTGTATAAATTGCTTTTTCTTGACCAATTTCAATGGGGTTTTATTCTTGAACTCTTGGGGTTCTTTAATATGCTGAATCTAACCGTGTATTAAGTTTTTGGATTTTGGGCCTGCTTTTAAATTGGTCCACATTGAGGTCCAAAGGGTCCAAAATTAAAATTTGTTTGATTTCATCAAAATTAAATTATTGGGGTTCTTTGATATGCCGAATCTAACCATGTATTTAGATTCTTAATTTTGGTCCCGTTTTCAAATTGGTCTACATTAAGGTCCAAAGGGTCCAAAATTAAACTTAGTTTGATTTTAACAAAATTGAATTCTTAGGGTTCTTTGATATGCTGAATCTAAACATGTATTTAGATTTTGATTATGGGCCCAGTTTTCAAGTTGGTCCAAATCGGGTCCAAAATTAAACTTTGTTTGATTTCAACAAAATTGAATATATGGGGTTCTTTGATATGCTGAATCTAACCATGTATTTAGATTTTTGATTTTGGGTCCCGTTATCAACTTTGTCCACATTGAAGTCAAAAGGGTCCAAAATTAAACTTTGTTTGATTTCATCAAAATTAAATTATTGGGGTTCTTTGATATGCCGAATCTAACTGTATTTAGATTCTTAATTTTTGGTCCCGTTTTCAAATTGGTCTACATTAGGGTCCAAAGGGTCCAAAATTAAACTTAGTTTGATTTTAACAAAATTGAAATTCTTAGGGTTCTTTGATATGCTGAATCTAAACATGTATTTAGATTTTGATTATGGGCCCAGTTTTCAAGTTGGTCCAAATCGGGTCCAAAATTAAACTTTGTTTGATTTCAACAAAATTGAATATATGGGGTTCTTTGATATGCTGAATCTAACCATGTATTTAGATTTTGATTTTTGGGCCCTGTTATCAACTTTGTTCACATTGAGGTCAAAAGGGTCCAAAATTAAACTTTGTTTGATTTCATCAAAATTGAACTCTTGGGGTTCTTTGATATGCTGAATCTAACCATGTATTTAGATTTTGGATATTGGACGATAATAGGTGAATGTCCAATTTAAAATTTTAAGTTCTTAGACCACATTCATTCTGTGTCAGAAACCTATGCTGTATCAAATATTTAATCACAATCCAAATTCAGAGCTGTACAAGCTTGAATGTTGTGTCCATACTTGCCCCAACTATTCAGGGTTCGACCTCTGCGGTCGTATCAAGCTGCCTCATGGAGCATTTTATTCTAGTTTCATGACAATAACTTGTGTGTTAGTGTATGGATCTTTCTGAAATTGTACCACAAGGTTCCATATCACAAAGGAATGCTGGAATTGAGTTTGGGGTAATTGCCTCAAAATTTTAGGAATTAGGGCCAAAATAAGCATTTTTCTAGTTTCCAGACAATAACTTGTGTTCAAGTGTATGGATCTCTCTGAAATTGTACTGCAAGGTACCATACCACAAAGGGAAGGCTGTTATTGATTTTTGGGGTAATTGCCTCAAAATTTTAGGAATTCAAATTGGTCTACATTAAGGTCCAAAGGGTCCAAAATTAAACTTAGTTTGATTTTAACAAAATTGAATTCTTAGGTTCTTTGATATGCTGAATCTAAACATGTATTTAGATTTTGATTATGGGCCCAGTTTTCAAGTTGGTCCAAATCGGGTCCAAAATTAAACTTTGTTTGATTTCAACAAAATTGAATATATGGGGTTCTTTGATAGCTGAATCTAACCATGTATTTAGATTTTTGATTTTGGGTCCCGTTATCAACTTTGTCCACATTGAATCAAAAGGGTCCAAAATTAAACTTTGTTTGATTTCATCAAAATTAAATTATTGGGGTTCTTTGATATGCCGAATCTAACCGTATTTAGATTCTTAATTTTGGTCCCGTTTTCAAATTGGTCTACATTAGGGTCCAAAGGGTCCAAAATTAAACTTAGTTTGATTTTAACAAAATTGAATTTTAGGGTTCTTTGATATGCTGAATCTAAACATGTATTTAGATTTTGGGGGCCAAAAGGGCAAAAAACAAGTATTTTTCTAGTTTCAGGACAATAACTTGTGTGTAAGTGTATGGATCTTTATGAAATTGTACTACAAGGTTCCATATTACAAAGGGAAAGCTGGGTTTGAGTTTGGGGGTAATTGCCCTAAACATTTAGGAATTTGGGGCCAAAAAACAAGCATTTTACTAGTTTCCAGACAATAACTTGTGTTCAAGTGTACAGATCTCTGAAATTGTACTGCAAGGTACCATACCACAAAGGGAAGGCTGGGATTGAGTTTGGGGGTGATGAACATAAGGGGGTTCAAAAAATTTGAGGGAGGATTTTTTTTTCATTTTTTTTCTTTAAAATTTTCCATTTTAAATTGGTTATTTCTGATTTATATATAAAAGCAAATAATAATTATATGGTTTGAATAGGTAAATTAAAAAATTTTAAGTTCTTAGACCACATTCATTCTGTGTCAGAAACCTATGCTGTGTCAAATATTTAATCACAATCCAAATTCAGTGCTGTATCAAGCTTGAATGTTGTGTCCATATTTGCCCCAACTGTTCAGGGTTCGACCTCTGCGGTCGTATCAAGCTGCGGCCAGCGAAGCATTTTATATAGTATTTGTTTTGAGGAGTTAATATATATATATATATGTTTATTATACAACCGCAAAAAATTTGCATATATTGGTATCACGTTGTCGTCGTCGTCAGCGTCGTCCAAAGACATCTGGTTTCCGGACAATAACTTTAGTATAAGTAAATAGAAATCTATGAAAAAACAAAAGGTTTATAACCACAAAAGGAAGATTGGGGAGAGGTATAATTCGCAACAGCATAGTGTATTGCACAAAAGCAAAAAAATGAATATAAGTTCAAATCATATAACCAATTCTAAGTTCTTTGACTACAGTTATTCTGTGTCAGAAACCTATTATGTGTCAAATATTTAATTACAATCCAAATTCAGACCTGTATCAAGCGCGAACATTGTGTCCATTTTTGCCCAAACTTTTCAGGGTTGGACCTCTGTGGTCGTATCCAGCTGCGCTCGGCGAAGCAATTTATTCATATATCATTTAGCCATTTAGAAAGATGTCTAGTCGACCAGGCTATGTATCGGTCATGAATATAAACTTATCATAGATATGTACGCCAGACGTGCGTTCCATCTACAAAAGTCTCGTCAGTGACGCTCGAATCAAAAAAGTTAAAAAGGCCAAATAAAGTACGAAGTTGAAGAGCATTGAGGAACCAAAATTCCGAATGGTGTTGCCAAATACATATAAGGTAATCTATTTCTGGGGTAGAAAATTCTAAAATTTTTAAACAGTCAATCTATAATTATGACCATAGCAATGATAATTCCTGTCAACACAGAAGTGCTGACTACAAGGCTGGTGATACCCTCCTGGAGGAAACCATCATTGGAAAGAATTTAGAGAAAATACTGTTAAATCAGGTGAGGTAAACTCTTGACCTATTTTTCAATTAAAAATTTTTGGTACAGAAAATATCTGCAATTAAAAGAATTTAAAGATAGACAAGCACTGTGCAAGATCAGAATAAGTGCACATCCCTAAAAGTAGAGACAGATAGATATGCTAAAACCTATATAGATAAATCACAAAGATTATGTAAAAATGCACCTTAGATAAAGTTGAAGACGAAGAACATTTTATATGTCAGTGTCCCTTTATAACTTTTTAAAAAAGAATTTTATGATAATATTTTAATAGGTTGTAAAAATTTTGAAAAGTTAAGCACAAGTGCTCAAATTTAATTGGCTTTTTATTCAAGAAAACCTAGAGGTATTGAAAAATATTGCTATTTATATTAATAAATGTTTGGAACTGAGAAAACTATCAATATAGTATAGATATTGTTTTATTTAAGACGTTGAGAATATTTGCCTGTTAATAATAGATATATTGTTATGCCTTTTTTTTTTTATATGTATGGCTCTGATCTGGCTGTGGTTTAACATCTCAGAATTGAAATAGTTAAATTCATATTTATGATTTATGTCAACATTATTGTAACAATTATAAAAATCATTGTAATAAATTACTTTGCTCTTCATGGGCCCTTTAATTGGAATAAAATATCTTAACTTATCTTATCTTATATGCTGCAGTTGACAGGGTAAGTTTTCAACATGAGGTAAGATTAGGTCAAACACGGTATGTGGATTGAGAAGTGTAAACATGTCCGAATGACGTGTATTATGACATTGACCTCAATTTCGTGCTCCAGTATTATAAAGGTTGTTTTTCAGGGTGAGGTCTGGGTTTTTACACATTGAAGATGTGAGCCTCATTGTTTGTTTACATTTTGAGTTTTCGCAAAATTTATATTCAGCAACATACTCGATAGATGCTGCTATTCTGTGTTATTAAATCGATCCTCTTATAGTTTCAACACAGAACATATTCCATCTATTTAGAATCTTTTTATAAACATTTAAATTTTTAACATCATTTTGATACTTTTAAGATAGGCTATTCTGTTCAAACATAGACTGCGGTACATTGGCTTTCCTTGAGGAAGAGTGCAAAGTCAAATAATATATATATATATATATAAACAATTCAGAAAAACATTAAGAAAGAACACATGACAATTTCAAGTGAGTGTAAACGGAACATTTTGATATATAGTCGATGGAAATGAGATATAAATTTAAAATTCGATATTTCTATCTTTGATATAAGACAACTTGTGATCTCATGCTCATTTGATTTTTCTGAATTAATTGATTTTATTTAAATGTCCACCTAGTTGCATATAATCAGTGTGAGTTACTCACCTTACACTGCGCTACTTTTACAAAATGTTGTATAACCGTGCACTTTGGTCTATCACAAGCTGTATAACGCTTCTGTCTATCCGAACAAACATAAAAGTATCTTAGTTTCCACATTTAAGTTATTACTTTCATGATCCGACTTCATTTTTGCATGCGAGTCTAGATTGAAGCAATAACAAGTAAAAATGGAAAGACCGTTGCCAGTTAAAACTCAGTGAATACGTTTATAGCAATTGTCAACCATAATGAACCGTATGTTGACCTCTAGATACATCTATGATCTTTTGTTGATGTGGGATTTGTGTTCCAGCCACACTATGCTTTTATTTAAATTAGGCTTAATTTAGGTTTCACTCGCTCCGTTTTGAGAAGTATTGTATCTTTGCTTTCATTAGGCTTGATATATTTATATTTTCTCTTATACATGTACAATGTTTTTTCCAGAATGTAACTTATGAACCGCAAAATAGATAGTTTTGTTTAGAAGATTATTATATTTACTAGCGCCATAGGACAAATCTATAAGAAGACGCATGCAAATCTATACCCGGAGTGTCCATATCATTCAATATGTAAAACTCTTCTAAATTGATCATAGTATAGATATCTCTTTGTAAGTTTCCACCAACAGTGGCATCGACCCAGTAGTTGTAAATTGACTCATAGCCTAAGATAACAGGATTAAAATTGTGTACGCCAGACGCGTGTTTCGTCTACAAAAGAGTCATCAGTGACGCTCGAATCGAACAAGTTAAAAAGGCCACATAAAGTATGAACACATGACCCCATTTCACTCCCAATTGGTCAGGATAAGATTTTATAATGAGGTATGTTCCGTAGTAACTATACATGATGATGTTTGATTGATTGATGATTGCTTTACGCCGCATCAGCACAAAGAGACTATATCGCGGCGATACATGATGATGAAGGGACAACAACATTTAGTTGTGAGAAGTCCGTCTAACGTATGTTACATATATGATAATTCCTGTCAACACAGAAGTGCTGACTACAAGGCTGGTGATACCCTGCTGGAGGAAACCTCCACCAACAGTGGCATCGACCCAGTAGTTGTACACAGTGTAAAGATGAGCTATACAAGAAATCTATGAAAGCTTGTTTTGGATTACAACAATGCCTAGCATCATCAAATCCTAGTGTCGCAACTTTAATGCACCTTTATGACCATACAATTAAACCTATTTTAATGTATGGCAGTGAAATATGGGGAATGTTTTCAACCACTTCAGTGGCATGTAAGAAGAATAACGATTATATTTTAGAAAAGGTTTATTCAAAAGACATATCTGAAAAGTCGCACACAAAATTCATGAAGTATATTCTTGGGGTTAACAGAAAAGCAAGTAATTTTGCTGTTATGTCTGAATTAGGAAGATTTCCTGTATATTTTTCAATTTTATTGGCAATGTTAAAATATGCTCATAGGTTAGAGAACACAAAGGATGGTTTATTATATGATGCATATATTTGTAATAAAAAGTTACATGCAAACAATATCACTACATGGTTTTCTAGTATTGACTATTTAATGACAGAACTAGACTTGCCAAACTTAAATGTAAGTGTTGGCCGTTTATGTACTATAGTTAAGAATAAATTATGTACAAGTTTTCATAATCATTGGAAAGAATTTAGAGAAAATACTGTTAAATCAGGTAGAGGTAAACTCTTGACCTATTTTTCAATTAAAAATTTTTGGTACAGAAAAATATCTGCAATTAAAAGAATTTAAAGATAGACAAGCACTGTGCAAGATCAGAATAAGTGCACATCCCTAAAAGTAGAGACAGATAGATATGCTAAAACCTATATAGATAAATCACAAAGATTATGTAAAAATGCACCTTAGATAAAGTTGAAGACGAAGAACATTTTATATGTCAGTGTCCCTTTATAACTTTTTAAAAAAGAATTTTATGATAATATTTTAATAGGTTGTAAAAATTTTGAAAAGTTAAGCACAAGTGCCAAATTTAATTGGCTTTTATTCAAGAAAACCTAGAGGTATTGAAAAATATTGCTATTTATATTAATAAATGTTTGGAACTGAGAAAACTATCAATATAGTATAGATATTGTTTTATTTAAGACGTTGAGAATATTTGCCTGTTAATAATAGATATATTGTTATGCCTTTTTTTTTTATGTGTATGGCTCTGATCTGGCTGTGGTTTAACATCTCAGAATTGAAATAGTTAAATTCATATTTATGATTTATGTCAACATTATTGTAACAATTATAAAAATCATTGTAATAAATTACTTTGCTCTTCATGGGCCCTTTAATTGGAATAAAAATATCTTATCTTATCTTATCTTATATGCTGCAGTTGACAGGGTAAGTTTTAAACATGAGGTAAGTATAGGTCAAACACGGTATGTGGATTGAGAAGTGTAAACATGTCCGAATGACGTGTATTATGACATTGACCTCAATTTCGTGCTCCAGTATTATAAAGGTTGTTTTTCAGGGTGAGGTCTGGGTTTTTTTACACATTGAAGATGTGAGCCTCATTTTGTTTACACATTTTGAGTTTTCGCAAAAATTTATATTCAGCAACATACTCGATGGATGCTGCTATTCTGTGTTATTAAATCGATCCTCTTATAGTTTCAACACAGAACATATTCCATCTATTTAGAATCTTTTTATAAACATTTAAATTTTTAACATCATTTTGATACTTTTAAGATAGGCTATTCTGTTCAAACATAGACTGCGGTACATTGGCTTTCCTTGAGGAAGAGTGCAAAGTCAAATAATATATATATATATATATAAACAATTCAGAAAAACATTAAGAAAGAACACATGACAATTTCAAGTGAGTGTAAACGGAACATTTTGATATATAGTCGATGGAAATTAGATATAAATTTTAAATTCGATATTTCTATCTTTGATATAAGACGCTTGTGATCTCATGCTCATTTGATTTTTCTGAATTAATTGATTTTATTTAAATGTCCACCTAGTTGCATATAATCAGTGTGAGTTACTCACCTTACACTGCGCTACTTTTACAAAATGTTGTATAACCGTGCACTTTGGTCTATCACAAGCTGTATAACGCTTCTGTCTATCCGAACAAACATAAAAGTATCTTAGTTTCCACATTTAAGTTATTACTTTCATGATCCGACTTCATTTTTGCATGCGAGTCTAGATTGAAGCAATAACAAGTAAAAATGGAAAGACCGTTGCCAGTTAAAACTCAGTGAATACGTTTATAGCAATTGTCAACCATAATGAACCGTATGTTGACCTCTAGATACCTCTATGATCTTTTGTTGGGGTGTCATTTAGTTTCCACACTTATGCTTTTATTTAAATTAGGCTTAATTTAGGTTTCACTCGCTCCGTTTTGAGAGGTATTGTATCTTTTGCTTTCATTAGGCTTGATATATTTATATTTTTCTCTTATACATGTACAATGTTTTTTTCCAGAATGTAACTTATGAACCGCAAAAATAGATAGTTTTGTTTAGAAGATTATTATATTTACTAGCGCCATAGGACAAATCTATAAGAAGACGCATGCAAATCTATACCCGGAGTGTCCATATCATTCAATATGTAAAACTCTTCTAAATTGATCATAGTATAGATATCTCTTTGTAAGTTACTGTGTTGTTTAGTTGCTGCCTCTAATGAGCGACGTTGTGAATTAATTCACAAGATACTACAGAAGATCTGCTTTCACGCCAAATTCTTTAGAGATGACAAAAAATTGAGAAAAACAACCATTGACAATGATATGCACATTAGCACGTATGAGGTCGATACGAGGATATATCGACCTGAAAGAAGTATATTGACTGATGACGAAATACGAGGTCGATATACTTCTTTAGGTCGATGTATCCTCGTATCTACCTCATAAAAATGCCACATTTGTTATATTATTATTACCGCTAAGAAGTGCACCAATTCATTTGATTGGTTGCTTCGATTGTGTCAGATATTTTAAAAATAACCGTGCAATGTCACTTTTCTATCCGCTGTTTTCAGTCTACATTTGAAAATATAGTTGAACATGTGACTCTTTCTAAACGAGTCAAATTAGTTAGAATATACACAATAATAATTGGTTGTAAGTTATTGGTCTAGATAGAATATGCGAGATTAATATTGTTTTTATCATTTTGACGTCCTTTGATACTAAAGATTTCAGTAAGTTTCATATCGGGAGTTTTTTAATGTAAAAAAGAGACAGAAGATACCAAGACGACAATGTCATGGCAAAACATCAAACGAAAAATGACGAAAAGACAAACAAACGTCTTCTAAATACTATACAGAAAACTAAAAACTGAGCAACACGAACCCTACCAAAACCTAATCTCAGGTGCTCCGGCAGGGTTTTTAAACGATGACTACTTCAATGATCTTGTAGAAAGTAACCTTTCAAATTGATTTTTGTTCACCAATTTTGACAGTTTTCATACTGGTTTAAAGTTTTACTGACCATAGGGCATTTCATACCGCTTTGATGCAAACAGAATCTACACGAGCCAAAGAAATAAAGACATGCGTTTCGTTAAAGTTAGGACAACAATTTTATAAACAATAAACTATATAGATTAGTTCCATGGTTTTGTTTAACGTTTATTGAAATAAAAATAACTGAAAACCGGGAAACAACACCTATGGACAGATTTCACAATATACCAAATCTCTAATTTGTATGAAAAAATACCAATCTTTTGATATAATAATTCAGATAAAATTGCATTTTATGTAAGAAAAATTGCATTATATGAAAGAAAGAGTCATTGAAATTTCCAAAGAAATTTATATTGTGGAAACAAGACGCTTGCTACCATTTTATGTTATGAGAGAGCCATCCATGTGCAATTGTCATTTGTCATTTCGGGGCCTTTTATAGCTGACTATGCGGTGTGGGCTTTGCTCATTGTTGAAGGCCGTACGGTGACCTATAGTTGTTAATTTCTGTGTCATTTGGTCTCATGTGGAGAGTTGTCTCATTGGCAATCATACCACATCTTCTTTTTTATATTGACTATAACTTGGATAAAACGATAGTTATAAAACAGGAGCACACTATCGTTAGTTATTATATCGATTCTTTATCACTGCATGTTTAGAAGGAAATGCGGATACAAAGTATGGACGGACGGACGCACAAACTACTTGACCAACGGGTACTTCGATTACTGCATACCCCTACATTAGGAAGCGAATATATAATATATAAGTGTACATTCAAGACAAGCTTTGATTCATATGCCACATAAATACATGATCGGATTATTGTATAGCCATTATTTTTAAACTTCTCAGAAGTTAATAAGAAGTCTGTTTTCCGGAGTTTGTCATTAATACTTGACATTTTAGATTGGATTTCTTATTCCCACGTGGACAAAGATTTAAACCAAATAGAAATGACTTTTTCACATGGAAACACAAATCTGTTTTTAGTATGTAGGAAAATTATATAAAGCATGCAATAAGTATGAGAGAAATAATCGGGTTTAAACATGTTAAACATCATCTACAGTTTTTGCATGATCAGAATCATACATTTCTATCAAATGCATGGGTAGACTGTTTTGTGAGGAAGCTTGTTAAATTCTCCATGTACCGAGTTTCTAATTTGCACATTTATTACATGCTATTATTTCATCACGTTCAGAATAACAAGGTGCTCATTGTGTAGACTGACCATCTTAAAACATGACTACTGCTATGTTTTACAGCTTTTTTTTTTTTTATTGATTTGAACAGGGCCTTTCCAGTTTTTAGTACTGAAACTTGAGCGAAACCGTTCAGTTAACATTTGTGGGATTGATTCAAGATAATATAAGAGACAGAATCTTCAGCTGAAATATTCTACCCAAGACTTACATCAGATTATTTTACTATTCATTGGGCATTACGAAAAAAATAGCGGGTTATTTGTTTTAGCCTTTTGTATTACGTATGCCTTCATACAAGCATGGTTTTGTCTCGCCTGTGATGAAGGTCGCAGAATGAGAGACATAGAGATTACTATCTGTTGGCGGCTGAAGGTATAAGACCTTAATGCTTCATACCTTATATGAAGATGCCATATGTTTCGAAGCTTCCGTCTGTCATATGCCCATTCCCCTTGACCTCATTTCATGATCAACGACTGCTTGAAAAAAATGTCATGTGAATACTCTCAATAGGATAACTATATTTGATATATAGAATCTTGCAAGGTCTACATGACCGTCAGACAGGATTTACTTAACCTCGACCTCATTTCATGAATCAGTGACCAAGGTTAAGCTTTACTGGTCAATTCCGTATCCCAGATACTATAAGCAATATTGATCAATGTTAAGATTTCATGGTTTTATCTGATACTCAGGGGGGTGTATTTAGGGGGGAGACAGGGTGCCCGGGCCAAACATTTTCATGGTTCATTGGTCAAGGATAAGTTTTCATAATTAAGATTTTTCAAATGCTATAATTATGCAATAGGTCAATTACATTTGGTGCATGGAATTATTACCTGGTGTACCTGTTGTCTCACAGTGTTCATCTTACCTTAACCTAATTTGTATTCACGGTTCATTGGTCAATGTTCATATTTCGTGTTTATGTTTGTTTGTCAGATGCTATTCGCAATAGTTGTACTATATTTAGTGTATGGTATGATTGCATGGTGAACATGTCTCTATGGTGGGTTCCTCGGACCTTTATATTATTTACATGTTAAGTTTATGACGTGATACTTGTAGTAAAATCTTCATAAAACAGACTTGAAACATAAGTTTAATCATGATAAATAAAGCAGGCAAGACATTTCAGCGTGTGCACTCTCGTCTCTCATATGTGAGTGCTGAGACTATAGTAGTCTCAGGTGAGTGGTATTCTTTAACGATTTCAACTATATGATGGACCTTCTGTCCAACTTTGAAATGTATCATTTGGACAAAAACAATTCTCTCCGTAATATAGTCCATGTGTGCTGACGTGGCAAAAAATCACTACCAATCCATCAAACTTGAAAACTTGACAAAAATACTGCGCAAATATTACAGATCATTACAGCAGGTTAAAAACACTGACCTTGACCTTTTTTTAATTTCTCAGTAAATGAGTTTCCAACTCTTTGAAAGATCACGGATTTTTCAAGATTCTTTATTTAAACTTTTGAATGTATCTGCAACAATTTGAAGACCTCTGAATCAGCTTACATACCTTTAACATGACAGCACTATCTATAACCATAATGATATGTCTTGCATGTTTACTGGAATACTTTTACACAGACTCGACACAAGTTGCAAATGGATTCCAACTAATTTACCGACAAGCTTCATCAAAATGCTACAACTGTTATGATCCTAGCCCACCGCATATTTGCACTGAGACCTTAGCTTATTCTATTATCACATACCAGTTCTAGGTGTCTGTTTAGCTTGCACAGTACCTGTATATAGGTGTTAAGATCCACAACAGAAGTCACTGTCTCTTTAATAATATATTGACCTCTGGTACTCAGTACCCCTTCCCTTGGCAACCGAAATACTAATGGATCCTTCAAATTTATCGGAAATGTACTTCTAAATTGATATGATTATATAAAAATTCCCAAGTCAGTCTGGAAACAGTTTTCCATAAAGTTCCTTAAAATCTCTTGCTCCAATTCTCATTCTGTTTTGATATCTGTGAACATTTATTCTCCAAGGCCACACTGTTGTGTGATTTGCAAAACCCCAACAGATAGACTTCTTTGCAGACTCCTTAAATGTTTCTTGTAGCTTGAATTTTTTGTTATTTATATTGAATCCCTAATTATCTCTTCCAGACAGAACATAAAGTATTGAATTTCTATTCTCTGTTTGTATTTGGGCACATTTAACGTGAGCTTTCCATAAGATCATGTTCTATTGTACTTTCAATAACGTCATGCCAACAACTGGTTTTTAAATAAATGTGTTTAGTTCCAATGCAAAGACCCTATAAGAGAATGGACAAAAATCCAAAATTAATTATTGCGATTTCAGGAAAATGTGCATTAAGATATGGATCAGATATCAGAATGCGAGTTCTTATTATTGCAATACTCACCCAGTTGCATTATTCGTATTAATAAAAACCTCGCAATAATTTCTGAATTTATAGTAGTTGTTTCATTGCTATCAGAAGATAGTTGTCATCTTTGCTAATAAGTAGATATTTATCAGAACATTGTCTTGTGAGTACCTGCTGATTTCAATCCCAAGTCTTGAGTATCTTTTGGATATTCCGAATTTGTTTTTATGTTGTTGTTTTCTTTTCACCTGGGGACATATAAAAATAAGTGTACTTCGATCAGATTTATTTTCAAACTCTAAAAATAACATTTGAACATTTAACTGTTCATCCATTACTAACGAAAAATAAATTTTCAAAATGCTAACATTCTGTGGAAGTTCATACAGAATATCTAACTTAAAATAAATTCTGATTATAATACATTTATACTTTCATTGAGCTTATTCTGTGAACTAAAATATTTTTATTGGCTTTTTAAAACATATATTTCAGGTACATACAACAAATTCTTGAAGAAAAGAAGGAAACTTTTTCTCTTTTTAACTTGGGCTGTGGCAAATATCAATATTTGGATTGACTTTTTCTAAATATAAGTTAAAAATAGAAAATATCTGGTTTTTATTTTTAAATAACCAAATTTTATTCAAAACTATATGAAAAATAATTTAACTATTTGAAATTGATTTAAACTGTAAGTTAAAACAAAAACAATAGCTAAATTCAAATAATTTCAAAATTTGCCCAAATATTAGTCTCCAGTATTTGTTTCTATAATAGTTTTGTTCCAATTCAGAATATACTTCAGTATAACTATATAGTTTTATTGAAAATTCATTCCAAAATTCACTGAATCAGTTATACCATACAAATAATTTGTGCATTATGATGAAACAAGTCCTTGTATGAACTGTTATTCTAAAAGCTCCTTAGATGAAGTAGTATTTCAAAACAATCTTATCATTGAGAATTTTCATAGAAGTTACAGTCACACTGAACAAAACACATCCATTGATAAACAGTAATAATTTGGTACAGATTTTGGCAGGTACCAGATTGAAATGCTATTAATATGGTTTTCATGCTTAAATTTAATTTTCAATAGAACATTATTACAATTTGATAATTACTTTGAAATCTTATTTGTTCTTCAGATAGACTATCTATCATTAAATTCTAACATTAAAAATGGTTAAGTTTAAATTTCTTTTTAAATTAATTAAAAAATTCAATATGAAAAATCAATGCATTTTATAAATTTTGAGAGTGAAATTTCAATATTTCATAAATATGATTTCTACACACTTGTGAAATATATAAGTACTAAATATAATTCAACATTTGAATGTCCTAGATAGACGTTATTCTTGTCAAAAATAATATCACCTGTATACTTTAATCTCACTATGGTTGGTACAAAGAGGCCATACAGGGGGAAATCCACTATTTAGCTAGACCGATTTTAACAATGATCGAAAGTAGTGCTAAAATAATCCATAAATGCTAGTATTTTGTACCACACCAATTCAACAACCATCTTATTGTCTCTCAATTGGCAAAGGAGGATAAAAATAAAGTAGTTACTACTTTTATTTTTATTTTGCATACAGAACCTGGGAATCTTGTCTTTCGACATAGACTCATTAAATTAGTACACTGGACATTTTAAGAGACTTTAGATGTAATATGGTCATGTTTTGACAGCAATATTTGAAATTCAATTATTTTTCTTATTTGGTAATGAATCCATTATAAAAGTTAATTTTATTGTAAAGTACTAAATGTTATATATGAGCATAATCACAATACTGGGAAAATTCAGGGTTTTTGGAGAAGTTTTTGAAAATTTGCATAAATAACATTACACTAAACTTGATGCCTATTTAGTGGAGTGCCTCCTACAAATTTCCATGTAATTATGTAGCTGCAAGAGACTCTTGCAGGATCTGTATAATTCATTATTTTATTAGACAGAATTAGATTTAAGTCTCCAATATTCATTTATATTTATTTTTGTGAATTTTAACTGATCGATAAAATATGAATGACCCTAAAAATTTTAAATGAACTTATATTCATAGATAAGATTTTATTTGATATTTTACCATTTTGCTCTCGTGTGTAAATGACATCTTTTAACTTTATATATCACAATTCTTACTAATTACATTGATACAAAACCCACTGAGACAGATATATAAATAAACAAAGTATTTATCAATGAACTTAACGGAAAACTATTAAAATTGCTAATCATTATCACAGATACTTTGTAACAATAAACATATAGAAAATTATAAAATAAATTAATAATTACAATGATTTATGTATATTTAAACCTAGCGCAGACAGCAATAAACATCATGTGAAAAAATATTAAGCAAGCATCATACGTCTACAGTTTTCAAAACTAGCTAAAGAAGTCTACGTTTAACAGATATACTACAAACATTAACGACAACAGAAGCCAGTACCTTTGTTTTAGAAACCTTAAGACCAATATCTATTAAAGAGCTATAATTTAAATTCAGTGAATATAGAAAAAAATTTGTATTACATGAAATAATACAATATGGATATCTTAAGAACACTGTTATGAAACCCCAAACCAATGTATTATAATTTATAGAAATATAGAATATTTAAATGCATCAATATCATACTATGGATTCATTTATTTTCTTGGGTACCAGTTCACCATTTCAGAATCTAATGCATTCTGGGTAATATTTAAAAAGCAAACACCAAAACGTTTTGATTGGTTTGAAACGTACTCAACAATGGAAATTCAACCAATGACATAACATTACTTTCATTTTGGTGTACGAACAATGAGATTATCCATAGTCCTTTAGATTCTGAAAAGGCGAATTTTTGTAGATTGTGGAAAGATCATATTTTAGTGGATACTTGATTTCGTGGTTTTGCCAAAGTTTGTTATTAACTAGTACAAGCTTATAGACTATATGTGTACTTGAATTCATGGTTCACCTATGCTCACAAAATCCATGAAAACTGGTACCCCACAAATAATGATGTATCCACAGTATCAGATAATCATTCATTGATTCTTAAGTAATACAATAATGCCACAAAAACATCAAGTTTATGATATATGAGAACATTTTGAAGTATCAAGAACCATGATTTGGGTAATTCACAAATTTTCAGATGTTTACATGAAGAAAAAGAATAGTATCTAATGAAATGCAATTGCACCAAGTCACACAACTAGCTACACAGTTAAACATGAGCAAAACTTTCTGAAAAATGTGTTATGAGTGAAAAGTAATGTTATGATTTAGTACACAGCAAACTGTATAGACTATTGGACTGTGATTTCAATCCCAAGTCTTGAGTATCTTTTGGATATTCGAATTTGTTTTATGTTGTTGTTTTCTTTTCACCTGGGGACATATAAAAATAAGTGTACTTCGATCAGATTTATTTTCAAACTCTAAAAATAACATTTGAACATTTAACTGTTCATCCATTACTAACGAAAAATAAAATTTCAAAATGCTAACATTCTGTGGAAGTTCATACAGAATATCTAACTTAAAATAAATTCTGATTATAATACATTTATACTTTCATTGAGCTTATTCTGTGAACTAAAATATTTTTATTGGCTTTTTAAAACATATATTTCAGGTACATACAACAAATTCTTGAAGAAAAGAAGGAAACTTTTTCTCTTTTTAACTTGGGCTGTGGCAAATATCAATATTTGGATTGACTTTTTCTAAATATAAGTTAAAAATAGAAAATATCTGGTTTTTATTTTTAAATAACCAAATTTTATTCAAAACTATATGAAAAATAATTTAACTATTTGAAATTGATTTAAACTGTAAGTTAAAACAAAAACAATAGCTAAATTCAAATAATTTCAAAATTTGCCCAAATATTAGTCTCCAGTATTTGTTTCTATAATAGTTTTGTTCCAATTCAGAATATACTTCAGTATAACTATATAGTTTTATTGAAAATTCATTCCAAAATTCACTGAATCAGTTATACCATACAAATAATTTGTGCATTATGATGAAACAAGTCCTTGTATGAACTGTTATTCTAAAAGCTCCTTAGATGAAGTAGTATTTCAAAAACAATCTTATCATTGAGAATTTTCATAGAAGTTACAGTCACACTGAACAAAACACATCCATTGATAAACAGTAATAATTTGGTACAGATTTTGGCAGGTACCAGATTGAAATGCTATTAATATGGTTTTCATGCTTAAATTTAATTTTCAATAGAACATTATTACGAATTTGATAATTACTTTGAAATCTTATTTGTTCTTCAGATAGACTATCTATCATTAAATTCTAACATTAAAAAATGGTTAAGTTTAAATTTCTTTTTAAATTAATTAAAAAATTCAATATGAAAAATCAATGCATTTTATAAATTTTGAGAGTGAAATTTCAATATTTCATAAATATGATTTCTACACACTTGTGAAATATATAAGTACTAAATATAATTCAACATTTGAATGTCCTAGATAGACATTATTCTTGTCAAAAATAATATCACCTGTATACTTTAATCTCACTATGGTTGGTACAAAGAGGCCATACAGGGGGCAATCCACTATTTAGCTAGACCGATTTTAACAATGATCGAAAGTAGTGCTAAAATAATCCATAAGTGCTAGTATTTTGTACCACACCAATTCAACAACCATCTTATTGTCTCTCAATTGGCAAAGGAGGATAAAAATAAAGTAGTCACTACTTTTATTTTTATTTTGCATACAGAACCTGGGAATCTTGTCTTTCGACATAGACTCATTAAATTAGTACACTGGACATTTTTAAGAGACTTTAGATGTAATATGGTCATGTTTTGACGGCAATATTTGAAATTCAATTATTTTTCTTATTTGGTAATGAATCCATTATAAAAAGTTAATTTTATTGTAAAGTACTAAATGTTATATATGAGCATAATCACAATACTGGGAAAATTCAGGGTTTTTTGGAGAAGTTTTTGAAAATTTGCATAAATAACATTACACTAAACTTGATGCCTATTTAGTGGAGTGCCTCCTACAAATTTCCATGTAATTATGTAGCTGCAAGAGACTCTTGCAGGATCTGTATAATTCATTATTTTATGAGACAGAATTAGATTTAAGTCTCCAATATTCATTTATATTTATTTTGTGAATTTTAACTGATCGATAAAATATGAATGACCCTAAAATTTTAAATGAACTTATATTCATAGATAAGATTTTATTTGATATTTTACCATTTTGCTCTCGTGTGTAAATGACATCTTTTAACTTTATATATCACAATTCTTACTAATTACATTGATACAAAACCCACTGAGACAGATATATAAATAAACAAAGTATTTATCAATGAACTTAACCGGAAAACTATTAAAATTGCTAATCATTATCACAGATACTTTGTAACAATAAACATATAGAAAATTATAAAAATAAATTAATAATTACAATGATTTATGTATATTTAAACCTAGCGCAGACAGCAATAAACATCATGTGAAAAATATTAAGCAAGCATCATACGTCTACAGTTTTCAAAACTAGCTAAAGAAGTCTACGTTTAACAGATATACTACAAACATTAACGACAACAGAAGCCAGTACCTTTGTTTTAGAAACCTTAAGACCAATATCTATTAAAGAGCTATAATTTAAATTCAGTGAATATAGAAAAAATTTGTATTACATGAAATAATACAATATGGATATCTTAAGAACACTGTTATGAAACCCCAAACCAATGTATTATAATTTATAGAAATATAGAATATTTAAATGCATCAATATCATACTATGGATTCATTTATTTTCTTGGGTACCAGTTCACCATTTCAGAATCTAATGCATTCTGGGTAATATTTAAAAAGCAAACACCAAAACGTTTTGATTAGTTTGAAACGTACTCAACAATGGAAATTCAACCAATGACATAACATTACTTTCATTTTGGTGTACGAACAATGAGATTATCCATAGTCCTTTAGATTCTGAAAAGGCGAATTTTGTAGATTGTGAAAGATCATATTTTAGTGGATACTTGATTTCGTGGTTTTGCCAAAGTTTGTTATTAACTAGTACAAGCTTATAGACTATATGTGTACTTGAATTCATGGTTCACCTATGCTCACAAAATCCATGAAAACTGGTACCCCACAAATAATGATGTATCCACAGTATCAGATAATCATTCATTGATTCTTAAGTAATACAATAATGCCACAAAAAACATCAAGTTTATGATATATGAGAACATTTTGAAGTATCAAGAACCATGATTTGGGTAATTCACAAATTTTCAGATGTTTACATGAAGAAAAAGAATAGTATCTAATGAAATGCAATTGCACCAAGTCACACAACTAGCTACACAATTAAACATGAGCAAAACTTTCTGAAAAATGTGTTATGAGTGAAAAGTAATATTATGATTTAGTACACAGCAAACTGTATAGACTATTGGACTGAAGATATAAACTACAAATTTTATGATTGAAAATAATATTTGATTATCACCATATTAATTAACATGTTCATATATGAGGGTCTGGATGGGGAATGCTTTCATTTCTGTATTCAGTTATTTGTTAAACCGTTTTTCTCTTTTCTTTATCACTTTTGCCCATTATTCTCTATTCTTAATTTATTTGGTACATTATTGGGCCATTATATTTTAGAATCCAATTAATCTCTATTCCTTTATTTTTATTTTTTTTTTAGAGTAAACCCTTCCAGATCCTCATATATTTATGCCATATAACCTAACGTTATGCACCCCTTTTCCTTTCACTATCAGTAGTCATACCAACTGTTTAACTCAGTTTGGTTTTCTAAACTGAGTTTGACTATTTCTAGGTATCAATGAAATAAATGCATTGGATATTAGTAAAATATAAACAAGTCAACCATTACTAAGTAAGTGTATCATGTGCAGTACTTAAACTAAGCTGTTCTGAACTAAATGAGTATGCCCAAGCCATATCTTCAACATATACAACTTCCCCATGAATCTAACTTTATTTTAGTCATTTACTTATTCATAAAATCAAATTTCTACAATTACTTTCTAACATATTGAAAAAAAAATTCTTCCATTGTTTTGCTCATTTCAGATTTTTTGACAATATTTATTTCTCAAATGAGTAAAATAATGATATATAATCTAAACAGTGTTGAAAGATATTGTTGCCTTATGTTTCTAATCGTTGAAGTTCATCCCTGACATATTTGACCATGTGGTCTTCACTTCCCATGCTAGGGGCTTGTTTTGGACTCTCTTCAAAAAAGTCATCATCTTTTTTATTTTCCGATGAGACACTATTACGTTTTTCTTCCTGTATATGTCCATCCGACCACAACTGATCAGCTGCCGACTGTTGTGATGTAAATCCTCTTGGTGAAGACCCTCCATCTCGTGCATCACTATGCTCTCTAGACTCCATTTTGTATCCATCATTAAATTTTTGAGAATTTTTGGCTAAAGAAAATGCATCATCTAAGAGTTTTTCTCCTTCTTTACGTTTTCTAGAAACAGTGCTATCAGCATTTAAGTATGCAAGGTTGACAATTTCTCTAGCTTTTTCCTTGGCTTCCTGATCTTGGAGAAACCGTCTACGATCCTCTCGCTGTTGTTGAAGTAGCTGCTGTCGTCTATTTAATATCTCTATCAAATCCTGAAATATATTTCAAAAATGTTTATAAAAATAAGGAGATTTGGTATGATTGTCAAAGAGACGTAAATCCATCAGAGTCCAAAGCAACTATACTATTTATAATTGGTGTTGTATATTTCAATTTTTGATGCCTTAAAAATCTTTAAGAGTATCATAATTTATATTGCTATATAAGAGCTGAAGAAGACCTAGTTATAATCATTTTGCCAAAGAATATTCCAATATTCAACTGACTATGGAAAATTCTTTTAAAGAAATTGTTTTTTTCATGTAAACAGAGTAAACAAACACAAGTTGCAAGGGAAATAATTCTTTTTGATTCATACAAGTAGAGTGTAAATTGTAAAATTAAACAAAACTAATTCTAAAGTAAAAAGCTGATAAAGAATTTTTCTATTTTGCCTATTATTGTATTACCCTTAATTTTTTTATAAACCAAAAATTCAATTACAGTTGTTAAATAAGCATTTCATCAGCAACATTTTGTCAGACTTAATTTCCTGCTTCATGTGCACACAGATATTCAATTAAAATCGGGGCAGTCTTCTATTTTGTCCACTGAATAGCTATTTCAATTTAAAACAAGTATTTAAATAAAAGGCATGAATTCACAGTAAAATGTCTGAAGGTTTTAGAATGAATATTTTGAATATTTAGTCAATACATTCACTTTTATCCTGCAAAAGACCTTTCTAATACACAAATACAGGTGTACAGATAACATGACCTGATAAATGTATAGTATACATTATAGTCTCCTGATTCTGTTGTGAGCCAACGGTTATATTGAAATTACTGTTTACATCACAGTTCAATTTTGGGTCCTCATTGCTGTCCATTAATTCAAAAACAAATTCAACATTTGGGAAGTTAAAAAAAAAACAATATGTTTAAGTGTAAATGCTAATTTGCAAAGTAAAACCTATATTCTTACATTTTAGAAAAATATATAATGTATTTGTACTTGCTTCAACACAGGAGAAAAGTTGGGAAAGCCTCGCTTATCTCATTGTTTCTAAAGCTCTTACAAATAAATTATATAGTTTCCTACAATGTACGTGATATTATATATTTAAAGTATGGACTTCTTTAAGATCACTAGTTGGGGGCATTTCAGGAGAACAGAAATGGTACAAGAAAGAATTACATATATTTAGTTCCTACCATATCTGTAACTTTTAACAAAATATATAAAATATTTGGGTAAGTTTGGTGTGAAATGAAAGCTTAAGGACCTCAGGGATCACTGTGGAACCATTGTTGATTGTTTGTATTGAATGATAAACATTTTATGAAATTGAAACAGAAGGGCAAATTTTGCTTTTTTATCAGATCAGAAGTACTGCCACTTTATTTAAACTTTAAACAAATTGGCTATAAATGCTACAAATTGGGGAATTTAGCATAAAAAACAAAATATATTGTTCCACAAATGACAGGACATGTTTGCTGAAAAACTTCATGCTTTTGTTATATATAGTGAGTGCCTATAGATATGCAACACATCATATTTCAAGCCCCCTTTGATCCCTTTTTGAATAAAAATAATAAAATTTTCTTTCAATGCATTCCTCAAACATTTGGCTATATGTTACTTTAACAATCTGGTAATGAAATATTAAGGAAATCATTCATCTGCATCACATTTTGATAAGGGGTTCATTATGGTAGACATTTGACATCCAAACTTTAAATTAAAAATTTTTGTAAAAAATGTAGAAATTTTTGAACATTAAAATCTAAAATCTACAAATTCTGAAAATTGATGAAAATATTCTCTATGAATTCTTCAAAACCATTGAATGATTGATTGATTTCCAAAGAAGATCTGTCAGTTTGAAATTTATTAGAAAATACATGTAGGGGTTGTGTAACAATTGGTGCTCAGTATATATGTTAACAAGGCCTGACACATAAATATGCTTTTGAGATAAAAGTTGAGTCCAAAATATGTACACAGAACTTTTTGATAGAATAATTGGAATTCACACCAGAGAACAAAATATCTAATTTAAGATACCAAAGAAGTTTTACTGAGCAAGTCCATACAGAAAGGTTTAATTTACACAAAAATGATAATATCAAGAAAAAGATCAATTCATTTCACATCAATTTTGACAACGAAGTGTCATCTATAAGCTACGAAGTGAAGGGTTAACTAACTAGTGAAAAGCTATCAAAAATTTGCTTTAAAGCAATCATTTTTCTTCTCAGATAGTGACTAATAATATTAAATATCAAAAGTCATTAAAAATTGGAATGAGTATCATATTGTTATATATTGGTTTGAAAAGAATTGTCTACAAACTTTGGAAAGAGCTGTCAAGCTGAAATATTTCTAAAGCATTTTTCTGTAGATGAAGAGGTATTTCTAACACTAAATAAACATGAAAAAGTCTCTTCAAATTCAATAACAAACAGGTAATTGTAAAGAAGGTTTCCCAAAATAATTCTTACACAGTTTTATTTTTTTTATTTTGTAGCTCAAATACAAGAAAAAATAAAATTTGATAATCAAATGGAGCAGGTATGTATGCTTTGGGGCTAAACTGACCTAAAAGCAAATGTATTTCAAATTTCTCTGATTTTCAGAATCAACTGTTGACTCTATGTACTTGAATTCAAATTTGCAGTTTTCTTTTAAAATATACCCTTTTCATGGGTAATCATAGCGACCTTAATACAGATATATTAAGTGACAGTAAATTCAGTAAAATGCCAAAATCCGCAAAATCATAACTATCTGACCTATAAATGAAAGCACAACAATCGCCTAAAAAATTTTGTATGTCGTTTCCATTGTTACCAACACATTAAAATAAATCAAAGTTATGTTTTTCAATATATATTAGGAGGTCCTTCAAATTTATGTCTAAATTGTAAAAATCTGTAACCATGCATTTCCAGCTAATTTTGGTCTTTACAGATAATTACTTTAAACAGTAAGTGTACTTTGTAAACTTATGAAAAGGTATTCAATGGAAAAAAAATTGCACCTGACACTTGTGCTCTATATTAATTTAGCAAACTACAGTCGTTCTTAAATTATAATATAAAAATAAGAAGATGATAGCCAATGAGACATTTAATCGTCTAATTTTCAGGGATGTAAGCAACTACGTGTCACCCTATGGCCTTCAACAATGATCAAAACCCATACCATATAGTAGCCTACTTTTGCTTCTAATCTTGCTTATGACGTCACAGTCAAATTGTGTCATCAAGGATTGGATAATATTGCCCTTTTCTGAAAGCCATTTTTGAAGCTTAAAAAATTAAATAGTAACGGTATCATACAAGTTTTATTTTCAGTGAATTGACAGGGCCAAAAAATTGCCCCTAAATGTAACATCTCTTTTAAAAACTTCCTCTTAAGACTATGTCTTTCATCTGTTTGGTATAATAATAGTATGAAATTTTTAGGATGAAAAAATCTAATTACATAACTAATAAAAGTAACATCACAAAATATTATCAACCAGGAAGTAAATTGGAAAAAACATAATTCACACACATTAAACTAAGGAAACCATATATAAAAAATATTTTATGTGTAACTTGATTCCAACTAGAGGCTCATAGGTGCCAATATCACCTCAACTGGCTTTTATATAAAATTAGGAGATGAGGTATGATTGCCAATGAGAACTATCCACCAAAGTTCAAATAAAGTGTCATCCTGGATACGCATATTAATTTTTGCTGGACGTTAAGCAGCCATCCTTCATCATCATCAAATAAAGTGGATGTAAGCAAAGATAGGCAACCATACAGCCTTCAACAGTGAGAAAAACCCATACCTTTTAGTTGGCTATAAAAGGCCCCGACATGAAAAATATGGAACCATTCAATTGAGAAAACTAACTGCCTAATTCATAACAAAACAATTTATGAAAAACCAATATGACAGACATGAACCAACGACAACCACTGAACTACAGGCTCCTGACTTGGGACAGGCACATAAAGATGGTGGCGGGGTTAAACATGTTTGTGAGCGCTCAACCCTCCCCCTAACCTGGGAGAGTGGTGTAACAGCACATGACATAAGAACAAACTATAAAAATCAGTTGAAAAAGGCTTAACTCATCAGATCGATACAAAGCAGAAAAATATCAAACTAAAACACAGACCGGACGTGGCAGGGTATTTATCCATCCCTCATCCCTAACAACAAAACGGACAATAAGTACAAAGCTGAGAGTACTCAGAGTTACTGACAGCTAGTTCAAACCAATTACAACATATAAAAATCATATATCTAAAACTAAAATATCAATCAGTACACATCATACATGTCAAACATCCAATGCATACAATTGATTAATATTTCTGTTAACTTTCAACAAGACCAATACTGGGTCTGGAACTGCTTCGCTGTATGCGATTGATTGAGCAGATGTAAAAATTGCTCACTAGCTACAACTCAACATTATCAAGCTGCAGGCCAAATATTAAATCATTCCCTTCAGTAAGAGCTGAGAAATCTTTGACGAAATTTTTCTTGTACAATGAGTGTAGCAAAATTTCAAACTATCCGCAAACAGGAAGTGGATCACACATAGATGTAAAAATTGCTTTCTCTGTACAACTGAACATCATAAAGCTGCAGGCCAAATATTAAATCATTCCCTTCAATAAGAGCTGAGAAATCTTTGAAGAAATTTTTCTTGTACAATGAGTGTTGTAAAATTTCAAACTATCCGCAAACAGGAAGCGGATAGATCGCAGATGTAAGAATTGCTTACTCTCTACAACTCAACATCATAAAGCTGCAGACCAAATATTAAATCATTCCCTTTCACAGAAGCCAAGAAAATTTTGGCAAAAGATTTCTTTCGAATGGACAGAGTCCAGCTGTTACTTGCTTCTGCCCTCGGTGATGCAGGTCAAAAGGACATGAAGGGCAATTGAAAGTCCAAGGTGACCTTATTTCTATACCCCAGTCACTTTCAGGTTAAATACAAAATAAACACGTACTGTGTAACTGCAATATCCACAAATATAAATTAAATAAAAAAAAATGTGTCTGAGGACACGAATACCCCTCTCAAGCTTTGCAATTTTCCAAGTTAAAAAGGGCCATAACTCTTGAACGGTAAATGACTAACTGCCCAAATTCTGTCTGCGTGGTGTTGTTCTTAGCATTGTGTGTGAGTTTCATAAAACTTGGACGAGGCAAACTCAAGTTAGAGTGCAGAAACAAACTTGGACGGATGGACAGAGTTCAAGTGTAACACTTAATGCCCCGTTGCCTACGGCTGGGCATAAAAAAGCTTTTAAAATCTATCAATTTAAATAAAAAGAGGTGTGGTATGAATGCCAATGAGACAACTATCCAACAAAGACCAAATGACCTGGATTTAACCAAATAGGTCACCCTAAGGTAAGCTTTAAAAGGCCCAGACATGACAAAATGTGTAAAAATTCTAATGAAAACCAACAGCCTGATTTTAGCTAAAACAACTGAACAAAAATCAAATATGACTGACAGCAAGCAACAAAAACAACTGAATTACATGCTCCTGACTTGGGGACAGGCACATAAAGTATGTTACAGGGTTAAACTTGTTGCTGGTTATACCATCATAATCTACTTATAATAATGGCAGCAATGTTGGTTGATCAGCAAGAACATAACACAACTTTTAAACTAAACAGCCGAATAATCAGTATTGCTAAATTTGGCTAAACACAATATAGTGTTTTAAGACAGAAGAAATTAAAAAGTTTATTGATGAATGGACTGATGATGCCTAGGTAACAGCAATACTGATCTCATGGACCACATGAGCTAAAATCATACTAGCAGAAAAATATTCTATTCAAATCAAACATATATATCTATTCTAAATAAATATCGGATATAATTTAACTATTTTAATACAATCTTCATACTAATACACTTTTTACCTTCTGAGATGTAGCAAACATCTAAAATAAACAAACATGCAGCATATAATAAAGACGGGACCCAAATTTTAATAAAGTATGCCATTCCAATAAAAATTATCATCACGCTCTATCAGTATTTATGCATGTCAACTAATTATAAGACATAATTACTTAAGACCTTCACTAATATCTACCAAATAACCAAAATGATGTCTCTCCATTCTTACAAAATACTTTTCTGAACCAACAGCATCAACATTATCATGCAAAACTAACTTAAGTATCATAACTTCCATATTACCATGCAATCAAACTTAAAACCCATGAAAGTCCAGCACATGCACTTGTATAACATGCATATACTGGTACCTGAGTAGGGTGTTGTGGAGAAATAGATGACCCCAACAAAGGTCTGAACTCTGACTTTGGTTCAGGGTCACTAGGCTTTTGTGGTAAATGAGTATTGTGGAAATATTCTGTGACTGCATCTTGCGGACGATTATAATCTACTTCTAATAAAGGCTGTGCACTTGATTCATCATGCTGAATTAGTTTAAAAATAAATAAAATGCAGCTGTCAATGGTATCTACTGTGGATTCAATAATATTTGTGGGCTAAAAATGTTCATTGATTCCGTTGGTATATGTATAAAAGGAATTTAAATATTCAATGAAGTACAAATTTTCTATAGGCATAGTGTATCCATACTTTGTCAAAAACACCAAATCAAATTTCCACTAAAAATGTCATTTTTTTCTCAGCCCACGAAAATAAATGAATCCACATTATACTATTCTTCATATAGTTACAGGTGTTACTGTGGATAATCATTTATTTTCATGGGTACCAATTTTCGTGGATTGAGGACAAAATATATTTTTGAGGATATTTGATTTTGTGGTCTTGCAAAAGTTTGTATAGAAGCCTATATACAATATATACTTCGTTATTTAAATTAGTGGTTTCCCTATATCCACGAAATTGTCGAAAACTGGTACCCGATGAATAATAATGAATCCACAGTATTATAATTTTTAGGCAATTGCTTTGAAAAGTGTTTTTTAATGAAATACCAAATGCTCCATCTTCCCGTAATTTACCACTCCCTTAAGAGTATTTTCTAACTGTTTTCAATGTTACTTAAGAGTAAAACTAAAATGGCATTGTCCATTTATTTCTTATTTGTTTTCTCTGAGGAATTCATCAGATAAATTTTGTTTACACGATTTTACTCTGAAATACAATAATCAATTGTTTTATCAGTAAAAAGGACTAATTTTAGCTTTATCTTGACAGGGAAAATATCTTGAAATTGCTTCTGTTTCAGCTATTAACTGTCTGAGAATTCTATAACATGCAATATGTGACTGTCAATTTTGGCAGACAAGTTGATATTGGAAACTTTTACATGTGATGTGCAATAAATGGTAATTACAGCTGTCTATGTATGGTGTATCTACATCTGCTAAAACATTGTCACTTAGAGAAATAATTTACGGCAACTAATAAATGACGGAATACAATTTTCAACACTCGTAATGTTCTTACATAATACAAAACTTGAAGCAAATCTATAATTTACTTTTTGTTCTCAAGTCAATCATTTATTGCATATAAATGCACAGTCATTCATCAAACTGTTCTTTAAAAGGATTTTGATGTCTATGTAAAAGAATTATTACTTTAGATTTTTAAAAGAAATAGTTGAGGGTGTGGATGGGGGTTTACAGAATAGAGAATAATGGGCAAAAAATATAAAGAATAGAGAAAATGGACCAAAAAAATAAAGAATAGAGTATAATGAGGTGCTAAAATATAAAGAATAGAGAATAATGGGCAAAAAGTATAAAGAATAGAGAAAAATGGCCTAAAAATTAAAGAATAAAAAAAATGAAGGACCCCCATCCAGACCCTCATAGTTAAATTTTATGTAAAATGTAATGAATTGTTGGTAATGAATGCTTTTTCACAGAACTGTCTTGATATAAAGGCTGACACATTTGCAGGGATCCATAACAATTATTTCTAAGAAAATAATAAAATGTTCTCATTTCATTGCCATATAGGTCTTTACATCCTGATAAATCTTATTTTTCAAATTTGTCTTTAAATCAAAGAACCCATTACACTCAGAATTTTGATACTCGGACTACTTAACAAAGAACATTTCTTTATTTTCGTAACATAGAAATAATTTGATTAAAAAAAAATAAAATTTGAAAGTACAATGAAAGTATACCCACCAAGGTTGTAATAAGCTTTCAAAAATATGAGAAGCTATTTTAACTGTTTAAGATATAAAAAGAAAGAGCAAAAGATGTCTTTAATTTTTGGTAAACACTTTTCCAATGTAAAAGATTTCTCTGCACCACAATAGTAATTCAAATTTGTTCTTCTAAAAATATTTTTTTAAATAAATAATTGCTAATTAATTGAGTTAAAAAAACAATTTCAAGTAAAATTTGAAAAACCAAACTATCTTTTGTTTGAATCAGAATTATGATTTATGAAAAATAGTTTTAAAAAATTCAATGTTTGCATCAAAGATCACAAAAAAAGTTAAAAATAAAAAAATAAAGTTCTGGTAAGCACCAGCCATGTTTTCAGACCATACTGTGACATGCATATATTCACTCTTGAAAGCTCTCTGTTACAGGAGTGCTGGTGTTCATCCAAAAACTCTTTTTATTCATATAAGTGAGGATCGTGATTAAAGTAAATGCACAGATATAGGTTAAATAATAATCCCATCAATCTGTGATGATACAAACCTTATTGGTAGTATTACGTTGTGACATTCTGACTCCATCTTTAGAATCGATCCTTCTTGGAGCTGCCCTCATGTTTCGTCCTAACTTCATTTCATCCTGGAAAAAAAAACCAAATCGTATTTTAATATTTTCATTAATAATTCTTTAAGTATCAAAGGCAAAGACAAAATACCAATTATATATTGAAGGGTGCATTTATTTATATTTTTTTTTTTTTGGGGGTTTAGAAGGATTCAAAACATGTGTTCCAATCAATTCCACAAAAAATTTTCAAATCTTCATATCAATATTTTAAGAATCCTTAATAGACTTTCATACAGCACAGACATACTTTTAATGGTTTCTTTATATAAAAGGCACATCTACAAGTATGTCATTAAGACAAAAGTAATAATTTCCCTTGTTGCTAGATATCTCTTCACTTTGTAATGAACCATATAAATGTTGTCTCCTTTTTTCTAATGTAATTTATTTTAGAAATTGAAATGTATCAGTCATCATGCTTTTTCTTATTCTATTTGTGTTTCAAAACTTCTAGTCTATAGAGCATACCACATGGAAGCTAATCCAGTATTATGTAATGTGTAAACATAAATCATAAGTGATCATAAGTGTTTATCAGACATCCACTTTATATTCATATAATTGCAAAACACCTTTCACTTCATTGAGAACTATATGATATAACAAGTACCAATTTGAAAGTAACTTTACAATTTAAAGGCTTGTCTTGATATCCATTGATGCAGTCTTTATGCTTTACCATTACAAGAAAACTTTTAAGGGGAGGGTTTAGCACCAGTTAACATGTTTAACTCCATCACATTCTGCATGTGCCTGTCCCAAGTCAGGAGCCCGTAATTTAACGGTTGTCATTTGTTAATGTAAATCATATTTGTTTTTCGTTTATTGTTTGATACATAAATCAGACCATTAGTTTTCTCATTTAAATTATTTTACATTTCTCATGACAGGGTCTTTTATAGCACGACTATACAGTATGGGTTTTTCCCATTGTTGAAAGCCATACGGATGCCTATAATTTCTTAGACCCACTTCCTTTGAATTCTGGTGGATAGCTGTCTCATTTACTACATTGGCAATTATCACATCTCCTTTTTTTATCAATAATATATTATAAAAGCTTGTTTTGGTATCCATTTATACAAATTTTATGCTTTTCCTTACAAGAAAACTTGAACCTGTCATAATCTTATACACTTATAAATAGTTACTATCATAATGATAAATGTTTTATTCAAAGCAAAATAAGAACTCCATTAATAAAAACCAATTATTGACATCATAGTTTTCTAGAAAAAAAGATCTTGTAACTTATTAATGCAATGTATATCAAACAGCATCAAATTGAGATATGAGTCACTTAATTACTTCAAAATAAAAAACAGAATCTACTCTTTGGTCACTGAATAAAGAATAGACAAAACACCAGCCTACTCGCATCTGACTAATTCATTTCCAAGTCTAATTCTATTATCAAAATCTCATGTAGAAATTGGAAGATTACAAAAGTTCTAAACCAATTTATTTTGGCCATTTTCCATTGATACATTTTTATTCATATAAGATTGTAATTGACAGTGGTCTTAAATGGTAATCAATATCACAACTTCATCTGACCAAATACCTTCATGGACAAATGTAATATATATTGTTAAGCTAATATAAGATATGTTGTAAATGATATGGAAATAATTACATCTTAACCATTTTTCTTGTTCAGCCATCACCAGAGTGAGGACAAACTTTTATAAAACTAAGATGCATAAAGTACTTAAGGAGCAAAGAGGACCTTAACAGTGGCAGATCCAGTAGGGACGTAGAGGGCATACCCCCCCCCCAAAAAAAAAATAATTATATCATGATTTAAATGATTTTTATCATAAGATCTTCCAAAAAATTTCAGTATATAATCTGTTTTATATGGAATGACGCCCTTTCAAAAATACTGGATCCACCCTGCAAAAGAATCTATAGACAAATCAAGGTAACAGTAGTTTACAATAATTCAAATCTCATAAATGGATTAAGAAGACAAATCAAGGTAACAAACATGTATGCATCACCTGCCATGCAAATTTACTCTCAGTCAAAATGTCACAATCAGGAATAGCTGGACACAATCTGTAAAATTACAAATAAGATAACTATTCTGATATCTTTAAAAGATCTAAGACTTTGAAAACATCTTCTTCGCTAGTGAGTTGAAAAACAAACATATTGTATTGGTCAACCGACATTAAAGCTCATGTAGTGTCTATTTCAGTCATTCTTCATCATATAACTTTGTTGGAGCAGTTTGAGGGTAAGGAGCACACCTCTGCTAATATAAATCTGTAAATTGTTAACATGCACAAGTATAAAATATCAAATGAAATACGTAAATGCCATACAGTAGGGTAGAGAGTATATTACTGCTGAGAAAAGGAACTTGACTATATTGGAAGGTTGCAATCATCATGTTCGTCATAGATTCTAGTTTGAAATGTGTCAAATAGCTAAGAGTAAACTTTAGGAGTTGAAACTTGAAAAACTGAAGGAAACCACTTCCTCTTTGACAATATCCCCAAAATGTTAAAATTTTATTAAGGAATTCTTAATAAGCTAACCATGCATGTACTTTTTAGTTGTAAAACTAGCACTTTGCATTATAACAAATATCTTATTTCTCTTAATTTTGTAACTTAAATTTTACTAATTGTCTGCTAGAATTCAATTTCAAAGGGACATCTGTATCACATTTAAAAGCATGGTTTCTATACAATTAATACTAACAGCTAATGCAGTTACCATAAAAAATACATTTTTATGTTGACACATTTTCTGGAATTGTTTTATATAATTAATAACATACATTACATTTACTATATTTTCAGTAGTCAGTTAACAAACAAAAGACTGAAAATCTGTAAACTGTCGGAAAGACAAATTTAATGACCAAACGAACATAAAATTTGGTTCTTTGGATAAGTAACTGGTACTATATAAAAATAAGGGGATGTGGTATGATTGCCAATGAGACAACTATCCACCAGAGTTAAAATGACGAAGATATAAGCAATTACAGGTTACCATACAGCCTTCAAGAATTAGAAAAATACATATCGTATAGTCAGCTATAAATTGCCCCACATGAAAAATGTGAAACAACTTGATCAAATCAGAAAACAGCCTAATTTACAATAATACAATTTACGAAAAACAAATATACCGGTAAGACATGAACAACGACAACCATTGTATTTACAGGCTCCTGACTTGGGGCAAGGACATAAAGAGTGTGGCTGGGTTAAACATGTTTATGAGCGCTCAACCCTCCCCTAACCTGAGACAGTGGTGTAACAGCACAACATAAGAACAAACTGTAAAAATCAGTTGCAAATAGTCTTGTATAAAAATTGTAATACAAATGTAGTATCTGAAGAAAAAGGTTTCAGAATACCACAGAAGCTGAAATGGTAACAAAATACTTTACAAATTTGGTATCAATTAGATACAATTCAGCTTGTATTTATTTATATCTGTTAACATGGTCATTTCTTAATGTATGAACTACATTTTGACAGATTTATACTTCTATAAGAAATACTTTGTGATAGATTTCCTGAACTAACATCTTATTTTATAATAAGTGCAATTACAGAAAAATACTTATTACAATCAATATTATCAAAGGGTCTCTTAAAATGAGAAAGTTATTGTTGAGAAAAGAAGTCAAAATGCAGTATGGATTAAATTGCAAATATAAACTTGTGTGTGTGTATGTGCATGATATTAAAAAGATTCAATGCATCAGAGAATCCAGACGTAAAAATTCTGTAAATTCAGCAAATCCCCAGATATGCTAACCTTTTATTGCAATATAAATAAAATTGAAAAGAAACTAATTTGGAGTAGAAATACTATCAAAGGGTCTCTTAAAAAGAGAAACTTATTGTTGAAAAAAGAAGTCTACATGCAATATGGATAAAATTGCAAATATAAACTTGTGTGTGTGTATGTGCATGATATTAAAAAGATTCAATTTCATATCAGGTCATATGATAACTGCTATAATTCATCAGAGAAACTAGCCATAAAAGTACTGTATATTATGCATTATCCCCAGATATTCTAAACTTTTTTTGCAATTATAAATACAAATTGAAAAGAAACTAATTTGGAGTAGAAATGGCAACTTAACTACTTAAAAACAATAAGTTAATTAGTAAAGAAGGAAATTTAGCAAAACAAAACTGTTTTGTTTTCAGTCAATTTCCATCAATTGATTAAGAAAGTTCAATTTGGATTGGAGTTGTTAACAAAATCGATTGGAAAGAAACTAGTTTACTTAGGTGTGAATGTTTTACAGTAATTATTGATATTTGCTATATCTACTTTTTTGGACAAGTTTTTAAATATAAGATTTTATGTAAAATGTAGACAAAACAAGGTCAAAAGAGCTTCTGCAACTCTTTATGAAACTTCATTTTTTCATTAAATTGTCTAATGAAAGGATTACAATTCATTTGAAGTAGGAAAACTTTAAAAATTTCAACTCAAACTTTAGTCCCCCCCCTCTTTTTTTAATTAAGTACTGAAATTTAGCTTCATATCTGCAGGAAGTCAAGTTCAAGGTCTTTAATTCTGTTGACAGAAGGCCAAACATATATTTACAACTACTGGAAACAAAATGCCTTAAGGAATAGTGAGAAGATATTTTCATGAAAAAATCTAAGATCTAGTTTCAACTTTTAAACCCAAATAAATTAAATTCATAATATGGAAAGTAAGTTTCACTTAATAAAGGGGCATACACATGTAACTCCTAAACAGAAGTTTCATTTTATAAAGGGACATAACTCCTAAATAGAAGTTTCTCTATAAAGGGACGTAGCTCCTAAATAGAAGTTTCACTTTATAAAGGGATATAACTCCTAATAAGAAGTTTCACTTTATGAAGGTCATAACTTCTTTTATAAAGGGACATAACTCCTAAATAGAAGTTTCTCTATAAAGGGACATAACTCCTAAATAGAAGTTTCACTTTATAAAGGGATATAACTCCTAAATAGAAGTTTCACTTTATAAAGGGACATAACTCCTAAATAGAAGTTTCACTCTATAAAGGGACTTAACTCCTAAATAGAAGATTCACTTTATAAAGGGACATGACTCCTAAATTGAAGTTTCACTCTATAAAGGGACGTAACTCCTAAATAGCACCACCAACTGTTATGATAACAGACCATCACATGTTTATCCAAGTCTGAAGTATGATTAATGTAGAATTATTCTGGTCAAATAAAATTGAGAATGGAAATGGGGAATGTGTCAAAGAGACAACAACCCGACCGAAAAGCAGAAAACAGCCGAAGGCCACTCTAGGCATAACTATAGAACGGTAACAGTGAATCCACCGAAATTCAAACTTGATCTGTGTTTTTTGGTAATAAGCATTGTGTGTAAGTTTCATAATATTTGGTAGAGGCAAACTTAAGTTAGAGAACGGAAATGAAAAAATTCAGCAATTTTCCATTTGTAAAGAGGCATAACTCTTGAACAGTAAAAGTGACGCCACCAAAATTCAAACTTGATCTGTGTTTTGTGGTAATGAGCATTTTGTATAAGTTTCATAACATTTGGTTGAGGCAAATTAAAGTTAGATAACGGAAACCAATTTCGGGACGTACGTACATACAGAGGGACAGACGGACAAGGGTAAAACTTAATGCCCCTTCGCTACGGCGGGGGCATAAAAACAACAACAATAATTGCTCTAAAAAAATTTAATGAAATATATATATAGCAAAAATTTGTAGGTGATGAAAAACTTATATCTATGAACAGTAGCTTCAAATGAATGTGAAACAAAACATCAGGAGGTCTTAATGAATAATCAAACAATTGTTTCAAACCTTTTCATCCGTGAAATTACTTTAAAGAAAATTTTTAATTTCTGAAACAGTTTAAGTGATCATTGACTAGAAACATGATAAAGTTCAATTAATTTTAAAAGTGGAAAGATATTAATTTTATTATCAAAAATTCTATTATCAATGACAAAAGTATATTAGTCTAAAATTAATAATTTAATATAAATGATTTTACCCAGGTTAATATATATATAATATACCATAATAAAAGAATTTTTTAGACTGTGGGTTCTTGCAAATATTGACAAATAAATGTCCATGATATTTCACAAATATATGTACTAACGGTAAGTATGCCTATAATTGATTACATCCACTTCATTTGAACTTTGGTGGATAGTTGTCTCATTGGCAATCATACCACATCTCCTTATTTTAAATTGACTCAATCAAACAAATGTGAATGTCTTTTTCATACTAAACAGTTCAAACTGCAAAAAATCAAGAAATAAAAAAAACAAATAATGATTTTTTTTGGCTGATTTACTGAAAGAATTTTAATGTCATTTTCGGCAAACTTTTACAAATAACCGTTTCAATATTGTTGTGCAAACACTTCGATGAAGAAAAACAAATTTTAATTTTATAAACAATTGCATATAAGAGCAAAGAGGTAAATTTTCAAATATTTCTTTTAAAAAACATAAAATATATCCTTCATTTATTATTTAAAACAAACTAGATGAATGAAAACCAAATCCAATACCAGTTATTTCCTTTTCTAAATGTAACTTATTCTTTTAATAAATAAAAGTTAAATATTTTTAACATTTAGAAAATGAAACCTTATTAAAACCTGAAAGTTTTCATGTCATATAGATATTTAAATATATGTAAATCTAAAATAAAATATTTTTAATTTTTAAACCAATACTTACTAGTTCTGCTGTGGATAAGTATTCAATGTTTTATCCAGAGTCAGTAGCTACACTGCTTGGAAATTACAATTTGCATAAAAAGCACATTAAATATATCAAACCATCAGAGGAAAACTTCTGGTGAGAATTTAATATTTTCCATTTTCTTGAAATGGTATACGTGCAGCCAAGTGGAATGATTAATTAGTTATCCGACACAGAATTTGTCAAAAGTGGGATCATATATACCATTGATTTTTCATTCAGTATTGGAGGCGGAGAATCATATCTTGTAATTGGTATGTGCTGATTTATTTGAAAAGAAATAACTTTGGTAAGAAATTCTAGGAGAACGATTAGTTTGACTAAGTGCATCATAGAAGATTTGATAGTAAAAAATACATCCATACAAATATCACTTTTCGTCTGTCAGATATTTCCTACAGGATTTTTGTTCGGTAAAATTACATTGATTAGGGACTTGAAAAGTTTTATGTACTAACACCCGCTGAAAGCAATCAACGAATTTATCGTTAGATTTATCCACCGTCAATTTATATGGAAAGTATTTTATTATCCTGTACCAGAACTTTTTTTTATATAGAAATCAATGTAAAACTGCCAAAAGCAAGAACTGTGATACATATAAGGTGTTTTTGTCACTGTCCTATTCATGTCTGATAGAAAACTCTGACAGAATAATTCCCCCTGTGGAGTTCATATACAACAATGTCTGAGTGAGACGAGTTTATAACAAAATTAATATCTTTGGATATTGGTTATTTCTGCAACATAAATTTTTGCTACAATTACATAAGTCAAGCTATTGTCTGGTTATAGATTAACAGCTATGTGGTTAGTGTCAAGTGATGGATTGCTCATATTTTATATTCTGACAACCCCTAGAGGAAACAATGTTTCTGTTGAATGTAATTTACTACAAAATTCCGAAATGTGCTATCCCCATAATTAAACTCTTTTATGATTACTAGTAACATGTTGATAACTTAAAGTATACTGTGGATTCGTAATTATTTGTGGGGTACCAATTCTTGTGGATTTCGTTGAGTGGGATGGTACGGGGATACTCATTTCCCCAAATCACTCATTTTATTATTTTTTCACACTTGACTTCAAAGTTTTTTTCCTTCTTTTACCCAGATCCCACTTTTATTTACCCCCTATATCCAACATCCCCAATTTTTATAACCCTTATATCCCACATCCCAACTTTTTTTTTGCCCCCTATATCCCACATCCTTTAAGTGTGTCACCCCCTTCTTCGTTGTTATGGGTAAACCATAGCTTTATATGTTGAATGAAATAAAAAGTTTCTCTATAGGATGTATGCAGCTTTATCAAATCCATGAAATCAAATATTCATAAACACAACTTTGAACAAATCCCCCCAAAAATTGGTATCCATGAAAATATATAAGAATCCCTAGTTGTTGTTTGTCTTTGTTGGCACATATACCACATTTCAAAATTTTACTACTAAGCAATCAAACCCAAATTCCACAATTCCCTTTAGTCACAGTCATGTATCAATCTATGTCAATCAAGTGTTTCTTTTTAGTGCAAATAAACAATGACATAACTCAAACACAATACATAAGCTTAGAAGCTACAAGATTCATAAATATCCCTGCTTTTCATATTTATTTCTGTAACTGGAAGCATGCAAATGTGTTCCCTATGTCAAGAAAGGAAAAAAAAGGCTTTCAAGATAAAAATAAGGAGATGTTGTATGACTGCCAACAAGAAAATAAACAGCTGAACCACGAACGCATGATACGCACGTCATTTTGTGTGAAGTTTTATGCAATAATCATAAATAGTTTCTGAGATACGGCGAGACATGTGAAAACCCCCCTTTTTTTACAAAAAAATCAATAACTCTAAAATAAAATTTTGAATCATCACCAAAAAGTATACAGATCTTAAGATTAAAATAACTAAGAAGTGTGTAAAGTTTTAAGCAATAATCATAAATCGTTTTTGAGATACGGCATGACATGTGAAACCCCCTTTTTACAAAAATTCAATAACTCTAAAATGAAATTTTGAATCATCACCAAAAAGTATACAGATCTTAAGATTAAAATAACTAAGAAGTGTGTAAAGTTTTAAGCAATAATCATAAATCGTTTTTGAGATACGGTGCGACATGTGAAAAAAACACACCTCTGTTTTAGTTACAAAGTCCAGTAACTCAAAAAGTTTTAATCTTATTTTCACCAAAAAGTATACAGATCATTTGACCATCATAAGAAACAACTATGTTAAGTTTTATGAAATATGGATAAGTTGTTCTCAAGTTACAGTGCGACATGTTTATGACGGACAGATGGACGTCGGACATTTGTATACCATAATACGTCCCGTCAAAATTTTGACAGGCGTATAAAAATCAATCAAAGACCAAGGATGTTAAGTTGTAAACATATATAATTTTTTTCAGAGATATCTGAACATGTCCTCGACGCTGCATGGGTTCACAAGCAAGACTTGATACATATAAATACATAAGGTACTTATGTTAGGACTCCTAAATCATCCATGTCAAGTGGAAAATATCAAGTCAGTTGCTGTCACTATCATATTCAATTATTTTTCTTATATTTCATAAGAATCAAAAATCAAAATATCTGAGCAACAGCAATCAATTCAATATCTTTCAAGAAATTTTACAAACTTCAGACCCAGTCATGATTTATATTTTGTTAAAGTCATGTAAAACTGAACAAATTAGTGACCCTCAGATTGCAGCTAGCTTTGATCATATAAACTTTATTTTCAATACATCTTCTCATAGTGAGTAACAAATATCCAAAGTATCAGTAGTCATTCATGCTACTGAAAAGTTACGCAATAAGAAAAGAATACAAAATGATTACAACAGAACAAACCAATACAGGGTCTCAGTGGTTAAGTGGTCTAAGTAATTCATCTTTACAGGGATCTCTAGACTGTCAACCATACCAATTACCTCCAACCCAAACTTATTTGGCTGAGAAAGAAAAATTCCAAAAATCTGTAGTTTGAAATAAAAGTGAGAGTAGCACTATGCTTTGGTATAATGAATAGCCATGACAACACTACTGTGCTGTATCTATGTTTAAGTTTCACTGATATGACCCGTTTCTATCACATGAACACATTTTCATATCAATATAATTCTCTTGTCATGACTTTAGTATGTCTTCCGCTTGAATTCAAGTTTGGAAAAGCCGTAGTTCTTTAATCAATTACAAATATCTTTAGACCTTAATTTAGAAAGTTACGTAAAACGGAAATCTTCTGCATGGTAAAGTACAATCCATTTAATTTCAATAAACCATGTTGTCCGTATTTCTACATAAATCTCTCTTTACATTAAGAGAAAGGATTGGAAACGTGACTTTACCCATTTACTTAATCACTGATTCGGATAAAGACTTTAAAATATGTGATAGAACTTCCAAGAAAAAAATCATTAATTCAAATAATTTAGTATGTAGGGATTACAGAGTTCTGGGACATGTTTAACAACAAGCAACAAGTACACAAAGTTTAAAGAAATGTTGGGTTCTATTGGAAAGATTTACAAATGAAATTTTCATTAAAAGATTTGTCAAAAAATCTAAATCCTTTTCTCAATTAACCCAATTATGAAAAAAGTTATCAACATTTTCACCATTATATTCAATTCAATAACTCTATTCATAAATTGTAATGTAGTGGGTACAATGCTTTTTATTTTTTCACTGAAAACTGTCAGTAGCACTGGAATAAACAATTGGAAGGGAGCATCTTGTTGAATATACCATTAAGAGTAGATCTTTGCAATTAAAAGTTACCACATACATGTGATAATTACCAAACATGAGACAATAGTGATGTCCTATGAAAAGAAAAGGAACAACATTTGGATCGAGGTTAAGGTCATTTGAGACAATAGTGATGTCCTATGAAAAGAAGAGGGACATTAGGATTGAGGTTAAGGTCACTTGAGACAATAGTGATGTCCTATGAAGAGAAAAGGAACAACATTAGGATCGAGGTTAAGGTCACTTGAGACAATAGTGATGCCTTATGAAGTGAAAAGGGATAACATTAGGATCCTATGACAATACTGAAGAGGGACAACATTAGGATCAAGGTTAAGGTCACTTGAGACAATAGTGATGTCTTATGAAGAGAAAAGGGACAACATTAGGATCAAGGTTAAGGCCACTTGAGACAATAGTGATGTCTTATGAAGTGAAAAATGATAACATTAGGATCAAGGTTAAGGTCATTTGTTATTAATATGGAAAGAACAGTGTTTGTTGTTTTGGGATGGTTCTACATGACCAAAAATAAAGTTCAATATACTTTAAACCAAGGTCAGAGGTTAAGGTCATGATTATGTAATAGCTTTATGTAAGATTTGTAGACTATATAGAACTTGCTTCTTGCATTCCCTTTTTGTTACAATTTGTAGAATCTTTTTCATGCAATGATAAGCTCATTATTCTTTTTATAAAACTTATTGTTTCCAGTAAAAGAACAACTGATAGTGTTAAGGAAACTAGAGGCTCCAAGGAGCCTTGAATACTCATCAGGAACTATAGGAAATATAAAACCAAAGTTTCATTTATTCCACATATATAAGGCAAAATGTGTAAGTCAATTAATCAATCTCATATTGGTCCTTTCTTTAAAAATGGCAATAATAAATGTGTGTACAAATTTCTGAATTTACACTAATTAACATCACCCATATATAACCTGTATGAAGGGGGTAAATTTTTCTTACTTTTATATTATATACAAGCAAATATCAATATTTTCTTCAATTTTCAAAAATTCTAATTTTTCAAAAGAAAGTTGTGCTAGTGAATGTGCTTCAGGATCTGAAATAATTCTAACTACTGTTGATGTAGTATCAATATACCATACTATACCATAACAAGCTTTATTAGAAAATATTATCTCGAGACATTCTTATAGCTAAGTGGTAAATAAAGATGGTTTTCTCCTGTGAAGTAAATGGTGTAATAAAATATGCTACTGACAGGTTATTGCAAAAGTCAGATTCTTTCTATCAGTTTAATTACAGTTCCAAGATCATTTTGTCTCAATATGGGTAATTTTTTCCCTATATTGTCTCTTATAAACACAATTTACTGCTTTTTATATATCTTTGTTTTATTTGTTTGCTAATGGATATTTCTTCTTCAGAATATGCAATGAATACCTAATTGATAAATTGCATTATAGTAAATAAGCTCACATTAACTAAAACACTACATTCAAACCTGATGAAGTAATGTTTCAATACTTGTTAGATAAACACTTAAATCATATTTTTTTTATTTTACAGTAAACTTTGTCGTAGTTGGAAATTAGGACAAGTAAAATGTTCAGACCAACAGATGCTCCCTGAATATAAAAGAAGAATGTGTCTGAGGACAGGAATGCCCCTGCTCAAGCTTTGCAATTTTCCAAGTTAAAAAGGGGCATAACTCTATAGAGTGGTGAACGACTCACTTCCCAAATTTGAACTCTGTTTGGCAGGTTTGGTTCTTGGCATTGTGTATGAGGTTCATAAAATTTGCATGAGGCAAACTTAAGTTAGAGTGCAGAAACAAAAAGATTTGCAAGTTATAAAGGGCATAACTCTAGAACAGTAAGCGACTGACGGCCCAAATTCAAACTCTGTCTGCCAATTATAGTTCTTAGCATTGTGTATGAGTTTCATAAAATTTGCATGAGGCAAACTTAAGTTAAAGTGCAGAAACGAAAATGGAGCAGTCAGAAGAACTGAAAGATGGAAGGACGGATGGTCAAGGGTAACACTTTGTGCCCCTGTCGCCTACGGCTGGGGCATAAAAACAAAAAAGATTGAGGTCTAAGTTGTAATACACAAGTGAAGGTTACATTGAATATGCAAAGAAAAAATTAGATAACGTAGTTATGTTACAAAGCCATTTATCTAATTAGAACTCAGAACAATTTGTTTCTAAATCTAGACAAACTGATGTGATGAACAAACTAGGCAGACATTGCATGCTTTCCTAATTCTTTGTTCTGACAACATTTATATATCTAGTATAGTTATTTTAAATCAAATAAAGTGTAAACACATTAAAAAATTTCAATATTTTTCTCTTCAAAATATATACTTTAAGCACACATTCAACGTGGTCACTGTTTCATGAATGAAACAGAAATCTGTTTTAATCTGTATGAAAGGAAGGAATTACAACAAAATTTTGGAACTGTGCACTTTCTAGTTATATTTCCATAAAAATAAAAGATTTATGACGTAAAGTCAAAGTTGAAAAATGAAAGCAATAATCCTATTTTGGCTGAACATAAATAAACATGTAGTAAAGGCAGTAATGGGAGAAAACCAATTATTGGTGAAATTTGCTGCAGAAACACTAATTTACCATGATGTAATTTGAGAAAATGAGAAAATTTTATTTTATTTAGAGAAACTCGTTATTTCATGTAATTGATATGAATTCAAAGATCACATTGATGAAGTCTTAGAATTTATTTTCTTTCAATTTTATATTCAGATAAATTCAGGATATTTGAAAAAGATGTAGCGAGATAGTGTAAATATGTGAATCAATAAATCAAATGCTTTAGTGAAAGTATCAATTATATAAGGCCCCTTTATCAATCTTTTGAGGCAGTTTTTAAATTGATAGTATTCACTCTAACCAAAGATGTGAACAAGTGAAAAAAGATTTCTTCTGTAGCATGTGTGGCTATAACTGAGAGGTACTTTGGTATTATTTTGTAATCCTTCAAAGACACTTCAACAACAAAAAACAAATTTTTCTAAAAGTGTTTTCTTCTAAATGTGCTATCTCAAATTTCAATTACTTTACGTATTGGGACATCTTTTGGCCTTATCAGATGAAATTCATCCAATTTCATCAAATGCTTTTAAATTTGGAAAAACAGATTCCCTATAAAACTACAAACCATTTAACAGTTACATCACAAAAGTTTTCTTTTGCTGAAGATAATGACATAAGGAAACCACTGAAAGCCGTGAAACAGAATTTCGAAGTTAATTTAAATAATAACTCATCTAGAAATCAAATACTTAGGGATTGTTCCCACAAAAAAATAATCTAAGATAATGTGACATTAGATCAAATGAAAAATTCAATTATAATTTTTTTTTTTCTAAAACCAACAAAACCATTTATTTGTTAAGTTAGTATTAAGAATTTAGAACCTGTTATGTTTTCAGGGTAAAAGTACTTTGAAAACTATTACATCAGCAAAATTTGTAAAACAACAACAAGGAGTGGATCTGTTGTGACAATGCTAATCCAATCATTTTTATTTGGAAAAACAGATCCAGTTCTTTGTGTTGTCTAAACACATTTTTACTGATGCAATAGTTTTAAAAGTACGCTGACCCTTTAAAGCATATCAACAAATAATAATTTACATAACAGTTTTATGGTTTTGTTGAGTTTAGAAATTGAATCTGAAAGTGATTTTTGTAATTGATGTGAACACAAGAGGCTGTCAGAGTGACAGCAAACCGGATTTTCCTGCAGAGGTCGAACCCTGAACAGTTGAGCAAGTATGGACACCACATTTAAGCTTAAAACAGCTCTGAATTTGGATTGTGATTGAATATTTGAAAAGCATAGGTTTGTGACACAAAATGAATGTTGTCAAAGAACTGAAATATTTGAAATTGGACATTTAAATACCTATTATGGTCCAATATCCAAATCTAAGTACATATATCTGGTCTATATACCAGCTTTGATAAGTGTTTGGTACTAATATAAATTTCCACTTCGTACTATGAACATCAAAATTATTTATTTTGTAAAAATATTTCCTTTCTCTATTGAAACTGTACACGTATACTTAACAACAAAATTATTTTCATTTACCTGTGTTTTAAGTTATTGCAAATGGCTGATATTTTTGTTCGAGCTTATTGTTTTTCTTAAATTGTTTAACATTTCATACCGATTTAACATGTTACTTTTATTATTCTTCCCTTAGTTTATTTATTTTGAATTTACATTGTTTCATAGGTCAAATTTATTTGTTCAGTGTATGTTCAATGGTGTTAATATGTCCTTTGATTGAGTTAAGCTATTTCAGTTGATATTTTATAGTGTGTCTTTCTATGTTGTGATGTTACACTATTGTTTCAGAAAAAGGGTGAAGGTTTGGTACCATTAAAACGTTTAAACCCGCTGCATTTGTTTGCACCTGTCCTAAGTCAGGAATCTGATGTTCAGTAGTTGTCGTTTGTTGATGTGGTTCATAAGTGTTTCTCGTTTCGCTTTTTATATAGATTAGACCGTTGGTTTTCCGTTTGAATGGTTTTACACTAGTAATTTTGGGGCCCTTTATAGCTTACTGTTCGGTGTGAGCCAAGGCTCCGTGTTGAAGACCGTACTTTGACCTATAATGGTTTACTTTTATAAATTTTGACTTGGATGGAGAGTTGTCTCATTGGCACTCATACCACATCTTCTTATATCTACATATTAGAATCAGCATATCAAAGAACCCCAAGAATTCAATTTTTTATGAAATCAGACAAAACTTTAAATTAGGACCCTTTGGACCTCAATGTGGACCAATTTGATAAAGGAGCCCACAATCCAAAATCTCTCAATACATGGTTAGATTCAGCATTTCAAAGAACCCCATAAATTCAATTTTTGTTGAATCAAACAAAAGTTTAATTTTGGACCCTGATTTGGACCAACTTGAAAACTGGGCCCAAAAATCTAATATTTAAATACAGGTTTAGATTCAGCATTTGAAAGAACCCTATATATATTTAATTTATGTTGAAATGAAACACAGATTAATTTTATCCATAATATTTTCTGTGCAAAGGGAAATAACTCAAACTGGATAAATAGTTCTCTAAAATAAGATATGATGCAATTTTTCAAATTACAATCAATAATATAATAACAACAACCAGTGATGATTAAGTTCTCTAAAATTAGATATGATTTAACACTCAAACATTGTTAGAATCAGCACATCAAAGAACCAAAGAATTCAATTTTTGATGAATTTAAACAAAAGTTTAATTTAGGACCCTTTGGACCTCAATGTGGTATTATCTTATTAATAATGAAAAGAAATACAGGTTTAGATTAAGCATTTCAAAGAACCCTATATATATTCAATTTATGTTGAAATCAAACACAGTTTAATTTTGGACCCTGATTTGGACCAACTTGAAAACTGGGCCCAAAATCAGAAATCTAAATATTGTTTATTAATAGACAATATAAGCTTAGTTTTTAATGGAGTTCACTTCATCAAAAAAACAAAAAAAAAAGCATTCAGAAAAATTGCCACAAAATTCTTCAAACATTTTATCAAAGAAAAGAAGAAAAAAATCCAAAATTTTATTTATCATTAATACAATGTCTTTTCAAAATCTATGAAACTTATCAGTAACAAGAAATAATTGTGAAGGGATGCTGTTACGAAGTCTCGCAAACAAAGCTCCAATAATTCATCATTCCCATGGTCGCCTGCCATTGGGCAAAGTCCAGTACAAATTGGTTTGTGATATGCATAAGTGACGCCTATGGATTGACCCTGTATGTCATTCAAATCTTCTTGAAATTACAAACAGGAATACATATGGTTTAGGAATGGAGATCTTGACCGTTTACAAGTTCTCAAAAAGGAGGGGGTTATCCCCAGGGGACTTACCCTTTATTTCATATGATTTGTTTTTTTTTGTCCCATACAAGAATATATATGGTTTAGGGGTGGGGATCTCGACCGTTTACAAGTTCTTAAACAGGAAGGGGGTGGGGATGACCCCAGGGGACTCGCCTTATATTTCATTAGAATTATTTTATTGTCCCATACAAGAATATATACGGTTTAGGGGTGGGGATCTCGACCGTTTACAAGTTCTCCAACAGGAGGGGATGGAGGTGACCCAGGGGATTGACCTTTTATTTCATTAGATTTGTTTTATTGTCCCATACAAGAATATATATGATTTTGGGGTGGGGATCTTGACCATTTACAAGTTTTCAAAAAGAAGGGGGGTAGGGGTGACCCCCCTGGACTTCCCCTATATTTCATTTGATTTGTGTTATTGTCCCATACAAGAATATATATGATTTAGGGGTGGGGATCTCAACTGTTTACAAGTTCTTAAACAGGAGGGGACGGGTGTGCCCCACAGGGACTCGCCTTATATTTCATTTGATTTGTTTTATTGTCCCATACAAGAATATATATGGTTTCGGGTTGGGATCTTGACCGTTTACAAGTTTTCAAAAAAAAAAGGGGTGGGGTTACCCCAGGGGACTCACCTTATATTTCATTTGATTTGTGTTATTGTCCCATACAAGATAATATATGGTTCAGGGGTGGGGATCTCGACCATATACAAGTTCTTAAACAGGAGGGGGGTGGGGGTGACCCCAAGGGACTCGCCTTATATTTCATTTGATTTGTTTTATTGTCCCATACAAGAATATATATGGTTTAGGGGTGGGGATCTCGACTGTTTACAAGTTCTCAAACAAGAGGGGTTGGGGGTTACCCCAGGGGACTGGCCTTTTATTTCATTTGATTAGTTTTATTCTCCCATACAAAAATATATATGGTTTCAGGGTGGGGATCTTGACAGTTTACAAGTTTTCAAAAAGAAGGGGGGTGGGGGTGAACCTGGGGACTCCCCAATATTTCATTTGATTTGTTTTATTGTCCCATACAAGAATATGTTTTAGGGGTGGGGATCTCAACCGTTTACAAGATAAAAGCACATTCTCAAATTGAAGGGGGTGGGGGTAAGAATATATATGGTTTAGGGAGACTTAATTATCTTCAAAATGTCTAATAATGAACAGTAAATTTCAAACTTCATTTATACAGGCCTACTAGTAAATTTCAAACTTTATATATACAGTCCTACAGATCTTATCAGGAAACAGAAAATTTTCAAATAAATCTGTCACTCCAATGATTATCATATGCTAAGATATAACCCAGATCTAATTAATTATAGATAATTTTCAAATAAATCTGTCACTCCAATTTTTATTCTGAGATAAAACAGATCATTACATGATAACAAGAGTAAAATATTTTAAAATTCTACTTTTGGATATTAAAAATGGCGATTACTCACAAAGGAGATACACTAAAATCTTGAAAATTGAACTAGACCTTCATTAAGTCCCAGGAAACAACATATTTAAATTTGAAAAAAATTTGTGAAAGCGTTTTCATGTTATTGTGCTGACACTGTTTGGCAAAAGATCCGCCCAGCCGCCGTACATCACCATTTTAATAACCGATATTTCCTTCGAAAATGCGGTTAAAAAGGAGAATGTCCGGTAAACATTTTTGAAAAAGCAACTAATATACAACAATCAAAAGATATCTATAGATATGTCGACATACAATCTTCAAAAGGGTGACCCACAAGTTTCTTTGTATTTTCTGAAAGCACCTTATAAGAGCTATCTTCTCATATTTCATTTTAAAATTCTTTTGTTTAGTTTTTATTCATTTCATACAAAAGTGATATAATCTATACAAATTCTGACAATTTTTGCACCTGCAGCTTGAAAAAAAGAGCTCTGTGACCAAATTTTTTTATTATATTTTTGAAAATAGCTAAATCAAACAGAAACAGATCTGCATTTGATGGTTCATTACTATATCAGTACCAAAAATGAAAATAGTCACATGATTGCTTAAACGATCAGAAGAAAATAAAAAGTATTTATTGCAAATTTACTTCAAATTTTCATGTAAACTTACAAAAAACAAATAATTAATATAGCAATGGAATGTCTAAACATACATCTGATTTGTACTCTTATAGTGATGTCCAACACTTCATATTTTCTCTAATGTTCTCATAATTTTTGTTATACAAACTATTACTTATGGTCCTAACACTGGTTATCCAACATGGTGCAAGCCATCAAATAATTGTTGACACTACAATGCATAGAACATTGTAATAAGAACCATTTAAAAAATTTCACATATAATTGTACATACCACACTGCCACCTGGTGTTGAACAACCACTTCTTCCTGAATGGTACCCTCTCAGATGTCTACAATATACAACAAAACATTTCTAGTACTATTACCCGATCTGACCAGCATATGTTACCTGACCAGTAGAATTACAAATAAGAGCTTTACATACTATTTATATTCTTCATTTGCATCAAAATCTGTTATTTTATCCAAAAATCTCCAATCTTGAGGCAAACTAAAGTGAGAGAACAGAAGCTAATTTTGGGATGTACTAACGGACGTACTGATGGACGTATGGACAGACTAGTGTAACACTTAATGCCCCATCTGCTGTGGTAGAGGCATAAAAACAAACCTAAAACCATGTTTTGTACTAACATTTCAAACATTAATCAATTTTCTATATTTTCTTAATAAAGTTGTGATATTTGGCTGCCTGTCCAATATCTGTTTCAGAGAGATTTTTTAACAGCTTATCAATATATTTTTCTATCTGCAAATCACAGCTAATTAAAGTAAATATACCATAAATAGCAATTTTGTTTTAGTACCATGTAATCCAAAGCAAATATTTCATTGGTTATTGACATGCAAGAACAAGAATTTCTCTTGATGGATAAAGAAATTTTACCATGACACATATACTTCCTAACATTTGTACTGTAGATTTCTTGTGTGTTACAAATTTTTCTACTTATCAGCAATTTGTACATATTCACACTGATCCTACTGTTAATTGTTTTCTTACATCAAGGACAGGACGTGATATAATATCAGGCAATGACGTCACTTAACAATGCAGCAACTTCATGCTTTTCATGTCCATTTGCACCAAATATTTTAATGAAATGCATACAACTTCATTCATACAACAGAACAACTATCCCATTGATTTGTATTTGTAAAAAGAGGTTATTTAAATTAAAACATTTAATTTCATATTCTACTCCAAGAACAAATTAGTTATACAAATTACCAATGAAAAGAACACTGTAGATTCAGAAATTTTTGCAATTTTTTATCATTGCAAAAATTAAAATTGCATAGTTTCAGTAACTTTTAAAATCACTTAAGTTTCGTTCATTTTACCTTAAATAACTCAAGTCTTGTTCAAGTAACATTAAATGCATGGACTTATAGGACAAACAGAATTACATGCCAGCATTATACCTTAAACCCTATTCCATAAATATCCCTATTTTCAAACTTATGTAACATATAATTTACCTGAAATCCATTTCTGACATAACTTCATCATGACTATCATAGGACTGGTTTCCTGTTCTCCTCATCCTGTCTCTCTCTCTCTTTGTATATATTCTTCTTTTTCTGTTCTCTTTTCTAGGGTCAATGTACTGTAATAGACAATTCATTTATGATGTTATTTATAAACCATTAGTTATGGTTTTTGAGTCGGCAAAACATCAATATAATATATAACAAGGACCACACAAAAAGCCATCAAATGCAATTATGAAGCAATGAAGAGAGTTAAATTGTTAATGTCGCAACATCTTATTGCATAAATGTAAAATTGTCATTGCTTTGCTAAAGAACGACAGAAGTGATTGGTGTATGAAAGTCGCTGAAATTAAACTTCAATCAACTTTTGTTGTATTTGTCAAATATTCCTAACATCAAAAACACCAAATATAGATTTTTCATCTTTTTTTCTACCAATTCAGTTGACTGATCATTTGAAATTAGTTTTTAAAATATTTTTTTCACCTTAAATATCTCTAACCAGCAGTAAATAAAACTGCAAAAACACAAAACATAAACTCATCTTTGAAAATATAAAGCATGTCTTTGTTACAGGGATAGGTATTAATAATTATGTATATGTCGAAATAAAAAAATATATTCATGATATTAAGCAAAGAACCATATATTGTATTATTGCGAACCAAATGAAACTTTTCCACTGATTCATCTCCTATTGGTCAATCTATTTAAACTTTTGTCAGTTCTATTGTCCCATTGAATAAATACAATAGCTATTGTTCTCTGTGTAGTTTTTTCACTGAGACCTTTAAATTTCTTCTAAGAGAAATCCATCACTTATTGATTAATTTACCTGAGTAAAAAATTTATCTTCTAAAAGATGAAAATACATGTTTTACACTCACAAAACTGCATATGATGTTGTATTTATTCAATATCAACAGTAAATTTTCATCTGTTAAAGTTGATTTCTGACAAAATTTTCAATATTGTTCCTATCTAAATTTGTTTTTTTTGTGTTTGACAAATAAAAACTGGAAAATGATGATGTTTAAATTAAGGTTTTCTTAAATGTGTTCTTTAACTAAACAAAAACAAAAAAATGCAAATTTCAATAGGAACAATGCTAAAATTTATCAGAGATCAACTTTTATGCTTAAATCAGTGTTTATATTGAATAGATTGAAAATATATTATTGATATTGAATAAATACAAAATCACATGCATTTTCTTGAGTTAAAACATGTATTTTCATCTGGTAAATTAATCAAATGATGTATTTGTTTAAATTAAGGTCCCAGTGAATAAACTACACAGAGAACAATAAATAGCTAAATTGTATTTATTCAATGGGACAATAACAAAAGTTTAAATAGATTGACCAATAGGAGATGAATCTGTGAAAAAGTTTCATTTGGTTTGCAATAATAAAATTAGTATAACTATATCTCAGAAAAAATAAATTCTAAATCATAGGTTTCATAACAAGTGGGAATAGGATATTGCTTGATATCAACTATACATATTCAATCTCAATAAAAATATAAATAAGACTTAGTTGAATTTATTATCACTATTGAATTAAATAATGAGAATTAAATAAACTCTCTTTGTGCTAAATAGAAAAAACTTTTGAGAAACATTGTTCTTGTCTTTGGCAGCCATACAGTCTGATGTCATAGGTCTACTTCAGGGGGTATAGTGTTAGCATCAAACGTTCTAAATCTTTTATTAGGCTTCAGAATAGAATCAATTTTTACAAAAAAGATTTCTGACAGATGAAAAATGTGAGTGTTTTCTGTAGTTTTGAAAAATATCTCTATTACGGCAGAAAAAAAGTCTGAAGTGACCTTTGAGAATCATCATTGATACATTCATAAGAGAATAAGTATTATCGTGCTTCCCTTTGCCTTTATTACCCTGCTCAGTCGCTTCGTAGTTCTCATATCACGGCTTTGAGACATGAGCAGACATTATCAAGGATGTCACAATGTCTGAGGAGACTTATCAATCTTGCTTTCATCAAATGTAAAACCGTCTAACGGAGAGGGAAAAGACCAGTAATAGAACGATAAACAGATTATCAGATTTTTACATATAGCCAAAAAGGTTAACATTGTGGCTTGCGGCTAATATTTTACAATATCAATGTGTAGAAAACCCATTAATCTATACAAATCAATACATAAATACAGCAGAATCTTAAAAATTTGAATTTATATGCTTTTATATAAGTCAGAAACTAAATATTTTAACAGATGCAAGCCTTTCCCAACAATCTGGTTACTAATGGAAGATAACTCTAAGCCAATCAAACCAGTTCAAGATTTGGTACAAGTTGACAAAAGTAACAGCTATTAAATTTATATTTGTAATTGTCATGTTTAAAATGTATGTAAAGAAAATGGATATTATAAAAAATGTTTATAAAAATACATTTGAAACAGTATACTCATCTTCTACACTTTTTCATTCTTTTGATCTTTATAAATTTAATTAACAACATCAGTTCATTAATTTTTCATTTTAATGTTTAATCTGAGATGAAGGTACAAGTTGCTGTGAATAAACTTAAAATGGTTTCTTTTCTGGGAAGTTTAGCAAACAAAAATCAATCAACCATTCATCTTCTTTTCTGTCTAAATTTTTATTTTATATTTTCAGGAGAAATGCATTACAATCCTTTATTTTGTTTAATAGTAAACTATTTACAGAACTCAATAATTAATCATCAATCATTTCACAGAAAATCTTGGTAGAGGCATTATATTTAACTATCAATACACAAAGGAATACATTTTTTTGATTACCTTAATCAGAATGACACAACCATGAAACCATTATATCAAATATCCTAAAAACCTTGGAAATGGACACTGTATAAGTTAATTTTGGTCTATCCTTCACAAACAACAATATCAGTACCTTTGAATAAATGCTCTTTTGTAGAAAACACCACAATTGAAAAAAAAACTGTGAAAATTAATTTCTTCAAGCATGATGTGACTGACAAAACTGTGAGAATTTGATGTCATCAAAATTGACATTTGAACACTGCCCACTGAATTAAATTACCCACGATAAAGTCTTACAGAAAAGATAAAATTTCTGGAAATATTTACAGTTTTCAGTTTACTTCAACTCATGTTTCAAAAAGATTAAACTATGATTCTTTTCTTTTTTACTTTACTGTGCACTTTTTTAACCATTCAAAAGAACAAATTTCACAATAAAATGAATATACAGTAAAACCATCAGGAAATTATGCTTTTTTTCATAATCCAAAGATCAGAATATAAATTTAGTATTCAATAAAAAATTTAATAAACTGTAAAGGGTACTGCAGAACCTTAGTCCCCTGCGATTGCAGCAGTCAGTTTGAAAGTGTAATATTTATTGCCTAAAACTTAATCCATTTATCAGTAAGATACAGGAATTTTTTCTTTAAATCTGACTTTTTTCTTTAGATGCTATTTCTTGATCTTAAAAAGCTTATTCCCAAGAGTCAAAACATTCCATGAAGGTTAAACAAATTTATTGATATCTAAAAAATGTAATTCTAGACTGAATGTAAATGTTGTTTGCAGGGAAATTCAAAGTCACCTATCAGTAAAATATGGAAAAATGAAAATATATTTTCAAAATTTTGATTTAGACATTATCTCTTTATAACTGATGTTGAAAATACTTTAACAGCAGACTATCAAAATGTTATCGGCTAAAAAAAGTAGGTCCTTTTATTAGTAAAATGCAGAAAAATAAAAAAAAATTTCAAAATTTTGCTCTGTATACTGTCTTTTGATTATAAAAAAAGCTTCTGTCCAATTTTCATAAAATTCCATGACTCTTTGACAGTTATTGATGTCTGAAAACTTTAAAAAAGAGGGACAAAAGATACCAGAGGGACAGTCAAACTCATAGATTGAAAATAAACTGACAACGCCATGGCTAAAAATAAAAAGACAAACAGACAAATAATAGTATAGAAGACACAACATAGAAAACTAAAGACTAAGTAACACGAACCCCACCAAAAACTGGGGGTGATCTCAGGTGCTCCGGAAGGGTAAGCAGATCCTGCTCTACATGTGGCACCCATCGTGTTGCTTATGTTATTACAAATCCGATAAATAGTCTAATTCGGTAGGTCACATTCGTGAAAAGGGAAGGGTTAACCTTAGACTGCATAATTATTTGCAAAAAAAAAAGATTAAGTCCATTTATCAGTTAAATACAGAAAAATGATTTTTTTTTTTTTTGCATGATTTTGCTTTGGATACTGGTCATAACAAAAAAGCTTCTGTCCAAGTTTCATAAAAACCTATGAAGGTTTGACAATGTAATTGATGTCTTAAAATTTTTAACCACAGACTGAAACTAAATGTTGACTACAGAATGTACGATTGATATGTCTAATTTCTGCGACAAAATATTGCAGGTTCAACAAAAATAAATCTAAAAGAACTAAATAATAAAAACAAAGAAACCACCTCATGTCCGAGATGCTTTTGCTGTTCTCTTTGTCGAAGTTTATTACGTAAACGTTCAATCTCCGACTTGTTATCAATACTAACTCCATCTTCATTGTCAGGGATAGAATTCTGAAAAGACATTGGCATCAGAGCAAAAGAAAATGAAAATTGCTGGCTGAGCATAAAGAGAGCATATATATTGATTAAAGTGAAGTAAGATATCTAATTTTGCACTATTAATCATGCAGGAAGCCAAAACTTATTAGAAGAAATATTCCTTTTAAGGATAGTTACAAAGAAATAAAGATAACTTCTAACTAACTACTAGATAATAATATAATATGTTAAATAAGCCATTCATAGATAGAATTCAGAGAGACAAATCAGTCTGTGGAGTCTGGTATACATGTAATTTGATCCAAGTAATAATTTTACTAGACTTTTCATATACTGTAAATTAAAAAATTGCGTTGTTTTTATTGTGAAAATTGCAATAGGATAGCTTTTTGAAAAAAACCCCACTTTTTGCATTTCAAATTTAGATACTGTAAATTAAGAAATTATTGCATGCATTTATTATTGTGATTTATGAAGAATGGACAATATTGCGAGATTAATTATTGCGATTTCAGGAAATTCTGCATACAGATGCATATACCAGATATCAGAATGCGAGTTCTTATTATTGCGATACTAACCCAGTCGCACTATTCGCATTAATAAAAACCTCGCAATAATTTCTGAATTTACAGTAGCATTTTTGTATGCAGCAGTTCCTAAATTCACAATTATTAAACTCACTTTTTCCATTTATCAACAACTTCAATCATAAATGCACATAGTTATTTCTTAATTTACAGTAGTTTGTAGTTTTTGTATTTCAAAAATTATATTCGAAAAAGTTCAATACACAGATACATTTGTCAGTATTATCCAAATCAACTGAGTGTTCTTTCAAAAGAAATTTCTAAGTAATTCAGAGTCTTCATATAATTTTGTAAGTGTAATAGTGTACATAGAGCACATTGTGAGCAGTGCAAAAAATTATTTAATATCTAATTGTCTAAAGTATTTAACTTTATCTAAGTACTTCATTTCATGCATTACATTACAGAAACTACATCAGGGCTCACACTACTTCAGAATCTTAGGGAGAAGTGACTTCTCTTTTTGAAACTGATAGGGAGAAGTGGTGAGATTTGAAAGAGAAGTACTCCTTCGCGCGCGGCGCTACAATGTTTGGTTTTTACTGTAGTATAAAGGGTCATATGTAACTTATTTTCTTTTTATATTGTTCAATTCATATCTGAGTATACAATTAAATTAACAGTTCAAATTCAAAGTTGTTTAAGCTTAGGTTCTTGTTAGAAACTACCAACTAAATATCTAGCATTAAAAGATTTTTTTTTATGTGAAAAAAGGTAAAGGAATTATAATATATGAATTACAATTCAATTAAAAACTATCTTGTTTATCATGTTATGAAATTCAGTGTTTCTCATCAAAAGATATACAAAGTTAAGGTGGGCCATAATATATTGATATTAGTAGTTAAGCAACTTTAATCAATATTTTGAAACAATCCATATAAATTATATGGAATTATATACATTAATCAATTAGATCTAACCAAAAGTCTGTTAATGCATGTGGAATGCGTAATTTTTCCTTTTGGGATCAATATTTTTCTGTCAGCTTTTCCATTCATGCGTCCGTAGTTATTATTGTAAAAATACGGATTTCGGTCATAGCTGGTCCGGTTCCGATCCGTAGTTAGTAAACGATTAATGGCGGACGAGGAAAATTTACAAAATAAACGATGTTTGACAAGCTATTTGGAAAGGAATATGACGTTTTTAATGCAATAAATGGATTAAACATTTACTGCAGGCAACTTTTATCACTTTCAAATGAAGTAACAAACTTATTTTGCCGCAGAAAGTTAAGATTGATGTATGTTCTCTGAGTAACAAGTACCGGAAGTGCATGCAGTGATAAAAAGTTGTCTTTTTATTAAATAACCTGCTACACACTGTAAAGTCAATGCTTAAACCTCTTTTCTTAAGAAAATGAATCGTTTATGTCTGAATTTCTTTAATAATCAATAAAAAATTGATGTTTTATCAACTTCGTAAAAATTGAAAATGTCCGATGACGAAAGTGACTGAAAGCGAGTATCGTAAACAACAGGGCGACTTGTTTTCGCTTTTGAGGGTCGGGCAAAGTGAAGTGACGGACGGGAAAGCGACTTCTTCGCCCTAGTCGCCTGGTAGCGTGAGCCCTGCTACATGCAGAATTAGGATACAATATATGTATAGATTTGTTATGCATACTGTTATATTTATCCATGTTATAATTCTAACCTAAAGACTATATCTACCACTAAACATATACGTTATAGCAAACACTATCTACTACATTGTAAATACCTTTTGGAATAATTGTTTATTCGAGTCTGTCCGTGTAGGCAGTCTAGGTGTATCAATATCGGTATTAGTTTCACTAGATATGTCAGGTCTTTGCTTGGTTGTGGTATCTTTTGTTGGTTCTGGTGGATGATAGGTAACATTTCGTAATTTGACTGCAGGAAAAAATCTAATTTGTTGGTCAGGGGAAGTCTTGGGCAACCTACTCATCTTTGCCAGCTGTTCGACATGGCCAGCTGTCATCTGTTGATATATGTAGAATAAATGTTAAGAGAGTAGCAGGGCCATATAATTAAGTGTCACTTTACATTTCTTTTCATAAATTATATTAAACTGGATAAACCAAAACAAAATATTTCAATATTTTTGAATTTCAAATTAATGTTTAATTTGAGAAATACCTGCAGTGACTTTCATTGGTTTGAAAGAAAAAACATAGATTTATTTCTTGATTTAAAAAAAGTTTGAAAAGATTTGGTCTCGTTATTTCAGGGAAGATGACAGAAAAAAAGTACCATTCTGAATCAAGAATTTTCTTTATCATGTGCATGCACCCATACATTATTTTTGAACAAATCAACATGTAAAAGGTAGTGGATTGACAGAAGACAGAAATATAGATGATGAATAGAGCTCATACTAGCCCTATGGGACAGGCGAACTACAAAACGTATATAAAAAAAAAATATAAAAGTTTAAAAGGATTACAGATCATTGCAATATAAATATTTAAAAAAAAAACATGATAAAAACTTATTTCATATATATATATATACCAATATTGGTGGCTCCATTGCTGAGTTATGATCTTGAATGTAATGATAGGGACTGGAATATGGATCAGTTATGTAAATGAAATCTTCTGTACTGCTAACATCTTCAATTACTCCTTCGTATCTGTAAATAAAAGTTATATAAATATTAATGCTAAGACAGGTACTGAAATTTTTTTTTATCAAACTGAATCAAAATATGTATTTGAAAAATGTTTATATTGCATCTGTTTATCTTAACTGTAAAATGACTTAAAAACAGCAACACAAAAAATCTTACATTTGCTTTCCTGTATAATGGTTGAGGATCATAAAAATAATAAATTTGCCATCCTGTATAAAGATCAGGATCATAATTTCATAAATTTCCTATCATGTATAAAGTTCAGGATTATCCATATGCATTTCTAAAAATGGAATGCTGTAATATTTAGCCATGATAAATACACATCTTTCTGGTAAAATCTTGAAAATTGTCTATGATCTAAATAAAAGTGTTTTGTTTTAAAAGGTACTTGTAAAATCTTGAAAATTTTTTGTCTATGAAAATGTTTAAGAAAACAGTTGAATAGAATACTAACTTGAATATTTCTGCATTCAAAATAATTTTTTAATGAATTCTTTTGAATTCTTTTGTTCTCATGAATTTCTTTATTATTTATACAATTACTTAACAATAAGTCTCAAAAGGTTACTCCACTTATGATACATGAAACTGTAGTCACAGGAAAAAACACATTTCACAGTATCATTATACAATGTACATGTATGAATTAATCCTATATATTGATCTTTCAATTGTCTGGTGCCATCAGACTAGATAATTATTTACAATTATTGTTGTTAACCTTATACTAGATCAAACATGTAATTATGTTCGAACTGAGAGAGAGAGAAAAAATAGTTGCATTTAGTTTTCATGGATCTAGCTGTTACTGAAGGTGTAAGCTTTTACAAAAAAAATATTTCATATCAAAGTCGACTAGAAAAAAATAAAGCTAGACAGTAATTCAATTGTATCATAAGTTTAGGTTTTTTTTACATTAAATCAGCCAAATTGCACTTACTTACTGGATGAACAACATTACCAACTGTATGAAATCTTTAATGTAGTTTATTGGAAATAATGCATGAAACAATCTTAATTTTGTCAAGAAATGTAAAATTTTCTATCTTATTCATAAGGTAAGATCTACCTTAACCTTGACAAACGCTTGAAATGGATTGTAACTATTTAAACACATTTTTAAAATTCATTGACCCTTACAACTTGTATACCATATTCTATCATGTCTATGAATCAAGCTTTTTTACATATTCTTTTTGACTTGCAGACTTCAACATAATAGAATTAGTTCAATATAAATATATACTGATCCATACATATATAGTCATAGATAAATTAAAAATACATTTAAATATTGACCTCATGAATTGATTACTATCTCTATAGAAGTTTATGTACAACCAGTTGGGAAAATTTAACTATTGGTAAACACAATCAATTAAGTGAATCTTCTCATGGGTAGTCTCTACCAATATTTTATTTATTTAAATCTTTTGTCCTGGAAACTTACATCAATATTTTGATAGAAAGTGTGAGTCAGTCATGCACTGATTTGGAATTGTAGAGTTATTTATGTATAAGAAAAGTCATAGCAAGTTAAAAATGTTCAATGATAACCATCAAATTACTTTAAAAATATGTCCATGACTGATTGATGTTATAGTTGACTTGTATAAATTAATGTCCAGTAGCAGATCTTAGAATTTAAGGAAGATTAATGTTTCGTATAAACTAATATGCTAGTGAAATTTACTCATATTTTGTATAATTGTATCGTAACTGGAATATGTAATCATGGAAAAAAGTATTGGATTAAAATAGGGAGGGTTGAGATTTCAAATACACAGCCAAACGTTCATGTGGTGTCCCAGGTCGACACCAAATCTGAGGTTGTCTTTTGTTATACGTGTATCAAAATGTTTTTTGCCATTGGGAATTTGGTGTTTATGGTAGTGATATGAAAGTATGTTTAAAATATATTCATATTTTTTTTACTTGGTGTTTAAGCATTTGTGTCGTAGTTGAACTCTAGAAGTCTTTTGGTTTTTTTATTGATGCATACCCCACATGTCCTTTTATTTACTGGTGGAGATATAGCTGTTTAGAACTGGAGAACATTAAGCAATTATCAACCATTCGTTTTATTCATAATCTTGTCCTTCTAATAAATACTGTTGTTTATTAGTCCTTAAAACATCTAGACTTTTTAAGACAACTTTCAATGACTTCAGAGCGATTTAGGGATTGTGATCAGTGAAGCATGTTACAATGTTTTCTTTTTGACAAAAAGAAGCACCTGTATCAAACATTATTTGTAAAATCTTAGATTATAAAATTAAAGTACCATTGTACTATATAATAAGCAATAAATTAGTATTTACCATAAAACTTATAAAGTACTTTACATTACTTAATATTATTTTATCACTTAAAAACTGTTTAACAAACAGATGACATGCACAATAAATTCTTACATGATGGTTTTCATGTATTAAACATAGCAATTATCAATTGGTAGCAGATGAAATCAATACATGTACCTTATGTGCATGAAATGTCAATTTTTCATGTAATTACATTTTTTTCCAAATGCCTGTACTTAGTCAGGAGATTTTAAAAAGAGTCACACACAATTAATATTCTATCTTTAAACAAATTTACTATTCTTACAATGTATGTATAACCTTGCTGAATTTATTTAGCTTCAAGCAATGTATCCATTAATCAATTGCATCTGAGATGATATCAATGGGATAATTACAGGTTACTACATAAAAAATTCCCAAGACAATAAAACTATCAGTGCCATAAATGATCAGTTCATTATGATCACTAAATCAATGACTGTTTATAGATCAACATCCCTCTTTAATTATAACAAACACAGTGTTGGCTTCAAACAGGAATGGTAAGAGTTCCATATGGCACCCCCACCATACTAAAAGAACACAATAATGTATTACAGTTTATTCCGTGGGGGTACCATATTAAACTCTTTCCAGAGGAATTTTTTATACGTATAAATTTGTATAATTTAAACCTGTTAAATAAATAATAAACATAACTACAATTCAATATCACTTACTTGTTAATTTACAACAGAGAAAAAGATTTTCCTAGTTAGCTAATATGTATATAATATATTGGTTAAATAGAATAATTTACTCATTCATGAGTGTATTACTTGGCAAGTCATTATCATGATAAGAGTGAAATTTTCAAACCTAGGAGGAGTAAGATCTCCCTCTCAAGAATTATTTTAATGGAAGATTTACCACTAAACCTTTTAATACACAGTCCACTGTAGACATTTTTTTTGTAATTTACAGGGAATTATTAATGTTAAATAAAGTTTAACAATCAACACTCAAATAATGACTAAATGAGACAAACCATAATAAATAATATCGCTATAACAACATTTATGATACATGTAGCTTAAAAGAGTATGTTTGTCCATTTCAATTTCGATGTTAAAAGAGTCATATTTTTCTAGGCATTCCTAGTTATTTGAGCACTTTTCTATTTTGCCCCACCCCATTTCATCCTGCTGGAAATGTCTCTATACCCATATGTTGATACTTTGTGCAGATGATACACAAGTTATGTGTACATGGTTTTCTTATTAAAAAAGTAACATTTCATAGATATTGCTTTACTTTGATCAAATAACATGTACATTGTACATGTATCAAAATTACAGTAATTTAATTAAAGTTTTCAAGATAGCGATCAATGTTTTATGATGAATGATAATCTGAACATCCCTATCTATGAGGCATTGGTCCCAACCCATCAAATGGTTTATTTGGAATCCCATACCAATGTCAACCTTTAGTCCTTAAGGACTTTAGACATGTACAATGTATAATTTAAAATAATAAAAAAAGAGTAAATTGTCCTTCAGCTTAGAAGGGTCTTGGAAGGGTTTGCAGAATATAGAATAAATTGACAAAAAATTAAAGAATAAAGAAAAATGGGGAAAAAATGATAATGGTGTGCTAATATATCATGTATATCATGTATATACAGAATAGAGGGTAATCGACAAAAAGAAATGAAAACCACCCCAATTATGCATTAGACCGGTACGTACCCCTTGGATCAAACAGACAAACATTATTCATAGGAATAAGTTAACACAGGGATTATTGCACTGCACTTGCATCAACATAATACCTCTAATTTGTAGTGAGTGCATGTGCCTTGAACACACTGAAGTGTATGTTGTTCATTTTGTCATTTGTACTGTGCATTTTCATGAAAGCGGAACACTATTTTAATTTACAGTAAAATTTTAGATTCATAAAATAAAATCAATTTTAACATTTTTATATAGTTAACATTTATATTTTGTTTTATATTAACACATGATTAAGATAAAACTATTGACATATTTGATAAGTTTACCTATAGCTACTATGGGCGTAAGTTGAGACAGCTGCTTTGAATGACTCAACAGAGTTGTCATCACAATGCTCGGTGGAAGGATGTTTCAAGTTTGAATAGTTTGAGGGAAGAATATGATTATTTGAGTACATGTAGTTGTGTTCTGGCAAATTTGGGTAGATAGTCAGAATGTTCCAAGACTGTCTGAGCAGTTCGAGTTATCAGTCGTTTTTTGGGATGGCAACTAGTTCAACTCACTGGATCAAAGTGAAATTCTATACACCAATCTCCAGTTGTTTTTTATGAATGAATTACACCAGTTGATCCGAGGTCAATCTGTGTAAATGACATCATTGAAAAATGGGTCTTTACAGTGACATAATAACATAAGCACTGTGACATAGGCAATGTACATGTACTAGAAAGTGCAAGAATACTCTACATGTATATTCCAGGTGGCCCAACTTGGTCTTGGATTAACAAAAGTTTTAAATCTGATTCCTGTTTTATGTAATGATGGGAATAAAAAAAGATAAAGGATAATGGGTCCTTAAAACCAAAACCCTGAATGTACCAAGATATAAAAAAAACTACTGTTGTTTATGTGACAAACTCAATCGTCTCTCTCCGGTCATGCTTGTCGTAACATTACTTCATTAGACACACTTTTCTGCCCTGACACTGTGACATGCATTCTACAAACTTACCCTACCTATAGAGGAAAATAATTCGCTTTTAACTTTTATGGCTAGTTTTATTCTTGGAATTCAGCCAAAGAATAATTATATATTTCCAGTAAAAAACAGGTTGTTTGGTTGTCACGAAGCCATTCGCATAGCAAACGTCTTCCGAGTGTCCTTTCATTCGGAACTTAGTTATTACGCGCCAATTTCAAAAAGAAGGTGCCGTTCAACATGTTTTATGATATAAAAATTATCTTGGTCAATTATTTTATATTTATTTGTTGTCAACAATCATGAAATATCTGTTAAAATCCAATTATCTATTTGGCATATTCCCTGTCATTTTAAATTCAATCATTAGCTGTATTAGTCTCAGTCTTAGCATAGATCAGCATAGATTATCTATGATCTAAGATTATTATAATCGACTGTATAATAGCCCTGTCTAGTTTACCTTCTACCCAGGTGTGGTCTTATTTATATGTTTTATGTAAAGATAATTTCTTATTTAAATGTAAACAAATTGAAAACTTGGAACTTGAATTCTTTAAAAAAAAAAAATATCTATTCAAATATAGGTGAGATGGATAACTTGGTTCTATTTCTTTAATGTCCGTCAGTTATGCGGTATATGCTGCTCCATTTATTAAAAAGTCCTGGTCACTGAGGAGAGTGGATTTAACAAGAGCATGATATGTACATATATAGATTTATGTCGCTTTTTTATCATTATTTTTGTGATATATGATGTAATGTGTTGTTTTGTTCTCATGTATATTATCAACCCTATTGGGGTATAATAGTGCATTATTTTCAATAAATATAAAATATGTCATATTATTTGTCCTTTTACATAAAACAGAGACTAAGGATTTAAAGTTGTTGTTGCCTGTTCTGACATCGGACTCGGACTTCTTTGAAACTGAGTTTTACTGTGCGTATTGCGGTGTGTTTCTTTATTCTACATTGGCTAGAGGTATAGGGGAAGGTTGAGATCTCACAAAACATGTTTAACCCCGCCGCATTTTTGCGCCTGTCCCAAGTCAGGAGCCTCTTACCTTTGTTAGTCTTGTATGTTTTTTAATTTTAGTTCATTTATATGTTTTGGAGTTTAGTATGACGTCCATTTTCACTGAACTAGTACACATTTTTGTTTTGGGGCCAGCTGCCTGAGGCCCGCCTCCGGGTGCGGGATTTTCTCGCTGCGTTATATACTCATTGGTGGCCTTCGACTGTTTTCTGCTCTTTGGTCGGGTTGTTGTCTCTTTGACATATTCCCCATTTCCATTCTCAATCTTATCGACATGAATTCGTCCATATAGCGGCATTATTTCAGTATATATATATATACGAGGGTCTGGACGGGGTATACAGAACAGAAAATGATAAATGAGCCAAAGAATAAATAGAGAAAAATAGGCCAACAAAGTAAAGAATAGAGAATAATGGGGTGTTAAAATTGAGAATAACGGGCAAACTGAATATAAACAATAGAGAAAATTCTATTACCTAACAATTTAAAGAGTACAGAAATGAAGGACCCCATCTAGGTGGCCCTCGTATCATATTCTCTGATGGTAGGCCCGGGTGAGTACTGAGTGGAACGCATGAGCTGTAAGCACGGGCAAGTGGCATAGTTTCCATTTAGGCATTGAGGCAACCAATTGTTTGACCAAGAAAAAAAAAATAGTGAAACCCAGATAATAGAGATATTTAAGTCATAGTAGCGAAGATGGTTCCAAACATCTGACTTAAAACAAGGATTTGTATAGGAAGACTTACTATACAAATCCTTGCTTAAAACAGAGTAAAATAATTCCGAAATAACACAGTAATAGTAATATGAGAAGAATTATAGTCAAGCTTTTTTTTTCATAAAAAATACTAAAGTAGGAAAAAGGATCGGACAAATTATACTATGTAAAATTAAAATGATTCAAACAAGAAGTTGGAACTGTAAAACTGACACGATGCTTATTTTTTTCATTGGCAACATGACATATCAGGTTTGGTGGTTTTTCCTAAGAAAACCGACATTCCTATTTGAACCAACCATGCTTCTCATCCAACTTATATGTTCCTTTATTCATATGTGGCAGGCTTTATCTTTAGTCTTAGATATATATTTTTTATTAGTTGTTCATTGCAAGGACTTGTATAGTATAAATCCTTGTTCATTGGTATCAGTAACTGCGAATATTCTCAGATCTGTACTTTATGTCTTAAGTGTTTTCATTATTTTTGTTTGTGCTTTGTATCGATCTGATGAGTTAAGGTCTTTTTCAATTGATTTTTATAGTCTGTTCTTATGTAACACCCGTGCCCCGGGTTAGGGGGACAGTTTGGTGCCAGCAAACATGTTTAACCCCGCCACATTCTGTATGTGCCTGTAGTTCAGTGGTTGTTGTTTGTTGCTGTATATCATATTTGTTTTTCGTTTATTGTTTTGTAAATACATCAGGTCGTTAGTTTTCTCGTTTGAATTGTTTTACATTTGTCATTTCGGGGACTTTTAAAGCTTACTATACGATATGGGTTTTGCTCATTGTTCAAGACCGTACGGCGACCTATAGTTGTAAAACTTCTACGTCATTTGGTCTTTGATGCAGATATATCTCATTGATATCCATACAATATCTTCTTATTTTTATATCTATATTTTATCCAGTTATAATATTTTGAAAACCCTAAACGAATAAAGTTAAAAGAAATACTTGATCTTAAACTCTAGTATAAGTACAAAAAGCGCAAAAAATACAAATATTTCAGGATAGAAATTCCACAAACCTGTATTTTTCAAAGACCAGATCATTGTGTAGCCAATCAACCCCCTTTTCCAAACAAAAAGAAGAAAGAAAAAGAAAGAGAAAACAAGGCACATAAATTTATGTTAAATCTTAATGCATTTATGATTTAATACGACCGCATAAATGTTTCACGATTATAGTTATCAAGTTAATTTGTCTTTATTTCGCATAAAAAGGGAAAGACTCGGGTCTAGAAATATGACCACATAGACGTTTATTCTCCAGTACTAGTATTAGAACACCTGCCGATGGACACGTTGGTTTGAGTATACGGGATGTATAAATACACAGTGACGTCCGGTCGACACGTGCATGGAAGTCAAATCCTTATACCTCGTGTAGAGCCACGCTCTCGACGCGTTAAAGAATCATTGCAACAACTCTTGCAGGTGAGTGTAGTGGGCCTGTTGCAAGGCGAAATGTCTGTCCATATTTACTATGACGTCCTTCTCCAGTTGCAGTCAAAATTAGTGCTCTTCATCCTGATCAACTAATTTTACAGAACCTATTTATTGGATAATTATTAATTTGTTTTCGACTTGAAACACCTGTAATATTTGTCACTTTGCGTTAAGCAAACAACAACCAATCAATCTAACCTGTATACAATTTGACTTTTTGCATCTGAAATGAAGAAAATTCTTTTATAATGTCAGTTTTGTCCATAGGAACTAGATGTCGACCAAGCTACATCGGTCCGATGAAGAATACAGCTTCGAGGTAATATACACAAAAGTAAAAAAATCTGGCAAAGAAATCTAAAAAAATATTGTCATAAATTATATATGTACCCGACAAGCTATCATCTTTTAAACTTATTTGATTATACCTTTAATGCGATACTAAGAATTAAGAGATCATTTCTTAAAGTATCGAGTTGAAACAGAAATCAATGCATGTAATTTAAGGGAACCGACAGGACATGCATCACTTGATATCCATAAACAAACAACAAGTTACATTGGCAACAACAGACGAGATGGTATATATGAACTTGAACATGTTGAACGGTTAAGCTAGTTTTATGACCACCCCCATGAAATTGTCTCAATCTTTATGGAAGATCTGGGAGATAATATAGTATACCATGCCCAGAGAAGAGTTATCAATATCGTGAAACTGAAAAAAAACCAATTTGAATAATAGCAGATATAAGAGAGTCATGGATTAATGAGAAACTACCCAACGCTCTTAATCAAAAGACATCTTTATGTTGAAAATTGATAATCCTCTATACGAAACAAAATGCGAAGCAATTAAATCGTCCCAAGGTAGGAAAAGCTAAATAAATTCACCAGAGATTATAAAGATCTTCCCTCATAACTAATTATCACAGATGCGGTTCCCGCCGTGAGAAAGGCACATGAACATGTAGAGGGGTTTTCTAGCACCCAACTCTACACCTTTTAATCTTGATGATAAATAAAATTGAGAATGGAAATGGGTAATATGTCAAAGAGACAACAACCCGACCAAAGAGCAGACAACATAGAAACAAAATCTACAACATTTTCTTGATACCAGCTATTACCAATGATTACAGTCCTGTTCGATCATGGCATCACAGTGACACAATCATCCCAAATTGTGTAAAAGAAGTTGTATGCATTCTTGTGAATACTTTTGATTGTCTTAGAACCTATAATACCATAGAGGAAACGGCACGTTTGTCAAACTAATAAAATGCATAATGAAAGTCAATCTCCTTGAAGTGCGTCGTTTGACGAAAATTACGTTTGATATATACGTGTTTATACCCCGCGGAGCCTACGATTGTAGGTAGGCATTATCAGTTCTTCGGTATGTACGTGAGTCTGTTTGTTCGTTTTTCTGTCCCGTATTAGGTTAAAGTTTTGGTTTAAGGTTTTAGGCAGCTAACCATGAGGTTCTGTTCACACCAACCTGAAACTGAGTACACATTTCCATTTTTTGTGAAGTTTTTACATCAAATGCCAAGTAAGTGTTTTGAACTAAATTGTTGCTGTTGACTGACCAGTTTAAAGTCTTGAAATAAGGTAGGATAAAATATTAGTTTATGTTAGTGTACGATGAAGTTGTGGTCATACCAACTGGAAATCGGGATTTTGACCAGCGCTGTTCACTGAGCATAGACTTACGATGCTATTAGCGGGACACGGTGTCCAATAGAAACATACCATTCTTGTTATTATTGTTTATCTAAATGTTTATTTAGTTTTTAAATCGTGAAAAATAATGTGATATTAATCAATGAAAACCCTCCATTTCCTATGGAGTTCAAAGTAAAACATGTTCACAATATCGGTCATACAGTATTTGAATTTCGGATTTAAATATATTCCAAAAATGCTTACTGAACTGGAGGAATTGCTAAGTTTTGTTTAATAACGCATTTTTTTCTTATAAGGATAATAGTTCAATACAATAATTTCCAATTCTACACCGATACATATCCAAATTCGAAGAATCATTCATTGGAATGTATTAAAATATATATACATACATATCTTCAATGAAGTGACTAGTATGCAAAAATAGAAACACCAAGGGAAAAGCGTTTGTAGGATTGGATTTTAACCTTATTTGAAACTTACAGCAAAGCAGGATTAGTATATACATGACCCATTACAAAGTTTATCCTTCAACCTTCTTTAACAGCTAGAAAAAGTGACTTACAAAAACTGTTCATCTTTATAAATCCTCGTCTTTCTTCGTATACACATTTCTTTAATATACCAGATAAGAAGTGAAAATTAGTGTAAGAGATGAAGATAAACAACAAGAAAAGAGTAAAATGATAAATACAATAAGGAATTAAAGAAAACATTTTTCAAATGACTTGGAATAAAGAATACAGTTTTCTTGGTCAAGGTTTTTGATGGATATTTTGATAGTGTCAACCGTCAAAGAAAACTTTGATCAAAAACTTTGAGGGACTTGGATGGAATAGAAAATCATCCTACTTTTTCTTAAAACTTGGATGGACTTTGAAGGGAATTATCCAATCACAGTGCAGTTCTTTTCTTTGACCAAGTTTTTGATGAGAAAATTTGATAGTGAAGATGACTTGGACCAAGTATACCTGGTCAAAGAAAACTTTGACCAAGTTAACTTTGAAAGTGAATATCGGACTTTAGTTTGAATGACCTCTCTTACACCGTTACATGTAAATCGTTACATACCTCATTCTGTTATTAGCTGTAGGTTGACGTTGGTTGATATGCCTTGAATCATGCTCATCAGATGGATAATAATTTCGTGTAAAGTAAACTGCATCATCAGTATTGAGTCTGTCGTGGGGGGTAAAGTGATTTGAAGACATCGGTATGTTGTGTTCATCCTCCTTAAATCGATGTGTTGTCTCTTGTGGATTGAACACCGGATTAGCAATTTCATTTGCAAAAATATAGTCTGAACTAAACACCAACTTTCCTGGATGATTTTTATCACCTAAATATTCCTGTATATTGAAATCTGGAGGACATGGCTCATATTGCGGCGCTGTTGGTCTAATTTGATATGCTTCTCTGTTAAGATTATTTTGTTTTTGATTGGTTGATGGTATCTGGTTTTCAAAACTTTGGGTGTGATATGGTATATTTCCATCAAAACGTCTTTGATTTTCTAAGTCATGATTTTGAGTTCCTTCTGATATTGCATTTAATGATTCACCATTGAAGTAATCAGAATCAATTTGTTGATCCTCTATCGGAGTATATTGAAAACTGGAAACTGGGAAATCTGAATCTCGGCGTGTAAATGGTTTAGATTTCTTTTTAGCCTTTTCATTTGCTTTATATCGACGTCGTTGGTCATGCTTTTTGATCTCGTCAACACTTTGTCTGTTAGATGATGCATCTTCTCTTTCATAATGGGCTTGACTAACAAAAGTGTCAGGTAATTCAAAGCTTTTCGTTTGCCTGTCTTCAAAACTTGATTGTCTTTCTTGCTGTGTCAATGGTAACTGTGCGTTAACATCATAACTATCGGAATATAAACTTTGCCGTCTTGTTGGAGGTTGGTATAGCACAGGTCTAGGTACTGGTTGTACTCTTGTCTCGTGAACATCGAATGCATCTATAAATGAAACATTTTCAGTTTCTGACGGAGTATTGTCTCCTTCATTAAATGACACAGTACGACGCTTGAAGGTAGACGATACAGAAGTCGACCCACTTAGGCTTTCTCCACTCTCCACATCCAATCGACGTCTGTCTGGAATCTAAATAAAACATATGAAGGTGAGAAATTGAGTAAGTTGCTTGATATCTTTTATGTGAGAAATATGTAATTAAATATAATTTAGAAGAAACACTTAAAAGATAGCGTGTAATAAGGCCACTATTTTGGCCCTTGAATTCGAAAATCCAAAAATAATATAAATATAACAAATCTTTCAGATGTTTATAATATATTTGTCTGATAGATATCAATATTCATAGTTTAAAATTTTGTCTTACATATTTACATTAAGGCTTAATATATATACATGTATATATATCAACCTTTTTACTTTAGTGCAAAACAGCAATACAAATGCAAATATAACGTGACGGTACCCACATTGCACCTATTTTGGCAGTTTTTTCACCTACGTTTATTTATGATCCAGACAAAAATTTCCATTCTGTATTTTGTAGATGTATCATTTTTTACTATATGGTTCCACCAATTTAATTCTGAATCCATACTGAATCATAGAAAAATGGGTTTGAACCGACCTCCAAACGATTCATGATTCTGTAATGAGGAGTACCCAAATTGCATCCATGCTTAAACTCACATCCTTAAAAATGGAATAACAGATGTTTTGTTTTATATCTTCAAATATTTAGAACAATTTGACATTTGTCCATGCTTAGTATTCATTTTTTAAGAAATGGATGCTTGTAACATATTTTATTTGCTCATTTTTTAAAAGATGACTTTTTGTGGACGTCGCATGGCGACGTTTCCGTAGATTTTACCTTTTCCAGTAAATACTTCATCTGTTGATATATACTGTGATCGTGTTGTGTATTTTTAAATATATTTACCTATGTTGAAAGACGTGTATAATGTCAAATCATAAAAATACAAATTTTTTAGTCTCAAAGAAAACTTGTATGATTTCCGCTACAATTTTTGCTGCATAGGTGCAATTTGGGTACTGTGACGTTAGCCCTGTTTTGGGGTATCGAAATTAATATTTAGACTGATATAAGCCATTAGCCATTAGTTTACACAAAAACGCATCTTGCTTTAAAACATATTTCATTTAGATGTTCATGAATGTAAACTTCTTTGTACTAATAGCTATCATGTCCAAAAACTATATACAGAAACGGCCAATTTTGGTCAAATTAGTCGTTTTCAAAATTTTTATGACGTAATAGTGACATCACAAATGACATTCTGCACTATTTGTAAGGAGTTCAGATTATTTCAACCTGTAAAATCAATGAAATTAACATAAATCTTGACTATTTTTCCTATTAAAACAATTTGAGTGACCAAAATGATGGTTCTTATCGTACCTCTTCCTTTAAGTTATCGAGCAATTAGAGACACAATACATGATAAGTTTCAAACTGGATCCATAAGTCTATAACTAAATCTGTGTTCTTTTAATATTGATTTTTTTTTGCACAACACTGAAGAAAAACAACTTACACCACCAACACTATATGAACGAACGTAACAATGGACGTAGATAAAACCAATGGTGACTATGATCACTAAGGCTGATGGAACTGCTATCAGAATGATAATCAACGGTCCATTAAAATCACTCCAATTTATACCGCTGTCTGGTGTTTTAGCTGATGACAAAGCAACGACTGGTTGTGCTACCTGTAAGATATCAAAAAATAAACTTAGTCAGATAAATTTACATAAGTTTTACAAATCAACTGTTTACAATAAATGTACAGATTGTATACCGACGTTCAGTAAATATCTTATAAGCAGATATAAGTATAAAAAAGACAGGGGAGTGTAAGAAACGGAAAAGCTTTTATTTTAAACCGAATGAGAACAGGTGCGTCAACAGGGTAAGCATATCCTGCTATGAATACATTTCCCGTCACACTCAGTAATTAGTGTAAAACAAATAACTCATTAATGTCAGTGACATAGGATCAGAACTATAATGTCACTTTTGAGCTGAGAAACTCAAACAAATCCATGATAGCGACCATTGCACGTGTGAATGAATAATCCTCGTAATCTCGCTGCAGTAATTATTGAGGTATGAGTAAAACACACTACTTATCGCTGCAGTAATTATTGAGGTATGAGTAAAACACACTACTTATACTAAATTTTGATTTACTTTTTGAAACAGTTATATTATTTAAATGAACATATATATATAAACACAAACAAGACAGAAATAACAGAGACAAATATAATAAAAAGATCTTTTGAAGAACATTAATCGTACAGGATATCCTATTTTAGCACTCAATTCAACATCCGACAAAGTCTTGTATGTATTTTCGGCTTCTGTTGCTGGAACTACGACACCATCTTTGTAAACTTCAAATTTTACATCGACATTTGAACCGCTAGTTCTTTGAGTGTCTGTTACCTGAATATAAAAATGCAAGTTACAGTGATTTTGTTCAACATCACAATTGAATGGGACTGATAAAACATGACACTCATTTCAAACAAAGTAATGCAATACAATGGGGATTTTCTTTGTTTTGTTCACAAAGGAATTTGGTGTCGATGGCAGATACTTGACAGTCTCTGCATAGCTTGTTCACACCCAAGGCTATTGAGAGTTTGAAATATACAATTTTTCTATATTTACAGACCGACTGCTGACATTTTGAAGTCATTTAAGTTTTGTTGTATTTTTGTGTTCTTTTCGTTCACCTCTAATCCTCTTTTATTTGTATACAGTAGCATAGGACGTCATCTCAAACATACCTCCCATATTTTAATTCAGTGTCTTTATTGGAAATTATGTTACACATACCTTCACATGAACACCTTGGTTTGATTGCCTTTTATCTCTGGTAGATCTTTTCCGCCGTGATCCATTAGCTGCAATATAACTCTCCTCAAGGCCTAAATATAGATTTGCAATACTTATTAAAAAAAACATGAAAAAACTATCTGAATCTACAAAAAGTGAATGAAAATAAGAAAGAATTTGTTATATACAGAACATACACAGGTGCCATATGTGTAACATGATCTGCTTACACTTCCGAAGCACCTGAGATAACCCCGGGTTTTAGTGGGGTTTAGTTTTCTATGTTGTGTTTAGTAGACTGTTGTTTGTCTTTGGTCGATTCGTTTTTTGCCATGGCATTGTCGATTCTTTTTCGACTGATGAGTTTGACTATCCCTTTGGTATCTTCCGCCTTTCTTATACAGTCGAGTCTTCTGAATATGCATGTCTCTTGTGCATATGCTAAAACCACACGTCGTAAAGATTTGGCAAGGGTTGTCGGATCATCGTCGTATCTGTTTCATTCATTTACAACTTACATAGATTTAGGATAATAAAAAAATATAGATGTTACACATCTTTTGTTCATCTAGATATAACTTTTTGGTGAACTGTTGTTAGTTTGCTTGTCTCTGTTACATTTCCCCCATATTACCTTTTAATTATACATTAAATTTCAAAATGGCAATTTTATCTTTCAAGTACTTCAATAGATTAGTACAAATCGTTTTTTTACTGTGCATCAAAATATACAAAAACTCAAATGTTTTAGTACTACTACTTGTTGGACATAGGCCATACCTTTCTCGATCTTGTCTTTGAATTCCTGACTATTGATATCCACACTTTCTTTCACATTCAGTGTTACTGAAAGTCGATTGTCTGGAACCACCACACTTGAAGTTGATTGCGTCATGGAAGTTGAAGGAAAAACAGACGAAAATGAATTCGTTGTAGATGAGACAACAACTGGTGAAGATAATATCTCTTTAACTGATGCAACAGCTGATTCCATATCACTGACAAAAATGGACGATGTAAATTCTGGCGATGATGTGATACTCATCTTCAATGTAGATGAAGGTACCTCTGTTAAGTCTGTAATCGTTACTGATGTAGACGATGGAACCTTTGGTGATGCAGTCACCACTATCGATGGAATCGATCCAACCCCTGATATTGATGCGATGCTTTCTGATGATTTAGTTAATGCAACCTTAGACGATGTAAGTGTTCTGGTAACAGGTGTAGACGATTCAATTTCTGAAGATGATGGTGTTTCTGCTACCAATGTAGACGAACCAGCTTCGGGTACTGATGCAGTGTTCACTACTAGCATAGTTAATGAAATCTCTGACGAAGAATTTTTTCCTGCAATAGATGAAGGCGATTCAACTTCTAACGTTGATTCTGTTTCTGCTACCGATGTAGACGACACAATTTCTGAAGATGATCCTGTTTCGACTACCGATGTGGAAGATACAACTTTCTCTGGTGATACAAGCGATAGAACGTCTGAAGGTGATATTGTTACCAATCCAGAGACCTTTTTCGTTTCTACGGATGATATCGTCGATGTAAACGTTGAATGAGATAATTTACCAATGTCAAATATAGCTGATAGAATACTTGACATTTCTAACGTGTTAAATACTGATGTATCCGTTTCACCCTTTGATATTGATACTGTTTCCAATATTGATGTAGGTAATGCTAGTGAAAAATCTATTGTTGTATTAATGAATGGCGAAGTCTCTGTTATATCATTCATCACTGGTGAAATAAATATCGAGGTATTCATTATATTTGAAGGGACTGTCATGAAACTCACCACAGGGGAAGTATATAGCGACGCATTTATAATAGGTGACGTATCTATCGATGCATTTATCATTAAACTTCTGAATGATGCAGTCTCTATTCCAGCATTCATCACTTGTGAAATCTGTATTGTATCATTCATCACTGGTAAAGTCTGTATTGTATCGGTCCTCACTGATGATGTAGTTGGTATTATATCAGTCATTACTGATGTAGTCTGTATTGTAGTATTCATCACTGTAGCCTGTATTGTAGCATTAATCTTCGGTGGAATCTGCATTGTATTATTTATCACTAGTGAAGTCTGCATTGTATTGTTCATTACTGCCGAAGTCTGTATTGTAGCATTGAACACCGGTGAAGTCTGTATTGTATCGTTCATCACAGGTGAAGTCTGTATTGTATCATTCATCACCGGGGAAGACTCTATCATGGATCTAATCACTGATGAAGTCTGTATTGTATCATTCGTCAATGATGAAGACTCTATTGCGGAAATCAATATTGGTGAAGTCTGTACTGTATCATTCATGACTGGTGAAGTCTGTATTGTATCATTCATCCCTGATGAAGACTCTATCGTGGAACTCATCACTGGTGAAATCTGTATTGTATCATTCATCACTGATGAAGTCTGTATTGTATCATTCATCACTGGTGAAGTCTGTATTGTAGTATTCATCCCTAGTGTAGTCTGTATTGTATCATTCAGCACTACTGAGGACTCTATCGTGGAAATCCTCACTGTAGCTTGTATTGTAGCATTAATCTTCGGTGGAATCTGCATTGTTTTATTTATCACTAGTGAAGTCTGCATTGTATTGTTCATTGCTGATGATGTCTGTATTGTAGCATTAAACACAGGTGAAATCTGTATTGTATCATTCATCACTGGTGAAGTCTGTATTGTATCATTAATCACTGGTGTAGTCTGTATTGTATCATTAATCACTGGTGTAGTCTGTATTGTATCATTCATCACTGGTGTAGTCTGTATTGTATCATTCATCACTGGTGTAGTCTGTATTGTATCATTCATCACTGGTGAAATCTTTATTGTATCATTAATCACTGGTGTCGTGTGCATTGCATCATTCATCACTGGCGAAGTCTGTATTGTAGCATTAATCACCTGTGTAGCCTGTATTATATCGGTCAATACTGCTGAAGTCTGTATGGTATCATTCATCACTGGTGTAGTCTTCATTATGTCATTCATCACTGGTGAAGTCTGTATTGCAGCATTCATCACTGGTGTAGTCTGTATTGTATCATTCATCACTAATGTAGTCTGCATTGTACCATTCATCACTGGTGTAATCTGTATAGTATCATTAATCACTGGCGAAGTCTGTATTGTAGTAATTATCACTGGTGTAGTCTCTATTGTAGTATTAACCACTGGTATAGTGTGTATTGTATCGGTCATCACTGGTGTAGTCTGTATTGTAGTAATAATCACTGGTGTAGTCTCTATTGTAGTATTAACCACTGATGTAGTTTGTATTGTATCGGTCATCACTGGTGTAGTCTGTATTGTATCATTCATCACTGGTGTAGTCTGTATTGTAACGTTCATCACTGGTGTAGTCTGTATTGTATCATTCATCACTGAGTAAGACTCTATCGTGGAACTCATTACTGTTGCAGTTTTAATTGTATCATTCATCACTGGTGTAGTTTGTATTGTATCATTCATAACTGGTGTAGTCTGTATTGTATCATACACAACCGGTGGAGTCTGCATTGTATCATTCATAACTGGTGTAGTCTCTATTGTAGTATTAACTACTGGTGTAGTCTGTATTGTATCATTCATCACTGAGTAAGACTCTATCGTGGAACTCATTACTGTTGAAGTTTGTATTGTATCATTCATAACTGGTGAAGTCTGTATTGTATCATTTATCACTGGTGTAGTCTGTATTGTATCATTCATCACTGAGTAAGACTCTATCGTGGAACTCATTACTGTTGAAGTTTGTATTGTATCATTCATCACTGGTGTAGTCTGTATTGTATCATTCATCACTGGTGTAGTCTGTATTGTATCACTCATCACTGGTGTAGTCTGTATTGTATCATTCATCACTGGTGTAGTCTGTATTGTATCATTCATCACTGTGTAGTCTGTATTGTAGCATTCATCACTGGTGTAGTCTGTATTGTATCATTCATCACTGATGTAGTCTTTGTTGTATCATTCATCACTGAGTAAGACTCTATCGTGGAACTCATTACTGTTGAAGTTTGTATTGTTTCATTCATCACTGATGTAGTCTGTATTGTAGCGTTCATCACTGGTGTAGTTTGTATTGTTTCATTCATCACTGGTGAAGTCTGTATTGTTTCATTCATCACTGGTGTAGTCTGTATTGTATCATTCATCACTAGTGCAGTTTGTATTGTTTCATTCATCACTGGTGTAGTCTGTATTGTATCATTCATCACTGGTGTAATTTGTATTGTATCATTCACCACCGGTGAAGTCTGTATTGTATCATTCATCACTGGTGTAGTCTGTATTGTATCATTCATCACTGGTGTAGTCTGTATTGTATCATTCATCACTGGTGTAGTCTGTATTGTATCATTCATCACTGGTGTAGTCTGTATTGTATCATTCATCACTGGTGTAGTCTGTATTGTATTATTAACAACCGGTGAAGTCTGTATTGTATCATTCATGACCGGTGTAGTCTGTATTGTATCATTCATCACTGGTGTAGTCTCTATTGTATCATTCATGACTGGTGTAGTCTGTATTGTATCATTCATAACTGGTGAAGTCTGTATTGTATCATTAATCACTGGTGTAGTCTGTATTGTATCATTCATCACTGGTGTAGTGTGTATTGTATCATTCATCACTGGTGTAGTCTGTATTGTATCATTCATCACTGGTGTAGTCTGTATTGTATCATTCATCACCGGTGAAGTCTGTATTGTATCATTCATCACTGGTGTAGTCTGTATTGTATCATTCATCACTGGTGTAGTCTGTATTGTATCATTCATCACTGGCGTAGTCTGTATTGTATCATTCATTACTGGTGTATTTTGTATTGTATCATTCACAACCGGTGAAGTCTGTATTGTATCATTCATCACTGGTGTAGTCTGTATTGTATCATTCATCACTGGTGTAGTCTGTATTGTATCATTCATCACTCGTGAAGTCTGTATTGTATCATTCATCACTGGTGTAATTTGTATTGTATCATTCACAACCGGTGAAGTCTGTATTGTATCGTTCATCACAGGTGAAGTCTGTATTGTATCATTCATCACTGGTGTAGTCTGTACTGTATCGTTCAATACTGCTGAAGTCTGTATTGTATCATTCATCACTGGTGTAATTTGTATTGTATCATTTACAACCGGTGAAGTCTGTATTGTATCATTAATCACTGGTGTAGTCTGTATTGTATCATTAATCACTGGTGTAGTCTGTATTGTATCATTGATCACTGGTGTAGTCTGTATTGTATCATTCATCACTGGTGTAGTTTGTATTGTATCATTCACAACCGGTGAAGTCTGTATTGTATCATTCATCACTGGTGTAGTCTGTATTGTATCATTCACACCCGGTGAAGTCTGTATTGTATCATTCATCACTGGTGTAGTCTGTATTGTATCATTCATCACTGGTGAAGTCTGTATTGTATCATTCATCACTGGTGTAATTTGTATTGTATCATTCACAACCGGTGAAGTCTGTATTGTATCATTCATCACTGGTGTAGTCTGTATTGTATCACTCATCACTGGTGTAGTCTGTATTGTATCATTCATCACTGGTGTAGTCTGTATTGTATCATTCATCACTGGTGTAGTCTGTATTGTATCATTCACCACTGGTGTAGTCTGTATTGTATCATTCATAACTGGTGTAGTCTGAATTGTAGCGTTCATAACTGGTGTAGTTTGTATTGTATCATTCACCACTGGTGTAGTCTGTATTGTATCATTCATCACTGGTGTAGTCTGTATTGTATCATTCATAACTGGTGTAGTTTGTATTGTATCATTCATAACTGGTGAAGTCTGTATTGTATCATTCATCACTGGTGTAATTTGTATTGTATCATTCACAACCGGTGCAGTCTGTATTGTATCATTCATCACTGGTGTAGTCTGTATTGTATCATTCATCACTGGTGTAGTCTGTATTGTATCATTCATCACTGGTGAAGTCTCTATTGTATCATTCATCACTGGTGTAATTTGTATTGTATCATTCACAACCGGTGAAGTCTGTATTATATCATTCATCACTGGTGTAGTCTGTATTGTATCATTCATCACTGGTGTAGTCTCTATTGTATCATTCATCACTGGTGTAGTCTGTATTGTATCATTCATCACTGGTGTAGTCTGTATTGTATCATTCACAACCGGTGAAGTCTGTATTGTATCATTCATCACTGGTGTAGTCTGTATTGTATCATTCACACCTGGTGAAGTCTGTATTGTATCATTCATCACTGGTGTAGTCTGTATTGTATAATTCATCACTGGTGAAGTCTGTATTGTATCATTCATCACTGGTGTAATTTGTATTGTATCATTCACAACCGGTGAAGTCTGTATTGTATCATTCATCACTGGTGTAGTCTGTATTGTATCATTCATCACTGGTGTAGTCTGTATTGTATCATTCATCACTGGTATAGTCTGTATTGTATCATTCACAACCGGTGAAGTCTGTATTGTATCATTCATCACTGGTGTAGTCTGTATTGTAGCGTTCATCACTGGTGTAGTTTGTATTGTTTCATTCATCACTGATGTAGTTTGTACTGTATCATTCATCACTGGTGTAGTCTGTATTGTATCATTCATCACTGGTGTAGTCTGTATTGTATCATTCATCACTGGTGAAGTCTGTATTGTATCATTCATCATAGGTGTAATTTGTATTGTATCATTCACAACCGGTGAAGTCTGTATTGTATCATTCATCACTGTTGTAGTCTGTATTGTAACGTTCATCACTGGTGTAGTTTGTATTGTTTCATTCATCACTGGTGTAGTCTGTATTGTATCATTCATCACTGGTGTAATTTGTATTGTATCATTCACAACTGGTGAAGTCTGTATTGTATCATTCAACACTGGTGTAGTCTGTATTGTATCATTCATCACTGGTGTAGTTTGTATTGTATCATTCATCACTGGTGAAGTCTGTATTGTATCATTCACAACCGGTGAAGTCTGTATTGTATCATTCATGACCGGTGTAGTCTGTATTGTATTATTAACAACCGGTGAAGTCTGTATTGTATCATTCATGACCGGTGTAGTCTGTATTGTATCATTCATCACTGGTGTAGTCTGTATTGTAGCGTTCATCACTGGTGTAGTTTGTATTGTATCATTCATCACTGTTGTAGTCTGTGTTGTATCATTCACAACCGGTGAAGTCTGTATTGTATCATTCATCACTGGTGTAGTTTGTATTTTATCATTCATCACTGGTGTAGTCTGTATTGTATCATTCATCACTGGTGTAGTCTGTATTGTATCATTCATCACTGAGTAAGACTCTATCGTGGAACTCATTACTGTTGAAGTTTGTATTTTATCATTCATCACTGTTGTAGTCTGTGTTGTATCATTCACAACCGGTGAAGTCTGTATTGTAGCATTAATCACTGGTGTAGTCTGTATTGTATCATTCATCACTGGTGTAGTTTGTATTGTAGCGTTCATCACTGGTGTAGTCTGTATAGTATCATTCATCACTGGTGTAGTCTGTATTGTATCATTCATAACTGGTGTAGTCTGAATTGTAGCGTTCATAACTGGTGTAGTCTGTATTGTATCATTCATCACTGGTGTAGTTTGTATCGTATCGGTCCTCACTGGTGTAATCTGTATTGTATCATTCATAACTGGTGTAGTCTGAATTGTAGCGTTCATAACTGGTGTAGTCTCTATTGTATCATTCATGACTGGTGTAGTCTGTATTGTATCATTCATAACTGGTGAAGTCTGTATTGTATCATTAATCACTGGTGTAGTTTGTATTGTATCGGTACTCACTGGTGTAATCTGTATTGTATCATTCATAACTGGTGTAGTCTGAATTGTAGCGTTCATAACTGGTGTAGTCTGTATTGTATCATTCATGACTGGTGTAGTCTGTATTGTAGCGTTCATCACTGGTGTAGTCTGTGTTGTATCATTCACAACCGCTGAAGTCTGTATTGTATCATTCATCACTGGTGTAGTTTGTATTGTTTCATTCATCACTGATGTAGTTTGTATTGTACCATTCATAACTGGTGTAGTCTGTATTGTAGCGTTCATCACTGGTGTAGTTTGTATTGTATCATTCATCACTGGTGTAGTTTGTATTGTATCATTCATCACTGATGATGACTCTATGGTGGAACTCTTCAGTGTTGAAGTCTGTATTGTATCATTCATCACTGAGTAAGACTCTATCGTGGAACTCATTACTTTTGAAGTTTGTATTGTATCATTCATCACTGATGAAGACTGTATTGTGGAACTCATCACTGGTGAAATCTGTTTTGTATCATTTATCAGTGGTAAAGACTCTATTGCGGAACTCATCACTTGTGAAGTCTGTTTTGTATCATTCATCCCTATTGAAGAATGAATTGTAGAACTCATAACTGGTGAAGTTTGTATTCTATCATTCATCATTGATGATGACTCTATAGTGGAACTCTTCACTGATGAAGTCTGTATTGTATCATTCATAATTGATGAAGACTCTATCATGGAACTCATCACTGGTGAAGTCTGCATTGTATCATTCATAACTAGGGAAGACTCTATCATGGAACTAATCACTGGTGAAGTTTGTATTGTATCATTCATCACCGGGGAAGACTCTATCGTGGAACTTATCTCTGGTAAAGTCTGCATTGTATCATTTGTCAATGATGAGGACTCTATTGCGGAATTCATCACTGGTGAAGTCTGTACTGTATCATTCATCACTGGTAAAGTCTGTATTGTATCATTCATCACTAGGGAAGACTCTATCGTGGAATTCATAACTGGTGAAGTCAGTATTGTATCATTAATCACTGATGATGGCTCTATCATGGAACTCATCACTGTTGAAGTCTGTATTGTATCATTCATCACTGATAAAGAATCTTTCGTGGAACTCATCACTGGTGAAGTCTGTATTGTATCATTCATCATTGGTGAAGACTCTATTGCAGAAGTAATCAATGGTGACGTCTGTTTTGTATTATTCATCCCTATTGAAAAATCAATCTTAGAACTCACTACTGGTGAAGTCTGTATTGTATCATTCATCACTGATAAAGACTTTTCGTGGAACTCATCACTGATGAAGTCTGTATTGTATCATTCATCAGTGGTGAAGAATTTACTGCAGAAATCATCACTGGTGAAATCTGTTTTGTATTATTCATCCCTATTGAAGAATCAATGGTAGAATTCATAACTGGTAAAGTTTGTATTGTATCATTCATCACTGATGAAGACTCTATCGTGGAACTCATCACTGGTGAAGTCTGTATTGTATCATTCATCACTGATGATGACTTTATCGTGGAATTCATCACTGTTGAAGTCTGCATTGTATCATTCATCACTGATGAAGATTCTATCGTGGAACTCATAACTGGTGAAGTCTGCATTGTATCATTCATCACTAGGAAAGACTCTATCGTGGAACTCATCGTTGATGAAGTCTGTATTGTATCATTCATCATTGATGAAGTCTGTATTATAGAATTCATCACTGGTGAAGTCTGTATTGTATCATTCAACACCAGGGAAGACTCTATCGTGGAACTCATCACTGGTGAAGTCTGTATTGTAGCATTCGTCAATGATGAAGACTCTACTGCAGAACTGATCACTGGTGAAGACTGTATTGTGGAACTCATCACTGGTGAAATCTGTTTTGTATCATTCATCAGTGGTGAAGACTCCATTGCGGAACTCATCACTGGTGAAGTCTGTTTTGTATTATTCATCCCTTTTGAAAAATCAATCGTAGAACTCAATACTGGTGAAGTCTGTATTGTATCATTCATCACCGATGATGACTCTATCGTTGAACTCATCACTGTTGAAGTCTGTATTGTATCATTCATCACTGATGAAGACTCTATCGTGGAACTCATAACTTGTGAAGTCTGCATTGTATCATTAATCACTAGGGAAGACTCTCTCGTGGAACTCATCGTTGATGAAGTCTGTATTGTATCATTCATTATTGACGAAGTCTGTATTGTATCTCTCATCACTGGTGAAGTTTGTATCGTATCATTCATCACTGATGAAGACTCAATTTTGGAACTCAACACTGGTGAAGTCTGTATTGTATCATTCATCACTGGGGAAGACTCTATCGTGGGACTCATAACTCGTGAAGTCTGTTTTGTATCAATCATCCCTATTGAAGAATCAATCGTAGAACTTATAACTGGTGAAGTTTGTATTGTATCATTCATCACTGATGAAGATTCTATCGTGGAACTCATCACTGGTGAAGTCTGCATTGTATCATTCATCACTAGGGAAGACTCTATCGTGGAACTTATTGCTGATGAAGTCTGTATTGTATCATTCATCAGTGGTGAAGTCTGTATTGTATCATTCATCACCAGGAAGACTCTATCGTGGAACTCATCACTGGTGAAGTCTGTATGGTAGCATTCGTCAATGATAAAGACTCTACTGTGGAAATTATCACTGGTGAAGTCTGTATTGTATCATTCATCACTAGGGTAGACTCTATCGTGGAACTCATAACTGGTGAAATCTGTATTGTATCATTCATCACTGATGAAAACTGTATCGTAGAACTTATCACTGGTGAAATCTGTTTTGTATCATTTATCAGTGGTGAAGACTGCATTGCGGAACTCATCACTGATGAAGTCTGTTTTGTATCATTCATCCCTCTTGAAGAATCAATCGAAGAACTCATAACTTGTGAAAATTGTATTTTATCATTCATCACTAATGAAGACTCTTTCGTGGAACTCATCACTGTTGAAATCTGTATTGTATCATTCATCACTGATGAAAACTGTATCGTGGAACTCATCACTGGTGAAGTCTGCATTGTATCATTCATCACTAGGTAAGACTCTATCGTGGAACTCATCATTGATGAAGTCTGTATTGTATCATTCATCACTTGTGAAGTCTGTATTGTATCATTCATTACCAGGGAAGACTCTATCGTTGAACTCATCACAGGTAAAGTCTGTATTGTATCATTCGCCAATGATGACGACTCTATTGCGGAACTCATTACTGGTGAAGTCTGCATTGTATCATTCACAACTGGTGAAGTCTGTATTGTATCATTCATCACCAGTGAAGACTCTATTGTTGAACTCATCACTGGTGAAGTCTGTATTTTATCATTCGTCAATGATGAAGACTCTATTGCAGAATTTAACACTGATGAAGTCTGTATTGTATCATTCATCACTGGTGAAGTCTGCATTGTATCATTCACAACTGGTAAAGTCTGTATTGTATCATTCATCACTATGGAAGATTCTGTCGTGGAACTCATAACTGGTGAAGTCACTATTGTATCATTCATTATTGATGATTGCTCTATCGTGGAACTCATCACTGTTGAAGTCTGTATTGTATCATTCATCACTGGTGAAGTGTCTTTCATGGAACTCATAAATGGTGAAGTCTGTATCTTTAATCACTAGTGAAGATTCTATCGTGGAACTTATCAATGATGATGTCTTTATTGCACCAATCATCCCTGTTGAAGTCTGTATTGTAGCATCCATCACTGGTGTAGTCTGTTTTTTAGCATCTATCACTAATGAAGTCTGTATTGTATCATTTATCATTGATGAAGTCTCTGGTGTATCATTCATCACAGGTGAAGTCTGTATTGTGGAATGTATCACTGGTGAAGTCTGTATTGAAGCATTCCTCACTGATGAAATATTAATTGAGACATTCATCATTGGCGAAAAAATTATCGTGGAACTTGTCACCAGTGAAGTGTCTTTTGTTGCATTCATTACTGGTGAAGTATTACTCGATTCATTCATTACAGCCAAAGTCTCTTTCGTAGCGTTGATCACCAGTGAAGTATATTCCATGGTATTTAGGAATGTTTGATTCTCCATCGTTGAACTCATCACTGGGGAAGTATTAATCGTAGCATTCATCACAAGTGTAGTATCTATCAGAGTAATTATAACTGATGAGGTTTCTATCGTTGAACTCATCACTGGTGAAGTATTTATTGGTGCATTCATAACGGATGAAGTATCTGTCATTGTATTCATTACTGGTGAGATACCTAAAGAGGTTTTTAAAAGCGATGAAGTTTCTATTGTAGCATTCATTAATGGTGAAGTATCTATCGAGACATTTATCACCAAAGAAGCATCTGTCGTCGAAACATTTATGGCTGGTGAACTTTCTTTTGTAGCCTTTATCACAAGTGAAGTATCTATTGGGTTATTTATGCTCAACTCTAATTGGGGGATAATTGAGACATTCATGACGGGTGAATCATTTATCAGTGAAGCCGCTTTTGTGGCATTTATGACCAGTGCAGTACCTATTGTGAGTGCTGGGGTAAAATTCATATGTATGTCCTGTGACGATGAAAATGTATTTTCTGATATAAAGGTAGATGTAGAATTTATAGACGGCATTGAAGATAAAGTGCCTAATGGTATGAAAGGTTTTGATGTATTTATGTTATTCAGCAATGAAGTAGAAGATAAATTGTCATTTGATAATGAGGTAGGTGTTAATGTGGATTTAGATACTTGTTCTGATGTTTGTATAGCATTTTGTAATGAGGTAAACAGCAATGTGTCATCTAGAATTGGTGTATCATTTAAAACAGGTGTAGATGATAGTATGTCTGTGATAAGGGGTGTCGGTATGAATGTGTCAATAGAAACTGAATTAAAAAAATGTGATTTATCTGTTGATATAGTTGATGATGTATCTGTATTATGCAATGGTGATGTAAGTAGAGTTGAAAAGGCTTCATTGGGTAAAGATGAATGATTTATAGTTGCAAATGAGGATGGTAGAAAATTACTCAAGGTATTATTAATTGTAAGCGGTATTTTTCTTAATGTAGATGTGTTATTTTCTGATATCGTATAAGATGAATGCGAGTTAAGCAGCACGCTATCGTTAGTGGAAGCAGAGTTTTCTGTAGGAGATAGTAGCAAATGAATCGAACTGGCTGTGGAAGGAAGTAAATGCATATTTGTATCTGACTGTGATGCAGGAAAATATGTGGAATAACTAGCTTGTATTGCTGATATATGTTGTTCCTGTTGTAGAGGTATTGGTCTTGATGAGGATATGCTTTCATTATATTTGTCAAGTTCTGATGTTGGTGCTGCCACTGAAATAAACAAATAAGTAAATGAATTGATTATTGTGTCATTGGTGATAACTGATATGTTCTTGTCGTATCCACGATTCAAGACTAATTTTGCAGAAAATTTTCCATGAAAAAATACTCAAGGTCAATACATTTCAATATAACACGATATTTTTGGCCCTGTTTCCCCATTTATCGCAATACGGAATGTGATTTTCCACAAGACTTTGACATGAAAAGATCGAGCGGGGTATCACACTTTTGGGACAGGAACTGTTTATCATACCGAAGCACTTAAGTTCACATCCACTTCTTGATTGGGTTCTTGTTGCTCAATCTTGACCTTTTAGTGTTTAGAGGACTTGTATACCAAAGCGCATGTTTCTGTTTCTGTCAAAAACCATTCCGATAAGATTGAAACAAACAGATTAGAAAGCCAAGCACATGCGATACCTTGAGGATGGTGAACAAAGAACATAATAATTTGGCTAAAGTTTCCAAAAAAATATACCGGTATTTGTGAAATTAAAAATTATTTTCAGCTGAAACTTAAAAATCAGTCGAAAATATTTCGAAACCGTCCAAACAAAGGAGAAATGGATGTGCACTTGTCAATAGACGGTCCTCAATCAATTTTATTTGTTTTAAAGAGAACACATCGTTCTTCCCGGTAGACTTAGGACCAAAGAATCTAAATTTCAATCTCTGGATTTCCCCACAATACTTATTCTGTAAGGAATGCCCTATTAACAGTTAAAACAAGTGAAACTGCGAGCTACTGCTCACTGATGATACCCCCAGCCCAAATAATTGACGGTAAACAGGAAGTTGTTGAGTGATGAATCTGAAAACGCATCACACGGTGTAGCTGACTTATATAAATCCTGAAACTAAATTTCAGAAATCCTTGTAATGTAGTTCCTAAGAAAGATGCGACGAAAATATTCATGGGACGGCTGGACGGACTGACGGATGGATGGACGGACGGAAGGATGGAGGGATGGACGGAAGGACGTATGAATGGACGGATGGACGGACAGACAGAGGTAAAACAGTAAATCCCCACTTTTTTAAAGCGGATGTATAACAATTGTAAAACGGAGACTTGGAATATGACAAATGAATCAGTCAGAGATTTAAACTACCGGCGGATCCAAATCACACAGTTGACTGATTGATTGATAGGTTGTTAGCTTAACATCCATTGGCAAAATCATACATACTAAACTAGGGTCTTAATTCTAGGTCAGTAGTAAGTTGATGTAGACAAATATCGACTAACAACACCTCCGCTTGTTACTTGTTTGGTTACAATGCTCAATATTTGAATCGATACAATACATATGTTAAACCTGATTATCATATTAACATAAACGATAAATGTATTTAATCCAAAAACGCCCTCATTGATTTAATATAGGAATCAAATTATGTCAGCCAAGCGAAAAACTATCGTTTGAGAATAAAAGAAAATTCAATTTCTCCCTTTTAACAAATTTATCCAGCTGTTCACTGTGGGTGTGTCTATTTTATCTTGTAACAAATGTATGATCATTACTTGACAGTCAATAACTTATTATGATGTATAGATATTACGATATTTCGATATATAATTATAACAAAATACGCAATAGATGTGACATTTTTCATTGATATATTGCAATAAATGGTTAATCTAGTTATATATATATCTTCATACTGTCATATCAATGTAAAATAACATTATATTATATATCTATTCATTTTTTATTACGATGAGTCAGATTGTCGTAGTTAGTGCACCAGTAGTCAGATGAAATATACTCAGCATTTCAACTGCTTTCACATGATAAAAATTATGCGTTCTTCTTGACGTGTCTGATTTCAAAAGAATTCATATTGAGAAGCAATAACTTCAATATATATAAAAAGAAGAAGATGTGATATGATTGTCAATGAGACAACTATCCACCAGAGACCAAATGACAAGAAAGTAAACAGCTATAGGTCACCTTACGGCCTTCAAAAAATGAGCAAAATTCATACCGCATAGTCAGCTATAAAAGGCCCTGAAATGATTAATGTAAAACAATTCATACGAGAAAACTAACGGCCTGATGAACGAAAAACAATTATGATATACAGCAACAAACGACAACCACTGAATTTTAGGCTCCTGACTTGAGAAAGACACATACAGAATGTGTCGGGGTCAAACATGTTTGAAGGCGCCAAACCTCCCCTTATCTGGACAGCGGTGATTTTAGGGTTTTTTTTTTGGTCTTATATAGAATTTTCCAAACTAAGATTTTTTTCCGCAGCATAAAACTCGTTAGCTAGCCTACGCCAAATTCAATTGTTTGTTCTTCTGTTTAAATTAAATTAAGGTTATATAGCTGAAATTGACTGTTCACCAATTTTTGTCCCCCGCGCGACGTGTTGCGGTAGACATAGAAATACCGTCCGTCCGTTCATCCGTCCATCGGTCAGTGCATCTGTTCGTACCGTCTTGTTGGCGCTCTCACTTGTACAAGTCTTCCCAGATTTTTATAAAACTCATAGGTTTATATCAGCAATGTCTCGAACAAGTACAAAAATCAGTGTCAATCAACTATTTTTAAAAGAGTATTGCCCTTGAAATTTTTTTTTTTCCAGATTTTTATCAAATTTGTATCAACGGTTTATATGGACAATGTCTCGGACAAGTTAGAAAATCAGTGCCGATCATATATTTTTAAAGAATTATGCCCTTGAAAATATTGATTATATTGGAAATTGCATTGTATTTTCTCTCATTTCTCTATTAAAGATATGTGTAAAAAGTTTTTTTTTAGTTATTGCCCTTGGATAGATAAAATATGTGCAACGCGGGGGACATTGGAACTCTGTTCTTTTATCACCTTTAAAAAAAAAGGTTCAGCTGATAATATTTTCACTTTCATTTGCATATTTAAAAAAATTTGTGAGCAGTCTTAAAAGTCTTAAATATAATGAAAAAAAATATCTAATATTTTAAATCATCATGGACCTTTTGCTGGAAGGATGTTTACTTTTTTGTGTAAAAAATTCCAGCTGTGATTAAGAAAGTGAAGGAAATAGTTACTCTTTACTGAAGAATTCTGTTTTCTCTCTTAAAATTTAATACTACGAAACTTCAAGGTCGAGCCATTATAAAAAGGAGTTATTCATGACATGGCCGCAGGTTTTTATGCAATTTTGATACTTGAATTTGATACTCACAGCAATAGTTCATCCAAATTTTTATACATTAAATTTGAGAATATTTGTTGCTTAAATTGAAATTAAACGCATAATACATAAAAATCATGAAAAATAAAGATAGAACCAGTGCCTTTTTTCATATCCAAACAAACAAAAAAGAGTTGGAAAATGATGTCTCTGAATGTTTACGGATGTATGTGAATATGTTAACGATTAACTGTATGAAAAATGAAAAACAAACCAAAAATTTGAAACATTTCAAAGTGATCTTAAGATGTTGAAATATTTACAAAGGTCGGGGTTTGTTGGGCAAAAATTTAAATTCATTGCCAATAAAAACGCCAGAGCGGTTACAAAATGATAAATAATTTCAGTAGAAATTCTTTTTAATGGACTGGAAAGGATGATAGAATGTTTGGACTAAACAACAACGATAACTTTCTTTGAAATATGGAAAATTTGTATTTCTTTTTCCATTGATTTTATATCTTACTTCAGTTGTTTTGATTGATTAATTGGTTGATTGACTGATTTATTCATTATTCATTTTCTTTTCTTATGTTTTTTCTACGGTTAAGGTGGTTCATTAAAAGAGCAATCGGCAAACCTCGGCTGATTCCGCTACTCTACATCCTAGATTGTTAGATCAGCCGTGGTGTGCCGAATGGGTAAAAGTGTTCTCTATGGTTTTACGTAAAGGTATCATTGACAAGGACTTTAACTATACAAATGTCCTATCAAAATCGAAAATGTAATTTCAACCGTTTAAAGGAACTGAATTAGATTGAAATTAATTTCTTCTAGTTGTCTGCCCATAGACCGTTATTTGTATTCCCACGCTTCATGGGATATAACCATTCAGCACGACAGGGCCGACTCGATTAGAAATGTTTCCCAATTAAATTTTTTTATCTTGCTTATGTGAACTTATTTAATGTTATATTTAATGTTTTGGATATCAGTAGTATTTATAAATTACTGAATATATTTTGTCGACATGATATTATGTATCATAATGTGCAATTAAAATCAGCACATGGCACTGCATGTCGTGTGGGTATTCAATTCGAACTTTATAGTTTGGTTTTATTAGTGTTATGTGTATATAGAGTTGGGTAGTATATGGGCGTTAGTAATTGTAGAAGAATAATAGTAATGATGTGCTAAAATAATCAACATTTAGCATTCTTCTCTTTCTAGATAGGAGAGATGACACACATCTAGGTTGGACACAATAATCAGATGGTTACAAACAGTTCATTGTGTTAGAAAGAAAAATGTTCACCGAGAAAACAATAGCAACACAACAACACATTCTTATTAGAATTTGTCTTTTTGTATTGATTTCCACATGTATACATTGCAAGTTTTATCTATATACAATAGTAGGTCAATGTCATAAAATATCTACTTTTTTGTATGAGACCGTAAGAAATTGGGGAAGGGCGAGGGTTTCCGATCCCTTCAACAGTTTCGTGTCGATAAAAAACAAATTATATTTTTCCGACATTGATCTTATATTGTTTTCATATTGCACCCTACTTATAGTTGCTAAAATGTAAATACAGAAATCAAGATTCTTTTCTGTCCTTAAAGGTTTCATGGAGAGGGCTTACATAGGCTATGCCTGTTGCCCAATCCAATTCAATTTATTTGAATAAAATACTGTTTAAACTAAACTAAAGGTGACCAATGGTTGTGAAGCGAAAAGACGTAACATGAAATCGACATTACACGAAACTATATTTGATAAATAAAGACAACAGGAAGTGTGCTGCTGCAGGAAGTACACCACTAATTCATGGCCCCATTGCTTTCTATGTTAAATTCCTCAATTTCAAACAGGCACAGCTTTTTTGTCTTAAGTTCAAATAAAGTGACAATCATTGTATGTCAAAGCAACACCTTATGGTGTCTTGTACTGAAAAAATCAACATACCTTTAATGGCATATAAGAGAGAACTGGTTCCAAGAACTTCGGTTGTACCAAAACAGGTACTTCAGATCTGACAAACAGGCAAAATGTACCCTCCTTTTTAAATTTCATGCATTTTTTTTTTTACTATTCAAAATTATCAGTCAAAAGGTGTTCTACAATGATCACCAGTCATTCAGCTTTCATTTGATACCAAAAGTACCACAACATTTTACATATTTTGAAAGTTACACCCATGCGTAGGAACTATTTTGTGTTAAATATGTACTACTTTCTGGTATGTGCTTTCTGACCGGGCCCGAATTAGTGTTGTTATACCTGCAATATGATAGCGTTTTTTCTGTTTTATAATTGTCACTACAACATGTTGTACTACGATATCAGATCATTGTTGACTGTTAAGAACTGTGTTGAATATGGTTCATTTACAAAATCCTGCAAACTTTGTATTTTGATGATAACACGCCTCTTCAAGTATAAAAAGTTTATATTGGATTTTTATATATAATTATAGGCAACAGATGTCAAGGTCTTCAAAGGTTACACAACCTTGGATTGTTTGTCTCAATGATATTGGCATAATATTTTCCTTATCATTATAGGTTACAAATGAGTTTTTGTGTTTATTTGTACCATTTATCCACGTGTACTTAAAATTTAGAAAAGACTGTACCTGGTGACTGTTCAGAATTTCCACCTTTTAAAACCAGGCTATTATTTTCTACTGTGACGACGCTGTCAGTAATTGATGATAATAAGATATCTGTGTGTTTGTTTTCAGTTGTCTTCTCAATAGCCAAAGAATGGGACCCATAACTACTATCAACTGATATTGTAGCAAAGTTTTCTGAGCTTACAAATGACGAAAATAGCTGTGTTGGTTGTAATGTTGTTCCTATAATTTCCTTTTCTGATAGTAAATGTCTGTTAACAGATGACGAATAGTGTGACAGTAGGCTCTTTGCTGAAATAACTTCTCCAGTAATAAAAAGTTCTGGAAAAAGAAAATGGATCTCATTAGTTAAAGCATAGTTGTGATAGGTAGTTCAAAATTATTAATCTCTACTGGTTTTTGTTTAGTACTGAGGTTGCTGCTACTGGCCGAGACATTTCTGTCTCTGTCAACTTTCTAAGTTAAAAAGTTCCAACTCTTCCTTTTCCTCAACGTGTGTTTAGTAGTTTGCAAGTTAAACGAATAATAAAAGGAACCAAACATCGGTAATAATGCATTACTTGTTAATGTCAAACACCATTGGGTAAGATTTTCTGTTGTTTTTTAATAAGAAAGCCTCATCGATGAGATTTTTTCCACTTTTTTAATAGTTGCATAATACTACACTCGTAAAGAGCAGTATATTGTATCACATTAAGCAGATTGTATAATGCTTTATAAACAAAACACCCGTTAATTTATATCACATGGAGAGCAAGATCTGCTTATCCTTCCGGATCACATGAGTGTCACATGGAGAGCAAGAACTGTTTACCCTTCCGGTTCACATGAGTTTATCCAAGGTTTTGGTATTGTTGTTTGTCTTTTTGCAGTTTTTTATTTTAGCCATAGTGTTTTTTTACTTTACTTTGATTTGATTTATGTTTTTGATTGTCCCTTGATATCTTCACTCTCTTTATTTGAAATATAATATAAACAAGTGTCTTTTTATGTTGTAATGTTACACTACGGTCCTCCACCAATAAAAACTGGCCGTGCTTAAAAGTGGCGTTATAACACCAAAAAAATCAAAAATCAAATTACACTACGGTCTCAGGTTAGGGTGAAGGTTGGCGCCTGGTAAAACGTTTGAACCCGTTGCATTTTTATGCACCTGTCCTAAGTCAGAAGCCTGTTGTTGAGTGGTTGTCTTTGTAAATGTGGTTCATGGGTGTTTCTCGTTTCTCGTTTTCTCTATAGATTAGACCGTTGGTTGTTTTACACTAGTCATTTTGGGGCCCTTTATAGCTTGCTGTTCGGTGTGAGCCAAGGCTCCGTGTTGAAGGCCGTACTTTGGCCTATAATTGTTAACTTTTTATACAGTATTTGAATTGGCTTTAGTAAATTTTTATTTAGTAATTTTTAGACTATGTTTATTGTTAGCACTTCTCAGATCATAGAATCATAGATACTATGGACAGCAGGAGTACAGGTACATGTGCTCGGAATGAAATAATGAATTGTTGGATTTCTATCAAAAGAACATTTATCATTCTTTTCTTGGAAAAGTATGGTAAAAAATGCTCAAATGCCCAGTGATTTAAATGAAAATAAGTAATTATGTAAAATTCTTATATTATTTGCATAATTAGACATGTTTATTTATGATTAGTTACAGCTAACGCATATGGTACAGATTTTTTGGCAGTTTATTGTTCGATGGGCAGTTTTCACTGTACTATTTTCGCAAACATTGTGGAGCTTTGAATTCTCGCTACATATTTTATAAATATGAACAGTATTTACGATCAACCGTTGCTGAAGAGACTAAATAAATAAATTAAAAAAAAATTATAAAGATTAAACGCTTTTTTACAGAAGGTTATTGACGAAGTAGACGGAATTAAGACTGTTTAAAAGTCGTCAATGCTCTTTAACTTCCTACTTTATTTGGCCTTTCAACGGTTTTGATTTTAGCGTCACTGGTGAGTTTTTCTGTAAGCGAAACGCGCGTCTGGCGTTCACAATTTTAAGTCTTCTGTCTATGATGAGATTATTAAGGACATGCATTCGTTTATGACTGATTTTTCCAGTTAACATAACATGTAAAACGTTATACTTGTAAAATGTTAGTTTTGTCCTTAATCATCTCAACACCATCTGTTAAAGACAAGAAAAATAAAAATAAAAAATAGTGCAATAGCAATTAAATCGATGCTTGCGTGCTTTATGACTTCTATTGAATCAATTTTAAACAGCCATAAACATAATTCATGAATTTTCCCTTGTCTAAACATCAGAATCCTAGTTTCTTTAAAAAGTATCTTAGGACTAATATCGGTCCTAACTATCTTACGATTATTACGATTACTTTTAGGATTTGTCTAAACTTGATACACTTTTAAAACATCACATAGGACTATAATATGTCCTTAGATCATCTTAGGAAATGTCTTATTCCTAATATACTTCCGAAAACCTGACTTTTAAAAAAGTTGTATAATATATTTCTTTATTTAAACCTTGCATAAACTACACTTTAACATACAAACATCAAGTAATCTCTCGGAGAAACAAAAGTGGCATTTTTTAGATTCAATCATTGAAAACAAACAACTTTACTAAATATCGACGACATGGTACTAGTAGTTATAAAATAGTTCATTACGAATCTGCTGCTAAACATTAAGAGAACTAATTCTTTAAACCCAAAAAATCACACTAACAGACTGCAAGTGATGAAATAAAGTAGCCAGTGAATAATAAGCTAATAAGCTATTCCGAGGTCACGTCAGTGGTCGAGGATGTATGAACTTATCAATGATATCACTTAGCATTGTATTCTTATCTCCAATCATAATATGCTCAAATTAAGACAAATCAGACGTTACACTTCTTCGCTATGTGTTTTGACGACTTTTGATTTGATTTTAATGTCGACACGATTGATATAATTTTACTATTAACTATATTGAAGAATTACTACTCATTAAAAACGTACCAACACAAATACCGAACTGCAAGGCAAATTCAAAAAGGTCAGTCATTAAAACCTGACAAAATCAAATGCTCGACTATATTAACCGTCGGAATGAAAAACAACTGTTATATTCCTGACTTGGTACAGGCATTTTCTGAAGAGAATGGTAGGCTAAACCTTGTAAATTTGTGCAGTTTCTAAATCATTTAGCGTTTTTCTGATAAATTACAATTTTATGTTAAGTAATAAACAGGAATGTTCATCAATTAAAAATCTGACGTTTTTAATGATCACTCTAAATATGTCCAGAGGTAAAGCAATAACCATTGATAACATTTAGCAACAGCAAAAACCAACAATAAAATTTACCAACAGCAAAAACCCATAATAACATTTAGCAACAGCAAAAACCCATAATAACATTTAGCAACAGCAAAAACCAACAATAACATCTACCAACAGCAAAAACCAACAATGACATTTACCAACAGCAAAAACCAACAATAACATTTACCAACAGCAAAAACCATTGATAACATTTACCAACAGCAAAAACCATTGATAACATTTACCAACAGCAAAAACCAACAATAACATTTACCAACAGCAAAAAACCCATAATAACATTTACCAACAGCAAAAACCAACAATAACATTTACCAACAGCAAAAACCATTGATAACATTTACCAACAGCAAAAACCAACAATGACATTTACCAACAGCAAAAAACCCATAATAACATTTACCAACAGCAAAAACCAACAATGACATTTACCAACAGCAAAAACCAACAATGACATTTACCAACAGCAAAAAACCCATAATAACATTTACCAACAGCAAAAACCCATAATAACGTTTACCAACAGCAAAAACCAACAATGACATTTACCAACAGCAAAAAACCCATAATAACATTTACCAACAGCAAAAACCAACAATGACATTTACCAACAGCAAAAACCAACAATGACATTTACCAACAGCAAAAACCAACAATGACATTTACCAACAGCAAAAACCAACAATAACATTTACCAACAGCAAAACCCATAATAACGTTTACCAACAGCAAAACCCATAATAACACTTACCAACAGCAAAACCAACAATGACATTTACCAACAGCAAAACCCATAATAACGTTTACCAACAGCAAAACCAACAATGACGTTTACCAACAGCAAAACCATTGATAACATTTACCAACATCAAAACCAACAATAACATTTACCAACAGCAAAAACCAACAATAACATTTACCAACAGCAAAAAACCCATAATAACATTTACCAACAGCAAAAACCCATAATAACGTTTACCAACAGCAAAAACCAACAATAACATTTACCAACAGCAAAAACCAACAATAACATTTACCAACAGCAAAAACCAACAGTAACATTTACCAAAACAAAACCAACAATAGCATTTACCAACAGCAAAACCAACAATAACATTTACCAACAGCAAAACCAACAATAACATTTACCAACAGCAAAACCAACAATAACATTTACCAAAACAAAACCAACAATAACATTTACCAACAGCAAAACCAACAATAACATTTACCAACAGCAAAACCAACAATAACATTTACCAAAACAAAACCAACAATAACATTTACCAACAGCAAAACCAACAATAACATTTACCAACAGCAAAACCAACAATAACATTTACCAAAACAAAACCAACAATAACATTTACCAACAGCAAAAACCAACAATAACATTTACCAACAGCAAAAACCAACAATAACATTTACCAACAGCAAAAACCAACAATAACGTTTACCAACAGCAAAAACCCATAATAACGTTTACCAACAGCAAAAACCAACAATGACATTTACCAACAGCAAAAAACCCATAAATACATTTACCAACAGCAAAAACCAACAATAACATTTACCAACAGCAAAAACCCATAATAACGTTTACCAACAGCAAAAACCAACAATAACATTTACCAACAGCAAAAACCAACAATGACATTTACCAACAGCAAAAACCCATAATAACGTTTACCAACAGCAAAAACCAACAATGACATTTACCAACAGCAAAAAACCCATAATAACATTTACCAACAGCAAAAACCAACAATAACATTTACCAACAGCAAAAAACCCATAATAACATTTACCAACAGCAAAAACCCACAATAACGTTTACCAACAGCAAAAACCAACAATAACATTTACCAACAGCAAAAACCAACAATAACATTTACCAACAGCAAAAACCAACAATAACATTTACCAAAAGCAAAAACCAACAATAACATTTACCAACAGCAAAAACCAACAATAACATTTACCAACAGCAAAACCATTGATAACATTTACCAACAACAAAACCAACAATAACATTTACCAACAGCAAAAACCAACAATAACATTTACCAACAGCAAAAACCAACAATAACATTTACCAACAACAAAAACCCATAATAACATTTACCAACAGCAAAAACCAACAATAACATTTACCAACAGCAAAAACCAACAATAACATTTACCAACAGCAAAAACCAACAATAACATTTACCAAAAACAAAAACCAACAATAACATTTACCAACAGCAAAAACCAACAATAACATTTACCAACAGCAAAAACCAACAATAACATTTACCAACAGCAAAACCATTGATAACATTTACCAACAGCAAAAACCAACAATGACATTTACCAACAGCAAAAACCAACAATAACATTTACCAACAGCAAAAACCAACAATAACATTTACCAACAGCAAAAACCAACAATAACATTTACCAACAGCAAAAACCAACAATGACATTTACCAACAGCAAAAACCAACAATAACATTTACCAACAGCAAAAACCAACAATAACATTTACCAACAGCAAAAACCATTGATAACATTTACCAACAGCAAAAACCAACAATAACATTTACCAACAGCAAAAACCAACAATAACATTTACCAACAGCAAAAACCAACAATAACATTTACCAACAGCAAAAAACCCATAATAACATTTACCAACAGCAAAAACCAACAATAACATTTACCAAAAACAAAACCAACAATAGCATTTACCAAAACAAAATCAACAATAACATTTACCAACAGCAAAAAACCAACAATAACATTTACCAATAGCAAAAACCAACAATAACATTTACCAACAGCAAAAACCCATAATAACATTTACCAACAGCAAAAAACCAATAATAACGTTTACCAACAGCAAAAACCACTGATAACATTTACCAACAGCAAAAAACCAACAATAACATTTACCAACAGCAAAAACCAACAATAACATTTACCAACAGCAAAAACCAACAATAACATTTACCAACAGCAAAAACCCATAATAACGTTTACCAACAGCAAAAACCAACAATAACATTTACCAACAGCAAAAACCCATAATAACATTTACCAACAGCAAAAACCCATAATAACGTTTACCAACAGCAAAAACCCATAATAACATTTACCAACAGCAAAAACCCATAATAACATTTACCAACAGCAAAAACCAACAATAACATTTACCAACAGCAAAAAACCCATAATAACATTTACCAACAGCAAAAACCCATAATAACGTTTACCAACAGCAAAAACCAACAATAACATTTACCAACAGCAAAAAACCCATAATAACATTTACCAACAGCAAAAACCAACAATAACATTTACCAAAAACAAAAACCAACAATAACATTTACCAACAGCAAAAACCAACAATAACATTTACCAACAGCAAAAACCAACAATAACATTTACCAACAGCAAAAACCAACAATAACATTTACCAACAGCAAAAACCAACAATAACATTTACCAACAGCAAAAAACCCATAATAACATTTACCAACAGCAAAAACCAACAATAACATTTACCAACAGCAAAAACCAACAATAACATTTACCAACAGCAAAAACCAACAATAACATTTACCAAAAGCAAAAACCAACAATAACATTTACCAACAGCAAAAACCCATAATAACGTTTACCAACAGCAAAAACCAACAATGACATTTACCAACAGCAAAAACCAACAATAACATTTACCAACAGCAAAAACCAACAATAACATTTACCAAAAGCAAAAACCAACAATAACATTTACCAACAGCAAAACCAACAATGACATTTACCAACAACAAAACCAACAATAACATTTACCAACAGCAAAACCCATAATAACATTTACTAACAGCAAAACCCATAATAACATTTGCCAACAGCAAAACCAACAATAACATTTACCAACATCAAAACCAACAATAACATTTACCAACAGCAAAAACCAACAATAACATTTACCAAAAACAAAAACCAATAATAACATTTACCAACAGCAAAAACCAACAATGACATTTACCAACAGCAAAAACCAATAATAACATTTACCAAAAACAAAAACAAACAATAACACTTACTAATTACAAAAAGGCAACAGAACAACAGATAAAAAAAGAAGAGCAAAACAAACAAAGTTTTCTTATTTTCTTAAAGCCCAATAAAAAGATTATATATAAGTGAAATCCATTCAAACCAAACAAAACAAAAAACGACAAACACGACTGGATGTTTGAGAAGTAACGACAAACACGACTGGATGTTTTAGAAGTAACGACAAACACGACTGGATGTTTTAGAAGAAACGACAAACACGACTGGATGTTTAAGAAGTAACGACAAACACGACTGGATGTTTTAGAAGTAACGACAAACACGACTGGATGTTTTAGAAGTAACGACAAACACGACTGGATGTTTGAGAAGTAACGACAAACACGACTGGATGTTTGAGAAGTAACGACAAACACGACTGGATGTTTGAGAAGTAACGACAAACACGACTGGATGTTTTAGAAGTAACGACAAACACGACTGGGTGTTTTAGAAGTAACGACAGAACGACAAACACGGCTGGATGTTTTAGAAGAAACGACAAACACGACTGGATGTTTTAGAAGAAACGACAAACACGACTAGATGTTTTAGAAGAAACGACAAACACGACTGGATGTTTTAGAAGAAACGACAAACACGACTGGATGTTTTAGAAGTAACGACAAACACGACTGGATGTTTTAGAAGAAACGACAAACACGACTGGATGTTTTAGAAGAAACGACAAACACGACTGGATATTTTAGAAGAAACGACAAACACGACTGGATATTTTAGAAGAAACGACAAACACGACTGGATGTTTTAGAAGTAACGACAAACACGACTGGATGTTTTAGAAGAAACGACAAACACGACTGGATGTTTGAGAAGAAACGACAAACACGACTAGATTTTTGAGAAGTAACGACAAACACGACTGGATGTTTTAGAAGTATTGTCATCGAAAATAAAAATAGCATGGAGACCACAAACTGAAATATTTCGCTATAGATAAGACTTTCGTATAAGACTTGCATATAAAAAAGAAGTATTTTAAAGATGATTTATACATTAAACATAATTTCACTAATTAAGATTAACCAACAGCACAAAAATAAGTATAAACATTCACCACATAAAAATTTAAACATTAATACCACATTAGTGTTTATTTTCTCATACATACAAGGTGTTCTTAAAACAATGGTACATATGTCGGTTAAAGTGCTTAAAAATCAATTATTATGTCTGCATCAAGTATCAAGTTAGACATTATCCAATTATGAGGTCTTATTTAATCAATTGCCACGAAATATGACAGGAGTCGACATATCAATAACTTTCATGAAAAGGGATACAGGATGGATTACATTAAAAACAGATATGCACTATAGGAAATGAAGATAACCACACCAACAACAAGACGAACTTACAAGCAAGGATCGAAGCTCGTTAACTCGACAATCGTTAAAGAGGGGGGGCAAGGGGGGTTCCAATAACAGCAAAACAGCAAATTGATTTGGCTTATAACTAATAACAAGGCATTGAAAAGGGATAAAAACAGATAACAGTAAATGAAAAATTAGTATCAGTCGGGTCCAGGACAAATCCAGTATATATCTTATTATAATCCTTTGTAATGAATTCCATTTTCTATGAACATGTTTTAGAGTTATATTACTAGAATTGGTTTACTCAATGTATGATAATATTTTTTTGTTATGGAATACTTTTTTCAGCATTTATTTTTGTACTTTTAAAGAAGCTCACACATGCTTGTAATTTAAATAGTGAGTGTATTCTTAGAAAAGAGTTACAGAGCTGAGTCTGTGTTCTTTATTATATAAAAGGTGTTTAGGTTAACTGGTCGTATGGATCTAGGACTTAATTGCCATCCTCATCAGGTATCTCTGGCCATATGCTTTCCTTTTTGTCGAGTCTGCGACTTTTGTCGCAAAAGCGAGACATAGTGATCACACATTCCGTCGGCGGCGTCGTCGTCAGGGGCATCAACAAATATTCACTCTATGGTTAATGTTTTTAAAATTTGAATAACTTTCTTAAAGTATCCTGGATTTCTACCAAACTTGGTCAGAAGCTTGTTAATGATCATAAAATAGTATCCAGAAGTAAATTTTGTAAAAAAAAATAATCCTATTTATCCGTATTTTACTTATAAATGGACTTTTTTTTTCTGCCAGTTTACATTACATTCACTCTGTGGTTAAAGTTTTAAAAAATATAATAACTTTCTTAAACTATCCTGGATTTCCACCAAACTTAGACCAAAGCTTGTTTATGATCAAAAGCTTGTATCTAGAAGGAAATTTTGTAAAAAATTTATTTCTTGTATTTCCATATTTTACTTATAACATGATTGTATAAATGGACTTTAATAAGTTTTTCTTTCGGTTAACATTATATACAGTCTGCAGTTAAAGTTTTTAAAACATTTATTAGATTCATAAACCATCGTGGATTTTTCCCAAACTTGGACAGAAGCTTCTTGCAATCTTCCAACGTAGCGGAGGGGGCATTAAGTTGTACCCTTGTCCGTCTGTACATACGTCCGTCCGTACGTCCCAAAGTTGGTTTCCGTTTTTTAACTTCAGTTTACCTCAACCAAATGTAATGAAACTTATACACAATGCTTATTACCACAAAACACGGATCAAGTTTGAATTTTGGTGGTGTCACTGTAACCGTTCTAAAGTTATGCTCCTTTCCAAACGAAAAAATTGCCGAATTTTTCGTTTCCTTTCTCTAACTTTAGTTTGCCTCAACTAAATGCTATGAAACTTATACACAATGCTTATTACTACAAAATACAGATCAAGTTTGAATTTTGGGGGCGTCACTGTAACCGTTCTAGAGTTATGCCCCTTTACAAATGAAAAAAATGCTATATTTTTTAGTTTCCGTTCTCTAACTTTTGTTTGCCTCAACCAAATGCAATTAAACTTATTCACAATGCTTATTACCACAAAATACAGATCAAGTTTGAATATTGGGGGCCACTTTAACCGTTCTATATTTAACTTATACCCATTCACAAATGGGAAAAATTGCTGAATTTTTATTTCCGTTCTCTAACTTTAGTTTGCCTCAACCAAATGCTACGAAACTTGTACACAATGCTTATTACCACAAAATACAGATCAAGTTTGAATTTTGGGGTTGTCACTAAATTTTCTAGAGTTATGCCCCTTTACAAATGGAAAAATTGCTGAAATTTTCGTTTCCGTTATCCGAGTAAATTAAGTTTGCATCAACCAAATTTTATGAAACTTATACACAATACGTATTACCACAAAACTCAGATCAAGTACAAATTTTGGTAGGGTCACTTTTACTGTTCTTCAGTTATGTCCCTTTATAACTGTATATGATATGCAAGCGGGGCATCATCTGTGTCCCATGGACACAGTCCCCATTTATTTAATAACTATTTATCCATTTTGTTGAGCCTGCAACTAACATTAAAAGTAGGCGAGCCATTAGTACTGGGTTCCGCGGAACCCTTACGATTTTTGGTAATATTTTGAAAGAATTGTTCGAATTTAATATGCACATACAGGGAAACCAGGATCGTTATCCCTATACGTAAAAATCAAGATAATTCTAAATAAATGTTCATAGAAAAAGGAATTTATTACAAAGGATAATAATAATATATACTGTAATGGTCCTGTACCCAACTTATATTAAAATGTTTTTGTGATGATCTGTGATTAAATATAAGAAGATGTGGTATGAGTGCCAATGAGACAACTCTCCATCCAGGTCACAATTTGTTAAAGTAAACCATTAATATAGGTCAAAGTACGGTCTTCAACACGGAGCCTTGGCCCACACCGAACAGCAAGCCATAAAGGGCCCCAAAAATGACTAGTGTACTGTAAACCCATTCAAATGTCTATATGTTAATTGAATCCTTCTCCGAATACGGAACCACCATGTTACTAGTGGAAAGATCCCAATTTAATTTCTACTGAAGATTGGCTGTCAAAATGCTAACATTCCAATTTTCAATAACAGTTAACAGCAAATACATTCTCACAATAACAAATAACAAAAAAACTAATAGTCCAATAACAGCTAACAAGGAATAAGACAATAACAGCTAACAGCAAATATATTTTCAGAATAACAGATAACAAAGAATTAAATTGCCCCAAAACAGCATAACAGTTAAACTCCTTGCCCCCCCCCCTCGTTTTGGGAGTGCATGTTTGGCGAGCCGGCAACTCTGCCTCGAAAGATACCACAACAAATTATACAATGTATTTCCATTTTTTGACTGTGTATGTCAGATTAAAATTAAGCTTTAATAATTAGAATTAATGTTATTGTATATTTTTTTATTTTTTTTTAATAAAAATTTGTTCTTTCGAAGCCGATTGCTGCCACAATAAATAGGTGTCTTTACAACATTTTGTAGCTGTTAATTTTCCAAAGTCTATAAAAGATGTGCATAGATTTGACAGAAACAACCAAAGATCAAATTCTGCTAAGGCTTGTCTGAAAAAACATTTTTGAAGATTTGGAAACGATGATGCCTAATCACTGGAAATAGCTCATCAACGCATTTTTAAAGAAGTAATAAGGCGGCGGTTACAAGTGAAGCGGGAACAACATTCGGAGCATTCAGATTCACACCGATTTTTGATGAGTTCCGAGTTACTCCATCTTTCGTTTGCGGAATAATTTTTTGTGAACTGTTGTTTGCTTTTCGTCGTTCTGTCTTGTAACCAACGTTTTATGAGTTTTTCTTCGACTTATGATTTTGGTTGACACTTGGTATCGTTTCCATTTTTGAGTGTTTACGATAAGATGTACTGTGGGAAATTATATTCATTCTCATATAATACAAACGGCAAAATGATTCCTAACTAATACTAAGCCGGATCAAAATATGGCCTGATAAATAGCTAAAGGGATATAATAGCATTTAGTTACACAATTATGTTGAAATGTTAAATATGTAGACAAGTAACTTCCCGGTTTGTATAGAGGTTCAGTCCCATCCTTATTCTCGGGAAAAGCAAGCATAAACATATCATTTGAATAGATGTTTCCTTACTGGTTAAGTAAGATGTGTTTATCTGCATGTTTGATATTTATGGAAAGATGTTGCGCTTGTTATATTATTACAAAACCAGTCATGACTGCAATTCGTCCGTATTCCTAGTAAATCATATAAATGCGACACGATATTTGTATGAATCACTGCAATATAAGTTTGATAAATATAAAAAATATATTACCATTGTTGTATTTATTACATATGAATACAAAGGAGAATTAGATTTGTATATCAAATCAATAACACAGTTACCTCCCCCCTAAATACACGTAAATGACGCACTATCCTTTTTCATTATTGAAATATCCCCCGTCAGTAAGTATAGAACGTTATTAACAGCTAGAGGCTGTATTATGACTATATGAGTAATCTTGGGGATTTTGTATTGTAATGAGTTACTTGATTGATTGATTGTTGCTTGTTAAACGTTCGTGATGAGTAGATGGTAAAGAAATAGGAAGATGTGGTTTGAATGCCAATGAGACAATTATCCAACATAGAATAAAGAATGAGGATGTAAAAAAAATTCATTATACGAACTTAGGTTCAATGCTGAGCAAATCCCGTACTGTAAAGTATACAATAAAAAGGCTAATGACTAACAATTGGCGAAACAATTCAAAAGTCCAGATTCAAGAGCTCTTATTTTTATTTATTTGTGTCGTTTTAAGGACTTGTCAGTTGAATTAGATCGTTTCGTATATTTAATGCAGAAAAATAAAGACGTCATAAGCACAAGTTGGAATATAAATGTACATATCTTTATTTAAAAAACATGTGTTACGTGCTGTTTAGTTGTATTGAAAAGCCACGATAGGGTAACCATTTTGGTTGCTTAATTTCGAATATTAAAACATATTTCAAATTTATAAATTGACGTCCTTCGGCTGTTTAGACCACTCAAATGAGAGATTTGGAGATATTTCACCTTATATACAGAAATAGACATCAATCACATTTATACAACAGTTTTTCCCAAGTTGCATTTACAACCACGATGATGGGTCAAATTACATTTTTGACATGGCCGTTTTCCATATTAAGAAATATTTTAATTTTGGATGTTACACTTCTTCTAATTGGCTGAAAGTTTTTTGTCTATCAGCTCATAGACATAATTTTGTCATGTGATCCGTAACGTCATCAACGTTTTTTCATGATTTACTCCTTAAAAATGGAATTCAGAATTAAATCATAAGAAATGGCTGTTATATTTTTTCTGTCTTTTCGAAATAACCTCAAAAATGTGGTACACCACATTTTTTATGTTATTTCTTCATAGACAGAAAAATATTACAGTCATTCCTTAAATATACAACACTGATGTACGTAAACTGCCATTTTATAAAAATCAGTCACAGATTGCAATTGTGACATAACCATTGATATTTTTGTACTACTGTGGTCATAACTATGCTATTGTATCCATTTATCACGAAAATTAACATTCTTTGCACAACCTAATTCTTACGGAGATGTAGTTTACCGAGGCCGGAAATTTAGATACGATCAGGGTAAACTTATCGATCCTTTGAATAAACTTATTCTAAAGGTTACCAATTAAACACTATAATTAGATCTTTGGATATTGTTTTTATTGGTATTAACATTGATTTTGTTATCAGTAAATAAAAATCCAACTAAATATTATTTTCATACACATATGCACATTCCTGGCTCTACAATCTGTCGATACCTGTATCTTGGCATTGCACAAGGTCATGTTTTTTTCTCTGACTGTTAATGACGTCTTTACACTAAATCCATTGGATCTTGGATGTGTACTGATTGATATTTTAGTCTTAGATTCATGATTATTTTTATTAGTTGTTAAAGGCTTTGAACTAGTTGTCAGTAACTGGGAGTACTCTCAGATCTGTACTTAGTGTTTTTTGTTGTTGTTGTGGGGATGTATAAGTACCCTGCCACGTCCACGTTTTGTTTTTGTAAGATGTATTTCTGCTTTGTATCCTTCTGATGAGTTAAGCCCTTTTCAACTAATTTTTATAGTTTGTTCTCATGGTGAACTGTTACACCACTGGTTAGGGGGAGGGTTGACGCCTTCAAACTAGTTTAACCCCGCCACATTCTGTATGTGACCGTCCCTAATCAGGAGCCTGTAATCAGTGGTTGTCGTTTGTTGCTGTATTTCATATTTGTTTTTCGTTCATTATTTTGTACATAAATGTGGCCGCTGGTTTTATCGTTTGAATTGTTTAGCATTTGTCATTTCGGTGCCTTTTAAAGCTGACTATGCGGTATGGGTTTTACTCATTGTTGAAGGGCGTACGGTGACCTATAATTGTTAATTTCTGTGTCATTGGGTCTATTGTGGAGAGTTGTCTGGCAATCATACCACATCTTCTTATTTTTATATCTGATTGATTGATAATAAATGTTCAGTCTTGAGTGTTTGGGTTACAGTTTAATAAAAGCTTTCTCTCAGCGATATGTAAAAACATGTGATTTCTCTATTTCAGATTCATATTTTTTCCCGGGTTTGAAAAGGTATTTTAAGACATGCACGCGGACGTCCCAGGGAGCACTCCTTCCACTATAAAAAGATGGCCGCTATGAAGCGAACCAGTTAAGGAATGAAAGGATTTCGAACCAAAATCGTTGGATGTATATCTAAATACAAAAATTAACAGAATAATTATTTAGCATTTAACCAATGTTTTCAAATTATTCATACTTGTTAGTAGGTTTGTTGATGCCGAAATAAGATAACAACATTTAAAAAAAAAACTGATGTATATAACATGCCATAATTGGAGACTTGTAAAATATCTATTTAATGTCGTACAGTAACAACACATTTCTGAATTGTTATAGACAGTAAATTTGCCAGGTATTTACACATATACATACAAAAAAACTTGAATGCTATGCCCAGACAGATATAAATTATAATTTTACATTATGAAATGGAATTCTGAATGAAAATAAATTCATAAATCATGCGTCACACTGAGCGTCTGTCTTTTTTTCTTTTTGTTCGAAAAATCAATCTTGGCTTAAATTAGAAAGACAAATAAATGTCTTACGTTTTTAAGCTGTTTTGGCACATGTCCTATATTGTTGTAGAATCTAATGTATTTTTTCAAGTCTGAAAATCTCTAATTTAGTTGACCAATTCTTACTAAAATAAAATACTGATTGAACAAACAGGAAAATAAAAAACAATTTCAAAAAAAAAAATATTAATTATTTGTAACAATTGTATGTCAACAAATCGCAGAAAAGGTTTATAATTTATAGACATTATTAATTTAGCGTTATGTATAAGATATACACACAAATCTTAGTGTGTAATTTTTTTTCTAATTTTAGATACATGTAAAAAGGGTAGAATTACATGATTGTGATATCTGCCATCGGATAATCTAGTACAAATATGAAAACGTCATGTATGTTTAGCAATTCGTCGACATATATAATTGTTCAACGCATAATTGATTGATTGATTGGTGTTAAACGCCACTTTCAACACCATTGTGCTATTTCATGGCGGTCAGTTTTTATTGGCGGAGGAAGCCGGAGTGCCCGGAGAGAACCACCGACCTTCGGTAGGAAAACTGACAATCCTAGTCAATTAAGATAGGAGTTCAACGCATTATATTAAATATCTCTAATATTATTACAAAGTTGAACATTTTTTTCAAGTTTTGTAACTCAAGTAACATAAGCTCAAGGTATATCCCCATCTAGGAATAAGAAGTGTAAAACTGAAAATTATTATGCATGTCATAAACATAAAAGTTTAGTCAAATTACCTTTTTTAAATCTAGGACTGGACTAGGCTGCTTATGTTAGATTTAAAATAATAGAGTAAAACGAAAGGAATAGAAGAAATCATGTGTTCATGTCTGTCTAGCAGGGTTCATCTGACATTGACCTCCTTTTCCCCTTCGGCTCCGTAGGTTAAAAAATTAATTCGAATTTGTACCTTCAAAAATTCAGATAACACTGTGTATTCTTCGTTAAATGGTTGATAACAAGCTGCACATCAAGTGCATCTAGACTGAAAACAACCATTTACTCCCCAAGGTAATTTAAGCTCACATGGCCCTATGGGCCATGTGAGCTTTTGCCAACAATTTGCCTCCGTTGTTCGTCCCTCCCTCCCTACCTCCAAGTCCTCCGCAATCAGTTCTTTAAAAATGATCTTCTCCTCTGAAACTGCTCAAGGAATTAAAAGCAGTTTAAGTAGGGGCAAGCTGAGGACCACCTCCGGGTGCGGGATTTTCTCGCTGCATTGAAGACCAATTGGTGGCCTTTGGCTGTTGTCTGCTCTTTGGTCGGGTTGTTGTCTCTTTGACATATTCCCCATTTCCATTCTCAATTTTAAAGTTTGTCTGTTTAGACGAAGAACAACTATAAATGAGCTGACCCTTTTGTGGATTGGTTATTTCAAAGTATAAACACCCCAACAATTTATTTTCAATGCAAAAAAAAAAAAAACCAACCCAAATAAAAAACAAGACAGAAAAAAAAACGCCTCAAAGGCCTCGTGGAAGTGTGCTCGACTCGAGTGCTGCGTGTCGTTCGTTCAATTCCCGCTCGAATCAAACGAAACACTTGAAAATGTGTATTTGTTTTTACTCCTCTAGTTATACGCATCTATAAGAAGAGCAAAGACTATTTGATTCGGAGTCAGAATAATGTGCCCGGGTACTGCGGGTAGCTATAAGAGCACTATCTTGTGTTCTCGTTCACTGCCCACTGACGTTAAAACCATTCCATCATAATAATCATAACAGCCATCAATGCAAAAACAATGGGCGCATTTGGTTACATTATGAGTTACAAAGATTTGTTTGTTTGCCAATTTAATTGTGTCTAACCTGAAAAAAAATCTAAGAAGATGACATTTGTTTTGTACTTCTATTACTGAGAGCCAATAACTATTTACCTAAAAAAAGTATATTACACATACTTTATAGTTCTTCATGACGGATTTGTTCAGAGATTTATAACTGGATAACAAAACTACGCATTTATAACTAAATATGAAAACCCAGGAAATCCAATTCTGATAATAATCAAAAACTTACCGTCAGTTTTAAAAATCAATAGTAAAAGATTCACAACAACCACTAGACTTTTCATCTCCTTTTTTTGATTAATTTTTCCTTTTAATTTGCATCGTTTCATTTACGATTTATACAGCATACATCATTGTAGCATATTCGGTGTAATTAGCTTATGAAAATCCTTGTTTGTAATTAGCCAAAGTACAAAATTATAAAGCGGCTTCCGTTTAAATTAGGTACTTTCCACTTTCAAGAGGTTGGAGCTTGACCTGTTTAGCATGTTAAAGGTCTAAGAGAACACGAAATGCATAAAAACTGCCGATCGGATGTCATTTATTTATTTCCACTTTAGAGTTAAGTATGAAATGCAACACGTCAGAAAAATATAAATATTTTTCACTTTATGAATTGATTTTGTGTTAGGTAAAACATATGTCTCCAAAGTAATTTGAATAACAAGAATAAGTAAATATTGAATTTTGATAACGATTGACTCAGCCATTAGTATCTATTAGTCTTTTTTTATTATTCGATACTTTATAGTTTTAATATTAATTGGCTATAACTCACAAAATGAATTATATGTGTATTGACCGTCGACGATAAAACTACGGCCAAAATATATTGAGCATAGACAATTTGGCTTTCTTGTTTGATTGCTATTAGGCTCTGTTGTTTACTTGTGTGCTTGGCTTTCCTGTTTGATTGTTATTAGGCTCTGTTGTTTACTTGTGTGCTTGGCTTTCCTGTTTGATTGTTATTAGTCTCTGTGTTTACTTGTGTGCTTGGCTTTCCTGTTTGATTGTTATTAGGCTCTGTTGTTTACTTGTGTGCTTGGCTTTCCTGTTTGATTGTTATTAGTCTCTGTGTTTACTTGTGTGCTTGGCTTTCCTGTTTGATTGTTATTAGGCTCTGTTGTTTACTTGTGTGCTTGGCTTTCCTGTTTGATTGTTATTAGGCTCTGTTGTTTACTTGTGTGGTTGGCTTTCCTGTTTGATTGTTATTAGGCTCTGTTGTTTACTTGTGTGCTTGGCTTTCCTGTTTGATTGTTATTAGGCTCTGTTGTTTACTTGTGTGCTTGGCTTTCCTGTTTGATTGTTATTAGGCTCTGTTGTTTACTTGTGTGCCCACCGCCCACCGCCCCCTTTCCCTGTGAATTATTTAACGCCTCGAGCGTACCTTGTTTAGAGGATAATTATGGTAGCTTATTTCTGACATCGACATAATTTTGGTCGACATGATATTATCTTGACAAGCCATGATATTATCTCGTTATGTCGACTTTCGTGTTATTTTTATCGTGTCATGTCGTGATAAATTATCGTGACATTCCGTGATACATACTGCAGAATGCCGACATATTTTTCTCGTTACCGTGACTTTTTCTTCGACCCTGCCTGCTCCTGCCATTCACATAAGGTCTTGTCAACATAGAGTTATCGCAACCTGCCATGTTCATTATCATGACAAGTCGACATATATCATGAAAAGTCGCTAACATGTATCTCTATGATGTCATTTTCTTAAATGTTGCGATAGTTATATTTAGATTATATTTTCGGAACTCCTTGTCCAGAACAGACTGTGGTTGATCGTCTGCAGACTGCGCATGTGTCGAAGCGAGTTCCGAATATGATCTATTTTCAGAAGTTCTATATTTGAGCGTGTGATATGTCGACTTGTCATGATAATGAACGTGGCAGATCGCGATAACTCTATGTTGACAAGACCTTATGTGAATGACAGGACCAGGCAGGGTCGAAGAAAAAGTCACGGTAACGAGAAAAATATGTCGACATTCTGCAGCATGTATCACGGAATTTCGCGATAATTTATCAAGACATGTCACGATAAAAATAACATGAAAGTCGACATAACGAGATAATATCATGTCTTATCGAGATAAATCTATGTCGACCAAAATGATGTCGATGTCAGAAATAAGCCACCATAGATAATGGAATCACGTGTCGTTTACATTTAAATAGGTATCATAATTCAAATTGAAGACAAAGTTACATAACATTTAAAAATTTTGGTGGGTTTCACTTTTTCGAATATGAAGAGGGCAATTTTAAGAACTAAAAAAAATCCTATAAAGATACAATATTTTTTCCCGATGCCCGATGAGCATAAGCATGTCTTTGTTGTTTTACTTTTTGGAGAAAATCGTTTCGTAAATTAATTGAAAGAATTACTGCCCTTAGGTCAATACTATTAGGAAGCAACCACTTGATATTAAGTAATCTGCTTTTATTTGTGCGCGATACAAATATATACCCCAGCAAAAACACGCTCTTTATTTAAATGATCGCATCTTTACTTAGTACACGAGTGTATCCATGCAATATTAAGTTTAGCAATTGCAAGAATTACAAGACATTTTTGACAGAAATTCTCACCATAGTGTCATATATATAGCGAGACGAATGTTTTAACAACAGCTAAATGATGAAAAATAAACGAAAACTATCCTTATAATTCAAAATTAATATTAGTGCAGATAAGATTATTTTTGTAATAATGTGTTCTTTTTATCAATTATTAAATGTATTGATCTATTCAAGCCAGCCGATGTTACTTTTCTTTCTTCATTGTGATTCATACATGTAATACATTGACCTGCGTATGTAATGACAAGGTGTTACTTTTGCCTAATAAGCAAAACATTCAAATAATGATTTATAATTGGATGATTGTTATTCATCAATGAAATGTCCAAAAAGATTAAAAAAAAAAATGTAAAACACGTGGTTTCAAATAAACAAAACATAAACATAACATTGACAGAGTGAGAACAACTTAAAGTAAATTTAACCCCTAAGATGTGTTAAGCGTATAAAAGCTTTGTATACACAATATAACTAGTGGAACCACTGAATGAAACTTAAGGACGAGTTTGTACTTAACACGAACATCCCGACGGGTGCTACATGTGGAGCAGGATATGCTTACACTTCTGGATCACATGATATAACTCACGATCGATTTTTGGTTGTGGTTCTTGTTGCTCAGTTTTAAGTTTTTGTATGTAATGTTTTGTGGATTGTTGTTTGTCTTTTCGTCGTTTTCGTTTTGCCAAGATTTTGTCGGTCTCTTTCGACTTATGAGTTTTGTTTCTCCCTTTGGCATCTTCCGCCTCTTTTGTACATAAGGAAACAAGTTTAGGGATTTACTTATAACAGCAAACGAAATCCATATCTTACTGGAGCATCATCTTTTCGTTTTGTTCTGTGTATTTTGCGATAGCGTTGTCACTTGGTTTGAGCTTTTTTCGCCTCTTTTTCACCAAGCTGTTTCTATTATACAAAACATGTAGTTACTGTAATCAAATGTTTTTAATAAATAGTTTTCTTCACCAAATTCATTTTTGAACAGTCTGTAAGTACGTAGTTTACTACGCTCGTTTGACATTAAATCAGTATACCATTGCTCCTTAAATCTAATAAAACAGTTATTCTCAATATTTTTAATAACATGATTATTAATAAAATCAGTATTACAAAATGTTCCATATCAACTCTTTAAACTTTGTGTGTACTCTGAAATCCAATTTTTCAGTCTATTGTTGCATATATTATTTGCCCATATAAAAACTTTTTTGTTTATTCTATTATTACACATTTTCGTAAATCTACTATAAGTTCTAAAAATACATGTCCATTGTTTTACAATACATGGCATCCAACCCATATCACCATATAGGGCTAAATTAGGTGTGTACTTTCCAACACCCATAAAAAAACGCATTGCCCTATTTTTTACAGCATTTATACAAGAGTATTCTTTACTTCCCCATATTGCAGCACCATATTCAATAACAGACATAACAAGAGTGTCGAAAAGCTTAGTAAAAGTAGAATATTCAAAACCACCATTTGCTTTGCATTTAGCAATTAGTAAACCTAATGATCTGCTGGCTGATTTTGCTACAATTTTCGCCATCTCGTTATAATCTAAAAACTCATTTAATAATAAACCAAGATACATATATTTTGATACAATATCTAACTGGTTTCCGTTCAACATAAATTCAAAATTTGTTTGTGTCACAGATTGTGTTCTAAAATGAACAATTTTTGACTTGTCCATATTTACAACTAAGTCATTTAGCTTACACCATATACTTAAAACATCTAATATTCTTTGAAGGTCATTTTCATTTTCGGCTAATAATACCACATCATCTGCATATAATAATATACAGATCTTTTCACCATTTACATTTATACCAATATCTAATCTCTAAATGACATCAACTAAGTTATTTATGAAAATATTAAATAATAACGGCGATAATATGCAGCCTTGTTTTAGGCCAGAATTTACTCCAAACAAGAGACTGTTGATTTGTGTCTTTTGATTGTTTTCGGGAACATTTTTAGGAGACTGAACACTTAACAAACTGTATTTCAACAAGGTAGTGATATTTTTACAATATATATTGACCCAAATAATATTACTAGATATAAGAAGATGTGGTATGAGTGCCAATGAGACAATTCTCCATCCAAGTCAAAATTTATAAAAGTAAACCATTAGAGGTCAAATGTAGATATTGAAATTAACAAGGTTACCTGTTTTACTGAAAATGAGAAAACAGGGGGTATACAAGGTTTGAAAATGATAAAACATATGGAAGTGGTGAAACATTTAAGCATGCATCAATTTAGTTGTAACAAGTGTTATTTTATATTTAAGGATAACTTTAAACCGGCCCATAATTTAAAAAAGAAAAAAATGTATTTTTAATGATGTTTCATCTTGCCAAAATAGTACGAATTTTACATAGAATTAAAATGTCGTTGTGATATAAATTTTAATAAAATATAACTTCTTTTTGGCACATCACATTATGAATTACATTACCCCTTGAATATGTGATATAACGTCAGTTTTGGTCCAATTTCACCATAACTCAACAGTTTTAGCATAGTCTCACCGCCCCGACCCAGAAAATTGTTGTGTCTAGGGAATCAATACAAAGATTGGAAAGTTTTGGTTACAGAACTTGTTGGATTCTCGAATTTTGCAGGTTCTTGAAATGCACAAAATCATCGTATTTTGATATCTCTGAAATGTGCTGACTCTACAGCCTATACACGTACTCTACTGAAGATATTTGTTTTACCTAGCATTAAAACTTTTGAAACAGATCCAATTAATTATAATCAAAGTGTGGCCATTTAGATATTTTTGAAATTCAAGGCCATATTTTGCCAAAAGTGAACTTTGTCCTATAAATACGGTTTTATTCAAAATACATGTTCTGAGAGTAAAACATGCAAGAGCCACTCTAAAAGAGTTATGAGAGACTATCTAAAATGTATATACATTATTTACACTAAAATTAGCTATACAAAATACATTTTCTTTCAATAAAATGTCATTGCAGATTTTGGCAGTATAAAAGTACATATTTTCATCAGTGAATAAAATATAAATTTATCGTCATCAGACAATTGCATAAAATTAACATTAAATAGAGATGCTTGATAAAACAAATAACAACGCAAATCTTCATACACAGGACAATTCATTAATACATGTTTTTCATCTTCAATTAAAAGATTTTCATTACAAATGCTGTTATAACAAATTCTATTTTCAACTAAAAGACCTTCATACCTTCCAGTCTCAATTTTCAAAGGAGCAGTACCACTTCTAAATTTGGCATAGGCACTCCTATATTTACCAGGTATGTTTTTTAATAAATAGTTTTCTTCACCAAATTCATTTTTGAACAGTCTGTAAGTACGTAGTTTACTACGCTCGTTTGACATTAAATCAGTATACCATTGCTCCTTAAATCTAATAAAACAGTTATTCTCAATATTTTTAATAACATGATTATTAATAAAATTAAACAAGAGACTGTTGATTTGTGTCTTTTGATAGTTTTCGGGAACATTTTAGGAGATTGAACACTTAACAAACTGTAATTGAACAAGGTAGTGATATTTTTACAATATTGATCCAAACAATGTTACTAGTTTGTATTCAAAATACATGTTCTGAGAGTAAATTTCTTAATCTCTATGATTGCCTAATTTTTATAAACAAGGATGACCCCACAATTTAACTGATGATTTTAGGGGCTTACTTTTGTTAGCTATTTTGTAAAATTGAAATAATTGTTATCAAAAAATATTTCTTCAGTAATATATGTATAATTACCATAACATGTTACAACAGAGTATATATGTATGATATTAAATGTTATTCATATAGTATGCATGAAAAGTCTATATCTTGTGCTTGACCGGGTTAATAAATACCGATATCAAGTTATAAATGTTTACTTATTAATCAATGAGAAAATCTGTCGCAAGTCCTTTTTTGTAAATTCTTATAAATTCATTTGTAAAAAAAAATTGTGAAAGGTGAAATTCTTTTAAAAATCTACATACATGAGATCGTACGAAAAGCATTTGTTTTAATAGTAAAAAGAATGAAATGGGTATTTTTCCTGTAAATGCAAATCACAGCCTCCACAAAAATGTAATTAACAACAACAAAAAGGCAAACATAGACATTCACATTTTAACTAATTTTATTATAAACAATAGAAAAGTTTTACATAAAATATGGTTCACTTTCGATATTTTAAAAAATCTGGATTTCTGTAAGAACTAAGCACTACTATAACATTTTGGTGAACTTCATAAGTTACATCCCGCTTACTGAATTTACAGCTTTGGTGTTTAAAGCTTCGGGTGTATTCGCATCATATACTTTACTATTTAGACTGTCAATAGTTTTAACGAACGGTAATTCATCGTATAGTGGATTAGTAAATCCAAGATTTTCGCTTGTTTTTATGAGAACGGGAGCTGATTCAACTGTTTTTCCATTTTGATCACTTTCTTTTCGAATCGGAACCGAATTCACGGCTTTTCCTGTTAGCTGAATAGGTAGACCAGATATTGGAGTCCCTATCTGTTGGTTGTTTCTGAAAACAGGCAAAGAACTACACTGACCCTGGCGGGTTTTGATTGAATTGTGGTACAGATTGCAATTGGTTTGGTGCTTGGAAAGATCCACGTACCAACAGGTGTTTGAAGACGGCAAACCTTGCACTACAGTTCCTAGTACAGTAAGTGTATTGGGTTGTTGTCTAAAAACAGGTGCACTTTGCCATTGATTATTAACAGGAAATTGCATGTTGTTGTTTTGATTGATCGGCAGCGTGTTCTGCGACTGACTATTCGGCAGGGTGTTTTGCCATTGTGTATTTACTGCTCCTGTATTTTGCCATAGACTGTTGCCAGCTCCATTATTTTGCCATAGACTGTTGCCAGCTCCATTATTTTGCCATAGACTGTTGCCAGCTCCATTATTTTGCAACTGGTTGTTCATTGGTACTGAATTCTGCCACTGAGAGTTGATTGGTACATTGTCTTGCCATTGGATATTTGTTGGAACATTATTCTGCCACTGTGTATCCAGGCATTATTTTTCCACTGCGTGTTAACAGGCAAATTATTTTGCCACACCGGTACATTGTTTTGCAATTGAATGTTGTTATTGCTTTGGAATTGATTATTTGGTATAAATACAGGCTTTGGATTAAGATTTGCATCTAGCCAACTTCCAGTAAGTTTATTGGTCATTTGATTTAAAAACTTTGGAACTTTAGGAATGTCGCCTCTTATTGGTCCATTGTCCGGTTGAATTTTTGAAATGTCTGGAACTATTTTATCATTTTCATATATATTTTGTCACATCCTCTGCAAAGTACTCATAAACATTAGTATATATTTCCTTTCGGCATTCGTTGGAATATCAATCAATGGACAAACAAGTTGTGGACATATGTTTACAGGGGATTTATTAAGTAACGAGCCTTCTGGTTTAACAGGTCGATGTTTTACGTGGTGCCTCCCATATCTGCGATAGCTGTGATATCTATGACCTGATTTAAATGAAAAATGAATAAAGTTGTTTTCCTATCAATTGATAAAATTTTAAATTTATGTGTGAATAAAAGAGATATGAAGATCGACATTGACGGGCAAAAAAGTCTTTAAAACAAGTAAACAAGTACAGCAGAACGTTGTCCTGTGTTGTATAGAATAGAATAGACTTTTTATCAAAACAATTAAGAGCTAGGAGGTCATGTTTTCAAAACATTAAAGGACATCTATAAGGAATATTTTTGTACAGAGATAGAGAGAGGTTACAGTATAACTTCCATCATTAATTCCTGTGGTAGTTAAAATAGTATAATAAAACATGGTTTTCTCCCTTTCCGCAGCAACTTTTCTTGACACGGCTGTACCTGAGTCGTTTGATCAGTTACTGTTAGTACTCGAGAGTATCATCCGCGTAGTAAGTTACTGTAATAAAAGTTTTGGCAATGGTGACGATTGAAATCGTCATGAAATTCCCATCAATCGAAGCAAAATCACAGCACGTATTTTTCTTTGATTTGATATCAATTGGGAGTAGTGCAAAGTAAACACGTTATTTTGTTAAACAATTGAATGAATGAATAAAATTTTTATAGATATTGCAATTAACAAGGTTACGTGTTTTACTGAAAATGAGAAAATAGGGGTATATAAGGTTTGAAAATGATAAAACATATGGAAGTGGCGAAATATTTAAGCATGCGTCAATCAAGTTGTAACAAGTGTCATTTTATATTTGAGGATAACTTAAAACTGACCCATTAGTTTAAAAAAAAATATTTTTAATGATATTTCATCTTGCCAAAATAGTACGAATTTTACATAGAACTAAAATGTAGTTGTGATATAACTTTTAATCACATTAAATTATGAATTACATAACCCCTTGAATATGCTGTATTTGTGTTGTAACGTCAGTTTTGGTCCAATTTCCCAATAACTCACAACAGTTTTAGCATAGTTCCACCACCCCGACCCAGAAAATTGTTGTGTCTAGGGAATCAATATAAAGATTGGAAAGTTTTGGTTACAGAACTTGTTGGATAGTAGGATGCAACCAACGTTTTCTCGAATTTTTCAGGTTCTTGAAATGCACAAAATCATCGTATTTTGATAATATCTCTGAAATGTGCTGACTTTGAAGCCTATACAAGTACTCTACTGAAGATATTTGTTTTACCTAGCATTAAAACTTTTGAAACAGATCCAATTAATAATCAAAGTGTGGCCATTTAGATATTTTTTGATAAAATTGAAATTCAAGGCCGTATTTTGCCAAAAGTGAACTTTGTCCTATAAATACGGTTGTATTCAAAATACATGTTCTGAGAGTAAATTTCTTAATCTCTATGATTGCCTAATTTTTATAAACAAGGATGACCCCCACAATTTAACTGATGATTTTAGGGGCTTACTTTTGTTAGCTATTTTGTAAAATTGAAATAATTGTTATCAAAAAAATATTTCTTCAGTAATATATGTATAATTACCATAACATGTTACAACAGAGTATATATGTATGATATTAAATGTTATTCATATAGTATGCATGAAAAGTCTATATCTTGTGCTTGACCGGGTTCATAAATACCGATATCAAGTTATAAATGTTATCAATCAATGAGAAATCTGTCGCAAGTCCTTTTTTTTTGTAAATTCTTATACATTCATTTATAAAAACAAATTGTGAAAGGTGAAATTCTTTTAAAAAATCCACATACATGAGATCGTACGAAAAAGCATTTGTTTTAATAGTAAAAAGAATGAAATGGGTATTTTTCCTGTAAATGCAAATCACAGCCTCCACAAAAAATGTAATTAACAACAACGAAAAAGGCAAACATAGACATTCACATTTTAACTAATTTTATTATAAACAATAGAAAAGTTTTACATAAAATATGATTCACTTTCGATATTTTAAAAATTCTGGATTTCTGTAAGAACTAAGCACTACTATAACATTTTGGTGAACTTCATGAGTTACATCCCGCCAACTGAATTTACAGCTTTGGTGCTTAAAGCTTTGGGTGTATTCGCTTCATATACTTTACTATTTAGACTGTCAATAGTTTTAACGAACGGTAATTCATCGTATAGTGGATTAGTAAATCCAAGATTTTCACTAGTTTTTATGAGAACTGGAGCTGATTCAACTGTTTTTCCATTTTGATCACTTTCTTTTCGAATCGGAACCGAATTCACGGCTTTTCCTGTAAGCTGAATAGGTAGACCAGATATTGGAGTCCCTATCTGTTGGTTGTTTCTGAAAACAGGCAAAGAACTACCTGACGGGTTTTGATTGAATTGTGGTACAGATTGCAATTGGTTTGGTGCTTGGAAAGATCCACGTACCAACGGAGTGTTTGAAGACGGCAAACCTTGCACTACAGTTCCTAGTACAGTAAGTGTATTGGGTTGTTGTCTAAAAACAGGTGCACTTTGCCATTGATTATTAACAGGAAATTGCATGTTGTTGTTTTGATTGATCGGCAGCGTGTTCTGCGACTGACTATTCGGCAGGGTGTTTTGCCATTGTGTATTTACTGCTCCTGTATTTTGCCATAGACTGTTGTCAGCTCCATTATTTTGCCATAGACTGTTGCCAGCTCCATTATTTTGCCATAGACTGTTGCCAGCTCCATTATTTTGCAACTGGTTGTTCATTGGTACTGAATTCTGCCACTGAGAGTTGATTGGTACATTGTCTTGCCATTGGATATTTGCTGGAACATTATTCTGCCACTGTGTATCCAGAGGCCCATTATTTTTCCACTGCGTGTTAACAGGCAAATTATTTTGCCACACCGGTACATTGTTTTGCAATTGAATGTTGTTATTGCTTTGGAATTGATTATTTGGTATAAATACAGGCTTTGGATTAAGATTTGCATCTAGCCAACTTCCAGTAAGTTTATTGGTCATTTGATTTAAAAACTTTGGAACTTTAGGAATGTCGCCTCTTATTGGTCCATTGTCCGGTTGAATTTTTGAAATGTCTGGAACTATTTTATCATTTTCGCATATATTTTTGTCACATCCTCTGCAAAGTACTCCATAAACATTAGTATATATTTCCTTTCGGCATTCGTTCGGAATATCAATCAATGGACAAACAAGTTGTGGACATATGTTTACAGGGGGATTTATTGGAAGTAACGAGCCTTCTGGTTTAACAGGTCGATGTTTTACGTGGTGCCTCCCATATCTGCGATAGCTGTGATATCTATGACCTGAAATTTAAATGAAAAATGAATAAAGTTGTTTTCCTATCAATTGATAAAATTTTAAATTTTATGTGAATAAAAAGAGATATGAAGATCGACATTGACGGGCAAAAAAGTCTTTAAAACAAGTAAACAAGTACAGCAGAACGTTGTCCTGTGTTGTATAGAATAGAATAGACTTTTTATCAAAACAATTAAGAGCTAGGAGGTCATGTTTTCAAAACATTAAAGGACATCTATAAGGAATATTTTTGTACAGAGATAGAGAGAGGTTACAGTATAACTTCCATCATTAATTCCTGTGGTAGTTAAAATAGTATAATAAAACATGGTTTTCTCCCTTTCCGCAGCAACTTTTCTTGACACGGCTGTACCTGAGTCGTTTGATCAGTTACTGTTAGTACTCGAGAGTATCATCCGCGTAGTAAGTTACTGTAATAAAAGTTTTGGCAATGGTGACGATTGAAATCGTCATGAAATTCCCATCAATCGAAGCAAAATCACAGCACGTATTTTTCTTTGATTTGATATCAATTGGGAGTAGTGCAAAGTAAACACGTTATTTTGTTAAACAATTGAATGAATGAATAAAATTTTAAAAAAGTCAACCACATAATTTTTTGTACCAACTGCATGTTTAAATTTTTATGATTCCATAATAAACCTTGACCTTATTTGGGGTTGTGAGGGTTCCCGTTGGAGGTAAATTCAGAAAAGTGCAACAAATGAATCAAGTGTTATTTACATCTATACCTTTCATTACTTATTCAAAATATTTTAGAGAATAATTTATTATTTATGTGATACGAGCTAACTTTAAAGGTAAACTTACCATTTGCGCTATATAAAAATAAAACTCCAAATATGAATGAAAAAGTTCTTGTCTGCATTGCTGTTATTGTTCCTAAACCTTTTTACCAGTTGTCTTAATCTCAAAGAAATTTCCATTTATATATGTTTTTTTTCTCTCAATTACGCACGCTAATACTACGTTTTACTATATTTTGTACGCGTCATTATATTACAAGACATTTCATTGGTCGATATAATGAAGGTGTCACGTTATGTAATGGCCGAATGGTGACTGTCACTAGTTTGCCTTGTTAGTAAGAGGATAGATGTCATTTTGACAGTATAGTCACTAGACTTCTTGACGCAGATTTGATGGGAAATTGCGATGTTCTTAGTACTACCTACTGGTTTTATTCATCAGAACATGATGGTTTTCAATGAACTTGATTTAGTCCAGCTTATTTTAATATTGTATGACATTGTCTTTGATAAACATGTATAAATTAAAATGTATATTTATTTATCAAAATATATGGTATACCACACACATATTACCCGGCTTTTCCTACCTACCCTGGCGTCATGCATAGGAAGAAGCATTTTGCAGACATAAGACAGGGTCTTTATTTATGTATATAATTCTTTACAATTTAAGAACATTTTCCTCTATTCTTTATTTTTTATATCTCTTTTTCTCCTTTCTGTAAACCCCAGTCTGACCCTGATAAGAATGCTACACTTATCATGAAAATGGGAAAATTATGCTAATGTTTTATTATTGTACGGCCTTTAGATCCTCTTTCATTTGTATTTTTCAACGTTTTCTAAATAGAAGCCGAGCTTAAAAATCAGTAATAATAAGTAAGTTTGTTTTGTGACTGAGGCTATAAATACATGACTTTTAGTATGGTTAAAGTGAACGTGTTAGTGATAAAATAAACGTAATTATAGTTAATATCTATTAGAACTTTATTCAACTTTGGACACCTTATTTGTTTTTCAGTTGTGTTTAATTCATATTGTTTATTTATCTCAAACTGCGCACTAAAATACAAGATCCTTATTCTACAGTTTCGATGATCGATTAGAAATTGATTGAGTATGTGATTAACAACATTAAATTTACTTTTAAGCATCATCATTTATTTTATTTTATTTTTCTTCACAGAATGAACACCTGAGAACAACAATGTTTGTCATTTCACAAGTATTTTGTTATGTATGTTTTGAAAGGATTGTAAACATTGTAATATATGTCAATAAATCTTGATTGATCTCATCAATGAAGTAATACACAATTTGACCACAGGCGATTCCATGTATTAACATGTGAAAAAAAAACGAGAAAATTCATTGACTCGGAAATAAATTGATCATCATATACATCTGTTGTTGTTTCTAAAGTGGACACAGAATAAATGATGATTTTTAAAAGAATGCATCAGTAAATAAATAAAAGAAAAAGAAAATCACCTTGATTTATTAAGTGCATTTAGGAAAAGAACATCATATCAATCATTTTTTAAATTCACAGCACTACAGATTACCATATGACATTAAAAGCTTTACCAATATTTTGGTATATTTCCGAATAAATTATCAAATCATAAATGCATAAAATTGCTCAAAACTGCAATTTGATAGAATTTTGCAAAGTTTGATTACGCATTTAAAGAGATGTGTAGTAATATTCTTAAATAAAGTCAAAATTATATTTGAAGTCAATCGATTTGTTGTCTGTCGGATAAACACTAATTTATTTTGGTTGGAAATGTCCTCCAATGGATAATTTATATATAAAAATCGAACCCAAAATAATTCAAACCTTTATACTCATTGTTTACAAAACAAATATGCAGTAGCATTGGATTTGATGTTTTGGTGTTTTACATATTTTGACTTTTAAATATTCAAATTCAAGTTAATTAACTACTAATTTTGACCCTATGAGAAAATACAAACAAATACAATTACCAGTGGAATTTACCCTACTTTTTCCAAAAGAGGTAAATGTGACACGTAAAAATGAAATCAACAAACAGAAACTATATTAGAGAGATTTGTTTTCCTTTTTCTTCCATAGAGAAAATCAATTATAAGATAAAAAAAAACATTACTATTCAAAGATTTGGTAAGTAACGCATAATTGTTTTTGCTGAAAGTGTCAGTTGTTATTGTTACTTAAATAAATGGTTTGAACCTAATATTTTCATCAAAATTCTCCCTACTAAAATGCTTTTTTTTTCATCTATCTCGCATATAGCCAAATCACAGGTCAAAAAGGAAGAAAAACAAATAATAGAGGACATGATATGAAAAGAGAAATTAGTAGAGTATAAACGTATTAATAGCAATTGTTTAAATAAAAGAAGAATTTGTCTGAGGACACGAATGCCCCCGCTAAAGCTTTTATAATTTTCCAAGTTAAAAAGGAGCATAAACCTCTAGAGTGGTAAATGACTCACTGCCCGAATTTAAACTATGTCTGAGTGTTGCGGTTCTTAGCAATGCATGTGTAGATGAGACTAACTAAACTAAAAAAAAAAATGCAATTTTCCAAGTTATCAAGGGACATAACTCTAGAACGGTTAATGACATACTGCTAAAATCTAAACTCTGGCTACGTGTATGGGTTTTTCAGCATTGTGTATGAGTATCATGATATTTGGATGAGGAAAACTTGCAATTTTCCAAGTTATAAAGGGTCATAACTGTAGAATGGTAAGTGACTCGGTGCCCAAATTCATATTCAGTCTGCATGTTTTGGTTTTAAGCATTGTGTATGCGTTTCATAAAATTTGGATGAGAAAAACTTAAGTTAAGAGTTCGGAAACGAAAATGGGACGGACGGACGGAAGGACGGTCAAGGGTAACACTTAATGTCCCAATTGCCTACGGCGGGGTCATACAAATTATAACTTATTAGAATTCAAGGAAATAAGCAGATATAATTGGATAAAAAACTTATGAACACGCCGTTGCTAGCAAGACACCAAAATTTCGTTGACCATTTATCAAAAGAGTTAATGAAATTATCTTGGTGTACGGTACAATTTTAAGTTAATACAGTAACACATATCTTTTTATTTATGGTGCATGCGCAGGAGACGCTTACCCAGTCGACGCACCCGGTCTTGTTCCTTTTTGTGTTCATGCGATTTACTCGGTTTTTTGCCTATTTTGTATCTTCTGAATAGATTATTTAGATTTGAACATTGGTAAACTACAGTCGTCGAGTGAATCTTATAGTGTTATATGTCCACTTTTGATAAAATGGAGAAAGCTAAATATTTTATATCCAAGTGCAATGGTATGTCTCCCTATACAACTACACTCTACGAGTTTTTGTCAGAACTACACTCCCACTGAATTATTATAGCTTATTCATATAGTTAGTTCAGATAAAAGACGATAAAAATATTTTTATATTGTTGTATCTCCACTTTTTTCAGGTATTTTTGCTGTAAACTAATTGTTATCAAAATATCTTACTAGTACTGTGCTTAAATTGTGGGCATGGTTTGAACTGAATCTATGAGCAATTCATAATGAGCACATCTAGCAGTCCTGAATTGGGGATATTACAGATTAAAAAATCCAAAGTATATCTCCAATAGAAATATTGGTAAGAACTTCTAAAACAACATTTTTTTGTAGTTATGTGTTCTTACTCCAGAAAAGGGGCTGCTTTATTCACCTAAGTTGCTTTTCTATTTAAAAAAAAAACCCAATCGAACAAAGAGTAATTCTTCATGTACGTAAATTCGATTCCTATATGACTTTTTATGTCTCGGTCAAATATTTATGATATTGCGGTTTTAAACTTCATATTCAATTTCCCAACAGTTATACAACAATGGGAAATACGTCATTTTAAGATTCACACGACGTGTAACTGTTGCCTCTAATTTATGGTGTATCAATTTAAAGCATGAAGTGTTTTCTTTGGACTCAATGACTCAGTTTTGAGGATTACATCTGTTATTTTTTTACATTTAGGCATTGATTATAACTCAACCTTAATGACTTATTTAATTTATTGTCGGTGTCGATTTTAACATATAGATCGAGGTATGCAGCAAATGGCATCTTTTTCAAGTTTTATAGGTAGATGCGATCAATATAGTGACCAAAACCTAAATTATTCAGATAAGGAGATATTTTTTTTAAGAATCCGAGTGGTTTTCACAATTAAATAAAAATGCTCATGAATATTCTGTACTATTCAGTTTATATAAATCAAGAAGATGTAATACGATTGCCAATAAGACAAGTCTCCAACAGTTTCAAAATGAAGCAGAATTAAGCAAATATATGCCAACCTAAGGCATTCAACAATGAGCTAAACCCATACCACATAGTCAGCTATAAAAGGCCCCGACATAACAAATAAACTCTTTGCATCGGAACTAAACACATTTATTTAAAAACCAGTTGTTGGCATGATACGGGTTATGCCCTTCTCATATATTTTATGATGGTATGATACTAAACCCCTAACGGGAGGGATTGTGCCTGATATTCATATGATGAAGACATAATCTTTCAATCAGTTTAATTGAGGTCTGGAGCTGGCATGTCAGTTAACTGCTAGTAGTCTGTTGTTATTTATGTATTATTGTCATTTTGTTTATTTTCTTTTGTTACATCTTCTGACATCGGACGCGGACTTCTCTTTAACTGACTTTTAATGTGCGTAGTGTTATGCTTTTACTTTTCTACATTGGCTAGAGGTATAGGGGGAGGGTTGAAATCTCATAAACATGTTTAACCCCGCCGCATTTTTGCGCCTGTCCCAAGTCAGGAGCCTCTGGCCTTTGTTAGTCTTGTATTATTTTTACTTTTAGTTTCTTGTGTATAATTTGGAGTTTAGTATGACGTCCATTATCACTGAACTAGTATATATATTTGTTTAGGGGCCAGCTTAAGGACGCTTCCGGGTGCGGGAATTTCTCGCTGCATTGAAGACCTATTGGTGACCTTCTGTTGTTGTCTGTTCTGTGGTCGGGTTGTTGTCTCTTTGACACATTCCCCATTTCCATTCTCAATTTTATCTTGACAAAATGACAAAATGACAAAACTCATGACAAAATGAGAAACAATTTAAACGAAAATAACCAACGGCCTGATTTCTTACAAAACAAAAAAGAAACAAGTATGACTGAGAACAGCAGACGACAACCACTGAAATACAGGTCGGGAACAGACAAATATAGAATATGAAGGAGTTACATATGTTTATTAGTGTTCAAACCTCCCCTAACCAGGACAGTGGTTTAAAGGTAGAACATAAGAACAAAGAGGATGAAGACATTTTTTCCAATTCAAGTCTCATGTTTGCAAGTTGTAGCAAAATGTAACACCGACTGAATCTAGAAGCTCTTAAGAATAAAAAAAATCATCTTTAAACTCCTATAAAAAATGACTCACAATTTCTGCAATGTTGACATATTTGTAGATCATGTAATGATGATAATTTCTGCTACTAGTATTTAAATTTCTATCAATTATAATTTGTTTAGATATTGGGCATTTAAGGGCAAAAACTCTTATAAAGAGTCGACCAATATTGATTTTTTGTTCTTGTGGATCATTTTTGCTAAAAATATTACCAGTTTTTAATACCCCTTGCCTTATGACTTACTTCTTGATTTATTTTTAGAATTGCAGAAAAGTTGGTATATATTTAGAGCAGGACATACTTACCCTGTCGACACACCTTACGCCGGACCTTGAAAAGACTTCAGTATATACTTCCTTCTTTATCATTATGCATATAATAGCTTTCTATATATTTATCTACACATATTTTTTTTTTGGACATATTCTAAAAATAGTAAAACTCATTGAACTTTATCAAGCAATCTTTAATCGTTTGTTTATAAAAACAATTTAGATAAACAGTGTCTTATCCTTTCTCATATTTTTATCAGCATAGTTCAATGGTGTCCCTCCAGACACTTGAATGTCAATCCCAGTGCAAAAAGTGGCATCAGCAGACAAATATAAAGCTGTCATTCCCATGTCTTCTGGCTGTCCAATCCTTCCTAACACCTTTAAAATAAATCATTGCAAGTTGCTAGATAAATGGCTACACAGTCCGACAAAAAAATATGAGGTGTTTTCATGAGACCGATTTCATATACAGTAGAATAAATTGAAACGAAGAAAACATCCTGGAAGTGTGAAACAAACCATATTTTATTATGTCCCCTAAAAAGTTGTAATGACCTTTTTATTATTATATTTCCTGTTTTATCTTGTTCTTAATTTTCAGGTTTTTTTAATCAACTTTGTCGTCTTATACGTTCTCAGATTCATAACTTGATGCTAAGTCATATATTTGACTATATTTCAAGTATTTTTTTGCAATATTATTTTTTAATCAGAAGGTAATCTTTCGAAAACAGACAATCAAATGCATTAGAAAATTGTTCAAATATCTAAGTGTTTGAGACAATTCTCTCCCCATCCAATTTGAGACAATAATAGTGTTGTGCTCTGGCAATGCAAACTTTACTATTGCATTTTGTCTAACATATCAGGCCTGCGTTTCACAAATAATATACTACTAAAATTGATCGTAAGTATACTGAATTGTTCATGACTAACAATCAATTTCAGTCGTAAGATTTTTTTGTGGAACGCAGACAAGAGGCTTAACAACACGATGTTGATGTCCAACTGATGTTAACGCTTCAAATTGCAGGCAAAGGACACTTATTACACATAAGAAATGAAATTGAATTTAATCTGAAAAAAGTAACGTATTATTTGTTTTAATCATAGTTGGAAAACATAAATTCAATTGTTTTGAAAATTTGATTTACATCTGCTACCGTTTGCAAAACGCACAAAGTTAGTATGACTTATTGAAAAATGTTGTATTTATCTAGGATACATTTGTCATTTATTCAATGCATGCAGTCAATGCAAATACAGTACGATTTGCAATATGAATTGATATAAATTGATGTATCAGCAAAAACCGAAAGACGAAATGAACTTTTGAAACTTCACTTTTTGTGTTAACGGCATTCAACAATTTCGTATGAAATATACATACAGCAAAATCCTTGTATCGCTGCATCTGTTGTTCGGGATCTGGAGATATATCGATCAATTTTAAGAGGAGAGGGGAAGTTGTTGCTCCAGGGGAAATTCTATAACAAACATGAAAAAAAAAAAAAATGAAAACATGAGGAGTAATGTAATAACAATATATATGTAATAGTGCTGAAATGAATAATAGAATGGTCTTGAATAAAAACTCTTAGGAAAATATGTTCTTTGTATTATTATCCCTAGTTTCCCGGCCTCTTGTTGGTGTTCACTTCAACCATGCTTAAAGAAAATGTGATGTTTTGGTTAATAAATCAACATGATTGAGTGTGCGCTAATTATTCTATATCAAATATTGCTGACTTTGAACTTTGCACAGAAAGAAGCTCGTATTTTCTTAACATAGTGTAAAGCTAGAATTGTAGACCGGAGTAGTCATACCGATATATGTACATTTTTCTCAACTTAATAAATGGAAAAGCTGTCTTGTTGAGTGAACAATTGCACAAGAAAAACGAAAATAAAAAAAATGCTCTGACATCAAGAAACACTTACGAATTTACTCTTACATTGTACTTTGCTTCATCAATAGCTAGTGCTCTTGTCATGGCTAGGACAGCACCCTGTCAACAAAAAAGAGGTAAAATATCGTAGCTTTTATTGATATATCGCAAATAATGTACAATACCCGACAGCGATTAACCATGTTCAGTAGTCAAGTATTTAAATACTTTCAAAGACACAATGGAAAACCCAGTTTACACCACCATATTAGGACAGCAAGAGATCATTAAAAACAAACGACAAATAAAGATAGCGTGTAGAAAAAACAACGGACACACAAACGAGGTCGAAAAAAGCAAAGATTGAAATGAAAGCTTTGATACTACGAACTACCGCAAGAAAAAAAAAGCAAGTAGTTAATCAGTACACGATTTTTCGTAAAATTCACAAAAAAAAGTCAATATGTTAAAGACCGAATGTCTTATACGAAGAACAGGAGATGTTGGGTATACGTCAATGAGATAGAAACTGAACGGTATATGTAAGTAACAGACATCTCGAAGTCAACTTATGGTCTTTAACAGTCTACACAATATGTTTATCTCTAAATCGCCACAGACTATAGGAATGTTATATTTAATTTATTATAAAATAAAAACCATATTTCTCTAAAGGTCTTAGTGATGCCTTCTGATCATGAGTGTCCATATAGTTATTCGTTTCAGTTGTTATTATGATAAGGTATAATATCTGGTATAGAGAAAATGAAGTGTACAATTTAATAGTAACATAAATCGCAAAGGGAAAAAGATGAGTTTAGACCCAGATGAAAAGAAAAGGAGGACATATTAGCAATCATACATTTCAAAATACCAAATACTGGTCCATCAATGAAAATATAGCATGCGCTCTATATTGCGTAGTAAGCATGTTCTGTAGTGAAGAAATGTGGTCTAACAACAGAACATTTATTTGTTTCTGAATTGACGTGTTTTGCCGTTCTTATAGATATCATATTTTTCTCAAGTCGTTCTTGTCTTTCCTGACGTGTCAGTGAATTTATACACCCTCCTTAAAAAATAGATCTATACGCCTCTTAAGAAAACAATCTTACTCTCGGACGACCATCTTATGTGAAATCAAAATAATAATTAAGTAACAGATATCAAGTCTGAAGCAATTCATAAATCTGATTTAAGATTGACAATCAGGCTGATATAGCCGGACATGAAAGACAGAGAACAACTGTTCACTAATCTCAAGCTTTCAGTGTACATCGTGCCACATTACCAAATTCAACTTATATTATTCTTACTTATTCTACGGATTTCATTTTGTGCAATCTGTAGTTAATTCTTTTTATTGTCCGAGATTGCCCTGACAACCGACTGCCTCTTTTGTAGACTGATTTTGGACATGAGAACGTTTGTGCTACAGTTAGACAGTCAATGAATAAATGTTTAATAGCGATGTAAAATCGTTGACTGTGCTCCAATTCTTAGTATGAAGCGGCTTTGATCAACGCTTTTACTCCACAATAAGATTACAACAAGAAGCATTCAATTTTAAACAAAGCTACATCATGTCACTTCCCAGGAATCCTCAAATCTACTTACTTTCGTTGCAACATAACTAGTTGAGCCTCCAGCAGCATGATGACCGTCCATACTTGCAATGTTTATAATATTACCTTCTGTTTTACGAAGATGTGGTAAAGCATACTACAATGAGATACAAAACTTAAAGTTAATCTATATTCAATGTAAGTTTGTTAGAATCATTCTAACTATATTAATACCATAACAACACAGAGCGTATATTTGACTGTTTACCTATTATAAAAAGGATACGATTTCTGGTGAGGGGCGGCGTTTAAGATAGCTCTATCTAGGCCGTTTGTTTGTATGCTCTCAAAGTTTAAAACAGTTTTATCAATCTGCACATTTGTCTTAAACGCCGCCGTCTAACGTCAAATTATTATAACATAAAAATGTTTTGATCTGAAACTAATACTTAAAAAAACTTGTTGTAGCATCTTAAGATTTCGGTAATTAGCTAGTTGTATTTGGTTTTAGCTGTAAGAATGTATTTGTTTGGAAAAAGACGGCAGTAAAATATGCATCCGAATAAACTAATCTGTTTTGCATCATTCATTTAGCAGATACAAAACTAACCTTAGAGATCAGAAAATATCCAACAACATTCAAATCAAATAATTTAGTAAAATCCTGCTTGGTAATATCGTCTATTGTTTGGTATGGCGGATCTGCAACAAAGAAGTTAATGCTTATGTCAAAAACTCAGATTTTTGTCGCAGCATATCCATAGAATTCTTACTCGAATAAACAAGTAGTGAAGGTTTGGTAACCATGATATATTATACATGAAAACGAATAAATGACAACATTTCTACCCCAGGTTTTTTTTCTATATTAATTCATGAATGATGAATAAAAAGATAATTCTTTTGCAATTTGGTTGATTTCTGGTGTGTCATATGACAAAGCCCATTGTATATTGACCATAGCCTCTTTTTTATTTAAAGAAAAAGGTACAAATTGTTTATATTCAATTGTGTGAAGTTATTTGACATTTTGCTATGTCAATTTTTTTCAACAGAACAACTCTCATGAAAATAAAATAGAAGCAAGAATACTAACAATAATACTATAATAGATGAAAACACTTTGTTCTAGTTGTGTTTTTATAAAACTAACATCTTAAAAAGCAATATTTGTACCAAAGTGTGTTTTTTAAAATTTATAAGATTATTATAACATGTTATATGCTTGTCAATTAGACAATTATCCAAAAAGACCAAAGTACAAAGATTTGAACATTTATGAAAAACAAATGATTTTGCATCAACCTTTACCTTTTTAAACTTTTTTAAAAAGTTTTTTGGTAAAAAAACACATATTACAATAACAATATATGTTCACTATAAACTTGATAATCGATCGTAAGTTCCACGACTAGGTACACACATTTTAAGATAGAAATGCAGCTGTATTTATAACGACTGTAAAACTTTTTTTTTTATGAAAGTAGCAAATATTTCTAAAACCCTAAACCAACCGCACACCACTCCCGCCTATTAAGACGAAACATAAAATCATAACAAAACCGCAAGGACACATAAACTCCTAACCCCACCACAAGGACAGTACGTTTCGGCAACAAAGTTTATCGACAGGTTGTAGGTATCCCTATGGGCACTAATTGTGCCCCTTTAATAGCAGACTTGTTTTTGTACTGTTATGAATCACAGTTTATGACTAAACTCAGTAAAGACCCGTCGAAATTGCATTTAATTGATAAATTCAACAACACTTACCGTTATCTTGAGGATATTTTTTCGTTAAATAATCAAGAATTTTCTCAATATACTGCTGAAATTTACCCCAAGGAACTTACTTTAAATAAATCAAATTTAAACGGTAATAACTGTCCTTTCCTAGATTTAGATATTTCGGTTTTAAACGGGAAACTCCACACTAAAATTTACGACAAAAGGGACGATTTTTCGTTCCCTATTGTTAATTTTCCATTTTTAGATGGTGATGTTCCTTTGGCACCATCTTACGGTGTTTATATTTCACAGCTCGTTCGCTATTCCCGTGTCTGTTGTGACGTTTTTGATTTTAACGAACGTAATCTATGTATTACTGGTAAATTATTAAACCAGGGATATCGTTACCATAAATTACTTAAAACCTTTACTAAATTTTTCCATAGATATAAAGATTTGGTTTTGAAGTTTGGTGTACCTGTAGAAAACTTATTTCAAACGGGATAGCACATCCTCATTTTACGGAAATGTTGTTAACCGTGCCCGGAAATTTAGAAATGATCCTTGTAAACTTATCGCTCCTTTAAATAAACTTATTCTAAAGGTTACCAATTCAACACTGTAATAAGATCATTGAATATTGTTTTTATTGGTATAAATATTGATTTTGTTATCAGTAAATTAAAAGCAAACTAAATATTACTAGTATGTTTTATACATATATACATTCATGGATCTACAATCTGTCGATACCTGTATCTTGGCATTGCACAAGGTCATGTTTTCTCTGACTGTTTATGACGTCTTTACACTAAATCCATTGGATGTTGGATGTGTACGGATTGATAATTTAGTCTTAGATGCATGATTTTTATTAGTTGTTAGTGGCTTTGAACTAGCTGTCAGATAACTGCGAGTACTCTCAGATCTGTTCCTAGTGTCTTTTTGTTGTTTGGATGTACAAGTACCCTGCCACGTCCACTTGTATTTTGTCCATCTGATGAGTTAAGCCTTTTCAACTGATTTTTATAGTTCGTTCTTATGTGGTACTGTTATATCACTGTCCCAGGTTAGGGAGGTTGGGATCCCGCTAACATGTTTAACCCCGCCACATTATGTATGTATGTGCCTGTCCCAAGTCAGGAGCCTGTAGTTCAGTGGTTGTCGTTTGTTTATGTGTTACATATTTGTTTTTCGTTCATTTTTTGTACATAAATAAGGCCGTTAGTTTTCTCGTTTGAATTGTTTTACATTATCATTTCGGGGCCTTTTATAGCTGACTATGCGGTATGGGCTTTGCTCATTGTTGAAGGCCGTACGGTGACCTATAGTTGTTAATTTCTGTGTCATTTTGGTCTCTTGTGGACAGTTGTCTCATTGGCAATCATACCACATCTTCTTTTTTATACATATATGAGTTACTCACGGTATCCGGCATTGTTGATGATGCAGTTCAGTAAACCATATTTGTTTATTGTTTCTTGAACCAAATGCTGAAAAAGTAAATAAGATAGCGTTAAGAATACAAATTATTTTGCAGGGATAGATATATGTCACAAGTGCACGGTTAAAGTATATTGTATACCTCATTGCGTTCGTCTTTATTTTTCCTTGTAGATAGGGATTTTTATCTATATGTGGTCTTCAGAAAACCGATTCAAAAGTTTTAGTAGATAAGTGAGGATATGTCTTACAACTTTTAATATGAAAAAAAATGTTGCGCATGAGTACATTAAAGTGTTAATTTCAATTCAAAATGCAAAGGACTCCCTACCTTTACGTCTATTTCTTTAGTAACATCTGCAAAGACGAATGTTGCTTCACCGCTATATCCTGCTTCGTTTATTTCCGTCTCAACGGCTTTACCCTGTTTTTCTAATAGAATTGTGGGCTGATAAAACGCTGTATATTCTTATAAAACAATGTACATATATGTATTATCTGCTTAAGTACAAACTACATGTAAAACCGTCAATATATAGTTTTTATTTTAATAAAAGGGGATGTGGGGTAAAGTCAATGACAGCAACCGAACGACACAAAAACTTTAATAATCGAGAGGTCAAAATAATGTTTTCAACAATGCAATATGTCACCCATTGACAAGTGTCAATACAATATTGTACTTAATTCTATGCTTTCAAATAACGAATAGTATTAAGAATTGAATGCTTCTTTTTGAAACTTTACTGGAGTGTAAAAGCGTCGACCGAAGTACATTTTCTATGAAGCGCATTTTCTAAAATTGTGCGCACGAGTAACGCTTTTATAACCCTATTAAATTACAAAAGAAACATTCAATTCTTATAATTACAATTTTACAAATTTTTCGTTTATTTTCCTATACATTGTTGTGAAGTTGTCATGAGAAGCACGTGCTGTAATGAATGAATTTTATTGCGAAATACAATTTGATATTGGAATGCCTCGCGATTGCTTTCGGCCATTCAAAAGTACGGATTATTATGAAACATACATGTAATTAGTCTTGTATTATTTTTACTTTTAGTTTCTTGTGTATAATTTGAAGTTTAGTATGACGTCCATTATCACTGAACTAGTATATATATTTGTTTAGGGGCCAGCAAGGACGCTTCCGGGTGCGGAATTTCTCGCTGCATTGAAGACCTATTGGTGACCTTCTGTTGTTGTCTGTTCTGTGGTCGGGTTGTTGTCTCTTTGACACATTCCCCATTTCCATTCTCAATTTTATGTAATGTAATTTAAAAAAAATTAAAAGGTATATGATAGATTAGTGAATGTCTACTATCAAATGGACAGCATATAAAAAGAAGATGTGGTAGGATTCCCAATTAGACAACTCTCCACCAGAGACCAAATGACATAGAAGTTTACAACTATAGGTCACCGTACGGCCCTTCAATAATGAGCAAAACCCTTACCGCATAGTCAGCTAAAAGAGGCCCCGAAATGACAAATGTATAACAATTCAAACAAGAAAACTAACGGCCCGATTTATGTACACAACAATGAACGAAAAACAAATATGATATACAGAAAAAAACGACAACCACTGAATTACAGGCTCCTGACTTGGGATAGGCACATACAGAATGTGGCGGGGTTAAACTAGTTTGTTGGCGCCAACCCCAACCCCCCTTCCCCTTCCCCAACACCTTAACCCGGGACAGTGGTGTAACAGTACAACATGAGAACAAATCAAAATAAAAATCAGTTGAAAAGGACTTAACTCATCAGATCGATACAAAGCAAAAAATATCTAATAAAAACACAGCCCGGACGAGGCAGGGTTTTTATACATCCCACAACAAAAAGTACAGATCTGAGAGTACTCGCAGTTACTGACAGCTAGTTCAAAGCCAATAACAACTAATAACAAAATCATGGATCTAGGACTAAAATATCGATCAGTACACATCCAACATCCAATGGATTTAGTGTAAAGACGTCATTAACAGTCTGAGAAAAACATGACCTTGTGCAATACCAAGATACAGGTATCGACAAATTGTAGAGCCATGATGAATGTGCATATGTATATAAAAATAATATTAAGTTTGATTTTAATTTACTGATATAACAAAATCAATATTTATACCAATAAAACAAAAATCAAAGATATAATTACAGTGTTGAATTGGTAACCTTTTAGAATAAATATATTTAAAGGATCTCGTTTAAAGTTTACTCGGATCGTATCTAAATTTCCGGGCTCGGTAAACAACATCTCCGTTAAATTAGGATGTGCTATCCCGTTTGAAATAAGATGTTTTACAGGTACATGTTCCTATAACTCATGGTTTGTAGAAACACCGGCACGCATCGCTAAATCTTTATTAACATGCTGACTCACCACAAGACCGTTTACATAAGGATACGTTACTACATGTATACCTGAAGACAATTATTCGTATAACATGCAAAATGACAAAAAAATATACCGCCAAAAACGTTTTATTAATATTTTTTTGGATCTATTCCTGACTTATTTGACTTACCGTCATTAGAACAAAATACTACTTTAGATCCATGGCGAACTGTAAATGAAAAAAAAAAACAGTCAGCATTTCATACTTATTATTACATTGAACATTCCTATAGGAACAAAATGTGCTATTCCAGTAATTTCAATAATGAACAGTAATTACAGATCGTTGGGTTAAAACAACGATGCAAAGGACTATTTAATAAAAACTATACCTCTCCTTGAAATTCCGATTGCATTTTTTTGGTTTAATTCATCATCTATTTAGAAATACTTTACTGCATATAGAAAGGAATATTCAATGAACCTTAGTATCGTGATATGTTGTATCTGTTATCAGTTTAATTTGAAGTGCAGTAACGTTAATAATAATCTCATCATATACAAAGACACTGTGTTTTTTTATATCCCATTATATGAAGCGGTTCGCAAAATACTGAGAACTAGTACAAAAATTCTGTTCAAAATTGTAATATACACACAAAAAAACCAACTTCCACGAAACGTATACATGCGACACCGAAGCCGGTTATCCCTATTTTCATTTCTGTTTTCTAAAAATATAAAATGAAACCCATTTTTTTAAATGTGATTTCAAAATTCTATTATTTGGTTTTGCTTCTCTTCACATAGTTGTGGCAGGTATATACAATTCTTACAAAATGTGGGAATTTTGTATGTCTACTGTCTTAAAATGGGTCGGTGACATATTTTTAATATCATTTGCGAAAAGAGAATGAAGAATGCTAAAGTTTTAAAAGATTTTTTAATTTCTGTCCAGAGCCTAAACCACCAATACTAGTTTGATTAGCCAGTGTAGATTCGCATGGCGGGTTTTCGTTTATTTTCCTATACATTGTTGTGAAGTTGTCATGAGAAGCACGTGCTGTAATGAATGAATTTTATTGCGAAATACAATTTGATATTGGAATGCCTCGCGATTGCTTTCGGCCATTCAAAAGTACGGATTATTATGAAACATACATGTAATTAGTCTTGTATTATTTTTACTTTTAGTTTCTTGTGTATAATTTGAAGTTTAGTATGACGTCCATTATCACTGAACTAGTATATATATTTGTTTAGGGGCCAGCTTAAGGACGCTTCCGGGTGCGGGAATTTCTCGCTGCATTGAAGACCTATTGGTGACCTTCTGTTGTTGTCTGTTCTGTGGTCGGGTTGTTGTCTCTTTGACACATTCCCCATTTCCATTCTCAATTTTATGTAATGTAATTTAAAAAAATTAAAAGGTATATGATAGATTAGTGAATGTCTACTATCAAATGGACAGCATATAAAAAGAAGATGTGGTAGGATTCCCAATTAGACAACTCTCCACCAGAGACCAAATGACATAGAAGTTTACAACTATAGGTCACCGTACGGCCCTTCAATAATGAGCAAAACCCTTACCGCATAGTCAGCTAAAGAGGCCCTGAAATGACAAATGTATAACAATTCAAACAAGAAAACTAACGGCCCGATTTATGTACACAACAATGAACGAAAACAAATATGATATACAGAAAAACGACAACCACTGAATTACAGGCTCCTGACTTGGGATAGGCACATACAGAATGTGGCGGGTTAAACTAGTTTGTTGGCGCCAACCCCAACCCCCCCCCTTCCCCAACACCTTAACCCGGGACAGTGGTGTAACAGTACAACATGAGAACAAATCAAAATAAAAATCAGTTGAAAAGGACTTAACTCATCAGATCGATACAAAGCAAAAAATATCTAATAAAAACACAGCCCGGACGAGGCAGGGTTTTTATACATCCCACAACAAAAAGTACAGATCTGAGAGTACTCGCAGTTACTGACAGCTAGTTCAAAGCCAATAACAACTAATAACAAAATCATGGATCTAGGACTAAAATATCGATCAGTACACATCCAACATCCAATGGATTTAGTGTAAAGACGTCATTAACAGTCTGAGAAAAACATGACCTTGTGCAATACCAAGATACAGGTATCGACAAATTGTAGAGCCATGATGAATGTGCATATGTATATAAAATAATATTAAGTTTGATTTTAATTTACTGATATAACAAAATCAATATTTATACCAATAAAACAAAAATCAAAGATATAATTACAGTGTTGAATTGGTAACCTTTTAGAATAAATATATTTAAAGGATCTCGTTTAAAGTTTACTCGGATCGTATCTAAATTTCCGGCTCGGTAAACAACATCTCCGTTAAATTAGGATGTGCTATCCCGTTTGAAATAAGATGTTTTACAGGTACATGTTCCTATAACTCATGGTTTGTAGAAACACCGGCACGCATCGCTAAATCTTTATTAACATGCTGACTCACCACAAGACCGTTTACATAAGGATACGTTACTACATGTATACCTGAAGACAATTATTCGTATAACATGCAAAATGACAAAAAAATATACCGCCAAAAACGTTTTATTAATATTTTTTTGGATCTATTCCTGACTTATTTGACTTACCGTCATTAGAACAAAATACTACTTTAGATCCATGGCGAACTGTAAATGAAAAAAAAAAAAAAACAGTCAGCATTTCATACTTATTATTACATTGAACATTCCTATAGGAACAAAATGTGCTATTCCAGTAATTTCAATAATGAACAGTAATTACAGATCGTTGGGTTAAAACAACGATGCAAAGGACTATTTAATAAAAACTATACCTCTCCTTGAAATTCCGATTGCATTTTTTTGGTTTAATTCATCATCTATTTAGAAATACTTTACTGCATATAGAAAGGAATATTCAATGAACCTTAGTATCGTACGTGATATGTTGTATCTGTTATCAGTTTAATTTGAAGTGCAGTAACGTTAATAATAATCTCATCATATATACAAAGACACTGTGTTTTTTTTTTATATCCCATTATATGAAGCGGTTCGCAAAATACTGAGAACTAGTACAAAAATTCTGTTCAAAATTGTAATATACACACAAAAAAACCAACTTCCACGAAACGTATACATGCGACACCGAAGCCGGTTATCCCTATTTTCATTTCTGTTTTCTAAAAATATAAAATGAAACCCATTTTTTTAAATGTGATTTCAAAATTCTATTATTTGGTTTTGCTTCTCTTCACATAGTTGTGGCAGGTATATACAATTCTTACAAAATGTGGGAATTTTGTATGTCTACTGTCTTAAAAATGGGTCGGTGACATATTTTTAATATCATTTGCGAAAAGAGAATGAAGAATGCTAAAGTTTTAAAAGATTTTTTTAATTTCTGTCCAGAGCCTAAACCACCAATACTAGTTTGATTAGCCAGTGTAGATTCGCATGGCGGGGATGCATGCATTGCAGGAAACGCTTACACTGTTGACGCATCCGGTCTCCCTCCTTTTGGAGTTCATGCGAATCCGTTATTTTTTGTTTGTTGCCTTGGTTGGTCTTTGTAATATATTATGAGATTTGAAAATCGGTAAACTACCGTTTCCTTAATGGTCTATTTTAAGTTCTACTATGACATGCTGCTTTCACTTTGTCAACCATGATGAAATTCTCGGTATATTTACAAGCGCACACTCACAGATGAACATATTTATGGCTGTTATAGTTTACTCCCACTTTAATCCACATGTATCGTGACGTCTGCAAAAATGGATGTGGGTTTTAAGTCAATGAATCAGTAGCCAAACGACAAAAGTAAAAAAAAAAAAAAAAAACCGGAGTAAGTCGTCAGGTGGGGTAACTCGTCACTTTATAGGGTTTTGTTTTTTAGTTTCATTTTGATCGCCTCCCTATGAACGGCAAGTTTAAGAAGTAAAGCCATATGATCCTGTCATGACGTCATATCAGGTTACTGTAGACAGTTAGACCCCGTTCACACTAGCTTTTTTTAATCGTTCTAAATTTGAATCGATCTAAATAAAACCAGCTAGCGTTCACATTATCTTTAATCCTAACGATCACTATCGGTCTAATCTGAACCACTGCGTTCACACTACAAGTGAAAATGCAATCGATCTGACCTTACTACCCGTGAAATTGTAAACACTGTGTATAAATAGAAATATTTAATCAAATTAATGTGTTGATACACACTCTTGCAAAAAAAAAAAAATGGATGAAGTAATTGTTTCACTTGAATTACAAGTTCAAATGTTGATACTGCTGTTCGTATAGTTTTCGTTAATTTTCAGTCCTTTTATGTTGGTCATCCATTTTGTAATAAGTTGCACATGTAATTTTGCCGCCATACATGCGCACAAACTATTTTCAATTCAATCATACTAGTTTAGAACGATCTCTGCGTTCAAATTTAAAGTTAGACCCCGTTCACACTTGGACATTTAGATCGATTTAAACTAGATCGGTTCACTTTAGATCGAATTAAGCCCAATGTGAACGCTTTGAATCGATCTTGAATCGGTCTAAACTAAAACACCAAAAGAGGTAGTTTAGTTTGAATTGATCTAAAGTGAACCGATCTAACTTTAAATGTCATATTTGTTTTTCGTTCATTATTTTGTACATAGATCAGGCCGTTAGTTTTCTCGTTTGAATTGTTTTACATTTGTCATTTCGGGCCTTTTATAGCTGACTATGCGGTATGGGATTTACTCATTGTTGAAGGCCGTACGGTGACCTATAGTTGTTAATTTCTGTGTCTTTTGGTCTCTTGTGAAAGTTGTCTCATTGGCAATCATACCACATCTTCTTATTTGTATATGAACTAGTACGATTGAATTGAAAATAGTTTGTGCTCATGTATGGCGGAAAAATCACAAGTGCAATTTATGACAAAATGGACTACCAACACCAAAGGAATGAAAATTAACGAAAACTATACGAACAGCAGTATCAACATTTGAACTTGTAATTCAAGTAAAACAATCACTTCATCAATTATTTTTTTACAAACGTGTGTATCAACACATTAATTTGATTAAATGTTTCTATTTATACACAATATTTACAATTTCCCGGGTAATACGGTCAGATCGATTGCATTTTCATTTGTAGTGTGAACGCAGTGGTTCAGATTAGACAGATAGAGATCGTTAGGATTAAAGATAATGTGAACGCTAACTGGTTTTATTTAGATCGATTCAAAAATGCTAGTGTGAACGGTGTCTTAGATCGGTTCACTTTAGATCGATTCAAACTAAACTACCTCTTTTGTTTTTTTTTATTTTAGACCGATCCAAGATCGATTCAAAGCGTTCATATTGGGCTTAAATCGATCTAAAGTGAATCGATCTAGTTTAAATCGATCTAAATGTCCAAGTGTGAACGGGGTCCTAGATTTCAAGATCACACAGGAAGTACTTCTCAGCTTCGGTGAAAAAAATAAGAATAAAATAGCCCGTCGATTTTTTTCTTATATAACATTTAATTGACATGTAATTTTTTCAAAAATTAAATGAGAATTATGGTAAACATCAAACGACAGCAACCAAACTTCACTAAAATAACAAAAAGGTTATCCTGTTTTCATATTATGTATTATAGTACACACGCTTTGTTCATAAAATATAAAATTAGTAAATAATTTTGTGGATTCCTACAGTTTTAGATACACGTACAAGTGACACATCGATTTTTCCCGGCATCATGCAGAACATGACCAGAATAAAAAAATTTCTCTTTCATCTTAAAATATCAAATTATTTCTATAATTTATAGTATTTTTACATCCGACGTACCCTTGATTTGCCGAACACATTTAAACAACCTTTACCGATTCAATTAGATCTCCCAGTAATCAAAGTCACTTTGTCTTAAAACCATTGACCACATTTCACATTTTGACTTATCACGACAGGTACCATATGTGAAGCAGGATCTGCTTATCCTCCGGAGCAGATGAGATAATACCTTTCCAACTACAATGTGTGTCCTTATTATTATGGTATATTATATCTTATTAATCGTAAATGAATTTGGTAACAACATATTATTTTATTGAATTTATGAAACTTTATATGTATTAGAGACACCAGGAAAAGCGACATAACTTTTACATAGATAATACTTAACATATGTATCAGACGTATAATGCAATTGTCAACTGCTATGAAATGGGTATCTTTAGTTTACCAGACACAAAATCTTAATCTAAAAATAATTCATATATAAACTTTACAAATGCTTTAAATGTACATTGTATTTGAGAAAAGTCAGATACGTAAGTAAAATATAAGTTATGTGGCATTAATGCAGCTTATTATATCGTTCAGATATTACATGATTTATATATCATTTATTGTTTTTTACACCCTCGTAGACTTACCGAACACTTCTAATAAACCTTTACCGATTCCACTGGATCCTCCAGTAATCAACGTTACTTTGTCTTTATATCGCTGACCAGTTTCCGCCATTGTGTATCACATACATGAGGTACATGAGGGTCTGGAGGGGGGGGCCTTTTTTTCTGTATTCTTTAATTTTTTAGGCCATTTCTCCATTCTTTATACTTATTGACCATTTTTCTCTATTCTTTATATTTTAACACCTCTTTATTCTCTATTCTTTATATTTTTTGGTCCATTTTTCTCTATTCTTTATATTTTTTGCCCATTATTCTCTTTTCTGTAAACCCCCATCCACACCCTCATACATGTACATATATTATACACATTACTATCTTATTTATCTTAAGTAAGCCTGTTATCCTCAGGATAAGTTAGTATCTTTCAGAGATTTATTAATTATCAGTTATTTACCATTTATTTGATGTTTGGGACAGTAATATCAGTTATTTGATTATTTATTTTGTAAAAGGCTCCTACGTTAATGGTCGTAACAGTCTCAATTAAAAAAAAAGATTATTTTGCTAAAACAACCGACTCAAACTTGTTCAAACATAGTAGATATTTTTCTTTTACATACAATTTTACTAACCTATGGAATAACCCAGTTTTACACATTACACGAGTTTCCCATTTTGCTGTTGCTTTGGTTGATTTTGGCTCAAATGGTTCGGTTATAACAACAACATATAAGCGTCCATGTCGAAGCTGTTATTGTTTTCATTCTTTGCCTTTAAACAGCCTTTTCCTTTTTAACAGAACAAAAATTTCGGTAATCTAAGATGTTCATTCCCTCCTCCTTTTCGAAAAACATTGATCCGCTAATGAAAAAATAGTAATAAACAGTCGTATTCAAAATTATTAAATTAATAAATAGGTTGAAATTGTTACGTTTAGCTTAAATAGTCCCATTTCCCCTCCTTCCTCAAATGAGGAAAATTCTGTTGATTAATGATTCATGGGAAACAAGAAGTATTTCATTTTCCAGCATTAGTTTGACCTTGTGTGTACTCAAATCAGTTGAAGGAAGTTTGGAGCTCTGAGATTTGATGTATTGGTGTTAAAATCTTTTTTGGGTAGTGTTTTTATTTTAATATGGAAGTATTGTTTGAGAATTATTCGAAAAGGCTTCAAAATTTTCATCAATTTGATGTGAAATGACGGTTGCCAGGGATACTATAAACAAGCTATCTAGATACACAGTCTTGCCACCATTGACGTCATTTTCTAAAAAAGAACAATAAAGTACTAATATAACGCATAACTGTTTTGTCCTTGATTTTCTTATAAAAAGTAGTAAAATTATAAAATGTTAGTATTGTCGCCTATGGAGGACAAAATACTACCGTTTTCTCTCAAGGTTGCATGATTGTAAATAAAATAAAACCGGCAATGTGAAGTCCGTGTTATAATCAACAACAGCACCCCATACCGCAACGTATGATATCGCACTACTCTGTGTTTCTAAATGACTTTTGGATTTTAGCTTAAAAATAATTATAAAAAATCTGTAATACATAATTTTATTTTACTTAAAAAAATATTCATAAAATGTTTTCACTGTTTACTTGATTACAGGTGAAATTAATTGATTAAAATAGTCATCGTTTTACGTTTATCCAACTAATGATTATTCAACTGTAAAAAAAAAAAAAAACAAACGTGAACGAACATTTAGAATATATTTTCTTAATAACTCCATCGAATATTTCCCAATCTCATGTACTTTGGAAAATTAAGAAGTTTTATAGTATAAAGCTGTCTTACTCTTATCATAATAAGACAAAGCCACTTGATGGAATAAGAGGAATATTTGCTTTGACGCATGGTGCCAGTTTGAAAGAATTTAGCAAAGTGAGTTGATCATGCTATGAAATTAATTTATTATGGGATATTGTATCCTAAAATAATCGTCTATGATTGATAACGATAATAAAAATTTATAACCCAAGCAAACAGGAAAAATATCCTTGCGCTAGATTTGAATTTTTTATATTGTCTTGTGTATTCCATTTTTATTTGTTTGTTGTTGTTTAATAAAGAAAAATGTTTTAAAGCCAAAGAAAGTAAAAAGCATTGTTAAAAAAAAAACTATTACAACCATTGTAATAAGTTGAGATTTGTTTTCGGTAATGTATAAGACCGACACGGTGGGCAGGATTTTTAACGTGCCAGTTCACAAGGTAATAGTCAACAGAAAGACATGTCACTCTACCCGGACACATTATTCTGATTCCGAGCTGACAGGCTGGCGACCACACCCAGATTACATTTCTACATTTGAGGATCAGGTGGTACATACAGGAATATTTGGAAACACTCCAATAGATAGATTTGAATAAGGCATAAAGTAAACATAAATGATTTGACAATGTCTTCATGTTAATCATCCGATGGGGTTCCTACTCCTCAGAAGACGAAGCAGGTAAATACTTTTCATATCAGAATAACATATTCTCGTCATGATATGCACGTACTATTTGCCACAGGAGGTTAAACACCAATCAATCGTCATGTTTTGGCCTGCAATACGTTTGTTTCACATGGAAAAAAATGTCCCTTTTTTATAAATGACAATATAAAACTAATGATTGACATTTTTAAACTATCGGTCATACTGTTATATAATCCATTGAATAAAAGTAGATGTGGTGAAGACGTCTATCAGATAGATAGCAATCGAAGGACACAAATAACTCAAAAATATCAAGAAGTCAACTTTTAACAATATATTAGTGTCAATTCAATATGCTAAGCCATAACTATTTTGATGCTATATTTTATTTTGTGTATTAAAATGATATCACGATGAGTTTACTCAATGTTTCATCTGCCATTTCAGTATCTACCAGTAATTGTGATAATAATCCTCCACCATCTACGTGAAATACTACCCGCGTGCCTCTTCCAAAGAAGAAAACGGTCCAAACCAGTAAATTCTAAATGAGCAAGAAACCTTAAATTTTGAAAGGGAAAGACTTAAAGTTGAGTAGAACATTATAAAACTGAAAGAAGAAAATGTCATATTGTTGAAAGATAGACTTACCAAGAAAAGGACAGCCTCGAAGTAGAATGAAATTAACCTACAGTTGACCGCCGATGACTTCAGGAGAAGTTTCGCTCGGGCCAACTTGGAATCAGTATGCAGATGCACAATCCATCTTATTTAGGAAACCAATGATTCTAGTTTATTATCAAAATATAATTCCTGTTTCCCATATATTTGTCTTAGTTCAACTTTGAATAACCCTAGTCATTTCTTTTAAAAATAGTTTGTCACCAATCACTTTTCAGAATAAGAGTGGTATACACATTTTTTGATAAACGGCCATCCATCCACCCATTCATCATAATTTCATTTTTACAGTTGTACTCATATATTTCAGTCTTCTCAATTTATATACTAACGGATTTTTTTACCACAATAAGATTTCACCATACAATGCCATTTGCTTGAGAGATTCACAACCGCAACGTCAACTGCTAACCAAGTCGCTGGGTGTCACGACAGACAGATTCACTCCAAAAATGTTTATCATACACTGAAATTCCACAGATTCCACTGCAGAAAACCAATTTTAGTTTACAGTTTAAACCGCATAATTGTCCAAGCCAAATGCAATGGGCAAGACAGAGGCATTATCAGCAGGGAAAACATGAACTCAAATCATCCCCCGTAGAACTGGCAGGGTCGACTACTCTGGCAAATATTCAGGCGTGATTACAAGCTGTCATTACCTTTGACGGTGGACACACCCACTAATAACTTTAAAACCAGGAATTCAGTGCATACCACATGATTTGAACATTAGACATTGGCGTAATCAATTCAACTTTTAAACAGCAAACTTGATTTAGGCGATGAATTAATGAATGAAATGTATATCTATATTTGTATTTCATAAATATTGAATAGTTGAATATGAAAATTAAAATATAAAAAAATGATCTAGTGTTCCGTTTTTAAAGTCCGTCAGAATATATATCTGAAAACCGTTATTGACAAATCAAACAAAGAATGTTATCGCACTTTTTTTTAATAAACATTGTAAGTTTCGTTTCATCAATAAAAAAACGAACAATACATTATTGGTTACGTTATTTGTTTCTTCAAAACGATCTTCTGACTCGTAAAACAGTCAATTTCATTTATATTTTATGACGAAATGTAAATAAAAAATTCTTTCTTGCGATAGTATACAATTGTTAAGTTAAAGTTTGTAAGAGTAACTGTTGCGCCACAAAGAAACAAACTCGAAAAAATAAATATCTTGAATTGGCAGAAATATGGAAATCATAAAATGCAATTAAAAATTCTTTTTCATTCTGATCAGTCGGTCTTTTTATGATAAAAAAACAGATTGTTTAGTTGTCACGCGGTATGTTCTCGCTGTTCGAATTATTATAGTTTCCAATCTTAAAAAGAGGGGCTTTCGTGAGTAGATAAATATCATAATTAGCGTTCTTTTATGTTAAAACCTAGTATGTATTTTTTAATATCTTGCACATTGAATTTATTCTGCCAATGTCTTCTAGTTAAAGGAGCTCCGAATATCCTTTGTATATTTATCGAAGTTATATCATTACCACAACATAAACAATAGTAAAATCAAGATAAAAAATAATTTAATAAAAGTAATAATGATATAACTTTGACAAATACACAAAGGATATTCGGAGCTCCTATAACTAGAAGATATCGCCCAATATAGTGGAAGAATTAAAAGTTATTAATTTCAATAGTTTTATATATATTGATTTTTATTTTAAATCTTCTTAAAGTTGTAAAATTGTATAGAATATACTGGCTACTATATTATTACTATACTTAATCTAAATGGAATTTACCGACGTCTCCGTTAACTACGGAAATAAGACAAAAAATAATGTCGGTCACACATGGGGAAGACATTCGGCTATTTGTTAGATTTCATACAGGGAAAACACAAATGAATTATGACTGATCTGGGAAAGTTTCATAATATATTCATTTTTATTTCCTGATGTGATTGTATTTAGAATTCAACAATTAATGCGGAAGATTTAGATTAAAAATAAAACAAACTGATAGCAAATAATAAATGCAATAAACTAAAATAAGTAAATGAAGGCTTGCAACATTAGGAAAACCGTCTTCATTTGAAAAATAGGGGTATTACCGTTAGAATAGAAAAAAAGTGGTTTATTCAAATGTTAAAACGTTATCAATCATCGGAACGAGTGGAAAACAACTGTTATATTCCTGACTTGGCACAGGCATTTCGCTAAGAAAATGGTGGGTTAAACCTGGTTTTATAGCTAGCTAAACCTCCCACTTGTATGACAATTGTTGATAGTTCCGTTACATTCACAAAATTGGGTGAGCAACCCAAACTGACATAGAAGGTAAAGTATCTTAAGAAAAACAGACGAAATAAACGGTATTTAGTTATCGGTAACTTTAAATCATCTGTTGTAAGTGAAGTATTATAGAATCACTTATTGTTGTGGCTTGTTATCTATTCACCAAATGAAGAGATATTTCGTGTATCACACTGAACGGAGTTTGATATGAATAAGTTAAACGAATTAATTTGACTGGCCTATCCTGCAATGTGTTATGAAATTGCGAAATTATATTGGTTATTCTTTAGGTCAATGATGACTTTCGAAGGTCACAACGGATTTGCGATTTCTTCAATGATATACACTGATTTCTATTGAAACATTCTTTTGTCAAATTTGACATATCATTGACATATCTCGTTATCTAATTTCAAAGATTAGTTTTTAATTAGGCATATTACGTAGGGTTATATACTCGAAGCTGAGGTGGACAAATTAGACATTAAATGCGGGGACTGTGTGAAAACATTGTTTATCGATTCAAACCGGTAAAATTTTAATCACATATGTGATGTTGACCAGCTATCCTTCTCACGTCTTGGTTCATATTTTTTTTATTATTTGGAACTTCTGAGTATAACATCTTACATGTTAATAATTTTTTGATATCATATATTGTGAATGCAGGTTGGTAAAGGTATACGTTTGTGCGGGTGAATGGGGTAGGGAATGGGGATTGATGGTAATGCAAGTATGCTCTTCTAGATTGATTTTTTCAACCAATGTTCGTGGAAAAGTTCAATCTGTCACTACACTTAATCCACACAAAGCTCTTCAGTGTTGTTAATTTCTAATTTTATTTTCATCTCGGATGACTCATTGGCTTTCAGTGACATTGAAAATTTTTAAGCGACTTATAACGTGTTCAACATACCCCCGACACTCCGATAATTGCAAGTTTAGTATTTTGTTTACATTTTTAAAATTTCTGCTCGTGGTTAAGCTCTAAGTTTTTAATTTTACGTAAAAAAGCCAAATTACGATTTGCCTTCAAGAATTTTTTTAAGATATAGGCAAAAAGCGGCGATCGATGTCTTTCAAAATTACTTTATTTTTATCAATAGTACCGCTTAAGTCGACGTTAGGGCCGTCTTGACCTTGTTGTAGGGTATGAATGATTTGTTCATTGTTGAAGGCCCTACATCAACTGTCAAGATGAAGAACAGGAATAAAAGCCCTGTTCATTGATAATTTTCTGTTTTCTATGTATTGTGTGCGATTTTGTCCCATGTACATTTACTCCATATCCTTTCATTTTCTAAACAAAAATTAAAATAAAAGGGTATAGTTTCTTGAACTTTTGAACGTTCCCGTCAGGACTCATGATTGCCTAACCGGGTCAAACGGATCAGAAGAAAAGTTTGAAAACGAAGCGTCAGTCAAGAAGAAAGAAAATTAGGAGACAAAGACTAACCCGGGGACAAAAACTTCAAACAATGGACAAATCCACACTGAAACTAGTAACAAAAGAGAAACACCGACGTTTTTTGTAAAAACTGGAGCAGATATTCTCAGATTTTGTCTTTGAAATATGTCTAAATATATCCTTGTAAGACCTTAAATATGAATGGTATCAGAGATCAAACTAACAATTATTTCTTCTTTACCATAACAGCTGTAGTGAAACGAAACAAATATTGCAGATATATTCCTGAGTAGGTAATAAACATACTATTATACTTTATATCGTTTTCAAGGTCCAATGAGGACTCACGAAGTTTAAATCACAGGAAAATCAACAAAATATATCCAAAATAAATCTATAAAAGGAGGTGCACGTGTTATATATAAATGCATATGCATTGTGCAAATTTGAAAACTCTTATGTCAAAAACTGAATGAGGAGATTATTACACAAAAATCGGTACCCTTATTTACCAATTGCCTGCGCGTCAAGCCGCCTACCGTCTGACTGCAAAGCATACTTTCATCATATTATGTTATTGACGGGTTTCCATTGATCGAAACCCGTCCACATGTTCTGACATCGATTAACACACACCTTTATATTAAAAGGTCCGTTGCTATTGTTTTTGAAAACTCAAATATTAAAAATACCAAGTATATGTAGCATTAACTTATAAGGGAACACAGGGGGTTTGTTTCTTTCATCCCGAATCTTTTCTCGCGGCTTCCCTTTTCTCCTCTCTTTTGTATTGATTTCCTTTCTGCAATCCCCTAGTCCCCTGTAAGTGTTTCAAATGGAAAAACATTATTGAATTTATAATATTTATTCCTATGGAAATAAATTTTATAGAAATTTCAATACTCGTCCCATAAGCATATTTATAATGAAATTGTCTATAATAAAGTTTCAAACGGACATCTGTTATAAGGAACAAATATACGTTGACTTCAGTACTTTATGCAGTTTAAATACATGATTCAATTGTTACACAGGTAATTTAAATCTTTAAATCACTTTTGTGCTTTGTTGCGATATCCACATTTAAAGTCTAATTGTCAACCTCAGCTTCGAGTTTTTACCATTTCATAACAAGTCAATTATATCGAAATTAAATAACTCGAGTTGATATTAATCAATAGCCAATTCTCATTTGATCAGATCGTTCACTATTTTGTCAAGTTACAAACTGTAAACTCAAAAAAATCAAAATAGCATATTACGATACAATCATTTTTTTAAAGCCTATTTGTCCCCCTCATCTTTTTATATCAGGTTAAGATAAATTTGAAACAAATACTAGTATTTTGAGTTAACAGTTTGTAACTTGAAAAAATTGTGAACGGTCTGATCGTAAACAAAATATTTTAAAATCCATACATGCAAAGATATTTTAAAAGCACATTTGACACGTCTTTACAGCTACATGTAAATACCTAGTATGAATATCAATTTGTAACATCTTAAACAAAATAATATTCGTACGGGGTACTTAACTGTAAAGACGTTGTGATTCACCCTTGTTTCCCCTGCAAATTATCCCCATTCAGATCCTTTTGTGTTCCATGGAATCAATAATTACTGACAATTAACTAATAATCGATACCTAATGTGTGTGGAATGTTTCCCTTGTAGCGAACCAGTTTTATAAATACCAGACATAGACTTGCAGGAAAACATGATTTTGATAAACATTATTGGTGATGGTTGTTTGCAGCATGTTAATGTTTTATGTTCCGTTAAATTCATTTCAACTGAAATTAAGAAAAAATACAAAGAACGACTCGACTGCATTCATAAATATATCTTTAAATGATCATCTGGTGTAGTTGAATAGGTACTGTTAATTTTTGACAATCAAAGTGTCCTTACTTTATAGTAATAACAAACACATAACCAGCAAATAACATCACAAAAACTAAATACTTTATAATATGATTTTTGTTTTTGTTTCCAATGTTTGTGTTTTTTTTTTTAACTTTTTTGAAAAGTACAGTTGACCTTAGCAGAGCTGGCAATTACTGGAGAAACTTTCTTTGGGAAAACACTTTTTTTAATTAAAGAAGTGTTTCCCAAAAGAGAAACGGTTGTAACTGAAGGCATCATTATGATTCCCGTATATAAAGTTGCTCAATGTTGTCCACAACTACACTATCAGATGAGCTTATATGTCTATGTCTACATACGAAAAAAATGTATATACAAAATAGGAAAGATAAACCAAGCTAATTGCTCCTATGTATGACTTGATATTATATGATTAGACCTTGTCAAGGGGTCATCAGCAACATATTTCAAGTTTCAATACATGTATTGAATTTATATATTCTGTTATATTTTTTGTCATAAACTGATACTTTCCTGACTTAATTATTTTTAATCTTATTTTTTGTTTTATTTTTATTTTATTATTATATTTTTTTTAAACTTTATTATTATTATTTTTTGTTTTATTTTACTAAATATTATACTTCTAAATATCTGGTTTAAAACCTCCGTTGTCTAATTAAAAGAAACAAAACATTATTCAAATTCTACTATTTTTAACTTATTTAGAACATAACTAAATATAAAATTGAGAATGGAAATGGGGAATGTGTCAAAGAGACAACAACCCGACCAAAGAGCAGAAAACAGCCGAAGGCCACCAATGGGTCTTCAATACAGCAAGAAAATCCCGTACACGGAGGCGGGCTTCAGCTGGCCCCTAAACAACAATGTGCACTAGTTCAGTGAAAATAGACATCATACTAAACTCCAAAACATATAAATATTTGTTTTAAAATTCACAGTTCTCATTTGTTGAATCACACATACATGTATATAAAAATTTAAAATTTTGCTTCCCTTCACATTATGTAAATATCCATTTAAATATTTGTTAAGGGTTAAACCTCTATCCCAAGTGAGAGTGCTCCAATATAAGACGGAGGATCATACCTTCACAGAACAGATGACAGCTTTTCGTGTCTAGAAAACAATTGGGTTCACGTTATTTGTGATTTAATTTCCAACCATAAATGTATTAGTAACCTTAAGCATTTCCGTGAGAAAATATTCCTTCCCGTCGTAAAAAAGATGATGTTTTGCAGCCATCAAAACCGTCCGATAATACATTTAATTTCCGAGGCGGATTTTGGGGACAGTTAAGCATCCTTCATGGACCTACATATATAGTTTATGCATAGACTTTTACATTTTTCAAAATTCTGGATCCGCAACTGAATTTATTTTGAGTTTGTCAATTTTTGGCCTGCAAGAAAATGATATTTAAATAGCTATACCCCTACAATGGGGAAAAATCCATTCAACTTGTCTGTCGATCCGTTTGTCAAGAAAATGTTTCCGTGTCATTTTTCTATTAACTACTTAAAAATGACTTCATATTGGCTAGCAGCCTGATAGTGATTAGTTGTAACGTATGAGTTCTTGTCAGATCTATCAGACACCTACTTGATGTTTGCCGATACTTTTAACTTTTCAATATGTTGAATTAACTTAATATTTTCGTCGCATATTTCCCAATTACAGAATTACTTCAGATTTCCCCATTACTACTGAATACAATGACTTAATATTTGATCAGCAGCTTGGCAGTAGTGAGTTTCAACGTGTGAGCGCTTTTTCTTATCTGTCAGAAACTTTATTCTTGTTTTTCTATACTTTATTTACAATGCATGCATTCTTGTTGAGCCTAATTTCAGTTTTTTCCCGCTCCATTTTACTGGTACACCCAGAGTCTTCAGTAGAACTGCCTTTGCGACCCCCATCGAAGGTGGCAACTTTACAAACACAATACAGTTGTTAATTGAATGTTATTACTTAAAGAAAGAAAAAGGAAAAAACAAAAATAGGATACAAATTAATTTGCATTCAGAACGAAAACATTGAAGAACGAGACAAACCAATATCATATTAAAATTCGTGTCCTTAATCCTTAAAAACTTAATCTTCTCAGGTTCTGAAAAATCACAAAAAGAAAAATTGAAGTGATATTTAAAGAAAAGAGCAAATTTCCAAATATACTATACCCTCAGGCCTAACTTATCGATCCAGTAAATCCTCCAAGCAACAATTAAAAAAAGATAGATAAAAACAACCTAAGTAACAAAATCTAATATAACCGCTAGTTTTTTTCAGAGATGTTTGCTTATTTGAAACTTTACTGTCATATATATATATATAGGCTATTTTACATGTTTTGTCAATTCTCTTGACTGAAGTTAACGGAACACTTATATTTTCAACGATAATGCTGTCTTCATTTGTTTATTTTTACATGTTGTTATTCTTACTATTGTTATGTTTTCTATTAGTACAAAAGGCTTTAATATATCTAATTTTATTTATGAAATCAGACATAAGCTTTGAGCTATTTTTGTCCTCATTTTTTTCAGGCATGAATCAAAGCAAAGAAAAAAGTCTGTGTTTACAGTTTTACAATTATCTTTGCGAAAAGATTGGCACAGAAGAGTTAGTTCGGCTACGACAGAAGTATTATCTGCTGTATGATTTTTTACTACAAAAGAAAAATCAAATTATTATAAATAGCGGCAGTAAATCAGAAGGATTGGAACTTGAAGGAAGTGACACAGATCTGATGTTCCTGCAGCGGGATATCACAGTTTTTGAAAACGAGGCTCATTGCAAAAATAAAAAGCCTAACATTTTTATAATGAACACACAAGACATTAAACTAGGATATACTATACTAAGATTGAGCAAATCGTCATTCATACACAATGGAAGTCATCTTTTTGATTTCTCGGACATTTATGGGAAAGACATTGTATTGTCGAACGTGAAAGTAAAGCAATGGTTAAAATCGACCAATAAAGAATATGATTGTGTACATGGACCATGTATTACTGATAAGGACTTCACACGTGATTTAGCATTTTGCTTAAGATGTCCAACTTGGATTAAACAAGCCCGAAAACTAAGGGGAAAAATCGTTTATGGCCATGTCCTAGCGTGGTTGGAAATATAGAAAAGTGTGGGACATTGTTTGTTCCTACGGGTTGCAAAACATCTACAACAGAACAATGGGAATGGCGGATTTCCTTTTCTATCGCCGAAAAGCTGCTTATATATACTTTCAGTCATACACAAATGCTCTGTTATGCGTTGTTAAAAATCATGGTGAAAGAAATTATTGACCCATATACTAGTTCAAAGGGAATTTTATGTTCTTATTTCTTAAAAACTGTTGTCTTTTGGGTTTCAGAAGAGTATCATGGAAACGAATGGCAACCTCATATTATTATCCCGTGTTTTATGGCGTGCTTAACCAGACTTGTATATTGTGTCGATCATTCATACCTTCCCCATTATTTCATACCGGAGATAAATTTATTAGAAAATAAATTAATTTCAAATAAAGCAACTGAGCTTAAACACTTGTTAAACGAGTTTTATGGAATAGGTCCACGGTTTTTAATGTATTCAAAAACACTTTCTAAGCAAGAAATGCTTCACCTGTCGTCGTTTAGTGTTCTAAACCTCTTTAATATGTTATACCGTGCTGATAAACGCGGTGTTGCAGTGGCCCACCAAGGCGTACAATTTAGCTGTCAAGATTGTTGTTATTATTTGTTCAGTAAGATTTCAAAACTCTCTTTCAAAAGGTGTAATCCATTGAATTTGAATGTTTATATTTTTCGAACCTGTCAGATAGCTGGAAATTCGCGTGGACATACAGGACTCAATTCATTCCCGAACAAGGACCTTTACAAAAACCATAAACAACGTTTGCCCTATATTATACTTGGCTTGAATACAGATGCTGCCGTTGGATGGCTATATCTTGCAACTTACCTATTCTCTTTGCATCACTTCTCGGTATCTCTGAAAATTGTGGATTATGCCTTATCTAAGTGTACTCCCGACAAACTGTACTGCCTAATGGATCATCTACATTATGAACAACTAGATTACACAGAGCAGCAGGCATTAAAATATGGCTGTCTTGATATAAGTTGTATTTATAGAAGACATGTTATTAAATCTGTTCGCTTCCAGGAAGATGCGATTCTTCCATTTGATATAATAGACGAATTGAAAAACAGACATATCTTTACAAATTCTTCATTACCACCTGTTGTGTACGCACATTATCTACGATTTTTGTATTTTCACAGACTAAATGACGCTGAAAATTGTCGAAATTCCCTGCAAGATATACAACTGACAATTGAAAATGAGTACTTTGTATGTAATTATCAAAAAGTGAGCTCGTACAATTTGCTAGCAATAGCACATTTAAAGATTGGTGACAGAAATGCGGCCAAAAACTTTTTGGCTCTCGCAGATCTTCTTAAGGATATAAATCCTTTCTGTGGGCCCGTGTATAACGAAATTTGCAAATTTACAAAACATCAAAGATACTAAATAAAATAGACGTGCCATTCTGTACATAGGGAAACATCGTTTTCAGCAATTATATTTATTGTTTCATGGCAATTCATGGAAAATTTAAAACAAAATACAGAAAATCTAGACTTTATTACAGAGATTTTCGTTTTTGCATTTTACACATAGATTAGAAGTGTTCTTGATTAAGTCCATATTTGTACTTGTTTTAAAATTAATTTAAATTTAAAATCTTGGTTCGGGGGATTAATTGATAGCATTGCATGCATTTGTCCTATGTCGATTAAGTACCGAATAGTCAAATTTAAGAGTACAAGGAGAAAGTTGTTGATTGTCTATAAAATACCCATATTTTCGGCATTCAAGCAACAGAAGGTTACATAATGACTTTTTTCAAGTACTTAATGAAAAAAGGATTTAAAAAATTGTAGTCAAAGGAATTTCAATCACAATTAAAGGCAGGATCCACAAAAGACAGGTATACAAAACTATAGGTCTTATGTAGCGAATTGTTCAGTTTATATGAAACCATTATGGTTCAACCATATCAAGTAATGATAACCTGTACATGTAACAGCGGGTGTGAGAAATATTTTAAAATAAAATAGCTTTAGTATGAGTGAAGAAACAGATCAAACAATTTTAGTAAACACACAATTGAAAAGTAAACAAAAGCATCAATTGACAAAAGATGTTTACCTAGTACAAAGTATTCAATTGTTAGTAAATTGTCCAGGTAATTCAGTAATGTTTAATTTTAGTAAGGTCCATGGGGAGTTCAAGTAATAAAGTGCGAAATCATCACGTATGGTTTTGTTTCTTACTTTTAAGGCAAATAAAGATTAACTTTTACAAACTAAGTGGATAACTGTAAGATATGTTTTTCAAATCTATTTACATTCAAGTTCATGGTACGATAGTTCGCCGATGATCTTCCGAAATGCAAATATCAGAAACTTGCGACCGTCCAAATCTAATATCTGATAAAATGTCGTTGTCATAATGTAAATCTGGTATCATCAATTCAGAAATAACTTCCCTAAGGCCGATTGTATCAAATTCTATGGCATCGGAACCGTGAAACTCAATTTTGGAGTCGGACTCCCAAAAATATTCATATCTTGAAACTACATTGTGCGCCATTTTGATTGCGTCATGTTGGCACAAAAAATATGGATTTCCGTTATTGTAACCAATCGCATACTTGGATTTATCTGACGTACCATTAAATTATTTTAAAATCTAGGAAAACCTTAAATATTTCTATTTTAGGAGAAACGTTGCCGATTATTTACAGTTCTTTGTCATAGCGAGGGTGTTACAACAAAGAAAATACTCGTTTCCCTTACCGGAGGCATGTTTATGGAAAACAAATACACTCGTTTCCCATACATTAAGGGTTTTCTAAAATCTTAGTAGAAATGCATGGCTATGTTATAGATATTTCACATATTTTTAGCTCACCTGGCCCGATGGGCCAAGTGAGCTTTCTCATCACTTGGCGTCCGTCGACCGTCGTCGTCGTTAACTTTTACATTTTGAACTTCTTCTAGAGAACCACTGAAGGGAATGAAACCAAACATGGCATGAATGTTCCTTGTGAGGTGCTGACCAAGTGTTGTTACTTTGTAGCCGATCCATCATCAAAGATCGCCGCCAGCAGGGGACTTAGTTTAACATAGGACCCTATGGGAAATGCATACAAATGACTTCTTTTAGAGAACCACTGAATGGAATGTAAAAACATAGCATGAATGTTCCTTACAAGGTACTGACCAAGTGTTGTTACTTTGTAGCCGTTCCATCATTCAAAATGGTCGCCAGTGAGGGACTTAGTTTAACATAGGACCCTATGGGAAATGCATACAAATGACTTCTTTAAAGAACCACTGAATGGAATGAAACAAAACATAGCATGAATGTTCATTAGGAGGTGCTGACCAAGTGTTGTTACTTTGTAGCCGATCCATCATCCAAAATGGCCACCAGCGAGGGACTTAGTTTAACATAGGACCATATGGGAAATACATACAAATGTCTTCTTTTAGAGAACCACTGAATGGAATGAAATAAAACATGGCATGAATGTTCCTTATGAGGTGCTGACCAAGCGTTGTAACTTTGTAGGCGATCAATCATCCAAGATGGCCGCCAGCGGGGGGACTTCATTTAACATAGGACCCTATGGACAATACATACAAATGTCTTCTTTAGAGAACCACTTCAAGGAATGAAACCAAACATGGCATGAATGTTCCTTTTGAATTGTTGACCAAGTGTTGTTACTTTGAAGCCGAACCATCATCCAAGATGGCCGCCAGATAGGGACTTAGTTTAACATAGGACCCTATGGAAAATACATACAAATGTCTTCTTTTAGAGAACCACTAAATGGAATGAAATAAAACATGGCATGAATGTTCCTTATGAGGTGCTGACCAAGTGTTGTAACTTTGTAGGCCATCCATCATCCAAGATGGCCGCCAGCGGGGGACTTCGTTTAACATAGGACCCTATGGACAATACATACAAATGTCTTCTTTTAGAGAACCACTAAATGGAATGAAATAAAACATGGCATGAATGTTCCTTATGAGGTGCTGACCAAGTGTTGTTACTTTGAAGCCGATCCATCATCCAAGATGGCCGCCAGAGAGGGACTTAGTTTAACATAGGACCCTATGGAAAATACATACAAATGTCTTCTTTTAGAGAACCACTAAATGGAATGAAATAAAACATGGCATGAATGTTCCTTATGAGGTGCTGACCAAGTGTTGTTACTTTGTAGCAAATCCATCAACCAAGATGGCTGCCAACGGGGGACTTAGTTTAACAAAGGACCCTATGGGAAATATATACAAATGTCTTCTAGAAAACCGCTTAATGGATTGAAACCAAACATGGTATGAATGTTTCTTTTGAGGTGCTGACCAAGTGTTGTTACTTTGTAGCTGATTTGTTTTTGTCCTTATAAAGTCATTTTCTACAATTTCAATGAATTTATTGGTAATTTCTGTAAACTTTACAAAAGTTTTCTGCTTTTGATTAAATAACGGGCCAATATTAAACCAAATTTGGCCTCAATCATTATTAGGATATCTGTTATGATTTTTGTCTATTTTACATGATTTCCAAAACCAAAGTAGAATCAGGTGAGCGATACAGGCTCTTGGGAGCCTCTAGTTATGTTTCGTAAATTATACCATTATGATAGTTTTTGTAGAAACCAACTATCATAACCTCACGAGACGAAGTCGAGTCTGGTTGCCAAAGCGTTTCAACAAATAATTATGATATTATTTACGATACAATAAAAAATTTTCACAAAAAGATAAAAGATATCTGTTTTAAGGTACTAGTAACAGGTACGTAAATGGGCAATCTCACAGATTTTCATGAAAATTTGCACGCTATTTGACCATGTGGAACTGCATATGAATATCGAAAAAAAAGAACTTTTATATTCTTTCGGATATATAGCATTTGAATATACCTAAATGAAAATCCCGTTAAAACCACAAACAATGCATAAAAACTTTTAAAAATTTGAACATCCGATATGTATGCAACTATGCTTTTTAGAACTTAATTATAAGTATAATGATTCTGAAAGTTTTTAAACGGAGCATAGTGCTTTGAGTGTTGACATCCCAGTACTCTTCAATAGGATACGGTACTTTGTGTCTATTGTCGTTATGCTTTGTGCTTATCTGATGAGTTGAGACATTTCCTACTGATTTTAACAGTTTGTTCTTATAAATGTCTAAGGTTAAGGTGAGGAAGTGATCACAAACATGTTAAACACCAGCACATTCGATATGTGCTTGTGTCAAGTCTGCAGCCTGTTTTCTTTAATGTTTTGTTTTAAATCATGTCTTTGTTTTTTTGTTTGAATTGTTTCACATTTTGTCATGTTGTGGCCTTTTATAGCTGACTATACAGAATGGGTTTTGCTCACTGTTGAAGGTTGACTCTGATTGATAGTTATATCATTGGCAATCATACCACATCTCCTTATTTCATATAATATGCAGGAACCTATTTGAAAAATACAATCAGATAAAGTTTAAGCAAGGGTTTTAACCCTAACCCTTCAATTATGAATTTTCTGTTTGTATTTGAGCATTAAAATAGTAAAGACAAAAATCGGCATAACATTTTATGTAATTTGTAACAATTTAAACCCATAGAATAAAATAAAATCTGTTAAGAAACCATGTTAAAGAGTTTTCAAAATACGGCCTAACCTACTATGTCATAATGAACTAGGACAAGAGTAGGTCAACAATAAAAATGTTTACAGTACACAACAGGATTTGAAATGTTCAACATTTATTTGAAAAGAATGAACTTCATTTTTACTATAAGGGCAATTATCCCAAAACCTTTATTTATGTTAAGTTCAAATGTGAAAGGCTGAGTTGACACATAAATAACTTTCATATATAAGTAAAGATTTTGTATTCTTTATTACTTATAGTTAAGAAAATTATGTCATGCTCACAATTTCATAAACACAAAATTACAATTATTTCATCTGTCGAGGAATTATTACTAAATAGGTTTACAAATGCCATTTGTTTGTACTTTTGAATTGTTTCACATTTTGTTAACTTTGGGGACTTTAAAGTTCTATTGTTACTGTACCGTAACATTTCTGTTCATACACAAATGTGACCTGTATTTGTTAAAGGAGACATGACACGATTTAAAAAAAAATATTTTTTTTTTTAATAAATTAATAAATATTAGTCTTAAAACATGTTTTGTACCATTTTGCTGGTCAAAACCTAATCAATCGGCATTTTTAGGTCAAAGAATCCAGCGCTTGTCATAATGAATAATTTTTAATTAGATAACGATCACGTGATCGTGCTTACGTCAGTGGTTACAAGCTGGGAAAATGTCTCAAACTGGATGATGTTGATACACTATTGGACGGTTTTTACAGCACTTTTCCTGATTACTGACAAACTATAAAGCATTTGACCTCATTATTTTGAGCCATTGTGTGTGGAAAATAACCAAGAAAAACATATTAATTCTTCATGCGAAGACCAACCTGGGAACAGTATATCAATATATATGTTCCTGGACCAACATCGACGATTTTTCAGAAAATACCGATCGGATTGTTACCATACATATGGGTTTGTCTGATGAATAAATTTAGTAAACCGCTTTCTGCATTTTTTTAATTTAAATAAAACTAGTTTTTATCATGATTGAAAATATAAATTTCTAATTATTGCATGATGATCAAATTGTTCTTTTTTCTCTTTCTGTTACGGTAACGTTATGATTATGTGTGCGACAGAAGCACAAAAAAAACACCGATAGTAATAGTCAAATTAGGCTTCGCAAAGGGTACGTTTTTTGTTTGTTTTTTGTTTTGGTTACGTAGAGACTTTTAAATTATAATTATTTTTCATTATATTGATGTTTTGGGAGGCGACTTTCCTAGTATGGAAGTTGCGCACTATAAATTATTACCAAAAGTTGAGCTTATATTTTTTTGGATGGAAACCATACATAACATCAAGGATTTGTATAGTGACAAGTCTTTAATCACACTATTTCTGCATTAGGATATTCAATTAACAATTTTATTACTTTCCCCTCTTTTATGTTAACATTTATTGGAGTCTGTTGTTTTAGTAATTAAAATTTTGACACCTATAGCATACTTGAGACTTTAATAAAATATTGAATCTACTTGACCAGGTGAAAGGTAATAAGGCACATGTAGTGTGATTTAATCACGTGTTATGTTATTTACCTTTTAAAACCATACATTTTTAAGAAAAAATATCTTATGTTGAAATAATTAATATAGTTATACTACACTTCTAAAGTATGCAATTCCATCCAGACCCTTATAAATATAACTTCAAATTTAAGGAATTTCACAAAGTAAATTCAAATTCACATATTTCCACCCCTCTCTTCCAAATATCATTAAGCTATCAATTTGTTTATTGCTACCAGCAAAATGCTCGAGTCCAGGAAAATATTCACAACACATAATGTTCTATTTCAAAATATTTCTTCAAATAGGGGTCATTTGAAAAAATGTCAAATTTTCAATCGGACTGAGCATGAAAATGTTTACATGTAACATACTTCAGTCTTCACGAACACGAGCTATGTATTAGTTGTAGTTGGCTTCGATCTAGCTTATAGTATTTGTGCTTTGTCTCTATTGTTTTTACGTTAGTGGTTTCTGTACTTCGTACCGATCTTTTGAGTTAGACTGGTTTTCATAGTTCTTATGTACTGTTGTAAGACCACTGTCACACGGGGAAAAAAAAGGGGGGGTAGGTGCTCACAAATATTTACCCCGACACATTTTGAATGTGCCTCTCTTACATCAGGAGCATGTAGATCAGTGGTTTTCGTTGGTTCATGTCTGTCATATTTTTTCTTCGGAAATTATTTTGTTATAAATAAGATCGTTACTTTTCTCGTTAAAATTGTTTCACATTTTCATGTTGAAACCTTTTATAGCCGAATATACGGTATGGGTTTTTCTCATTGTGGAGGCCGTACGGTTATACCAAATAATTGGTTCAAACGACACTTTCTTTATTCCATTTCTACATCTGAATCTTTACCAACTAGATAGTTGTCAATAATTGTATTCGATGTTCAATATAAGAATGTAAAAACTTATGATTCACATTCTCGTATCATTTCCTTGTTTACTTTTTATGCCTTTTGCCTAACAATTTCTTATGAAGTTATAGACTTGCAAACATACAGGAATATTACTTTTCAATCTCAAGAAGAAGTCAATTAAAAAAATACATCTGTTTAAACCTTTTTATATCTGCATATTCTTAAAAGCAATAAAAATAATATCTATATACACGTTGTCTGTTAGTTATCAACTCTAGCGAGGGTATTTAATTGGTGGTGCATAGGGTATTGTATGGTCGTACTACAGGTATTCATGACATTCATTAAACATCAGATACTTGTACCTGTATTACTGTAACAATAACAGTGCTCCAGCTAGAAATAGAAAGGGGCAGGGTGCCAGTGGAGGGCAGGGCACTTTTTTATGATAGGAAAAGGCACTGCTCATTTCTTTTGCCTACGTTTCTGTGTGTATCGCGAGTTCACATTCTTTTTGTTTTACTGTATATGTCGTTCATAAAGATGCATAAGTCATTGTTCTATTTATTTATTATATAAAATTTGCATTAGAAGAGTCATTCATACTACCTGTTCATAAAACATGGCAATACATTCATACATCACATCACTATTAACCAAAAGAGGCAAAATAAACTTACTACCCCCCCTTTTCCAAAAAAAACAACATAAACTAAACATCTCATAGTTTAGCATACATGTGACAGAGTTGTCTTATTTCAAAATTTTCAGCTAGAGTTTGACCCTCAAATTTTTTTTATTGCTGGTGTTTAGGAATTACTTAATAATATAGCTTCATCAAGTTGATCTGTCATGATAGTTTAACTTCACACTAATCTATTTTATAGGTATACTACTTAACATCATCTTATCAATAACCCTGATAAATTTCTATCTTGTAAATGTATTATAATATATTCCAATCTCACCTGTGCCCTCGGCAAAACCAACATCCAGGATGTACACAAAGAGCTTATGAAGTAATATTGCGTAATAACTATGTTTCATCAATCCCCCATGTGGTGTGACACCTGAAGCTTACAACTTCAAACGATTCCTGAAATTGCGAAATTCAATCACCTGTACCGCACACCTGTGACCTATGATGAACTCATGGCATCGCATCCGAGACCCCAACTCTGGATTCCTTATGAAAGTGGGCGGGAAGAAGTGTAGTTAGGGGTTGTTAAAAAGTCCCATCTTTACACCTTCTAAGTCTGCGTGTCATTCGAAAAACAGAAAATATCATGTCAATATTCTTTTTAATTATATTTTTGAATCCATCGGCATCACACATAATCATTGTTTATCACTGTCATGCGTTAAGTTGGATAATAATCGAAACTAAATTTGTGCTGTACCCATATGTCAATATGAATGAATGTAACCACTGATGTAGTAGCCTCGTTTTGAGTGACTTCCGGGATGGAAATATGCATATTTGACAGGTCGATAAAACGTTGCATTAAAATCGCATTAAATACATATTTTACCAAATATTTGACACTTATATTGCTATCGGTGTATTTGTATCAGGAAAGTGAAGTATAAATAAACATTTTGAAACACAACTTGGAAATCGTGTCATGTCTCCTTTAATATTTGTGTCCTTTGGTCATGTTTGAAAATGCAGTCCGAGTTCGATGTCAGAATAGGTAACAGAAGAAACAATGCAAAATGACAATGACACATAAATTAACTTCGTTACTGACATGATTTATAACAAACTTTTCTAAAATTGTCCGTTTATAAATTTTGAAATTATAAAGAAACTAAGGTTTCAACTCCCTCAGGCAAAGTTGACCTTAGATGGATTTGGCTATTTGTTTTAGGTATTTTTGTCATATAGCTCTTCAACTGTTTCGGTACTTACACATCCCTCGGATTTCAAATGTTTGGCTTTGAGCGTTCCTGATGAAGGTAAATCCAGAAAAGCGCTTCGGACGCATGAAATTATTAAACGTGTTGTTTTCAATTTTTTACATCACTGGGTCGATACCTCTGCTGGTGGACTATCAGTCCCCGAGGGTATCATCAGCTCAGTAGTCAGTACTTCGGTACTGACATGATTTATAACAAACTTTTCTAAAATTGTCCGTTTATAAATTTTGAAATTATAAAGAAACTAAGGTTTCAACTCCCTCAGGCAAAGTTGACCTTAGATGGATTTGGCTATTTGTTTTAGGTATTTTTGTCATATAGCTCTTCAACTGTTTCGGTACTTACACATCCCTCGGATTTCAAATGTTTGGCTTTGAGCGTTCCTGATGAAGGTAAATCCAGAAAAGCGCTTCGGACGCATGAAATTATTAAACGTGTTGTTTTCAATTTTTTAACAAAGGACTACTAGCAGTTACTGACATGCCAACTCCAGACCTCACTTAAACTGATTGAAAGATTATGTCTTCATCATATGAAAATCAAGCACAATCCCTCCCGTTAGGGGTTTAGTATCATACCATCATAAAATATACGAGAAGAACATAACCCGTATCATGCCAACAACTGGTTTTAGAATAAATGTGTTTATTTCCGATGCATAGACCCTATGAGTGAATCAATATTAATTCTAAAAAATGCCATCTTTAATGACCTGACAACAGTATTGTAACTATATCCCTTCTGAATAAGTCTGTTTAAAGGTTTGGTTAGCTTATGAGGTGAATGACGACATTTGTGTGCTTTGTATAGAATATTACCATAAAAGGTTGGATGTGAAATACCTGAACGTATAAGATGTCTGCACGTTGATTTATATTTACGAATGATATCCTTGTACCGATGATAAAATCTAGTAAATGTTTTAACAAGTTTGTGATATCGAAAACCCTGGTGTAACAATTTTTTAGTAATACAGAGATTTCTTTCGTTAAAATCAAATACGTTGTTACATACACGAGCGAGTCAACAAGTTGAGATATATACACTTCATAGATGGTGACAAAGGAACGTCACCATCTAAAATGGATAATTAACAAAAGGAAATGAAAACTCATCTCTTTTATCGTAAAGTTTGGTTTTAAGCTTCCCATTGAAGATAAAGATATCAAGATCCAGGAAAGGGCAGTTTTCATTGTTAGTATTAGCTTTATTTAAAGTCAGTTCAGCAGGATAAATCTCTTTTGTGTACATACTGAAGTCGTTATTATTGAGAGCTTGTTGTTTCGATGGGTCTTTACTGAGTTTAGTCATAAATTGTAACTCGTAACAATACAGAAACAGGTCCGCAATAAGTGGTGCACAGTTAGTCCCCATTGGAATTCCGATAACTTGACGATATACGGAACCTCCAAAACGAACAAAAATGTTATCTAGTAAAAATTAAAGTGCAGTTATCGTATCAAAGCAAGTCCAATTGACATGGTTCTTATGTTTGTTGTTACCAGAAAATGACCTAGAAGAGTTTGAAAATATATATTTGCATTCTGACTTTTTAAATGCCCATTTAATTAGGTGTGTGAACTGTTTCTTAAAGAGATAATGAGACAAAGTGGTATATAGGATAGAAAAATAAAAACTTTGAACAGATTCGATATCACCAATATGAGCATGCAATTTATCAAGTACTTCCAACGAAATTTTGACACTCTAAAAGTAATTAATTCCACTATTTTCAAAGGCATTATTTGAACAATTTATTACCGATTTTTTTATTGTACCAAGTGTACTAGTACATGTTATAAGTAGAATAGACAGTTGTGTAGTTGAAGACGAAATAAATCAATATTTGTAAGGTGTTTTGTGCAGTTTCGGAAGCCAGTACAGAGTCGGAACAATATTGGAAAATATAGTTGACTTATTGCTTATAGTATCTGATGAACTGACAAACTGTGAAAGCTTAACGTTGACAATTGAACCGTTAGAATGAGGCGAAGGTAATATGAACCCTGCCAAACAGACATGTAACACCTTAGAATCATTCTATACACCAAGTATAGATGACCTATCATTATAGTATCTGATAAATTGACAAAACCACGAAAACTTAAGATTGATCAATTATGAACCATGAAAATGAGTTAGGTCAGATGAACCAAGCCAGACGGACATTTACACCTTACAATCATCCCATACACCAAACATAGTTGACCTATTTATCATTGTATCTAATAAACTGACAAAATCATGAGAAATTGACCAATGAATCATGAAAATGAGGTCAAAGTCTTGAATATAAAACCTGTCAGACATGCAAGTACACCTTACAATCATTCAGTATACCAAATATAAAGGCCCTATTGTTTATAGTATTTGAGATATAGACCAAATAACAAAAACTAAACATTGTCTAATGAACCATGAAAAATGGTCAAGGTAGGATGAAACCTGCCATTCGGACATGTACACCTTACAATCATTCCACATACCAAATATAGTTGACCAGCACCTATTGCTTATTAGGCGAGTGACATTTTTCTAAAAGACCCTTTATTAACGACCTTAATGTATCCAGCTAATATACAGCTATACTATATATCATTAGAAAGCTTAATATCTGTACTTTCTGTTTTGCCCAGTCGTCAATAATTCGTACGGTGCAATTTTCGTTGAATCAAGGTCAAAGGACATGAATGAATATTCCTAATTTTTGCAAGAATTAAACAAAATGGCCTTTTCAGGTTCTTGTATGATATATTTTTTCGAAAAATCATATCAACTTTATAGAATAGAATACCACAATTCTAAATGAAATGCAAATTAAATTGTTAATTGTGCAATATTTACAGAAAATTGCAATTCTTAAAAAATCTTCCAAAAATGATAAAATTGCGCTAAAAGCAAAACATTTCTTGAGGTATCATTATGAATATGTTAAAAATAAGATAAATCTATTTTTTATAGTTCAAGGGATTTTTTTGCATCATTTTAAACTGCAATTAATATAATGTTGGTCAGGAATCGGCCATCTAATGAAGCTTTTGCAGTTGCCCTAAATACCACCATCTGCTGCACAAATAGGGATAACTTTGCATTTTTTGTTTAGCTAACACATCGATTGTTGTCAAAATCAGGAGAAAATAAATCGCCATATTTGAAAAAGGGGTAATAAAAGTTCTTTAAGGAATATACATATAAGTTGGACAGAAGATTTTTAGGATTAAATGACAGTTTCCAGAGCAAAATAATAAAAATATTTATAAGGTTTCACAGATGACGGATATGTTCCAACTGTCGTAACTACAATCCCTTCCCCTTTTTCCCCAATGTGACCTACCGAATTAGACTTATCACCGGGTTTGTACTTGCATGAGCAACACGACGGGTGCCACAAAACACAACATAGAATACTAAAGACTGAGCAACACGAACGCAACCAAAAACTGGGGGTGATCATAGGTGCTCCGGAAGGGTAAGCAGATCCTGCTTCACATTAGATATTTTTAAATATTTCATCAGATGTTTTACTTTTATTACAGAATCTTAATTTCCTTGAATTATAGGGCCAACATCAGATGCGGATTTAAGGGGGGGGGGGTGTTGCCTGCGTCCCTCCTTTGAGACTTGAATTTATTTTCTGAAGCGAATATTTTTTATTCTGCTTTTCTTGCTTTTCATTGATAAATAGAATTTCATTTAAATTCTGTTTTCTGTTCATTGTACAGAAAAAAAGGCTTAGAAGCTTTTGTGTGCTGAACAGAAAGTTACTGGCAATACTTATAAACGCCCAAAAAACAAAGCAGTCACAATTTTAACAATATCATAAAATTCCATTAAAATTTAACATTTAAAAATCTGACTAAAAAATATTATTTCAAATAGATAATACGATCTTGTTTCATAACCCTATTTTATGCAATGGAAATGAGATGTGCCAATGCTAATACAACTGCATACCAAATATCATTGACTACTTTAGTGGTTCCCCACAAACTAACCTAATCACAAACTAATACATTGTTGATGCCGCCTCTGCTGAAAAACGCAAGCTTAAGTCTCGGGTTTTGACTTCGTCGAAGCGAGGCAAAAATATTGCATACATTTATCATATCAGTTTAGAGTGTTTGTAAATCCATCTTTATTTGGAAATGAACTTAGTTTTAAAAGGGACTACTTAAATTCATCAGACAGTCATCTTTGAAAATGACGCCACCTTTACTTTTAAATCATAAACTTGAAATCTATTTTCATTATATCTGTTCATAGAAGTTGCAAAGTTTACATTCATTAAATTGTTTTCTGTCATATGTTATGATGTGAAAAAATGAGACTTTTCAATTGGGATCAAATTCATATAGTCAACTATAAAATTTCTTTAACTGTTTCAATCGTCTGCGATTTTTATAAAACTTGACAACTATTTCCTCTATATATACTGTACTTCAAATTGCAATATTTGTTTTTCTTTTCTGTGATTGCTGTCAAATTTTATGCTTTTAAAAAGTAGGTGAAAAATTATATATAATATGACACCAGTGGTCAACTTTGAGATTTTTTTTCAAATCACGTGAGATTTTAATGGTCATTATCTCAAATATATGTATATACTCTCTTACCTAAAATAAATGGTGTTTTACCATTGAAATCCCATTATTTCACCATTGAAAACCATTGTACCATTGAGGTAGATTAACTGTATACCGCCATCTTGGATTGTAAAATAGCAGCTCATATGAAGTGTCCAATTTATATGTCATAATATTTTCTTGTCTTTAAATAATTTATCAATACATGTATATGTAAACTGCACACAATTTTGTAGATCACAGTATAGCTTAACCAATATGCTGACCACTCCAAAGCTTCCTATATGATTTTGCATACAAACAGGAATGGGTCACCTATTGCATTTTTTTTTAGTTTTGGTATTATAATTTATGAAACGTACATAACATTCAAAACAGAACATATTTACCCTGATTTAAACCTAAAAAAACATTAGGAGACAAGGACTTCAATTTTCAAGCACAATTTCTCTCAAAATCTTATGTGCATCACATTAGCCGACAATACTATACATTTATTTCCCGTGCCTGAGGGAGATATTATCAGATTATTACATGGCATTTTTCATATCGCATGTATTATCAGCCCTAGGTTCAATATCAGCCCAAGAGCCGCATGGCTAGAGGGCCGATATTGAACCCAGGGCTGATAATACATGCGATATGAAAAATGAAATGTTATGATCTTTTTATCATATGCTTCAACAATGGAGAAAAATAAGTTTAATATATTGATCATTTTAAGTAGTTATCAAGTAGAAGTTCTAAAAGTGAAAAGTTTACAGAAGACGGACTCAAAAATAAAACTTAGAATATGAAATCTTTCTATTATATGGCTCAACAGAGGAGAAAAACAAAAGTGAATATATTTTTACATAATTATTTGATAAATTATGCTGGAAAGTTTATTGTAATGTTTCCAGTAATATGTGCCCCAGAAAACATCTGAATTGTCTTGTCTTTGTAATTTTCATGAACTATTTCCGGTAATTCGGTCGTTTTCTTGGCATCATTTGACTCATAGTTAGTAATGTCTTTCAGAACAAGGCCTAATTCAGCTTCTTGTGATGCTGATAGTAATTGGTCATCATCGTCAGATGTCATGTCATCAATATTGTTATTTTGATCGGTTTCTTTTTTCTGTTCAAGATGTTTTGAGATACTACCACTACCGACATTTGATAAAATATGAGACATTTCTTGTTTGCTGATTCAAGGAAGCACTACAATATTCATTAATAGATTGAACATTTTTGTGGCCGCTAATTTGCATAATTTGAGTAGGAGGGATTTTTTCATGTGCGAGAGCGGTGACTGTAGTTTTCCTAGCTGTATGATTAGTTTTACGCCCTTGGACGCCGGCCTCTTCACACATAGTTTTCACAAAATCAGAAAGTGTGTTTTTTCCCATGGCCTGCTTCCGATACCATATCCCATCTTTGACATCTCGGTTAATCCCTAAATAAAAGGACCATCAGCTTCCAACATGTCTTCATGTCTTCTCTTGGCATACTCCAGGTAAGTAGCAACAGGACATGTAGGATTTCCTAAAAACAATAATAACATTAAGCTTACATTAATTCAGTATTGCAAAACAAAGGTTTTATACATAATCGTACATTTTTTATTTATTTATCTGTTGTTTAATTAGAATTTTTATTTCACCCCCTTGTTGAATTTTTTTCCTGATAACAATAAAAACAAAAGCATGATGTCAAATTTGTTGTTTTTTGTGATTGATATATGTTTTTTTCTTTATTTTGTTGATTTATTTACCAAATTTGTTTGCATTTTGTTAATTTATTATTATTAACATGATTAATTAGTCGATGTTGAAGAGGCTCATGCGAAAAAGTTATCAACCTTTTCCAGTAAGCGTGATATGTAATTATCAGACAAAATAAGCCTGAAAATGTGAACGTACCCTCTCATGGTTTTTTGAATTTCAGCAAACTATCAGCGTGATATGTAAAAAATAAAATTTCTTTACCAGTCTCAATGAAAAATTTTCACAAATGAAAACTCTAAAATATAAGCATGATCGTGTGAAAGGTACCCCATATAAGTATCTTTATCTTCAAACAATTTGGCCTGGAATGGTCTTGTATCTGTTGTGGCACCAGTCCGAGTCTTGGTCTGTCTTTCAGTATGTTCCAAATACTTGTCACCACTAGATGTTGCCTTTCTTTCAATATCGCCCCAACGTAATTTTGTGTGCTCTTCCCGGGAGCGTAGTCCAAAGTGTAATGAGTTGTTAAGCCATACAGTGTGAATGAGTGCACCTGGATTACCTGAAATATAGTCATTATGGTAAATAGAAATATTGCGTTTACTTTGTTTCTTCAGATACATATTTATTTTCATATTCATTGAGAAATTTATGTTTGGTTGCACCACTATAGCTAGTTAGTAGTAGTTTCATAATTTGATAACCAGTACCATTTTGCTTGTTTACATTCATTTTGAAAGTACAATAATTATCAATAATATGTTAGTTTTTAGTATTCACCTCTACCAAGCTGGCCTTTTTCATACAATAAGTTGATTTCATCGGTGGTGAAAGGTTCTGATCTCTTTTTTTGCTCCTAACCCCATGGTCTTAAGTTCCTTCATCTTCGCCGAGAGAACCTCTCTAGAATGATTGAATTCTTTGTCTTTTATTATGCTTATGTTCAATTTATCAGTCAGATATCTTGAGATGCTACTCTGGAACGCCTTCACAGTTCCGGGTTCATATGGGGTACCATCTGATATTGTCACCTTCATAAAGAAACGTGCGAGAAGTTTGTCCAGTTCAAACACGGGGATTTCCTCCATGTTTCTATGTTCGTCGTTTGCTGTAAGCCAATTTGTAAAAATATGACAGTCACTTGCGGTCTTCCGTTTGGTGTTTTGTTTTCATAGCCTCAATAAATTCTATTGTCTCGTCCACCTCATCTTCGTTTGGCACACTATCGTCTGCACTGTTTAGTTCTGCCATTTTGAAAACAATTACCGGAATTTGCCGAGTGCTGACGGAGAGGTATGTGATAACATTGACGGAAAGGCATGTGATAATTTCCAAAGTATGTGATAAATATTTCATATCAGCCCGCTAAGCACCAATTCGAAAAAATATGGAATTTACGTAATTTTAATGATATTATCATACGGTAAAAATCATATGTTATTTAGCCTAAGTATATGATAAGAAGATTTATTCACCCAAGAAAATTCATATTTCACGAGGGCATCGCCCAAGGGAAATATGACTTTTCGAGGGTAAACAAATCTTCATATCTCCCTAAGCCAAGGGAAATGCATGTTTCATTCCACTGCCTATACTTTATTTACTTCCTGACCATGATATATTAATTTAGATATTTTTTTCCTTATCCTTATCCGCTTGTTTTTATAACTAAACACGACAAATACAATTATAATCAGTATCGATTAAAAGTTAATTATCTAGATCTATTCCTTCTTATTTTTTTTTAGATCTGAAATAATTTTGAACTAACATTACTTTACTGTTTCTTTAATAAAAACAACTTTCAAAACGTTATATATACATTAACCGCGTGTAACGTATGAAGGGCCGTTCGGGTCATTTTGTTACACGTACGCTAGAGGTACGCATACCAGGTCATTCACGTACCCTAGAGGTACACGTAACACTTTGTTTACGTACCCTAGACGTACACGTAACACTTTGTTCACGTACCCTAGACATACACGTAACAATTTGTGTAAGTTCCCTAGAGTTACACGTAACTGTTTATTGCGGAATAACCTTTATACCCTATGCACAATGAACTCGTCTGCTGGAGAATACCCCCTCCACGTTACTAAAATTTAGATTCATAAATTTCAGTTAATAATATAACTGTTCTAAATTTAGCATTTTGTCGATCAAAAAAATTATACTGAACAGGTTATACAGCACGTTACTAAAATAGATTCATAAATACAAATTAATAATATAACAGATATAGCCTTTGTAAGAATTCGATACAGGTGGTTATATATCGACCTTGAGAAGTTTTTGACTGCGGACTGCGTCCTTAGTCAATATATTCTCTCTGTCGATATAAACCCGTATTGACTTCTTACAAAGGCTATATTTGTATAATATGATTAGCTTCCATCAAGAATATTTTGCTCGAAAATCAGGAAGATTGGGTGCAACATCCTACAGATTTTGTAGTGAAATAAAAGACCCTTCAAAATGTAGCTTTCAAGTAGACATACTGTCAAAACTAAATTGTTTCTTCAGGTGTGATTAACTTTTACATGTTATAACGAAAACCTGCACATTTTGGCAAAATCTATATAATCGAATTAGATTGGATAATGAAATGATGTTGAAACAGATAACCCATTATTCAGGGAAAAGGATGATAGGTTTTCTGTTGCGGTAAGCTGCACGAACAAACAGTTACGCGTACCTACAGGGTACGTGAACAAACAGTTACGCGTACCTCCAGGGTACGTGAACAAAGAGTTACGCGAACCTCCAGGGTACGTGAACAAACTGTTACGCGCACTTCTAGGAACGTGAACAAACTGTTACTTGTACCTCTAGAGTACGTGAACAAACTGTAACGTGTCACGTTGGATAGTCTCAACCTATCAAATATTGATTTCGCTTTCAATATTTACATGCAGTGGAATAATATTGGTTGTTGTTATTTTTCTTGAATCATATCATTTCTTTCAGAAGGGCAGTGAAAATTTTTTTTTTCTATTACAAATTAGATATTCAATTTTGTAAGTACATATTGTTTACAGTAGAGAGTGTACACTTTTCATTTTTTTGAGACATTTTTTTTTAAATGTGCCTAGCTATAATCAGCTCTATTTGAACTATTATGAACATTTACTCCCCTTTTTTCTCGAACCTGGATCTGCCTCTGATAAAAAAAAAGAAGAGTTTGTTTCTGTATGCAAATGGAATGTTATTGAAAAATAATTTCTTTTTTATTTAACGGGATACCAAACACTATGACTAGAATATTTTTGGCTCGTTTAATTTTCATTAAAATCTGACAAAATATTTACTTAGACCTGTTGACAAAAATATCAAAAAATTTAAGAAATTTTTAAGAGACAATTTACAGGAATAATTTCATTGAATGCATAGCAGTTTGACAAACACTAATTTTAATCCTTGAGAAGCTTGATTGTTTTACTACATTGTATTAGTATTGGATTAAAACATTCATCTGCTTTTTAACGAGTTAACTCCCTTAGGTGTTCTGTAGCCCCTTAAGCTGAAGTTTGTCCTGGAAGAAAAATACCCATGTCCCTCTACTAAAGATGAGCTTTCTGAGTCTTAAAGATCAATTAAATTAATAAAATAAATATGCAGGAACTTGAGAACGAACATGAATCCCACTCTTAACATTTATCTCAGAATATAAAGTAACAGCAATGATTTTCAAATTCAACATAAAGCCATTCAACTTTATCCACAGTAGCAGAAAATTTAAACAGGTGTCTTCTATTTTGTTCACAATTTTTTGGGAAAGTAAATCCTTTCAAGGTCAATGGAGGGAAGGTTATTTGATATTTGGTGGAATGAGGGACGAAAAGAGTTCAGACTCTTACATTTTGATAGCATTTTAAAGACTGATTTTCTTTTTTATTTAAAACCAAATTTATTCAATTTTCATAACCTCTGCAAAAATATACGGTTGCGCCATTATTCCGCCAGGCCATTAGTCCGACAGCTCATTAATCCGACGGCCCATTGTTCCGACAGCCAACTGGTCCGACAACCCATTACTCCGACAACCCAATATCCCGACAGCCCAATAATCCGACAACCCATTAGTCCGACACTTAGAAATAATTATAGCGCGGTAAACAAAAATATGTCTGTCTGTATTATGACGTATATGTTATAACATATGTACAGAAATAATTCCGTATATAGTATATAGGACTGTAGTTCGGATACTTTTTATATACAAGGTAGCACAATTCAATGATTTTTTCACTCCCAATTAGAAAACTGATGTAATTCTTTCATCCAGCTCTAAAATTCATAAATGAGAAACCAAAAGAAAGAAGAAAGATTAATCTTTCAAATGGTGAAAATTTCATTATTACATGATAATTACATAATTGATTATTACGTAATTATTTGCTAGATTCTGATGTCCACATCTGAATGAAATTAGCTTCTTTGTTATTTATAGCATCCCAAAATTTTTGATAGATTCTTGTGCAACACTGTTTGACCTCCAAAACTGTGTTCCAGATTTTTCCTATTGTATTTCATTCTCTCATAACCCTTCAATTAAGTTTGCAACCTTAATTCGTAAGAAATCACTCAATTTAATTCGGTATAAAATTTGTTCTATTGATGTTTTTAGAAATCTGAGACACGGTTTTGACGATAACTGGTCAAGGATCAACATGTGCTAAAATCAGACATATATGGCACTAGGAGCTAATTTCATTTAAAACTACATTTTCATGACAAAAATGTATGTATCACAATTTAATAAATAAGGATGTTCCTACTTGAACCTCATTAACTTCAATATAATTCACACAATTCATGTATCATGGGGATATTTCAGGATTGGCTTTGAATCATAAGTCAATTAGGTTTTGACCAGTAAGAAAGCATTCCATTTCAGCAATTCAAATATACAAAGAAAATGCACACCCTTTGCATCAAAAACCAGATCTGGCGGGAAAAGTTATATCATATATTTTCTCCTGCAACACCAATATAGAAATGTACTTTTTATTTGGATTTCATCATCTTCTTTTTTCTATAAACTCCTAATCCACCTCTTTTTCATAACTTTTATTTTTTTGCTGGTCAGTGGTCATAAAGCTATCAAATAATTCTATTGATTAACCACAAAGCCCTGCCTACGGGGCACCGAATGGGACTCTTGTGGTTTTGTACTCGAAATTCAATTTTGTACGGACAAAAGTGAGTTTTGTTCAACAGAAATGAGTTTAGTTTAACAAAATTTGTAGCATACTACAAATTTAAATTTTGTCATACAAAATTATCTTTCAGTGGACAAAAGTTACTTTTGTCATGACAAAATTCATTTTGTAACACAGACTTTACTTTTGTTACCTAATTTGAAAATTGGGCGACAAAGTCAATTTTGTATGCAAATTAGTTCAGTTTGGATTCTGTGAACTAATTTGCATACAAAACTGAGATTTTGTCACAAAATTCAATTTTTGTTTATTTTGTGTAGACAAAATTGAGTTTTGTTAAACAGAAGTGAAAATTTAACACAAAAGTCAATTTTGTGCCACAAAGTCAATTTTGTGTCACAAAGTCAATTTTGTGTCACAAAGTCAATTTTGTCTACACAAAATAAACACAAAATTGAATTTTGTAATGACAAAATTCATTTTGTAGACAAAATTCAATTTTGTGTTTATTTTTGTGTTGACAAAATTGACTTTTGTGACACAAAATTCATTTTTGTGACACAAAATTGAATTTTGTAATGACAAAATTCAATTTTGTGTTTATTTTTGTGTAGACAAAATTGAGTTTTGTTAAACAGAAGTGAAAATTTAACACAAAAGTCAATTTTGTGTCACAAAAGTCAATTTTGTATGCAAATATGTTTATATTTGCATACCTATTTGACAAAATTGAATTTTGTCATGACAAAAATGAATTTTGTCTACAAAAATAAATTTTGTCATGACAAAAATGAATTTTGTCTACAAAAATAAATTTTGTCATGACAAAAATGAAGTTTGTCTACAAAAATGAATTTTGTCATCACAAAATTGAAGTTCTCATAAAAGTCTGTATCACATAGTTTTGTAAGACAAAAATGATTTTGTTAAGACAGAATTGAATTTTGTACAAAACCACAAGAGTCCCATTCGGCGCCCCGTACTGCCCACATGTTCTTATTTTGTATCAGTCAGACACGTGCATTTGTTTATAAAACTAATTATCATCAAAACTCATCAACAGTGCAAGATATGGAAACATATTTTTCTTCTGTGGTACTGTAATATTAAGAAGTAACAAAAACCAGCTAAAAATGAAATTTTGATAAAATTTATTTGCTTTTGTATTGTGCTACCTTAATTCGAAATCTGTATGTACGTAATTAAAATTTGTATAAAGAGGTATATTATTTAATTATGTATTTTCGCGCCTTTTCGTATATACAGAAATCGTTTATGTATTTACAGAATTCAAAAAAATGGCTATACCACATCTTCTTATTTATATATACAGAACTACTTCCGTATGGATAGACTTCGAATTCCGTATATAGGGAATTATGCCGTAACAATTCTTTGCATACGCAAATACAGACTATGCAGTCGTAACATGAATTCTGGTGTTTGTGCTTTAATTAATGATTGTGAAAAGTAAAACAAATACAAAAGAACTTGAGTTTGGTGTATTTTGTACATTAATATAGCTACCATTAGATTCCAAGAATAATATAATTACAGCTGTCAGTCAACTAATATGGTATATACACGGTAAGTACATTTTATATAGGGTGAGAGCGTAGCTCGAATCCCAATATAAAATTTACTGCCTTACTATATACCATTGTATGTCACTGTTGGACTGTGTTATATTTATATCCTACGACTATATGATACTTGGAAAAAACATGAGTATCTATTACTAACTTTGAATATTTAACAGATGCCGTCTGATATGGGGCAATGTCAAGAACGATAACTCTTGTACACACCATGTATTAAATATACTTGGTCAGCACGTGACATCGCACAACCAATTGAATTCTCTGGAATCTATAGAAGGTATGATATTATTAGTTACAGAATGTGCTAGTGACCTAATACGATATATACACGGAGTCAGTAAATTCCATATGATGCGAGAGAAAGTGAAGCTCTCGCCACATATGGAATTTACTGACCTCGTATAGATCGTATTAGGTCACTATCACACTGTGTAACGAAATTATCTTGCCGACTGTCTAGTTTTGTGAATTAAGACGTATTTGTAAAAAAAGAAATAATTTGTTTTCAGTGGTTGTTTTAGTGATCAATATGAGTGAAAGTCAACGCCTCTCAGACATGTTTTGTCCAAAAACCTTGAACAATTATAATTATGTTTACAATGTATGTGTATTTGAGAACAATACCGTGTTTTTTTTTAAAGGAATGCAACTCTTATACTTACTTCTACTAACCGTGTATTTAAAATAAACCACGCCCACTGACCTTCTATTAAGTATACACGATTCCCACGTGTTCGCTTTTAACCAATGATATTCCTAGACGTTTATAGGAGATAAGATAAAGTTTTATATCAGTATCCCTAATATTGTTCTTATAGTGATTACCTAGTACTTTTCTAAACGCATTCTGGGTCTCAGTTCATAGTTTTCATTCTTGGTGTTAACAATTAAATGTACTAATGAAAAGCTTTGAAATATTGAAATGTAACACATTCAACAGCAAAATACAACATACATATATAAAACCATTTATACATTAAAAAACATACATATAAAAATCATTCATTCATCAAAATAGCAACAATAAGTTTGTTTTTTTTTAATTTTCATATTGTAACCAAAAAAGTAATCTCACTAGATTTTTTTTTATTCTTGCATAGAAATTCCAAGAAAATGATTGTACCAATGTTTTTTTCAATAATTCAATAATAACCGATGCAAGGAAAGAGATAGTCGTGTATTTATGCCAAGCGAACTAGTGAAGAATCTTCTCTTTCATGTAATAAAAAAAGGGAAACTCCATACTAAAATTTACGACAAAAGAGACGATTTTTCATTCCCTATTGTTAATTTTCCTTTTTTAGACGGCGATGTTCCTTTGGCTCCATCATACGGTGTTTATATATCCCAACTCGTTCGTTATGCCCGTGTGTGTAGTGATGTCATAGATTTTAACGAACGTAATCAATGTTTTACTGGTAAATTATTAAGTCAGGGATTGCGTTACCATAAATTACTTAAAACTTTTACTACATTCTTTCATAGATACAAAGATTTGATTAGTAAATTTGGCTGTACCTGTAGAAAACATATTAAAAACGGTAATTCACATCCTAAATTTTACGGTAATATTGTACTAAAAGCGCGGAAATAACTATGTGATCCGTGTAAACTCATAGAACCTTTAAACAAACTTATTAGTAAAGGTTATCTTATTTATGTTGTAATAAGATCTTTGAATATTGTTTATATTGGGAGAAATATCGATTTTGTCATCAACAAATTAAAACATAACTAAATTTGTATTCTTTTCAAATGTTTTTTGGATGTATAAATACACATCCACGTTCATTGTCTATATAGAGATTGCTTTATCTAAAAGTCTAAATTGAAAACAACGTTCAAACCTATGACTGCGTTGGATAAAAACCGCAATTTTTATACGTGTGCATGTAAAACAAATTTCTTGGTAGAGGGGTCTAAATAATTTATATCTAATTTGACTGACAGCTGTAATTATATTATTCTTAGAATCTAATGTTAGCTATATTAATGTACAAAATGTAACCTTATTATAAATATGTATAATGTTATATATATAGATAAAGCAATCTGTTTCTCGTTTCTCGTGTTTTATATAGATTAGTCCGTTGGTTTTCTATTTAAATGTTTTACACTAGTCATTATGGGGCCCTTTATAGCTTGATGTTCGGTGTGAGCCAAGGCTCCGTGTTAAAGGCCGTACTTTGACCTATAATTGTTTACTTTTTACACATTGTGACTTGGATGGAGAGTTGTCTCATTGGCACTCATACCACATCTTCTTATTTCTATGTCAGTATTTGTCCAAGATATAAATCCTAGATAGAGCAAGCACAGACGTTGGTTTTTTCAGAAATCCTGTATGTCCTTCACGTGAATTGGTTTAACAAATTATTAACAACTGTGTCCTTTTGTTCCCATAGGGAGTAAAGAGTCACTAAATGAAGATTTAGAATAGAGAGTATAATTCTCTGTTGCTGAAAAAAAATTTAATATATTCATTCACTAATACAAAATTGCTTTCCTATACATTGTTAAACATTCTCCTAAAAGAAATAATTGATTTAAATACATTTTTAAATGGTTGCTTTGTTCATATTTCATTTATAAAAACATTGTTTTCTGTGTTTTTGAAGAAGAGGTGTCATCATTGAAACCAAATAATTTTATATCTTATTAATCGCCTTATATACAGACTTCGGTTCTTCTTCCTATCACAGTATTTTATTTCTTAAAACAATTTATATGAAGACAGATTTACTTCACAACAACAGAAAAGCCTTGTAAATATGTTTACGAACATTAACCAAACATGAATATCTTTTAAATACAGAATGAAGGTCAGATTGTTTTGCATTACATCTTTTACTTGGACTTTTTTCGAGTTCTGATTACGAATTAATCAATACTTCGTTAAATATTTTAAATAATATGATGCCTTTTGTGTCACCCAACACACTTATCGTGTTATTAAATAGACACAACTTAAGATCACACAGATGTCCGTATATATATTATATTGGTGTGCAATATGTCAGTACATAGGACGTGTGTATATTTGCTTTGAGGGAAAAAAGTAGTATTATCCTGGCACTATAGATTATCTTTTGTGTACCCTACTCATGTGAACGAAGTCAATTTTGGAGCGCTCTGATTGAATGTATGAGTATATTATATTTTTTAATTATTTATAAATAGCTAGAGTGTGTATATTGAAACACTTGTAAATATGGTTTAGAAATGTTCGAAAAGGCTTCTGTTTTTCATAAATATGTACAATTACGGTCGCTATAGACACCATAAACAAGCTCCATAGGAAAATGGCACTTAAAATTTTAAACAGAACAATACAGTACTTTAATCACACATTCATGTTTGTAGCTTTCATGTCCTGGGATTTATTACCAAAGTAGCAATTTCAGAAAATGTTAGTTTTGTACCCGATGGTAGTAAAAAATATCGTTTTCCCTATACTTGAGATAGCAAGACAAGTCCAAATCAATCAGATTTCAGTTACATTTAATGTTTAGCACCAAGAATAAAAACTATGAACTGAGACCCAGAATGCGTTGATAATAGTACTGAGTGATCACCATAAGAAAAAAATAGGGATACTGATATAAAACTGTATCTTACCTCCTATAAACTTCTAGGAATATCATTGGTTAAAAGCAAACCCGTGGGAACTGTGTATATTTAATATTAGGTCAGTGGGTGTGGTTTAGATACACGGTTATTAGAAGTAAGTAGTAGAGTTGCGTTCCTTTAAAAAAACCACGGTGTTGTTCTCAAATTCACATACATTGTGAACGTACATAATTATAATTGTTCAAGCTTTTAGACAAAAACATGTCTGAGAGACGATGATTTTCACTCATATTGATAACTATAACAACAACTGAAAACAAACTATTACTTTTTGAATAACTACGTCTAAATTCACCAAAATTAGATAGACAATTTTTCGAAAAGGCTTCTTATTTTTTTATAACTTTGTAAAATGACGGTCGCTATGGGCACTATAAACAAGCCCCATAGGAAGATGACCATGCAATCATTTGACTTAGATTTTTAAACAGAATAATACAGTACTTTAATCACGCATTCAATTTTGTAGCTTTTGTGTCCTAGGTTTTATTACCAAAGTAGCAATTTTAGAAAATGTTAGTTTTGTAGACGATGATAGAAAAAACATCGGTTTCCCTATACTTAAGATAGCAAGACAAGTCAAAATCAATCAGATTTCAGTTACTGTGTGCATGTATTTTGTTTGTGGGCCTCAATGAAAATTAGACACGTTCTAATTGAGTTACCCTCTAGCGATAATTTTTAAAATTATTTTTATTATTATTATTATCATTCTGGTCTGCTGCCACTTGATATCCACGTGAAAGACCTTATTCAAATTAAGGCAATGATAAGTCCGGTAGTAAATGGTGAAACATAACTGTATATGGCATAGCTCAGTCTTGTCGTTTTAACAATGACTTCTGTACCAAGTTTTTGAAAAAGACAGTGGTAACACGATAATGATAAATTTACAGGCATTCTTCCTTCTGAAATGAAACGCAAAGTCAAAATAAATCAATAGTTTGATTTCCTATATAAACAAAATATGAAATTTTCATGAATTACAAGTGAGACCATATATGTATCTTCAAAGATATCACCAACTCGCCTAATTCATGATTAATAATTTGTGTTTATTCTGTGCCAAGACCAAATAATAATGTCTATAAGAAATCTTTTCATGATTCTGCAATTAAGGTATGGAAATGATGTATCATTCACAATAAAAAAAATGTAATGCAGAATTATTCAAAAACATTGTTACAATAATTTTCTTGAAAATACTATATAAGATAAATACAATCTAGTGATATTACTATTTTTGGTTACAATATGAAAACTTTCATTATTGTTGTTATTTTGAGGTATAATGAATGATTTTATATAATATGTATGTTTTTTATGTAAATTTTATATATCTATGTTATTGTTTTATGTATCAATGATTTTATATTATCGAGTATGTTGTATTTTGCTGTCGAATGTGTACTGTATGCATTTGTTAGAGCTTCAATGAAAATAAGACAAGTTCTGAATGAGTAACCCTTTTAAATAAATAATTTATTATTATTGTTATTATTATTATTATTATTATTATCATTATTATTATTATTCTGGTCTGCTGCCACTTGATATCCACGTGAAAGACCTTATTCAAAATAAGGCAATGAAAAGTCCGGTAGTAAATGGTGAAACATATTTGTTTATGGCAAAGCTCAATCTTGTCATTTTAACAATGACTTATGTACCAAGTTTTTGACAAAAATGGTGGTAGTGATAAATCGACAGCCATTCTGCAATCTAAAATGAATAAAATAATAAAAAAATCAATAGATCGATTTCCTTATATATACAAAATATGAAATTTTCATGAATTACAATTGACACCATATATGTATCTTCAAAGATATCACCAACTCGCCTAATTAATGATTAATAATTTGTTTTTATTCATTCTTTGTACACATGTATTAACGTTTCTGTGTGATTCAACTTCGTTCCCAAGGAACAATGAACAATTCATTCCATGCTTTTTTGATAACAATGCATCAATTAATCGTATCGTTTATATACGGTCCTATGGCGTACGAAAAGTAAGAATTTATAATTTTATAGCATGATCACCAAGCACAACCTCACATCCCATTTAGACGTCGCACCTCTACAAGTTGGCTAGCATTTTAAAAATATTGTCACAAGTGTTTATGTTACAGCTACACTTTCGGCAGTATGCATTTAAATCCTTTCTGGGTTGCCTTACAAAAGTCTATATACATGTATATGTATAGCTAGAATTTCCAAGTTTCATTTATTTCTTTGTTATCTTGTTAAAAATGAAGTTAGCTTCAGAGTTATGATTCAGGACTGATGGTTTTCTTCCGTTTGCATTGTAGACAGGTGTTTTGCACATTTTATTAGTAAGTTTTCATCTCTTTTATTATGATTAAAAGGAGGAAAAGTTTATAACAAGTATTTTTACTTCCTTTAAACTGGACGTTTACCTCTCTACTTTTGATTCATACTAAAAATACGGTTATCTTTGGCAATCACCGATGACAGATAGTAAAGGCGTGTGAATAAATCAGGCATACAACTATTCGTTCATGTATATCTTCAAATGACCTCAAAGGGTTTGAGAAAATATCTGAGCTAACTCATCAAACACAAATCGGTCATAGCTTTATTTTTTTTTAGTTCACAATGAATTTTAATTTTCCTTTCCTTTTCGATATGATGTTTGTTCCGTTTTATTGTAAACATAAAAGTCAAGTCACAATCTAAAATCGGGTACGTAACATAGTTAATGCATTTTTTAAAAAATCAAATGTAATCTATTAACTATGGCCGCCAAGCAATTCTGCTGCTTTATTAATATTCATTTAAATTTTGTTTTAAATACAGAAGGAAATGTTGGATCGCGACAAGCGACGTTTGTCAAATATGGTTCCTTGACAATAGTCGTCACTATCGGTTCAACTATTGAAGCACTTGGATCATGCACTTATATAATTTCCTTTATGATATTATCTAATGCCAACGCTTTTAACTTCTATTACCAAAACCTCTCCCGAGAGATTCCTTTCCCTCAATAAAGCCATGCTTCGGGCAATGAACGTGGTAGTCAGTAGTTTGAGATATACCTTAGTGTGATCAGAAGATCTCAAATGTCGACTCAGAGGAAGGTATGGCTTACAGTCAAAGAAAATAGTTATTACCATTAATATCAATACATTTTGAAATGACTGTTCTCCTAACCACATTTACATTGTAGGAGATACACAGAATTGGCAGTCTTGCAAATAACAATTTATATCATGGTGTTAGTCGTTCTTTATGTCGGTTTGAGTCTGAGTATGAGCAATTTGGTTCACAGGAGCATTGCAAGGGCCTGCTAATAAATATTCTGGTTAAGAAGGCAAATAAACTCTAGCGAAGATCCAGCACAGATAGCTCGGGGAAGATCTGGGATGGTTGAGGGTGTTTTTCGATTTCCATCCTATTTTTGGATAATGTGTGACAATTTGGATTGTAAGGCAGCACATCTTTTTTATGTAATATAGGAATACCATTGAAATGGATAAATTTAAAGTACATTGGTAAACGTTAGTTTTTTTTCACTTAAGACAGGTGTTAGGGTGAAATAATAAGAATAAAATACACAAAATCTAGCGTCTACAGGAATACAAATGCAGCAGTAAGAACATACTTGCAGAATGAAGACAATTATGCATACAAAACCGGTCAATTTGGACAATCAAATATACATATACTACAAAGACGACAAATAGAATTATATCCTCGTGGAAACAATGATTGATTATTTTTACTGACATATCGGCCTAGGTATCCTCCATAGACTGCAGAAAATCTGACAACGGTGTAAAAATAGACAATGACGTCACATATTCCTTTAAAGCATAAAAGGCTTTTCCTAGACAGTAGTCAACATCGTAATGATGATTACTACGCACTTTCTGTATCACGTTATGCGCAATGAATACCACTGAAATCACGAAGATGAACAACACATAAAACGTAGAAAATATGTGTCAGCTGATGGAGAAGAAATAAACCATAATCGTGTAAATGGCATCAGTGACTGCATTACCATTACCCCTTATTTATTCCGAAAATGACATTTTAAAACAGGACTAGTGTCTAGCAGCAATATACACTTCTTTTGAATATTCATATTAGTTAATAATGCTGATTAAGCATGGGCAAGTATGAAATTAATTATTAACAAACATGATGCGGAAGTTTTGCGATCTTTAAGAGATTTCTTGATTTCAAAACAACACAATCAGTTGTAAAATACATTTATGACAATATTGTTCACGATTGCAAATATCTGACGTCAGTGTTTGCCGGATCTGCTGTACACGATAGCCAAAACATGTTGATTGACCATATTCAATCGTGTATATAACAGTAACTAAACAACAGAAATTGTTTTTTCTTCAGTAAGAAAATCGTACATAGTCTACAGTCATTTTATGAAGCCATAAATGTGACGATTTAATTGTAGTTTTCAAGAAATTTGCAATCTTTGACGAAATTTTCCTGAAAACGAGTGAATTCTCAGTTTGATTTATTGATATTTTTGTTAATAAGTAATGTCCTAACCTCATATCTGAGAAACATATGGCCTGTTGTATTATCATTACGAAAAAACATACAATATTACCACAAAAATCACTGTAAATAGAAGAAAACGCGAATATCTTCTATCTACCTGTCATTTTGTAAACAAGAGAACATGCGAATAGATGTATCTACCTGTCATCCCGAAAAACTTTCGTCTGATCTGTGTTACCGATTTCATCTGTCGTACCAATAGCCGGTAATAGGATGGGATATAGGTAGTCTGAATAGGTGTACAGTTCATACCACAGTATAGTAAGAGCATAATTTTATGATACAGTGAGTAAAGCTACTAAAGTCGATTTTTAGTTGAAGTCAAAAGTCACAATGTTATAACCTAATATTGACAAAAAGTTGGGAAATCAGTTCTCAGTCAAAGTTAAAGGATTTAAACCAGATATAACAGAACCCACTCAGTCCACCAAATATGTAGTCAATTTAATAAACCTTTGATGACAAAAAAGAGAGCAAATCTTAGAAATCAATCAACACTCCTTAGAATTGGAAGCGATAGAAATCAGATGTTTGTAGTGCTGAACAAGAAGTTATAGGGAGTAAACACAGACAGTAGATCAGAGAGCACGGATAGTTCAATGTGCAAAACGGCTCTTTGTAGAGCCACAAAATCAATTCAAAAAGAGTTTGAATTGTTGTCACATACCATTTTGAAGCAAAACGGTGATATTTTCTTATTTTGTTCGACTTTCATTTTTAACATTTTTTTTTTCGACAAAAATTACTAAAAAGTAGGTTAGAAATGGGCTATCTTCAGGTATTTCCCGACACTTTGCATTTCATATTGGTTATGTGTGGACTGAGTGGGTGTAGGTGTGGGTGTTTGGGAAAGGTTGTACCGGTCTTCTTATTTCACAAAGAAAATAATATAAAGCAAGTAATAAACTTTTTTCTATATTTGATATTTTGTGACACATTTGTAATCATTTCTATTTAATCTGCAATCCACAGCCTCAGCAAAATAAATGCAAATGCAAAAAACCTGTATATGTATAGTTTACGTATTTTAACGAACAAATCTTAATTTTGCAAATTTTCTCCTACATAAGGTTTAATTTATTGTTGTTTACTTAAAAGAGTTATTTAAATTGTTGCTGCATAAAAATTTGCCAAACAAAAAGTGAGAGATATCTTATTTTCCTCGCCTTTCATATTTCAATATTTTTTTATATGCATAAAATTTCTAAAATTAAGGTAGAATGTACGATCTTCAAAAATTTCCACAAATCGTGCATGCCATGTGAAGGGTGTTTTGATGTTATTAGTGGGTGTTGGTTGCTGAATGCTTGGATATGGGGTTGTTGGGATTATTTGTGGGATGGTTCTAATCGTTCTTTCCAATTAGTTCATACGTCTATATCTTTGTGATTTGATATGTTGTGACACAAATGGTAACTAGTAGTACTGTAGGTATAGAATTATATAGACAATATAAATAGTAGGCGATGTACAGTATAAATTTGCATTAAAAAAAAGTGAATTAGTTGTTTTTGATATTTAGATTACTCATTTTTGTTTTATATAGAACAACAGTTTGCTATATATTTACTTTATCCTACAATACATTGCTTGACTTACATGCCGTAATCTATTACACATATTATTACACACATCCCGTCATACTTTGAACGACAAAATTATTTCATTTTTTAATATTACTTTTACTGTTAAGTCTGTTTTTTGTGATATACATTTGACGTGACTCTGTACTTATGTATCCCGTCATAATTTGAACCACACTATTATTTTATTTATTAATATTACTTTTACTGTTAAGTCTGTTTTTTGTGATATCCATTTTACGTGACTCTGTGCTTATGTATTCTGCCATACTTTGAACGACAAAATTATTTTATTTATTAATATCACTTTTACTGTTAAGTCTGTTTTTTGTGATATACATTTGACGTGACTCTGTACTTATGTATCCCGTCATAATTTGAACCACACTATTATTTTATTGATTAATATTACTTTTACTGCTAAGTCTGTTTTTTGTGATATCCATTTTACGTGACTCTGTATTTATGTATCTCTTTATACTTTGAACGACAAAATTATTTTATGTCTACCTGTGCGAATTTCAAACGCGCGATTTTACGCCAGTACTTAAAACCTTCCATCCTTTATAGGTGGATTTTACATAGATAAATAAAATAGTATGATATAAGCATAATGAGGATGTTAAATTTGATGTATGCCCTTTTGTGCTTCTTCGTAACATTTGTTTGTTTTATAGTGATTAAGATGATAACACAATGTTGACTGCTGTAACCCTATTTTGACATTTTACCAATTGTGTCTGTTTGTTTTGTTCACGCATCGTTGTCTATATAATGGAATTTGATGCGACTGTCATTCAAGTGAGAGGTTTGGCTAGCCATAAAACCAGGTTCAATCCACCATTTTCTACATAAGAAAATGCCTGTACCAAGTCAGGAATATGACAGTTGTTATCCATTCGTTTGATGTGTTTGAACTTTTGATTTTGCCATTTGATTGAGGACTTTCCTTTTTAAATTTTCCCCGGAGTTCAGTATTTTTGTGATTTAACTTTTTACTACTTTTGCTGCTGATAAAGGAGGATATTTATGATAAGAGCTATATTCCGCCCCTTAAATTGACAAAATTTTAATCCTTTCTTAATTAATTTAACTTCATTGATGAATTTATTAGATGATATAGCTATATATCAAATAGTCCGTTTCTATTTATGTTGGCGTTTGTTTTTGTTGCAGTTTCGTGTTTCTGTTGTTCCGTTGTTTTCCTCTTCTAGTTGATGTGTTTCCCTCGGCTTTAGTTTTTAACCCGGATTTGTTTTCTCTCAATCGATTTATTACTTTTGAACAGTGGTATACTACTGTTGCCTTTAATTATATACTCTTTAGTATAAAACTGTCAGAGTTGCTGTCACTATGACTTCATAACCATGTCGATATTGACATGACAGTTTTACACAGTCTATGGTAAAAATGAATATGAGCAACATCCCTACACAAAGAGACATACATTTAACGACATTAAGATCTTTGTATAGGACATCTTATAGCAAACTAGTTTTAAGGTATAAAGCTGTCGCTCATATCTACATTTTTGTAAATATTTAAAAGATATACTTTTGTTATCAGGGGCCAATCTTACCTGCTCCAAAGCTATGATGTATAAACGTTCCGGATGAAAGTTAATTCAGAATTATACATTTTTGTATCCAACCGTAAATGTTTAGATGCTAGTTACGATTTATTAAGATTATTACAATTCTCTCAAACAAAAATTACCTTTTAGACATGGACATTTTTTTTAATTTTTCTTATGCTAGTTTCTGTTCTATAACTCGTAATATATATATAAAAATAAGGAGATGAGGCATGATTGCCAATGAGTAAACCTTGTTATCTTGAACAATGAGTAAAACCCATACCATATAGTAAGTTATAAAAGGTCCGGCATGAAAAAATGAAAAACTAGTCAAAAGAGAAAAAAAATTAATTGAGTTATGCTATAAATCAACAAATTGTTTTTTTTTTTTATATAAAAGACATTAACCAACGACGCTCAATGATTTACAAGGCTCCGTATATAGGACAGGCACATAAAGAATGTTGTGGGATTGAAAATTGTTTGTGAGCGCTCAACCCTACCCTAACCCGAGACAGTGGTGTAACAACACAAGATAAGAAAAAAACTATTAAAATCAGTTGAAAGATTGATCATCTGCACCAAGCAAAAAAAAAATCTAACAAAAGACAATAAACACAAGGTTTCGAACTCTGAGGTTCCGATTTTCGAGTACTCTTATGTATGTTCATCCAGAAATGCACATGAAACATTGAGAAAACTTTGTTTTAGTATGAATTCAAATGGTCTTATCCACTACACCACTACGTGTATCTAAATACGCGTTTGCTAGCATGGAATATGGAACATTATATCAAAATGGGATACATGCCAATTATGATGTTATCGTGACAACAGAATAAAAGGTAATGGGTACACGTCAATGAGACTGCAGCCCAACGCATGTTAAACCCCGACACATTCTTCATGTACCTGTCCCAATTCAAAAGCCTGTAATTCAGTTATTGTCGTTAATTGATGCCTGTCCTATTTGTTTGTTTGCGTTAATTGTTTTGCTATAAATCAGCCCTTTGGTTTGAATTGTTTCACCTTTAGTCATGTTGGGACTTTTTAAAGCTCAACTATCTCATTGGCAATCCTCCCACATCTCCTTATTCTTTTTTTTATAGAATAGTTCAACAATAACCATGTGAAGTAGCTATACAATATCTCGACCTCCGAAGTCACTCCTTTCCGCGTCTTCCAAAAATGTGAACATATTTAAACAGACATTCAAAGATCTGCCACTAATACGACATTCCCTAAATGACAATTATTAACGTCGCACACGTTTGCACTGTATACAATAAAGGTATGATATTATGTGATAAGTTAATATATTAGTATAATAATATTCATGCATTTCTTAAGACTTTGAAATATGACGATCTGCGACAGCCAAATATTTCTTGGCCGCATTTCTGTTGCCTATCTTTAAATGTGCTATTGCTAACAATTTGTACGAGCCCACTTTTTGATATTCACATACAAAGTAATCATTTTCAATTGTCAGTTGTATATCTTGCAGAGACTTTCGATAATTTTCACCGTCATATAGTCTGAGAAAACACAAAAATCGTAAATAATGTACGTACACAACCGGTGGTAAATTAGAATTTGTAAAGACATGTCTGTTTTTTAATTCGTCTATTATATCAAATGGAAGATTCAAATCTTCCGTGAAATTAATAGGTGTAATAACGTGTCTTCTATAAATAGAACTAATATCAAGACATCCATATTTCAATGCTTGCTGCCCTTTGTAATCTAGTTGTTCATAATGTAAATCGTCATAAAAGCAGTAGTTTGTCGGGAGTACACTTAGATAAGGCATAATCGACAATGCTCAGAGATACAGAGAAGTGCTGGAGAGTGAATAGGTACGTGGCAAGATATAGCCATCCAGAGGCAGCATCTGTATTCAAACCAAGTATTATATATGGGAAACGTCGTTTGTGGATTTCGTAAAATACCTTGTTCAAGGATAAATCTATTCCTGTAGTTTCGTTCGAATTTCCAGCTATCTGACATATTCGAAAAATATAAACATTTAAATTCAATGGATTTTGCCTTTTGGTTGAGAGTTTTGAAATCCTACTAAACGTATCATTAGAACAGCGTTCACAATAACATATGCTTCTCATTTCAATACCATACTTTCTATTAAGATGGTATAACGTATTAAAGTTGTTTATAATATTAAACGAAGAAAGATGACGCTCTACACGGTTAGAAAGTGTTTTTGAATACGTTAAAAATTGTGGACCTATTCCATAAAACTCGTTTAACAAGTGCTTAAGCTCTGTTGCTTTATTGGAAAATAATTTATCGTCTAATAAATTTATTTCTGGTATAAAATAATGAGGAAGATAGGAATGATCGACACAATATACAAGTCTCGCTAGGCACGCCATAAAACATGGGATAATCATACGAGGTTGCCATTCGTCACCACAGTATTCTTCTGATACCCAAAAAACAACAGTTTTTAAGAAATAAGAACATAAAATTCCCTTTGAGTTAGTATACGTTTCAATTATTTCCTTCAACATGATTTTTAATAACGCATAACAGAGCATTTGCGTATGACTGAAAGTATATATAAGCAGCTTTTCAGCAACAGAAAAGGAAATCCGCCATACCAACTCTTCTGTTACAGATGTTTTGCAACCAATAGGAACAAACAATGTCCCACACCTTTCTATATTGTCAACAACGCTAGGACATGGCCATAGTCGACTTTTTCCTCTTAATTTTCGGGCTTGTCCAATCCAAGTTGGACATCTAAAGCAAAATGCATAATCGCGTGTGTAGTCCTTATCAGTAATACATGGTCCATGTACAAAATCAAATTCTTTATTTTCCGATTTTAAAAATTGCTTTACTTTCACGTTCGACAATACAATGTCTTTCTCCCATATATCTGAATAACGAAATGTTATACTATCATTAGATATGAATGACGATTTGCCCAATTTTAGAATAGTGAATCCTGGTTTGATGTCTCGTGTGTTCATTATAAAAACGTTGGGCCTTTTGTTTCTGCAATGAGCCTCGTTTTCAAAGACTGTGATATCCCGACTCAGAAACATTACATCTATATCACTTCCTTCAAGTTCTTATCCCTCTGATTTACTGCCACTATTAATAACAATTTCATTTCTGCATTTTAGTAAAAAATCGAAGAGCAGATAATATTTCTGGCGAAGTCGAAATAACTCTTCTGTGCCAATTTTTTCGCAAAGATAATTGTAAAACTGTAAACCCATATTTTTTCTTTGAGTTCATCTATGCTTAAAAAAATGAAGAACAAAAATTAATTAAATCTTATATCTGATTTTATTAATAACATTAAAAATATGTAAACCGTATGTTTAATGGAAAAGATAACAATAGTTAAAATATATACATGTAAAATTTTACAAAAGACTTCAGCATTATCGTTGAAAATATTGCGTTCTGAATTTGTTTTTCTTAGCTTAAGTTTTTATTTGTCTGTTGTTTTTCTTTATTGTTGTTTAGGGGATATTTTGTATTGATAATTGGGGTACATTGGGGTAACATATTTGGACATTTGCTCTTTCCTTTAAATCTTAATGATTTGATATCACTTGAATATTTTTTTGCGAAGTTTTAGGTTCTGAAAGCTTAAGTTGTTAGGATTTCGTATACGACTTTCTAAGTATTGTTTTGCCATGGCGTTATCGGGTTTTCTCGACTTGTGAGTTTTGAATGTTCCTTGGTATCTTCCGCCTTTTTGTTGTTGTTTGTCTGTACACCTGTTGTGTTGTTATTGGGTTGTCTCGTTCGTACAATGTTTTCGTTCTTAACGCAGAATGGTATGTATCTTCTATTTATTATTCCTTTTTTTCCGTAAAGTATGCCATTCAATGAATAACATTAATGTGCTTGAAAAGTTGCCACCGTCGATTGGGAATTTGTCGGTCGCAAATGCAGTTTTACTGGCTACTCTGCATGGAGCAGGTAAAAAGACAGGAAAATACGAACTGAAATTAGGTAAAAAAAGAATGTACGTGTTGTCGAGCTAAGCATACCCCCAACTCGTAAATCAAAGTATCCGACATTGGAAGAAGTTGTCTGACAAATCCGAAAAGGCGCTTACACGTTACTACACACCACTGACAGGCTGCTGACCACATAGGAAGTCATTATGTTCAGTAGTAATGGAGAAATTTGCAACGAAAATATTAATTTCCATCAACATATTGAAAATTTTAAAGTATCGGCAAACAGCAAGTAGGTGTCTAACAGATCTAAATAGTGCTCATACGCCACAACTCACCACTGTCAGACTGCATACAAAAATAATTTGTTTTTAAGTAGTATCTGAGAAAAATGTAACGGAAACATTTGTTAGACAGAACGGACGGACAGACAAGGTCAATGCATTATTACCCAACTAGAAGGGTAAAATTATTTCAAAATCATTTATTTTCAGGCCAAAAATTGCCAAACTCAAAACAATTTCAGTTACAGATCCAGGATTTTGATAAAAGGAGGGGACATCTAGGCAACGTTATGAGTGGGACTTGTGAAAAATATATGCATTAACCATATATGTAGCTCCATGAGGTGGTCCGTTTCCCCCTAAATCCGCCTCTGAAATTATCTGAATTGACGGATGATTTTGGTGGCTTCAAAACATTTTTTTTAAACGACGGGAAATAATTTTCTTAAACGGAAAATCTTCGATTTACCAGTACATGCCTGTTAATTAAATCACAAATAATGTTCGCCAAATGGTTTTTCTTTACACGAAAAGCCGTAGACAGCTTGCTGTACGGGAATCGAATCGTCAATAATGCCTTCCGTTACATCTGGTTTTCGTTCGGAAAACATTTCATCAATTGAAAAATTGAAAAAATTGTGTTTTCCTAATTAATAGTTTCTCCAGCTATTGCCAGCTCTGCTAATGTCAGTAATGTTTTTCAAAAGAGTTTCAAAAGAGAAAAAAAGACATTGAAAAGGAAAACACAAAATCATATTACAAAGTTTTATTCTGTGATTTTGTGGATATTATTTGTTAATACTAGAAAGTAAGAACACTGTAATAGATAAAATTAACGAAACCAATTTTACTGCACGAGTTGCGCATTTAAAGATATTTATGAATACAGTCTCTTCATTAAGTCTGTCCAACTTCCGAAGAAACACCTTTTGATTTTGTTCTGATTATTTTTTTTTCCGTCACTTTTTTGTTTCGCAACATATCGATAAGATATTTGGAATATGATATCGAACATTAATTGCGCTATTTAAACTCGCCCTTTTAACCGAACAATTTTCAATATGGAAAATTATCTCCCCGTCTACTGTATTTATTGTTATCGCTTCTCCTCACTTAAGTTCTTTTCCAAAATGTTCGTAACTTCCTCAGGATGATCTGTTAAATTTGTTAAAGGAGCAGTCAGGTAATATGTAATAAGAGTTATTTCCCTTTGTGTGCTTGACATTAGTGGTATGTTGGAGTAACTTATAAAACGTAAATCAAACAGACCTAGAGGCTTTGATATGTTACTATATGAGGTCCTTTGTCAAATAAAAGGAAATTGTGGTCAAGGTCATTTTCTAAAATTTGAACTTTGCTTGTTATCGTAACGCAACTCCTCAGAAACCGTAAAAATTATCGACATACGGTTTTTGGCAAATTGTAAGCTGCGACATGACGCTATGGCAATACATTAGGGTCGAAGTGCTCACATTATATAGGAGTGTTTTCCCCTTAAATATTCAAAAATAGGCTGTTTGGTAGGATAACTTCTTAACCATACATATTATGGACCTGGGGTCTTTTATATGAGATCCATAACCTTTGACTTTGAAATTTTGAAATAGAGGCCAAGGTCAAAGTTAAATGTGACGTTATAGATTTTACTTTTGCTATTTCTTCATCATTGAACATGATAAATTCATAATGTATTTTGCATAAGGCTGGACAACATTTGACCTTGGAAGGTCAACCGGAAGAAACGTTTGGTGATCCGGAAGTAGTACTTTTGCACTAATTAGGTGTAAAAGTACCTTTAATTCATATTTTCAAAATCAGTGTGAATCAACCTTCATATGAACAGTAAGTGACATTTTGTAAACCGGAAGTAGCAAATTATATCCAGTATTGCAAGCTAAATTATATAGAAACCGTGTATGTTTTGAATCAGTTTAATGAAAGCTATTATATGACACCGGAATTGGCATTTACTACAGCGGTAGTATATTTGTGGCATCAAGCCTATATTCCACAATTTTCTAAGGTTGGGAGAATTTAATTTTCAAAAGTGCAAACAAAATTTCAAAAGTGCATACAAAATGTATTTGTAATTAAACGCAAAAACGGTTTATGCTTGTATGAGTACATATGCTTTAAGTGAGAATAACCTGTACAATCTTAACCTTATCTTTTTTTAGTTTGAGCCACGTGTTTTTCCTCAAAATCTGTCAAATTCTTTCCTTTAGTGTTAAAGATTTCATCTTAAATCAATATAAAAAAGGAGATGCTTTGATTGTCTGATACAACTATCCACCAAAAAAGGAAGACAACACTGTTAACACAACAGGTCACCGTACAGCTTTCAATAATGAATAAAACTCGTGTTGTATAGTACGCTATATTGAATTGTTTCATAGTTGTCATGACGGGGCCTTTTATGGCCGATACCGAATACTGTATGGGTTTTTCTCGTTGTTGAAGGCCATACGGTTGCCTATAATTGCTTATATCCACTGCATTTGAACTTTTGTGGATTGTTGTCTCATTGGCAATCATACCATATCTCCGTATTTTGATATTAAAGTAATATTATCAAACATTGAATAAAAACAAAAATGGCAGAAGGAGGTGCTCCAAATGGGCCGAAGAAAACAAGGGACCATTTTTCTTTCCCTATTGTTAATTTTTCTTTTTTGGATGGTGATTTTCCTTTTTGCACCGTCTTGCAATGTTTATATATCCCAACTCGTTCATTATGCCAGTGATTGTAGTAACGTTTTTGGATTTTAATGAACGTAATCTAGGTATTACTGGTAAATTATTGTGTCAGGGAATTCGTTACCACAACTTACGTAAAAACTTTACCAAATTCTTCCATAGATACAAAGATTTGGTTTGCAAGTTCGGCTGTACCTGCAGAAAACTTATTTTAAACGGGATATAGTCCATTCTATTCTTTACCGAGCCCGGAAATTTAGATACGATCCCGGTAAACTTATCAAACCTTCAGATAAACTTGTTCTAAAAGGTTGCCAATTCAACGTTGTAATTAGATCTTTGAATTTTGTTTTTATTGATATAAATATTGATTTTGGTATCAGTAAATTAAAACCAAACTAAATATTATTGTTATACACATATGCACGTTCACGGTATTACAATCTGTCGATACCGATATTTCGGCATTGCACAAGGCCATGTTTTTCTCTGACTGTTATGTTATGTGATAAAAGAAAAACTATAATAAGTATTTTATATGTGCATGTCCCAGGCTATAACTGAGTGGCATTTGTTGACGTCTTTACACTAAATCCATTGGATTTTGGATGAGAACTGATTGATATTCTAGTCTTGGATACATGATGTTTGTTTCATTAGTTGTTATTGTCTTTGCACTAGCTGTCAGCTACTTTGTGTATTTTTTTTTTTTTTTTTGTGAGGGACGTAACCCTGCCGGTATACTCTACGTATCACGGGCCTAGGGTAGTATGAATATTCATGAGTTTCATGAAGCAACGCGGGAAACTAGATCACGTCTATTGTGCGATTATCTAATTCCCACAGAACTTCCAGCAAGCGGAAAACGAAAAAATTTTCAGAAGTGTTTAAATATTTTCCAAGATGTAAGGCAAACAACAACTGGAATAGAGACGATACCAAAGTTAGAACACAAACATCTTGAATAATTAATCAGCTGCAAATAAACAGATACGGTATACACAAAGACGTTTTGAAAGGGGTTACACACAACCAAATTTTATTTATACGAAGGCCTACCCTTTTTGATGACCTTTTTGTCACATTTGAAAACAGGGTAATCATTAAAATTTCTGTTAAATAACAAAAACTTTTAGTATTAGTTCTCTTATAATCTTATCATTTTATGTTTCCAATCCCATACTGAAGAGCTATATTAAATCAGAAACACATGTATATATGTCTGCGATTAAACCAACCCTAACCCTAAACCTTACCCTAACTGCTACCTATGATCCCATCAATAACCTAAGATCAAAAGGGGGTGCTTGCTGGGGTTTGAACCAAACACCCCATGCATATACATTTGTTGTACATGTATTTTTGTTTGCCAGAATTCTTACCCATTCATATATATTTCAGTAGAATATCATAGCGCATTGATCCATTGATATATATTTTCCAATTTATCAGAAATACAATCTATGCCATCCTTAGATGTAATTAAACCACTTGTGCTCATTTATATTATTAGACAAAAACATCAGTACACAGTTTAACAGACATCTAAGATTATCAAAAAATTTAGAAATATTTTCAGTGGTTAAACTGATTTTATAAGTTTTCTGTGGTGATCCCAGCTGGACACATATAATTTCTGCTAGTTGATTTGACAATCTCTTATATGGTTAACAATTATTATTAAGTGTGGTTTCACTCAACAGAATATGTATCATACTAATTTCATAAAATTTAAACCAACATCCAAGTATAAAAATTAATCGGGCCTGCATTCTGTTTATTTTTGAAGGAATGCATTAAAATGTACTTCAAAAATTGTCAGAGTAAAAAATCATGTAAGGTTCAAACAGTCTCCTTGAAAAACTTTGACATAATGACCTAAAAATCTGCTAAGAGTTGTGAAAATTGAGCAGAAAATGAGCAACAAGCCCTTTTTGTTAGTTAACATGTACAGTGTCCAGTTATGAATGCCTTTCAATTAATTCTGTCCGTTTTACATCGGATGTGACATTGAGAGGTAATACCGGTGTTATGTTGCCGCAGAAATTTTTGCACATGTCCCTTGCGCTTTTGACTGATAACCGAACGTATTACGTAAAAATACACGGATATTATCGAGTGCAAAATAACATTCCTTATCGCTTGTTATACATTCATTTCTTCAATGAATACTCATGAAAATATTTTTTAAGAACACAAATAAATAGTATGAAAATGTTTTGTCGTGAGAATATATATATAAGTAAAAAAATCATTAATATCTATGCACACGTACCGAAAAAATTTGTTTGCGGATGAATATCTCGCCTGTCATTTATTCATCATCCAACATAACTTGCGGTCATCCGATGTTCAGTACATCATTACTTTGATTAAATTTGTGACTAAAGGAATTATCTTGATTCATAATTTATATATATATACTCTTATAAGATGAGTTTACAAATGATATATTTTGTTCAAAGCAAGATCATCCCTTTTTGCTTAGAAGTAAAACTTAGTACTATGAGTAAAGAATTTTTCTGGAAAGGGATTTCAGACAATTGTTTTTTTTTTTAAATTTCAACCCAAGGTCACATATATAAATTTGACTTGTCCACTTAATCATGTTGATATGAATAAACAGTTCAATAACTCATCAATGTTATATCAAAATTTTATAAAAAAAATAAAGGAATGTTGTTTTAATAGATATAAACCAGTCACCAAAGTTTCATGAAAACTGTTCAAAGCACTTTTGAGTTATTGTCCAAAAACTGGAAAATCACCCTTTTTTATGAATAAAATCTCATAACTAAGAAACATAAAATCTAAAATTCATAAAAATCGAAAGGGAGCTCACGTCAATAGATAGAAACATTTAACTAAAGTTTCATGCGAAGTGCATCAAGCGTTTTTAAGTTATTGTCCGACATGTTGACGACGGACGGACAGACGGACGGACGGATGACGGATACCACAATACGTCCCGTAAATGGGCGTATAAAAACTAAAAACATCTGAGTGTAATTGTTTTACATGTTTTGTTTCAACAATGGCTGTACCTTTCCAGTTACTAATTATGTGTTGTGTATTAAATTGACTATTATAACACTTTTGAGTGACTGGATTAAAATTATCAATAGAATAAGGAACAAGATATGATTGATAATGGGTTTTAGACAGCTCAAGTTGAATGTACACTAAATCTAGTTGTCATTTTAGAAGTATCAGTATTAGTAGTGGTCAGTTATCAGGCGTCATCAGTCAACACATTCATATCAATAGCCTAGGGTAGTGGTCAGTTATCAGAAGTCATTCGACAACAAAGTTATATCAATGGCTTAGGGTAGTGGTCATCTGTCAGGAGTCATCAGACAACAAAGTCATATCAATAGCCATGGGTAGTGGTCAATTATCAGTGGTCATGTCAACACAGACATATTGATACCCTAGGGTAGTGGTCAGTTATCATGAGCCGTCTGTCAACAAAGTCATATCAATAGCCAGGGTAATGGTCAGTTATCAGGAGTCATCAGTCAACACAGACATATCAATAGCCTAGGGTAGTGGTTAGCTATCAGAAGTCATCAGTCATCAAAGTCATATCAATAGCCTATAGCTAGGGTAGTGGTCAATTATCATGAATCATTAGTCTCTGTTTATTTGCAGCTGATTGCACCTCCGGTTTGTGTTTTTGTAAGATGTTTTTTCTGCTTTGCATCGAACTGATGTGTGTAGTTTGTTTTTATGTTGTGTTGTACAAACATGTACAAACATGTTAAACTCCGCCACATTCTTTATGTGCCTGTCCAAAGTCAGGAGCCTGTAGTTCAGTGGTTGTCGTTGGTTCATGTCTGTCATTTTTTTTTTTGTAAATTGTTTTGTTATAAATTAGGCCGTTGGTTTTCAAATTGAATTGTGTCATATTTTTCATGTCCGGACCTTTTGTACCTTAATATATATCTACGGTATACGGTATGGGTTTTTCTCATTGTTGAAGTCCGTGCGATTGCCTATGATTGCTTACACCCACTTCATTTGATCTTTGGTAGGAAGTTGTCTCTTTGGCAATCATACCACATCTCCTTATTTTTATAAGAAAAGCCAACTTTAATTAAAATGAATTGGAAACAATGCTATTCAGCAGAACAAATTGCTATTACTCGGGATATTTTCTGATTCTGTAATCACGGATTATGAGTGCAACATGAATTTTAGGGCTGTCAATCATTCTAAGATTATTTAAAAATACACTCTTAGCAGATAAGACGATCCTAAGCTGATCTTAAGCACTAAGATTGCTTCATGATCTATACTAAAACAATAAACGAAAAACAGTTATGACAGACAGCAAACAACGACAACAACTAGATTACAGACTCCTGGCTTTGGACAGGTACATGCAGAGTGTGGTTGTTTTCTTTTTGTAATTGAATACAGTGGTGTAACAGAACGACATGAGAGAAAACTGTGAATCAATTTGAAAAGGCTTGCCTCATTAAGTGTTTTTTTTTTCGTTTTGATATTTTCTGGTATTTTCTTGGTATATTCGAATCTATCATGTATCATTTAGAGGAAGAGTTATAAGGAAAAAACACTTTATAAAATATCTTTTCATCGATTCATAAATATCTTGTTGTAGATCAGATCGCATACAATTTTGTTGGGATACAAACTGTAAACTAAAAATCACGCGAATATAAATCGTTGCGAATATGTAAAACTTGGATTCTTCCTTATTTATCTTCATCAAATGAATTTTAGAATCGCGAAATTAAATCGCCGCAAAATGGGTTAGAAAGGGCTAAACGCGAAACAAAATATCCGCAAAAATAAGTTGGTTTACAGTATAATGCTTCAATAATATTTTTGTAAAGCCTATTTGTCGCCTTCATCTTTTTATATCATGTTAAAACAAATGTGAAACAAGCACTAGTTAAAGATTTCATAACAAGTGGGAATTGGAAATCGCTTGATATCAACTCGAGTTACTAGTATCTTATTTTAATATAATATAAACGAGCCTTTGGCGAGTTCATTATCATAATTAAAATTAAATAACGAGACATGTCAGTGGTATGTTTAATTTGACAAAAAGTATGTTTTCAGGTGAAACGTGTAGGTGTTTTGTATAACATTGAAGAAATCACAAATCTACGTTACCAAGGGGCCGTTGTGACCTTTGAATGTGATAGTTAAACTAACGAATGGCCAATGGAAATATCGCAATTTGGTAACACATTGCAGGATATGCTAGCCAAATTAAAGCAGTTTTCGTATTACTTATTCATACATCACTCCGTTCAGTGTGATACGAGAAATACCGCTTCGCACGGGAAATAGATTAAAGGCGACAACCATAAGAGAATATATATTAAATTCACTTACAACAGAAGATTTTAAGTTACCGTTAACCACTGGCAGGTACCTCTTCTGTTTTTTTACACCTATAAAGTGCTCTTTTTCTTAAGATGTTTTCATTTAAATATACTATTTCTTCGTATTCTGACGATAATACACCTATTAATCAAATGAATACATTTTTCCCTAAAGTTGCTAGCAGTAATTTAATTTTTAAATTTATTGCATTTGTTATTTTCTATTACTTCGTTTCATTGTTTTATTTAAATTGTTATTAATTGTTGAATGCTTGATAAAATCACATCATGAAATTTAACAGGAGTATATTATGATACTTTCTCAGATTTGTAATATTTTATTTGTGTTTTCCCTGTATGAAATATAGCAAATAGTAGAATTTCTTCCCCATGTGTGATCAACATAATCTTTTGTCTTATTTCCGTATTTAGCGGAGGCAACGGTAAAAATTCCACTTAGATTGATAATAGTAAGAATACAGTGGCTAGAGTGGCTAGAACAGTTTGATTTGATTCACAACTTTACATTTTTTAGTAGTTTTTTTTTCTTTCAGTATATATAAAAGCATTTAAGTTAATAACTTTTATATAAAATTCTTTGGCCTTATTACGCAATATTGCCTCTGTAAAAATAACTTATTTTTAATCTCGATTTCACTTTCATGCATGTAGTTATAATAACGATATGACTTCAATAAATAATATACACAAAGAGAGGCGAAAGATACCAGAGGGACATTCAAACTCAAACGTCGAAAATAAACTGACAACGCCATGACTAAAAAAGAAACAGACTAACAGAAAAAAACAATAGTTCACGAAACACAACATAGAAAACTAAAGACTGAGCAACACGAACCCCACCTAAAACTCGCGGTGACCTCAGGTGCTCCGGAAGAGTAAACAGATCCTGTTCCACATGTGACACCCGTCGTGTTGCTCATGTTAGTACAAATCCGGGCAGAAAACATTCGTGAAAAGGGGACAGGATTGTTGTTACAACCTTAGGAACATATCCGATATCATCTGTGAAACGGATATTCCATAACGGTCAACCAACTTGCAATGGCGTCCGTAAAATTTACGAAGGGATGATTTCACCTTATCATCTGGAAATCTTGGTTTAATAACTTTCTTGTGAGCAGCAACCCTCTATCAAAGAAATCATAATAGGAAATACAAGCCCGGGAATATCGTATCAATTGGGAGATATACACTCCGTATACAGGTGCTGCTGGAATGTTCCTCATATAACTAGAAGATATTGACAGAATATATCCAATGTGCAATATATTAAAAAAGATACATACTGGGTTCTAACATAAAAGAATGCTTATTATGTTTTTTATCCACTCAAGAAAGCACTTTTTTAAGATTGAAATCTGCGAGTAAAATAATCCGAACAAATTAAGCGGGAACATATCACGTGACAACTAATCAATTTGTGATTTATCATGAAAAAAACAACTGATCAGAACGGAAAATTAATTTTTGGATTACATTTAATAATTTCCATATTTCTGCCAATTCAAGATATTTATTTGTTTAGTTTGTTTCTTTGTGGCACAACAGTTACTCTTACAAACTTTAACTTCAAGATTGTAAATTATCGCCAGAAAGAATGTTTGCTGGCAATATGCGCTTTACATTTCTTCATAAAATACCATTGATAAAGTGACTGGTGACAAAGGAATTATAATGAAATATTTGTAAAAATAATGACTAGGATTATTCAAAGTTGAAAGAAGACAAAAACATGGGAAACAGAAATTTTATTTAATTAATATACTGGAATCCCTGGTTTGATGAATTGACTGGAATGGGCATACTGATTGCAATTTGGGCCAATCGAAACTGCTCCGGAAGTCGTTGACGGTCAACAGTAAGTTCGTCTTTTTCTGCTTCAAGTCTGTCCTTTTTTAAGGTAAGTATATCTTTCTATAATCTGACCGTTTCTTTTTTCAGTTTTTCCTTTCGAACATTTAACCTTTTTTGTTAAATTAAAATTCGCTGTTTTGAATAATTTTCTTCTATTGACGAGGCACACTGGGTAATATTACTTGTAGACTAGCACAATTGCTGGATGATTCTGAAATCATGGCAGATGAAACATTTTGTAAACTCATCATTATAATTTGTTGTTACACAAAATGAAAGATAGCACCAAACCATTTAGGGCTAAACATATTGTATTAACACAAATATATTTGTGAAAACTGTATGTTGACCTTTTGATATTTTTGGGTTATTTGTGTCCTTCGGTTGGTATCTGATAGACGTATACGCATATCTTCTTTTATTCACTGGATTATATAACAGTTTGAACGAAAATTTCAAAATGTCAATCATTAGTTTTTTTACTGTTATTTATGAAAAAGGGACAATCTTTTTCAAAACGGGAATGTTTTAACCTGCGAAATTAACGTATTGCAGGTCAGAAATGGTGATGGATTGGTGTTTAACCTCCAGCCGTATATATTACATGCATATCACGACCCTAGTATGAAGACCGACACGGTGAGTTTTTCAATGTGCTAGTTCACAGGGTAATCCTATCAGTCCATAAGAAGGTTCAAGAAAAAAAAGAGTGTCGAAGCTAAATGCCCGGTCCTCTTTTTAATGTTCTTTACATAAAAACTATTAGATGATAAAACTATTTACCTGCTTCGTCTGCTGAGAAGAAGTACCCTCTCCGGATGTTGAACATAAAGGCATTGTCAAATCATTTATTTTTTCTGTTACAGAACCTGTATCCATACCTCCTCCAATTCCATTTATTGGTGTGTTTCCAATTATTCCTACCACCTGATCCTCCAGTGAAGAAATGTCATCTCGGGGAGGTCGCCCGCAAGTCTTTCTGGATTCACGTCTATTATGTGCCACTTTGTTCAGTGTTGCTCATGTGAGTTATTTTATTCTTTTGAATGTCTTCTAATGTTCTTTGATGGTCAGTATTTGTAGCGTTAATCTTTGTACATATAATATCCCATGTCTTATTATGAGCACTACTCGTCGCCACATTAGAAAGCTTGCTGAATAAAATTCAACCATGCTTATTAACTTCAGCCAGCAGAGATTGAATTTCGGTTTCAGAAATATTCGGACTTCTTGTTTTACTCATTCTGATTCAATACATGTAATGAAATCGAGTTGACCTAAGGTCAAATTTTGTATACCATATTACAGCACAACAACAGCCTCTTATAATAATTTCTCAACAGTTTAGTTTGCTTCTTATTAGATTTTGTTTTTATTATCAACAGTTGTGTGTTGATTTCTCTAAATCGTAGCCGATTTATCGTTTTCCTAACCTGTTGGTTATTTTCATTTAATCAACGTGTGGTTCGTTTGATCTCAGCTTTTCATTGGTCAAAATTCGATTATGACGTCAAATTTTCTTGCTTTCCACTGAATTTCCTAGTGTGACGTCATATAGAAAGAACTCATCTTTTTTTCAGATCATTTGAGACGAAGGAAAAAGTTTGCCTGCATACTGCATAACAATCATTAGAGAAGCTGATTCAACCACTAAATTTCGTGTAACACGACATTTCTTCACTCTCGACAGTTCAATTTTAAATATTTAAAACGCTCGGCGAACCTCGCGTTTTAAATTTGAAAATTTAACTGTCTCGAATGGATTAATATCGTATAACATTCGATGCAGTGGTAGTATCTATATTGATCCTATTATTATTCCGTTCAGTTTATTTTACGAAAAAAATATAACAAATGCTATTTACCCCCCTTTGACATGTATACATAAAAAATATTATAAATGCAATTTATATAGTTGTTTATATATTTTCATTAATCAGAAAAGATGGTCGTATGAAGGACTTTTGATAAGAGTTGGAAGGATCATACAAATATTTCTTTATTTAAGATCAGAAGACATGTTTCAGCAACGTTATAGTATTACCCTAAATCATCTTAGGACGTATCTTAAGATATTTTCATTGAAATGGCCCATGATGATGAACTTTTTATACTTTTGTACCAATAACAGTAAGCAAAGTTAATCTTATTATGAAGGTTTTCATAATTTCTATTTTATTTTTCCAGTACTTTTTATTTTCTTTGGCTTTTAAACATTTTCTATAGTAAAACAATACACAAGACGATATTTAAAAAATTGAAATCTAGCGTAAGGAAATTTATCCCGTTTACTCAATTTATAAATATTAATTATGTTTATCAATCGTTAGATTATTATTTAAGGATACAATATCCCATTAAAATTTGATTTAAAACCATGATAAACTTACTTTGCTTAATTCTTTCAAACACCATGCGTCAAAGCAATTGTTTCCGTTTATTTGTCGTTTGATGATAAGAGCAAAAAGTAAAATCACAAAAATATCAGCAAGAGAGTTTTATACTAACGAGATCTCTAATTTTTTCAAGAATTACGAGATGCGGACATATTCGACAGAGTTATCAAGTAAATATCTTCTGAATGTGTGTTCACGTTTCCTTTTTATACAGTTAAATAATATTAAGTTTGATAAAAAGTAAAATAACAAAAATACCGAACTCCGAGGAAAATTCTTAACAGAAAGTCCCTAAGCAAATGGCAAAATCAAAAGCTCAAACACATCAAACGTCAAACAACATGTACAACTGTCATATTCCTGACTTGGGACAGGCATTTTCTTATGTAGAAAATGGTGGATTAAACCTGGTTTTATAGCTAGCTAAACTTCTCACATGTATGACAGTCGCATAAAATTCCATCATATTGACAACGATGTGTGAACAAAACAAACAGACATAATAGGTAAAAAAGTCAAAAACAGGGGAACAGCAGTCAACATTGTATTATAATCTTAATCAATATAAAAACAAGCAGATATGTCAACAAAAATAAACAAAAAGGCTTAAACGTGAAAAGTAAAATAACAAAATTACCGAACTCCGAGGAAAATTCTAAGCGGAAAGTCCATAAGTAAATGGTAAAATCAAAATCTCAAACACATCAAACGAATGGATAACAACTCTCATATTCCTGACTTGGTACAGGCATTTTCTTATGTAGAAAATTGTGGATTAAACCTGGTTTTATAGCTAGCTAAACCTCTCACTTGTATGACAGCATCTTTACAATTTTGACTGCAGTTCAACACATACATTAGGCATTTAAATAAACTTGTAAAATAGATATTTGTCTTAATTCAAATCTTTTAATATCAAGATATTTTTTCTATTTGAAAAATACTTTTGAAAGAAGATATGTATCCAACTTTCCGATAACATTATCGTTTTCATTGTAAAATGCTTGCAAAAGCAGTGTGTTTAACCTTTTCATACTTTTCATAATAAGTTGTTTTATTCTGAATGAATAATCAATACAGTATGTTTCTTTCAATTCAAACTTTTCAAGAATAAATTTAACAGAGAATACCATGTCATAGTGTTATTTTCATGCATATTTTTTTTTACTAAAAAGGCTTCTTTCAATGAATTACAATGATGTAGTCTCAGCAAAGAGCTTATCACAGATATAACAATATAGAAATATGCATGTAAAGGAAATCTTGTACTTTAATTATTTCGGCCTAAAATATGCTACAGAACTTTAAGTTCATTTTATCAGCCACATTGTTCTGATATATTTTCTAACTATATTAATAGCATTGTTTTACAAGATGCAGAGTCAGTTTTGAACCATTAAATGGTATCATAAAATTATCTTTTAGAATATAGGGAATACCCTACATATTTGCATTTTGGGAGACAAGCCGTTAAGTGTTTACCGTTCGTTGTCATAGCGAGGATGTTACAAAAACGAAACTTTGGAAGCGCGTTTATGAGTATACTCATTTCCCGCACAGTTAGGGTTCTAAAGTAGTACATATTAGTATTATACATTTACTCACAGGCACTTGTCTCTGAAAAAAAAACCCACATTGCCATTTCGCTATGAGAAGACGAAATAATTTACAGTTGAGCTGCTATAAAGGAAGGTCTGCTACAAAGGGTTCAGATGAATGAAATAGGCGTGTTGTACACCATTTTTAGATGATTAAATGTAGACTTACGACAAAACATGTTTCAGTGAAGTAGAATCGAAATACAACAGAAGTTCCCGACCGGGTGTCATTTCTCAAAAATTCTAGTTAGGTTCCTTGTGTATTAAAGTATTAAAGTAAATATTTAATTTTTCAGCGACAGGTGCCTGTGCATTTACTGTATAAAGTAGAACGTAGTCCGATCGAACTTATTTTTTATGTCATTCAGGGAATTTCGTTTAATAGCATATCTTGGATTGTCTATTCTAAATATATTCACATTTTTGAAACCGGAGGTGATTAAGAGCTGGACATATTGTATAGACACTTCTCATGGTTATCGTTATAGACCCTTCTACAAAAAAAGGAATATGGTAGGATTGACCACATGAAAACTATCCACCATAGTCTATATGACGTGATTTTAATCAACTTTAGGTCATCAAGTGGCCGTTAACAAGGAGCAAGACCCTTACGTTATAGTCAGCTATAAAAGGTCCTACATGAAAAATGCGAAACCATTCAAACGTAAAAAACAACATCCTGATTTATACCAAATCAATTAACGAAAAAAATAAAACATGACAGACTGCAATAAAGAAAACCTAACATTACAGGCTCCTGGCTTTGGACAGGCACATAAAGTATTTATAAAACATGTTTGTGAGCGCTCAACCTTTCCTTGACCTTGACCTGGGGTTGTAACCGTTCAACAAACAGATCATAATTTAAAAACTAGTTGGAAATAGCGAACAGAACATTACATCCACTTCATTTGAACTTTGGTGGATAGTTGTCTCATAGGGAATCATACCACATCTCCTTATTTTTATATTGGTACCAAGCACAAAAACACCTAACATAAAATACCAAAGACAACCGTACCGATCTAAGAGTTCTCGCAGTTTCTGCAAGCTAGTTCAAAGCCATTTACAACGAACTTATAAATTATGTTCTCGCAAACTATGTTTACATCAAGATATCGTTTGGATGTTGGGCTGCAGTCTCGTTAATATCTACTCCACATCTTTAATTCATCTATATTATATTAGCATGCTTCTAATTTCGATATGATGTAGCGTTTACCATGCTAGTAAATTTTATTTATATACGTAGTAGTGTAGTCGATCAAACTCCGTACAGTGATCGTTTCAATTCCGGGATCTGGAACTATTGTCCTTTACCATCAGTGTAGAGTAGTATGCGGATCGGAGCTGAAACTGCCGGGGAGTCTGGTAGTCGATAAGACCATTGAAATTCATACTAAATCGTAAAGTTTTTGCTGTGGTTTATGTGCATTTCTGGATTAAGAGACACACGTAATACTTTTAGATCGGTACTGTGTGTGTTTGCACTTTTGTTCGTTTGTTTGTGTGCTCAATGCATATAAGTCAAGCTTTTGCAACAGTTTTTAAATGTTTGTTCTTGTATTGTGATGTTACATCACTGAGAGTCGACCACTTGCAATCATTTTTAATCCGCCACATTGTTTATGTTCCTGTCCCATTTCCAGAGCCAATAACTCAGTGGTTATCGTTGGATGATGCATTTCATAAAAGATTTTTGTTTATACAAAAAGTCATGTATTTCTTTTTTGTTAATCTTTTGAATTGTTTCACATGTTTTCATAATGGGCCCTTTTATAGCGTAATATATGGTATGACTTTAGCTCACTGTTAAAGCCCGTACGATTATCTCATTGGAAATCAGGCCACATCGCTTTATTTTAGAGTTATAGAACAAAATCTAGCGTAAGAAAATACAAAAGAATGTCTATGCCTTAAAGTTCAATTTTCTATTGGAGAATTGCAATAATCCTTTATAACACCGTGACTAACATCTCCACATTTAACGGACAAAACCCTTCATTATACAATAATACGAAAATGTACATTGTTGTTTTATTAAACTTCATTGGCAACGTTTATATAGCATAGTGTTGGAGCAGGTACACTGATAATACAAATTCCGTTTTGGCATTTAGAATCGATCAATCAATTTATTTTCTAATATTTTCCATGTCGATATAGACATGTTTCTGACATCATTGTGACAGCAACTCTGATAGTTTTTAACTAAAGTGTTCAGTTGTAAAAATCTATGTAAAAGATTACGGACAGTAATTTAAGTTAAGCAATTTATTGCAGGAAAAAGTATAAATATACATTTGCGGTTTTCTATTCTCTCTCTCTCTCTCTCTCTCTCTCTCTCTCTCTCTCTCTCTCTCTCTTAATTTGAGAAATTTTACGCATATAAAGAAATTTTGAAAATTTCCTCGGCTAAGGTATGTTCGTATAAATAACGTAATACTATGCAGTCTAATTTCCAACGTAAATTTGAATGTTGAATGGGACTAAAAGGTTTTGACAACTCTACCATTCTTTTTAAGGATCGAGACAGTACTTTTATTTATAGGTTTGTGTCAGATGAAACATACAAATACAATGCTTTAAAATTAAAATAGTATCAGTAATTCGTCGTCATACGCGCAAACAAATAGCAATTGCCTGCCAAGCTAATTGCATATTGATATTCATTCCTAATGGTCTTCCGTGATATTCATTTCTGAAATTTATTCCTGACTTTCCTAACATTTATTTCTGAAATTTATTCCTGACTTTCCTAACATTTATTTCTGATATTCATTCCTAATAGTCATTCCTGATATTCTTGAAATTGATTCCTGATAATCATTCCAGATATTCAATCTTTTTTTTTTTTCTTCTTTTTAATTTGACCGTCATTAGAACAGAATGCTATATTGGAACCAGCTGTGTTATTCCATTCATTTCAATACAGAAACATATCTTTGGGATAAAACAGCGATGCTTACGAACATGAAAGTAATAACTAGTCGTTGAAATTTCAATTCTAGTTTCAGATTTGATTTATCATTTTTGTGAAATTTTGTAATGCATGATAGAAAGAAAATATTGTACTGCAAATACATGATAGTATATAAATACTACATAGCTGAGAAGGGGATACAGCAGGTTGTTAACCTGAAACACATTGTCAAACTCAGTCATTAAATACTACATAGCTAGCAGGTTGTTACCCTGAAACACATTGTCAAACGAGGTAGTCATTAAATACTACATAGCTGAGAAGGGGATACAGCAGGTTGTTAACCTGAAACACATTGTCAACCGAGGTAATTCTCAGTCATTAAATACTACATAGCTGAGAAGGGGATACAGCAGGTTGTTAACCTGAAACACATTGTCAACCGAGGTAATTCTCAGTCATTAAATACTACATAGCTGAGAAGGGGATACAGCAGGTTGTTAACCTGAAACACATTGTCAAACGAGGTAATTCTCAGTCATTAAAACATTATACAATAAATGTAATCCCTATAACTACTCCATATCATATTTTTTTAAGCGGATAATGTGTTTGGTAATAGCATATATTAATTGATTGATTTCAGAGAAAGTTTCATTCAAAGACAATTTTGAGATCATTTTGATTACTATGTTTTCATTTATATTGATATATTTGAATTTTCTTTGGTATGCGTATTTTTCTAACATACTACTATGCAAATAAAACCAATTACTTTGATATCTTTTGAAATTTAAAGATTTGGAAATATCAAATGCAACCTATCTCATCAAAATGAGATTTCAAAATTCTATTATTTGTTTTTTTCTTTCTTGTCCCAGCCAAGCCATAAACAATTCTTACGCAATTTGGTGCATCATATGTCTTTATAAAAGGTCAGCAATAAAAACATTTTATATTTTAGTTCAATGCCCTTAACAACCAATAATAGAGTGTGAAAAGTCAATTTTTATCTATCTTAATATCGAATAAATAAATTATATTGGACTTTATAACGGATTTGTTCCACGTTTGGCCGATGCCAAAAGTTTTATATGATATTGCATACTTTTCACTTAAAGTTTGTTTCGTGTGCGAAAACATCAATTAGGCGCCAGATAAAAGACTCAAATAACATTAAAAACACCATGATTTGTACTATTTTGATATGAATAACTAACAAATAAGACATCATGTTAAATATCCCGACATGAATAACAAAAAAACGTGTTAACTATCCCGACATAGATAACCAAAAAGACATTATGTTTACTATCCCAAATCAAATAACCCAAGATAACATTCCCGAAATAGATAACAAAAGACATCATGTATCTCGAAACAAATAACCAAAAGACATACTGTTTACTATCCTGACACAAAACCAAAAATCATGTTTACTTTCCCCGACTTAAATAACCAAAATCCATCATGTTTCCTTTCTTACGCAAAAATTAACATCACGTTTACTATCCGTACACAAATATGAAGAAGACATCATGTTTACTATCCCGGCACAAACAATCAAAATTTAATAGACATCATGTTTACTAAGCAATGAAATTTAATAGACATCATGTTTACTAAGCAATGAAAATTTAATAGACATCATGTTTACTAAGCAATGAACATTTAATAGACATCATGTTTACTAAGCAATGAAAATTTAATAGACATCATGTTTACTAAGGAATGAAAATTTAATAGACATCATGTTTACTTGCTCGACACAAATAACCTAGAAAAACTAGACAAAGTTGGTGACAAAGTAATAATAAAAAATTATTTGTAATAAAATGACTAGGATTATTCAAAATTGAACTAAGATAAATACATGGGACACAAGCATTCATTATAATGTATTATTATACTAGAATCAATGGTTTGCTCACTTTAATGGATATTTTAAACTAAGCCAAGCCAAATTGCAACTGAAATCGTTAGCGGTCAACATGTAAGTCTGTCTTTCAAAAGTATGACCTTATCTTCTTTCAGTTTTAATTTGTCCTTCTTAATTATTTCTTCTTTTAACATTGAACCTTACTTGTTCAATAAGAATTCATTTTCTTCTCTGGCCGAGGCACTCGGGTTAACATTACTCGTAGACGACGGAGGATAACTGACACTATTGCTAGATGTTTCTGATATGGCAGATAAAGCGTTTATATAAAAATAAGGAGATGTGGTATGATTGCCAATTAGACAACTATCCACCAAAGTTCAAATGAAGTGGATATAAGCAATTTTAGGCAACCGTACGGCCTTCAACAATAAGAAAACCCCATACCGTGTGGTCGGCTATAAAAGGCCCCGACATGAAAAATATGAAACAATTAAATTGAGAAAACTAACTGCCTAATTTATAACAAAACAGTTTACGAAAAACAAATATGATAGACATGAACCAACGACAACCTCTGAACTATAGGCTACTGACTGGGGACAGGCACATAAAGAAAGAGTCGAGGTTAAACATGTTTGTGAGCGCTCAACCCTCCCCTATCTGGGACAGTGTAGTAACAGTACAACATAAGAACAAGCTATAAAAATCAGTTGAAAAAGTTAACTCGTCATTATAATGTTTTTTTTTTTACACAAAAAGACAGATAGTGCCAAAATATTTAGGACTTGGCATATTGTATTTACATCAGTATATTGGTGAAGGTATGTTGACATAATATTTTGGGGCTGTTTTGTCCTTAGGTTGTTATCTGATAGACGTATACACCATATCTACTTTTATTCATTGGCTTATATTACAGTTTGACCAGAGATTTCAAAACGGCAATCATTAGTTTTTAATTGTTTTTATATAAAAAAAGGGCTAACTTCTTTCAAAGGGAACGTTTTTTACCTGTGACATAAACGTTTTTCAGGCCAAAAGATAATGATTGATTGTTGTTAACCTCCAGTAGCAAATATTACATACATAACACGACGAGAATGTGTTAATCTTATGAGAAAATAAACCTTGTTTCACGTTTCTTGGTGCCACTTTCTTTCTTGTTGTACATGTATCTTGTCCCCTTCTTCCGAATTTCTTCAACTGTTCTTTGATGATCACTATTTGTACTGTTAATCCTTGCACATATGGTATCTCGTGTCTTCTTCTTAACACTACTCATAGACACATTAAAAAGCTTGCTGAATAAAATTAAACATTAACTTCAACCAGTAGAGTTTGACTTTCGGTTAAGAAATTTGTTTATCTTTTTTTTACTCATGCTTATTCAATACATGTAATGAAATAGAGTGGACCAAAGGTTAAATCTTTTATACTTAATTACAACACGGTAATAGCCTATTTTTTTCTTCAGCTTCTGCATAAGACTTCTGTGTCAATATACTTTCAAATTTTAATATAAAAACTGGGGTCACAGTCCTTCTTTTTTGTTAAAATACATTGAAATTAATACGAAATTCCAAATATTTTGTATTGGTAATATGGGGAAACTAAAGTTTTCCTTATTGAGGAAACATTAACGATAGAATTAAACAAAATTCAATGAGAGAATTGCTTTTCATAAATAATTCCGAAATATCAAATGAAAATAGGGGGTCACGAGCCTAATTTTCTTGAAAAATCAAAATAACACAAATTGTCCTATCATATTCAGTATAATTTTATGCCCTTGATTTTAAAAGTATGTTTGTGAAAATTATAAATATACTTAACGACACTGAATTTTTTGATAGTTTAATCTTTAAATTTCAAGTTTTAGATGTTTCTGTTGATATTAAATGATACTTGGTAAAATACTTTAAACCAAAAAAAGTATTTTTGCAACATGCCCAGAAAGGATGTTCAGAAAAAGACATACAATCTACCTTAACAAATTGATATCTTTTGAAGGTGTGTTCACGTTTTTCCAACTTTTGGCTTCTTTTATACAGTTAAATAATTGTTGGTAGGATAAACTTGAAAAGATGATTGGTGGATTAATTAATTCCACTTTTAATAAAGTAAACAGTCAATAAATTTTATGAATATTTTTTTTCTTATTTTTCTTAAAGTAAAAAAAAAATTATAACAGATTTTTGTATGATCATTTCTTGAAGTTGAATGCAAAAGACATTTAGAAACACAGAATAGTGTGATATCATGTGTTGCAATGTTGTGTAAAATTTGCTGGTTTAAAACAGAGTGCCACATCGCTGGGTTTTATTCTATTTACACCCCCAGTTTTTGGTGGGGTTCGTGTTGCTCAATCTTTGGTTTTCTATGTTGTGTTTTGTGTACTGTTGATTGTCTGTTTGTCTTTTTTCTTTTTTGGCCATAGCGTTGTCCGTTTATTTTCGACTAATGAGTTTGAATGTCCGTTTGGTATCCTTCGCCTCTCTTTCAACCTTGATTTTCAATCAACAGACAAACTGTAAATTGATTCTGCAGAACAATTCTTTTTGAAACAGATATCGGTTTTTTTAACATTTTTCATGGCGTTTTCAGTTTGTCTTCGACTTTTGAGTTCCAGCAAATTTAACCATCAAAAGGGTAAAAGGGGTTAAGTATGATCAGAAAATGTGTACACTGCAATAGTTTTAACTTATTGTATAGCAACACCATATTTTATACAGAATGTTAACGTGCAATAATATATCATACTGAACAAATGTAAATAAAGCTTCAAAATAGTGACGCCATCAGTGACAAAAATATGTTTAACTGAACAATTTTTCAAATTTTGCTATACTATAAAAGGGTTATTGCATGAATATTGGTGAATATTATCCCTCGTAGAATATATATTACACCCACAAGCTCGTAAAGCTTGTAAAGACTTAGTTTGTCAATAAGCCTGAAGTAATGTACATTTGTGAATAAACATATACATAGTTATACATATTATTATAGTTAATGGAATTTACCGGAGGATAAATTATTGTGCTATAGTATGGTTAGGTCCGTCTGTTTGTGTCGTAGTCGTCGGCCTCCCCTCGGTCACGTTACAGTATGATAATAGCATTAAATTTGCGTAAATTCCAAATTTTCCGAAATGTTACTTAGCGGGCTGATATGAAAAATTTATCAACTGCATCCGGTTATTACCATAAACCTTTTGGTCGTCACTCGGCAAATTCCGGAAAATATACCTCAATGGTACGTTTTCAGTGAACAAAAAAAGTAAATAAGTATAGGATAGAAATGAAATGGACAACAGGAATTAACGGACACACCAGATACATTTTGTAAGTACATGAAAAAAAAAACAAAATAGTCCGATGCGTATGCAACGATCTTGTCATATTGTCATCCAGCAAGTTATTCTTGGAATTATTTGACTTCAAAGTTGTTCCGTAAAACAAATATTTACTCCTGACGATTACAACATGTACAATGATTTTGATAAAGGTCTGGGGTTCTTTTCACAACAAAAACAACCCCCTCCAAAAAAAATCATACAATAAAAATTGTTTATACCATACTAATATTTTTTTCTCGTTTTTTTTTTTTCAATGAGCCACAAAACTAGTCTTGTGCAAAGAAAACAATTAACGTATTTTTTCTCGTTTATTTGATGACATTTTCTCAACATTTATTATTCTTTCAAAAGAAACTTTTGATGTGATTACATGAATCATATTTGAAACAAGTTCCTAAAAACTTTTATGCAAAATAACTTTTGTTTTATGAATGGAGTTGTGTAAATTTGTAAAAACATTTATTTAATCACGACTACAATTAGATAACGTTCAGGAAGCGTTCCGATACAGCCGTTTATCGCCGATTCAGTCCCGATTATCCAGTTTTCAACCCGATTCTGATCCAATTTGTATTTTAAGCATAATAAAAAAGACCGAATATGTCCCGACAGCGTCCCGATTCTCCCGAATACGATTCGAACGTGACAAGACAGTGAACTGATGCAGACGGAAGACATTCGTTTAAATCTGAACGCAATCGGCAAGAAACGGCAATGAAAAATTTCTCCAGATCAGGCCAGTTCAAAAGGACACTGTCCAGACAACATAGAACACTGTAACGATTTGATCCGATACAGCAGAATTTTTCAAACGACATAGTCACGACTGTTATCCGACTAGACAAAATCGGCTGAGTTTCCCGAATGTTACGGGACGCACCTAACTGTCGGGAGTGCTTGACGGACCTCTCTGGACCATTCCCGATCAGTGGGACTCTGTTATAAGTGAGAAGTTTAGTTAGCTATAAAACTAGGTTTAATCTCCCATTTTATACATAAGGAAATGCCTGTACCAAGTCAGGAATATGACAGTTGTTTTCCTTTCGTTTGATGTTTTTGAGCTTTTGATTTTGCCACTTGATGAGTGATTTTCCGTTTTGAATTTTTCTTTGAGTTCGAATTCGGTATGTTTTGTTATTTTAGTATTTACGAACGTATACGACTGCGTTCAGACAATGATAGAATATTCCAGATCATTGAGGATAGTAATCCGACTATTATCACTTTTCGTGCCGTAGCTGTCTGATCTCAAACGAGGGGGTGCATAACCGGCTATGTTTGAACGCCACAGTACTTCCGTAAAGTAATTGTTATCGATAGTCAGTGACATACACGATAAAGGTTAGCTCTTAGCTCTTACAGTTTTCGTTCTATTACATCCATTGCATTTATACAGAAATAATTATACAATTTCTATAATTCATATTTTTATTTTACTTGAACAAAAAAATAATAAATTTATTGACTGTTGAAATATTCTGCGTTTTTAAATGTCTTTTGCATTTCATATGAAGAAATGATCAAACAAAAATCTATGATACATACTTCTATTTTACTTTAAGAAAAATATATTTATTTAATGTATTGACTGTTTACTCAGTTACATGTAAAATGAATTAATCCATACCATCATCTTTTCACGCTTATCCAACCAAAGGTTATTTAACTGTATAAAAAGGAAACGTCAACACACATTCAGATGATATTTACTAGATAACTCTGTCGAATATTTCCTCATCTCATAATTCTTGGAAAAAATAGAGGTTTCATTAGTATAAAACTCTCTTGCTGCTATAATCAAACGACAAATCAACGGTAACATTTGCTTTGACGCATGGTGTTTGAAAGAATTCAGCGAAGTAAGTTGATCATGCTTTTAAATCTAATTGTTATGGGATATTGTGTCCTGAAATAATATTCGAATGATTGATAAACACAATTAATATTTATAGATTGAGTAAATGGGAAAAATATTCGTGCGCTAGATTTAAAATTCTTTAATACCGTCGTGTGTATTTTTATTTTTTTTTTTTTTTTGTTGTTGTCGTTTTACCAAAACAAATTGTTTGAAAGCCAAAGAAAGTAAAAAGCATTGGGAAAATAGAATACAAATTATGAAAGCCGTCATAATAAGATTAACTTTGCTTACTGTTTTTGGTACATAAGTATAAAACGTTCATCACCAGGGGCCATTTCAATGAAAGTATCCTTAGATACGTCCTAAGAATTTAGGTTGGTCCTAGGACGTTGCTGAGACAAGTCTTTTGATGTTAAATAAAGGTATATTTATTAATATACTGAGTTCCAAGTGGTGAAGTTGAAATCATCCCTTCGTAAGTTTTATGGACGCCATCACGAGTTGGTTGACCGTTATGGAATATCCTTTCACAGATAACGGATATGTTCCTAATGCCGTAGCTACAATCCCGTCCCCTTTTCCCGAATGTGACCTATCGAATTAGTCTTATTACCGGGTTTGTACTAACATGAGCAACACGACAGGTGCCACATGTGGAGCAGGATCTGCACACCCGTCCAGAGCACCTGAGATCAACGCCAGTTTTTGGTGGGGTTCGTGTTGCTCAGTCTTTAGTTTTCTGTGTTGTGTTTTGTGTACTATTGTTTCTCTGTTTGGCTTTTTCTTTTTTAGTCATGGCGTTGTCAGTTTATTTTCGACTTATGAGTTTGAATGTTCCTCTGATATCTTTCGCCTCTCTTTATGTATGGTCCATCCTACGACAATCTTTTCTGATTAATGAAAATATATAAAGAACTATATAAATTACATTTATAATATTTTTTTATGTATACATGTAAAAGGGATGTAAATCGCATTTTTATAATTCTTTCGCTTAATAAACTGTTAACAGAATAATAATAGGATAAATTGATATACAACTGTTGATAATAAAAAAAATCAAATAAGAAGAAAATAACCTTTTGAGAAATAATTAGAGGCTATTGTCTTGCTGTAATATGGTTTACAAGATTTGACCTTAAGTCAACTCGATTTCATTACATGTATTGAATCAGCATGAGTAAAACAAGAAGTCCGAATATTTCTGAAACCGAAATTCAATCTCTGCTGGCTGAAGTTAATAAGCATGGTTGAATTTTATTCAGCAAGCTTTCTAATGTGGTTACGAGTAATGCTAATAATAAGACATGGGATATTATATGTACAAAGATTAACGCTACAAATACTGACCATCAAAGAACAGTTGAAGAAATTCAGAAGAGTTGGACAACTCACATGAGCAACACAGAAAAAAGTGGCACACAATACACATGAAGCCAGAAAGACTTGCGGGCGACCTCCCCGAGATGAAATTTCTTCACTGGAGGATCAGGTGGTAGGAATAATTGGAAACACGTCAATAGATGGAATTAAAGGAGGTATAGATACAGGCTCTGTAACAGAAAACATAAATGATTTGACAATGCCTTCATGTTCAACATCCGGAGAGGTTACTTCTCCTCATCAGACGAAGCAGGTAAATAGTTTTATCATCTTATAATTCGTATTTAATAGAGTATTAAAAGAGGACCGAACATTTAGCTTCGACATTCTTCTTTTGACTTGAACCTTCCTATGCACTGTTATGATTACCTTGTGAACTAGCACGTTGAAAAACTCACTGTGTCGGTCTTGTACAAAGCAGAGTTCATTTTTATATAAGATTAACATACTAGCGTCGTGATATGCTTGTAAAATATACCGCTGAAGGTCAAACACCAATCCATCATCATTTCTGACCTGCAATACGTTAATTTCACAGGTTAAAACCTCCCCGTTTTGAAAAAGGTTGTCCCTATTTCATAAATAACAATAAAAAACCAATGATTGACATTTTGACATTTTCGGTCAAACTGTAATATAATCCAATGAAGTAAAGTAGATAAGTGTAAGCGTCTATCAGATAGCAACCAAAGGACACAAATAACTCAAATAACTCAAAAATATCATGTCAACATACAGTTTTCACCAATAAGTTGGTGTCAATACAATATCTCTAGCCCTAACTAGTTTGGTGCTATCTTTCATTTTGTGTATATAAAAAAATTATCTTGATGAGTTTACTGAATGTTTCATCTGCCATTACAGAATCATCCAGCAATTGTGCTAGTCTACCGTCTACGAGTAATAGTAACCCGAGGGTCTCGTCCATAGAGGAAAATGATTCAAGCCAGCGAATCTTAATTGAACAAAAAAGGTTAAATATTCAAAAGGCAAAACTTCAAGTTGAGAAGGACATATTAAAACTGAAAAAAAGAAAAGGTCGATTATATAAAGATAGACTTACCTTAGAAAAGGACAGACTTGAAGCAGAAAAAGATGGACTTACTGTTCACAGTCAACGACTTCCGGAGCAGTTTCGATTGGCTCAAATTGGAAGAAAAAGATGCTCATTCCAGCCAATTCAGTTAACTATGGATAATAGTATATTAATAAAATACATTTTCTGTTTCCCATGTTTTTGTCTTCTTTCAACATTGTATAATCCTAGCTATTATTTTTACAGATATATTTTTTATAATTCCTTTGTCACCAATTACTGTATCAATGATATTTTATGAAGAAATATCAAGCGCATATTGACAGAAAACATTCCTTCTGGCGATAGTTTACAATTGTTAAGTTAAAGTATGTAAGGGTAACTGTTGTGTCGCAAAGAAACAAACTAAAAAATTTAATATCTTGAATTGCCAGAAATATGGAAATTATTAAATGCAATTCAAAAATACTTCTCCGTTATAATCATTCGTTTTTTTTTTTTTTTTTTCATGATTAATCACAAATTGTTTAGTTGTCACGTAATATGTTCCTGCTTAGTCTGTTCGGATTATTATACTCGCAGTTTTCAATCTTAAAAAAATTACTTTGTTGAGTGGATAAATATCATAAGAAGCATTCTTTTATATTAGAACCTAGTATTTATTTTTTTAATATCTTGCACATCTTGGATTTATTCTGTCAATAACTTCTAGTTATATGCGCTCCGAATATAACTATTGTGTATGTATCTATAAAAGTAATATCGCATTAACTACATATATGAAAGTGAAATCGAGATTAAAAAAATCAGCTATTTTTACAGAAGCCAAAAAATGCCATATTGCGTAATATGGTCAAAGAATTTTATAAAAAAGTTATTAACTTAAATGCTTTTATATATACTAAGAAAAAAGTATTATTCTTCCAAAAAATGTAAAGTTGTAGATCAGACTATACTAGCTACTATATAATTACTGTTATCAATCTAAGTGAAATTCACTACCGTTGCCTCCACTAAATACGGAAATAAGACAAAAGATAATGCTGGTCACACATGGGGAAGAAATTCGACTATTTACTATATATCATATAGGGAAAACACAAATACAATATTACAAATCTGGCGAGGTATCATAATATACTCTTGTTACATTTACTGATTTTATCAAGCATTCAACAATTGATGCAGAAGATTTAAATAATAAATGAAACAAAGTAATAGAAATATAACAAATGCAATAAATTTTAAAAAGTGAATAACTGCTAGCAACTTAAGGGAAAATTGTCAGCGTTTGAATAACAGGGGTATTATCGTCAGAATACGAAGGAAAGGTATATTCAAATGAAAACATCTTAAGAAAAAGAGCACTTTATAGATAAAAATATCATAAGAGGTACCTGCCAGTGGTGAACGGTAACTTAAAATCTTCTGTTGTACGTGAATGTAATATATATTCTCTTGTGGTTGTGGTCTGTTATCTATTTCCCGCATGAAGAGGTATTTCTCGTATCACACTGGACGGAGTGTGGTATGAATAAGTTATACGAAAAATGCTTTAATTAAGCTTGCATATCCTGTAATGTGTTACCAAATTGCGACAATTTCCATTGGCCATTCGTTAGGTTAATGATAACTTTCAAAGGTCACAACGGACCCTTGGTAATATAGATGTGTGATTTCTGCAATGATATACAAAGCACCTACATGTTTCACCTGAAAACATTCTTTTTGTCAAATTAAACATATCATTGACATGTCTAGTTGTTTAATTTTAATTATAATAATGAACTCATCAAAGGCTCATTTATAATGATATTGAAATTAGATACTAGTAACTCGAGGTATAACAAGCGATATCCAATTATCACTCGTTATGAAACCTATAACTAGTGCTTGTTTCGCATTTGTTTTAACATGATATAAAAAGATGAACGCGACAATTAGGGTTTACAAAAAACTTATTGTAGCGTTATATGCTATTTTGATTTTTTAATTCACAGTTTGTATCTCGACAAAATATTTATAACTCGATGAAAAGATATTTTATAAAGTGTTTATTCCTTATAACTCTTCCTCCGTATGATACATGATAGATTCGAATATACCAAGAAAATACCAGAAAATATCAAAACGAAAAAACACTTAATGAGGCAAGCCCTTTCAAACTGATTTTCAGTTTGCTATCATGTCGTACTGTTACACCACTTTATTCAATTACAAAAAAACTTTAACCCCACCACACTCTGCATGTAACTGTCCAAAGCCAGGAGCCTGTAATTCAGTTGTTGTCGTTGGTTGCTGTCTGTCATAACTGTTTTTCGTTTATTGTTTTAGTATAGATCAGACCGTAGAATTTCTCTTTTTTTTATCGTTTCACATTCTATTATCCCGGGACCTTCTATAGCGTACTATACAACACGATTTTTACTCATTATTGAAGGCTGTACGGTGACATGTTGATTTTACAGTGTTGTCTTCTTTTTTTGGTGGATAGTTGTATCAGACAATCATACAACATCTCCTTTTTTATATTGATTTTAGATGAAATCTATAACACTGAAGGAAACAATTTGACAGATTTTGAGAAAAACACGTTACTAAAACTGAAAAAAAGATAAAGTTAAGGTTGTACAGGTTATTCTCGCAAAGCATATGTTCTCATACAAGCATAAACCGTTTTTGCGTCTAATTAAAAATGCATTTTGTATGCACTTTTGAAAATTACATTCTCCCAACCTCAGAAAATTGTGGAATACAGACTTGATGTCACAAATATTGCTTCAATAATGGAGATAATTTGCTACTTCCGGTTTACAAAATGTCACTTACTGTTCATATGAAATGCGGATTCACACTGATTTCGAAAAGATATGGTTTAAAGGTACTTTTACATCTAATTGGTGCAAAAATAAACTTCCGGTTGACCTAATGTCACTTCCGTTTGACTTTTCAAGGAAAATACCTTATGAACTTTTCGTGCACAATTATGAAGAAATAGCAAATGTCAACATCTAGAACGTCAAATTTAACTTTGACCTTGACCTCAATTTCAAAGTGAAAGGTCATGGATCTCATATCAAAAGACCCCAGGTCCATAAGATGTATGGTTAAGAAGTTATCCTACAAAAAAGCTGATTTTGAATATTGAAGGGGAAAACACTTTTATAAAATTTCACCATGAGCACTTCGACCCTTATTTATTGCCGTAGTGTCATGTCGCAACTTACAATTTGCCAATAACCGTATGTCGATAATTTTTACGGTTTCTGAGGAGTTGCGGTACGATAACAAGCAAAGTTAAAATTTTATAAAAATGACCTTGACCACAATGTCCTGCTATTTGACCAAGGACCTCATATGGTAACATATCAAAAGCCTCTAGGTCTCTATGACTTACGGTTTATAAGTTACCTAACATACCACTAATGTCAAGCACACACAGGGAAATAACTCTTATTACATGTAACCGGAACGCTCCTGTTAAAATTTAACAGATTATCCTGAGGAAGTTACGAACATTTTGAAGAAAAAATTAAGCGAGAAGAAGCGATAACAATAAAAACGGTATACGGGGAGATAATTCCCATATGGAAAATTGTTCGGTTAAAAAGGGCGAGTTTCAATAGCGCAATTACTGAGATCATGTAGTCGTTTCTGGTGTTCTGATGATTTTTTAAGGACTTTCGGGCAAATTCGTAGCATTTCTGTAAAGAAGAAGATAATCTGTCAATGTAGTCTTTGTTGTCACTATTTGATTTCTCTTGCTTTCCAAAAATAAGTTCTTGCGGGAGGTGTATTTCACGGCCCACCATAAGTCTGTTAGGTGTCAGTTCAGCGCTTGTGTGAGGTGTACACCGATATGCACCTGTTAATAAATACAGATGTTCATCCCAATTATCTTGGCTTTGACTGACAAAACATCTCATCATCTGTAACAAGGTCCTGTTAAATCTTTCAACTAGCCCATTTGAACTAGCTATATACATAGGATGGTAAGGCGTTGTTCTTGTGTTTGTCCATCCTAGTAGTTATCCGAATCGTCGCATTAAGCCTTGATCGACCTCTAACGGTAATCCAATACGAGAGACGAATTCTCTGACCACTGTTTCTGCAACGGTTTCAGCTGTTTGGTCGGCTAACGGATAGACCTCTGTCCATTTTGTGAACTGGTCCACAAGAACCAAGACATATTTACTTCCTCGGCGGGATTTTGAAAATGGTCCGAGAATATCTAGCTGTATATGGTCTATTGGTGCTCCAGTAGGATAGTTTTACATTGGTGTACGGCTGGCTTCCGTGCTTTTCTTGTTAACTACACACTGCTGACAACAAGATATATAAGAAGCCACGTCATTTCTCATTCCAAAAGAACAAAAATTTAACCGAACCTTTTCGATTGTGCGGTGAATCCCGGGATGCGCTGCCAGTACTGATTTGTGACATACCTCTAAAACCTTCTTCTGTAGACTCTCCGGAACGATAAATAATCATTCTAATTATCAATTATATTTCATTTATAGTAAACGACTCCGTCTCGCATGCTAAGTTGTTGAAAGCAAAGACAATAATGTCTTAAGGCGGGACATTATTTTACTATGTTATTGCGTTCTGGAGGTCCGTGTTTCATTCATTCAATCAAATTCTTTGTGACTGAATCTTTCAGTTATTCCTCTTGTAGTTGTATGAGCAAATAGCCCTCTATCCTTGTACAATGTCTGTTCGTGTTATCATTTGGATCAACTACTTTAATTCTTCTCATGGCTTTTGGGAGGATATCATCAACGTCTGCTTCAAATTTTTCCCATTGAGTGTGCAATTTGCTGCAGTGTTGGCAGCCATTGCACGGCAATGTCAGTGGTTCCATCCCTGCTTTGTATCAGTCACAAATTAGACTAGCCTCCGGATATCGAGACAGTGCGTCCGCGTTGCTATGGTCTTTTCCAATTCGATGCTGGAATAATATGTCCAAGTGACTGAGCTGTACTAGCCAGCGGGCAAGTTGCCCCTGCGGGCTCTTGAAACGGTAGAGCTAAGTTCAGGAGCTGTGGTCTGTCCTCAAAAAGGATTCTTTGTCCAAGTAGATAATGCTTGAATTTCTCTGTAAATGAAACCACGACAAGAAGCTCCTTACGAGTCACACAATATTTTTCCTGAGCAGGACTAAGACATGGCGAAGCTTATTACTCTTTCAACTCCTTCCTGTATCTGTAACAAAACAGCTCCAATTGAAGTGTTAGATGCGTCTGTGTCAAGAATAAAAAAAAAGCTAAAATAGATGAATCTTTAGAGAGTCAAATACTAGCTGTTGATCGGTTCCCCATATAAATGTACATCCTTTGGGTAATAAACGGTACACGGGATCAGCAATATCGGCATAATTTGAAATAAATCGCCTATAGTAGTTGGTCAATCCTAAAAAATGTCTAAAGCTCCTTAACATTGGAGGGAATTGGCCAATCTTTAACCGTATCGGTTAGTCCAGAATTAATCTCTATACCCCTTGCACTGGCATAACGTCCAAGAAACAGAACTCTTGTTTGAAACAGCTTACAATTTGATGGATTTGAGATTGAGACCATGATCTCTAAATCTTTCAAATACCCGAGTAAGGTGACTAATGTGAGGTTCGAAATCCGGGCTGGCTATAATAACATCGTCAAGGTAGATAAGAACCATTTCCCACTGAAGACCTTGCAGGACTAATTCCATTACCCGTTGAAATGTTCCTGGTGCTCCGCATAGCCCAAGCGGCATTCGAGTGTATTCAAACAGTCTGTAACGAGTTGTGAATGCTGAATACATACTTGCCAAATGATCTCTGTCTTACCCAGTAGAAGCTTTGCAACAACATTCATGTCAGTCTCCATTTCTTTCCAATTTTCTGCATTCAGTAGGCAAGCTTTCATCCCGCCAATAATATTTGCAAATGATCTAGAAAGTACCGTTACATCTGCTCCTGTATCAACAGTAGGATCGACCTTATTGTCATTGGCTTGAATTGGAATGAATAAACCTTGTCCTCTGCCAATTTTATAAACATGTCTCCTTTCGCAACCAGCGCCAGTCTCTTGTCTTCTTACAAGGCTTGGGAATCGTGATCTTTTCGGACAATCACGTTTAAAATGGCTTTTATTGCCACAAAAAAAACATCCCATTGACTGTGTTGTCAAGGCAGCTGGTTTTGAATCTTTCAGCATGACTCTTTCTTATGATCTCTTAGTGCTTTGATTTCATTCTGTAAACTTTAATTATCTGGTTTCTGAAATGAAATTGCCATCTGCCTAACGGTTTCCATCTCTCCATATTGGTCGTTACTGTTATCCTCTTCGTCATTCTCATCTTTTCTTGTAACGCGTCTGGACCTTTGTCTTGTATTATAATCAACATTTCTTCCCAATGTAGCACGATTATTGTGTTGTAGTTGTACTACAACATCTATTGCCGAAGATACAGTCTTAGGTTGACGATTAAAAGCTTCATATGCTATCTTGGGGTTCTTATGGCCCTTCGAAAAGTGCTCCGCTGCTAGTTCCTCTTGTAGCTCGATACTACTTGTTGAGTATGCTCTTGAAACTAATCGCTTTACTTCTTCAGCAAACTCTTCATTCTTTTCATTGTGTTGTCTAATTATAATATAATATCGGATAGATTTTTTTTCGTGCAGTGGTTAGAGGCTCGTTTCGTTTTGAACCTGTTTTCCATGTGACGCGACAGGAACTCAAAATTGTCTCTCCTGGCGAGGAATTGCTGTCATAAGTTTACTTCCCTGTACTCGCAGGCATTCGTTGTACCTATCTAACTTCTCCTCCTCTGTCCGTTCGTTTCTTCTAGCTGCCCTGTTGAATGGGATAATAAACTCTTCATAATCATCCTTCCCGTCGAATATGGGCAGTTTTTTGCGGGCAACTTCATTCTTTTATACTTTTGGTCTTGTCTGCTGTGTTCCATTACTACTGTGCATTGCTGCATTCTCACTAGAAAACGAAGGTTGTATGTTTCTGGTAGAATCCTGTCTATTATGTGTGCTCATAGGCGTTGATCTAGACTCCAATATTTGTATAGTACTTAATAACGGTCTGAAAGGGGGATGTGTTGTTGTATCCCTTGGAGCTGATGACAATGGTGTGTATGAATTCGCAGCTGGCCTTGGACTGTTCCCGACACCAAACTGCAAACTCCTGGTCTGTCTGTCATCATCTAAATTCTGTGACGATGGCATGGGACTGTTCCCTCGACGGAACTGCGAATATCCTATTGATTTACCATCTAAACTGAATGAAGATGTCTGGGACTGTTCCCACGACCGAACTGTAAATCTGATGTCGGCTTATTATCTTGATTGAATGGAGATTGACCAATCTGGAAACTGTCATCAGGTTTGGTTTCACACAAATTATGGTCTCGGTGTTCATCATCAGCATCATATAATCCATACATTGGACAAGGAGAAGATCCAAGAAAATCATCATCTGTGTAACCGGAAGTGCTGGTTCCTGTGCTTCTAAGATCCGATGTTAATGTCTCCCGGTTCTGCAAAAAGATATTGTTTAACTCTTCTAAAGGTCTACTTTGTTGGTGGATTAGTTGCATTGTATTGGCAGACATCTCATCTTGTTTCCTAAACATATTAGTCATGGTGTCAGCCAAGGTTCCCATGTCGTTACGCATTCTTTCTAACACGTTGATCAATTTTTATGCCTAACTGATCACCATTTGGTTGGGAATCTTCGCTGACTTTTCTATCAGAACCCGTCTCGATGGCTGTATTAAATTCTGTTTCTCGATCGTTATTCATGTCTGCTTGAGACATTGTAATTCCTGTGGATCAACGTGTACTGAAAATGATTCCCTGTCTAACCAACACTCTTGGCACATGTCGAGTTGTAACCTTCTCGACCACTTTTGTGCCAATATTCTTTTAGGATGTAGCCCGTCTCTTAGGAGGTGGAAAAATAATATTTTGTTTGTTGTGTGATCTAGTTTTTATTATATCAGTCTGAAATTTAAGCGTATTCCGCCCAAGGGATGTGTTTAACTCTTCAATTTGTCTGTTCAAAAGCTTAACTTCCTGTTGAGGAACTCGTCTGTTTCCAAAACCTTTTCTGGTTTTTTATGCCCTCTGTCCTGATTATTGATTGACGCAGAACATGGAGGAAAGCAAATAAATTTCAAAATTCCTTGTTTTTGAAAGACAAAGTCTTTAATTCTATTGAACTGGACTGATATTTTATCAGGAGCTTCCCCTTAATTTTTCTTCCTCTTATCTATATAACCTTATGACTGTGAAAACCTTTCTGTGATGTCACAAGTTCCCAGCAAAATATACAAGACCACTGGCTTCCTTTCTTCAGTAATCAACCTGTCTAACTGTCTGATGGTGTTGTCAACAGCCTTTTGTGACCGCCAGCCTTAATGACAAAGGAATTTCAATGGAACAGTACTATCTGTATTGTCCTTCTCCAACTTAATTTCCTGACTATCGGACAATAGAACTGCAAACTTGTCACTCTCACGGTGTGGGATGGCGAGTGGATTAGTCTTGAGATTGTTATGTAGACCAGTTTTACTCATAAGTCCTTTGTTTCGTAATCTCGATCTGCACTACTTTAAATACAAGTAGTTACACGAAACAATTCAAAAATATGCAAACTGTTTTTGTATAAAATGTAATTTTTAACGGTAAAAATTTAAATTTTAATTTTTGTATGCCCGGACATTTCGGAGCAACCAGAAAATTTTTTTCAAATGCAAAATTTCGTCAGCTAATTTTTTGGTAACATTTTAACAATGTTTAGTAAATAAAGTATAAAAATGATTCAATCTCACCAGAATAATTATCTGTGGGTTGTGTTTGACGGCGATCCGCTTTTTGATTGCCCAATTGTCGCCTCACATGGTTTTCCAAACAGGCAATTTTCCGATGAACTTCCAAACTTCTCAGTCGAATAAATTCACAATAATCACTACTTCGGACACCAGTGTGATGCCTAAACACTTCACAAGTCCCACTCCTAACGTTGCCTTGATGCCCCCTCAATGTATCAAAATCCTGGATCCGCAACTGAAATTGTTTTGAGTTTGGCAATTTTTGGCCTGAAAATAAATGATATTGAAATAGTTTTACCCCTATAGTTGGGTAATAATGCATTCACCTTGTCTGTCCGTCCGTTCTGTCCAACAAATGTTTCCGTCACATTTTCTCAGATACTACTTAAAAAAATGACATTATATTTGTCAGCAGCCTGACAGTGATGGGTTTTGATGTATGAGCACTTTTCAGATCTGTTAGCCACATACTTGCTGTTTGCCGATACTATTAAATTTTCAATATGTTGACGGAACTTAATATTTTCGTCGCAATTTTCTCCATTACTACTGAACATAATGTGGTCAGCAGCCTGTCAGTGGTAAGTTGTGACGTGTAAGCGCATTTTCGGATTTGTAAGAAACCTACTTCTTATGTCTGATACTTTGAATTACGAGTTAGGGGTATGCTTAGCACGACAACACATACATTATTGTTTTTACCTTATTTCAGTTCGCATTTTCCTGTCTTTGTATCTACTCTGCCTAGAGTAGCCAGTAAAACTGCATTTGCGACCGACAAAATCCCATTTGACGGTGCCAACTTTTCAAGCGCAGTATTGTTATTTATTGAATGTCATACTTTAAGGAAAAAAGGAATAACTAATAGAAGATACATACCATTCTGCGTTGAAAACGAAAACATTGTACGAACGAGACAAACCAATAATAACACAACAGGTGTACAGACAAACAACAAAAAAGAGGCAGAAGATATCAATGGACATTCACAACCAACTCAAAAGTCGAGAAAAAACGATAACGATATCAGAACACAATATTTTAAACGATAAGGCTTAACTCTTTTGTAAAATTTTTCATGTAGATATTCTTGTCCATTAAAACATATATAAGACTTACATATTTTTAATGTTATTTATAAAATCAGACATGAGATTTAATCCTATTTTTACAGGCATGGATGAAATCAAAGATAAAAGTCTGTGTTTACAGTTTTACAATTATCTTTGCGAAAAAATTGGCACAGAAGAGTTATTTCGACTTCGCCAGAAATATTATCTGCTCTTTGATTTTTTACTAAAATGCAGAAATGAAATTGTTATTAATAGTGGCAGTAAATCAGAGGGATTAGAACTTGAAGGAAGTGACATTGATGTAATGTTTCTGGATCGAGAAATCACAGTTTTTGAAAACGAGGCTCATTGCAGAAACAAAAAGCCCAACGTTTTTATAATGTACACACAAGACATAAAACCAGGATTTACTATTCTAAAACTGAGCAAATCGTCATTCATATCTAATGAAAGTAAAACATTTCATTATTTGGATATATGGGGGAAAGACATTGTATTGTCTAACGTGAGAGTAAAGCAATTTTTAAAATCGAAAAATAAAGATTTCGATTTTGTACATGGACCATGTATTACTAATAAGGACTACACACGTGATTACGCATTTTGCTTTAGATGTCCAACTTGGATTGGACAAGCCCGAAAATTAAGAGGAAAAAGTCGATTATGGCCATGTCCTAGCGTGGTTGAAAATATAGAAAGGTGTGGGACATTGTTTGTTCCTATTGGTTGCAAAACATCTGTAACAGAAGAGTTTGAATGGCGGATTTCCTTTTCTGTTGCTGAAAAGCTGCTTATATATACTTTCAGTCATACGCAAATGCTCTGTTATGCGTTATTAAAAATCATGTTAAAAGAAATAATTGAAACGTATACTAACTCAAAGGGAATTTTATGTTCCTATTTCTTAAAAACTGTTGTTTTTTGGGTATCAGAAGAATACTGTGGTGACGAATGGCAACCTCATATGATTATCCCATGTTTTATGGCTTGCCTAGCGAGACTTGTATATTGTGTCGATCATTCCTATCTTCCTCATTATTTTATACCAGAAATAAATTTATTAGAAGATAAATTAATTTCCAATAAAGCGACTGAGCTTAAGCACTTGTTAAACGAATTTTATGGAATAGGTCCACAATTCTTAACGTATTCAAAAACACTTTCTTACCGCGCAGAGCGTCATCTTTCTTCGTTTAATATTATAAACAACTTTAATACGTTATACCATCTTAATAGAAAGTATGGTATTGAAAAGAGTAGCATATGTTATTGTCCTCGCTGTTCTAAGGACACGTTCAGTAAGATTTCAAAACTCTCAACCAAAAGGCGTAATCCATTGAATTTAAATGTTTATATCTTTCGAATATGTCAGATAGCTGGAAATTCGAACAAAATTACAGGAGTAGATTTATCCTTGAACAAGGTATTTTACGAATTTCACAAACGACGTTTGCCATGTTTAATACTTGGCTTGAATACAGATGCTGCCGCTGGATGGCTATATCTTGCCACGTACCTATTCTTTCTCCAACACTTCTCGGTATCTCTGAGAATTGTCGATTATGCCTTATCTAAATGTACTCCCGACAAACTGTACAGCTTTTATGACGATCTACATTATGAACAACTGGACTACACAGAGCAGCAAGCATTGAAATATGGCTGTCTTGATATTAGTTCTATTTATAGAAGACACGTTATTGAAGCTATTAATTTCAGGGAACATTCGATTCTTCCATTCGATAAAATAGACGAATTAAAAAACAGACATATCTTTACAAATTCTCCATTACCACCTGTTGTGTACGCACATTATCTACGATTTTTGTGTTTTCACAGACTATATGACGGTGAAAATTGTCGAAAGTCCCTGGAAGATATACAACTGACAATTGAAAATGATTACTTTGTATGTGAATATCAAAAAGAGCGCTCATACAAATTGTTAGCAATAGCATCTTTTAAGATAGGTGACAGAAATGCGGCCAAGAAGTGTTTGGCTGTCGCAGATCGTCACATTTTAAAGTCTTAGGAAAGGCATGACTTTTATAATACTAACTTATCACATAATATCATACTTTTATAATATAAAGTACAAAGGTGTCCGACCTTATTTTTTTTTTTTTTTTGTCATTTAGGGAATTTCATATTAATGGCAGATCTGGGATTGTCTGTTTAAAGATGTTCACATTTTTGGAAGACGAGGAGGAGAGGGAATTCAGAGGTGGAAATTTTGAATAGCCACTTCACATGGTTATTGCTGAACCGTTCTATATAAAAAAAAAGATAAGGAGAGGTGGGAGGATTGCCAATGAGCCATAAGAGGCACCGACATGACTAGATGTGACACAATTCAAACAACAACAAAAAAACGGGCTAATTATAGCAAAACAATTAACACTAAAAACCTATGGCAGGCATGAATTAACGAAAATAACTGAATTACAGGCTTCTGAATTGGGACAGGTACATAAAGTATGAGTCGGGGTTTAGCATGCCGTTAGTGAATGAGCGCTCAACCCTCCCCTTACCTTGGCCAGTGGTGTAATAGCACAACATACGAACAAACTATAAAAACCTGTAGGAAATGGCGGATTTCAACAGATTGGTACAAAGCACTAAATACATCTTCCATAAATACAAAAGACACATATTGCCGATCTATGGGTACTCACAGTTACTGAAAGCTAGTGAAAAAGTCAATTACAACTAATAGATACATTATGTTCTCCCAGACTATGTTTTCCTCAAGATATTTGGTCGTTGGGCTGCAGTCTCATTGACGTGTGCCCCATACCTTTTATTCAGTTATCACGAAAACATCATTACTGGCATGTATCCCATTTTGATAAGATGTTCCATATACCATGCTAGCAAACGTGTATTTAGATACACGTAGTGGTGTAGTTGTTAAAACCACTTGAATTTATACTAAAACAAAGTTTTATTTCAATATTTCATGTGCATTTCTGGATGAACAGACATACATAAGAGTACTCTAAGATCGGAATCTCAGAGTTCGGAACCTTGTGTTTATTGTCTTTTGTCAGGTTTTTTTTTTTTTTTTTTTGCTTGGTGCAGATGAATCAATCTTTCAACTGATTTTAATAGTTTGTTCTTATCTTGCCCCTGATAACAAAAGTATATTTTTTTTATTATTTACAAATGTAGATATGAGCGAGAGCCTTATACCTTAAAACTAGTTTGCTATAATATGTCTTATAAAAAGATCTTAATGTCGTTAAATGTATATCTCTTTGTGGGAGGCTGTTGCTCATATTCATTTTTACCATAGACTGTGTAAAACTGTCATGTCAATATCGACATGTCTATGACGTCATAGTGACAGTAACTCTGACAGTTGTAAACTAAACTGTACAGATTATAAATTATCTAATTAATTCATCAATGAAGTTAAATTAATTTCGAGAGGATTTTGCAATTTAAGGGGCGAAATATAGCTCTTATCATAAACATCCTCCTATATCAGCGGCAAAAGTGGTAAAATGTATGTGATAGATTACGGCCCGTAATTTAAGCAATTTATTGTAGGAAAAAGTAAATATATACATTTGCAGTTTTATATTCGAACTGTTGCTCTATATAAAACACAATGAATAATCTAAATTTCAAAAACAACGAATTCACTTTTTTTTAATGCAAATTTATACTGTATTTTTTATACTTACAGTATTACTAGTTATCATTTGTGTCACAACATATCAAATCACAAAGATATAGACGTATGAACTTATCAGAAAGAATGATAGAACCACCTCCCGAACAATTCTAACAACCCTACATCCAAGCATTCACCAACCAACACCTACCAATAACTACATCAAAACATCCTCCACTTGGCATGCACGACTTGTATAAATTTTCGGACATAGTACATACAATCTTTATTATAGAAATTCTATGCATATAAAGAAAAAAATTTGTAAAGGCGAGGAAAATAAGATATCTCTCACTGTTTTTTTTTTTTTTTTTTTTTTGCGTAAAATTGTTATGTAGCAACAATTAAGAAAAAAAACTCTTTTCAGCAAGCAACAAGTTCAAATACGTAGTTATACGTATACAGTGTTTTTGCATTTGCATTTATTTTTCTGAGGCTGTAGATTGCAGATTAAATAGATTGAATACAAATGTGTCACAAAATATTAAATATAAAAAAAAAGATTAATACTTGCTTTATATTGTTTTCTATGTGAAATAAGAAGACCGGTACAACCTTTCCCAAACATCCACACCCACACCCACTCAGTCATCAACCAAACACATCAAAATCAACATTCACACCAACTCGGTCACAACCCACATTTAAATCCACACATAACCAATATGAAATGCAAAATGTCGGTAAATATCTAAAGATAGCACATTTCTATCCTACTTTTTAGTAATTTTTGTCGAATAGAAAAAATAGTCAAAAATGAAAGACGAACAAAATAAGAAAGTATCACCATTTTACTTCAAAATAGTATGTGACAACGATTCAAACTCTTTTTGAATTGATTTTGTGGCTCTACAAAGAGTCGTTTTGCATATTAAACTATCCGTGTTCTCTGATCTTCTGTCAGCATTTACTCACTATAACTTCTTGTCCAGCACTACAAACATCTGATTCTTTCGCTTCCAATTCTAAGGATAATTGATTGATTTCTAAGATTCACTATTTTTTGAGTAATCAAAGGTTTATTAAATTGACTACATATTTGGTGGACTGAGTGGGTTCTGTTATATCTGGTTTAAATCCTTTAACTTTGACTGAGAACTGATTTCCCCCCTTTTTGTCAATGAATGGTTATGACATTGTGACTTTTGACTTCAACTGAAAATCGACTTTAGTAGCTTTACTCACTGTAACATAAAATTATGTTCTAACTATACTAGGTTATAAACTGTACACCTATTCAGACTACCTATCTCACATCCTATTACCGGCTATTGATACGGCAGATGGAATCGGTTACACAGATCCGACGAATGTTTTTCGGAATGAAAGGTAGATTCATCTATTCGCATGTTCTCTTGTTACCAAAATGACAGGTAGATAAAGGTATCAGCATTTTCTTTTATTTACAGTGACTAATGTTGTTATTTTCGTAATGATAATACAACAGGCAATATGTTTCTCAGATATGAGGTTAGGACATTACAAAAATATCAATAAATCAAGTTGAGAATTCGCTCGTTTCAAGAAAGTTTCGTCAAAGATTGCAAATTTCTTGAAAACTACAATTAAATCGTCACATTTATGGTTTCATAAAATGACTGTAGACCATGTCTGACATTCTTACCAAAGAAAAACCATATCTGTTGTTTAATTACTGTTATATACACGATTGAATTTGGTCAATCAACATGTTTTGGCTATCGTGTACAGCAGATCCGGAAAACACTAACTGCAGATATTTGCAATCATGAACAATATAATAAATGTACTTTATAACTGATTGTGTTGTTATGAAATCAAGAAATCTCCTAAAGATCGCAAATCTTTCGTATCATGTTTGTTAATACTTAATTTCACACTTCCCCATGCTTAATCAGCATTCCTAACTAATATGAATATTCAATAAAAGTGTATATTACTGCTAGACACTAGTCCTGCTTTAAAATGTCGTTTTCGGAATAAATAAGGAGTAATGGTAATGCAGTCACTCAGGCCATTTAAACGATTATGGTTTATTTCTTCTCGATTAGCTGACACATATTCTGCGTTTTATATGTTATGATCTTCGTGATTTCAGTGGTATTAATTGCGCATAACGTGATACAGAAAATGCGTAGTAGTCATCATTACGATGTTGTCTAGTGTCTAGTAAAAGCCTTTTTTGCTTTAAAGTAATATTTGACGTCATTGTCTATTTCTATACCGTTGTCAGAGTTTCTGAAGTCTATGGGAGGATACGTAGGCCGATATGTCAGTAAAAATATTCAACCATTGTTTTCACGAGAATATATATTTTATTGGTCGTCTTTTTTGGTCGTCCAAATTGACATGCATAAATGTCTTCGTTCTGCAAGTATGTTCTTACTGCTGCATTTGTATTCATGTAGACGCACCGAGTACCCAAATTGCACCTATTCAACAAAAATAGCTGCGGAAATCTTACAAGGTTTCTTTGAGACTAAACAATTTATATTTTTACGATTTGACATTATGCACGTCTTTCAACATAGGTAAATATATTTAAATATACACAAAACGTTCACAATATATATCAACAGATGAAACATTTACTGGAAAAAGTAAATCTTCGGAAACGCCGTTATGCGACGTTCTCAAAAAGTCATCTTTTAAAAATGAGAAAATTAAATATGTACAAGCATCCATTTCTTAAAAAATGAATAGTAAGCATGGACTTATATCAAATTGTTCTAAATATTTGAAGAAATAAAACAAAACATCTGTTATTCGATTTTTAAGGATGTGAATTTAAGCATGGATGCAATTTGGGTACGCTTCATTACAGATTCATGGATCGTTTGGAGGTCGGTTCAAACCCATTTTTTATGATTCAATATGGATTCAAAATTAAATTGGTGGAACTATATAGTAAATAAAGATACGTCTACAAAATAAACAGAGAATGGAAACTTTGTCTGGATCATAAAAAACGTAGGTGAAAAAACCGTCAAAATAGGTGCAATTTGGGTACCCTCACGTTAGATTTTGTGTATTTTATTCTATTATTTCACCCTAACACCTGTCTTAAGTGTAAAAACTCTAACGTTTACCAATGGACTTTTTAAATTTATCCATTTCAATGGTATTCCTATATTACATAAAAAAGATGTGCTACCGTACAATCCAAATTTTGAAAAATTGTCACACAATATCCAAAAAAAAGGATGGAAACCGAAAACACTCTCAACCATATCAGATCTTCCGCGAGCTATCTGTGCTGGATCTTCGCTAGTCAGAGTTTATTTGCCTTCTAAACCAGAATATTTATTAGCAGGCCCTTGCAATGCTCCTGTGAACCAAATTGCTCATACTCAGACTCAAACCGACATAAAGAACGACTAACACCATGATATAAATTGTTATTTGCAAGACTGCCAATTCTGTGTATCTCCTACAATGTAAATGTGGTTAGGAGAACAGTCATTTCAAAATGTATTGATGTTAATGGTAATAACTATTTTCTTTGACTGTAAGCCATACCTTCCTCTGAGTCGACATTTGAGATCTTCTGATCACACTAAGGTATATCTCAAACTACTGACTACCATGTTCATTGCCCGGAGCATGGCTTTATTGAGGGAAAGGAATCTCTCTGGAGAGGTTTTGGTAAAAGAAGTTAAAAGCGTTGGCATTAGATAATATCATAAAGGAAATTATATAAGTGCATGATCCAAGTGCTTCAATAGTTGAACCGTTAGTGACGACTATTGTCAAGGAACCATATTTGACAAACGTCGCTTGTCGCCATAGTTAATTGATAACATCTGTTTTAAAATATGCATTAACGATGTTAGGTACCCGATTTTAGATTGTGACTTGACTTGAATGTTTACAATAAAACGGAACAAACATCATACCGAAAAGGAAAGGAAAATTAAAATTCATTGTGACCAGGTGACCTAAAAAAAAAATAAAGCTATGACCGATTTGTATTTGATGAGTTAGCTCAGATTTTCAATCAAACCCTTTGAGATCATTTGAAGATATACATGAACAAATAGTTGTTTGCCTGATTTATTCACACGCCTTTACTATCTTTCATCGGTGATTGCCAAAGATAACAGTATTTTTAGTATAAATCAAAAGTAGAGAGGAAAACGTCCACTTTACAGGAAGTAAAAATACTTGTTTCCTCCTTAATCATAATAAAAAGAGATGGAAACTTACTGATAAAATGTGCAAAGCACCTGTCTACAATGCACACGGAAGAAAACCATCAGTCCTGAATAATAACTCTGAAGCTAACTTCATTTTTAACGAGATTACATAGATTAGATTCTACCTATATATAGACTTTAGTAAGGCAACCCAGAATGTATACTGCCGAAAGTGTAGCATAGACACTGGTGACGATATCTCTTTAGATATAATTAAGCCCTCTTGTAGAGGTGAGGTGGCGAAATAGGTTGTGCTTGGTGATTGTGTACCAAAAATGAATAAACACAAATTATTAATCACGAATTAAGCAAGTTGGTGTCATCTTTGAAGATACTTAATTTATGAAAATTACATATTTTGTATATACATGTATAAGGAAATCGATCTATTGAATACTTTAGATTTTGTATTTCGTAGAAGACTGACTTGACTGCCTGTTGATTTATCACTACCGTTATACTATTATCTATATATTTATAAAGTTAAGAACACCAGTATGTAAACATTACCACGTGACGTATTTGTTTATATTTGATACACGTGTTGAATGTATATAATAGGTAAATATGTGTAAAAATTGAATCTTTAATTTGATTCATAATATGTATTTGCGTACATAATGATAATTGTTTTTATTCTTGTAGATTGGTTTTTGTGCTTGTTACATGCAGCGGACTAGGCCGACAGTAATTGATAAACTTTCGTTTGCATTGATCTTCAATAAAATTAAAGCTTTGCTGCACACTGTCAGGCAAGCTGATCCCATACAAAGGTTTTGAGTTTATTTTGTAAATAATTTATGTTCGTTTGAATTTATGAATTAGAACATAATTGTCAACAACTTGGTACAAAAGTCATTGTTAATATGAGAAGATTGAGCTTTGCCATATACGATGATGTTTCATCATTTACTATCCGACTTCACAGTGTCTTATTTAAAATGAGGTCTTTAACGTGGAGGGATAATACCACCATTGTTTTCCGCTATTATTCATAGTTAAATTTGCGTTTTTCCAAAAAAAATCAGAATTTATCTTCGTTTCAAATAAAAAAATAACAAGCATGAGTAAAGTTTAACCGCCTCGGTGATCTCGTGGTAGCGTGTTCGCCTCGAGTGCGGGAGGTCTTGGGTTCGAACCCCTGCTGGGTCAGACCGAAGACTTTAAAATTGGTATTTGCTGCTTCTACGCTAAGCACGCGGCATTAAGGAGTTAGAGCAAAGACTGGTCGGCTCGGAGTCAGAATAATGGGTAAGGTGAAATGTCTTCCTGCGGACTGTTACCTTGTGAACTAGCACGTTAAAAATCCGGCTAAACGTGTCGGTCTAGTACAAAGCAGGGTTAATATTCATTTTAAATTAACATGTTCTCGTCCTGAATATGCATATCAATTTGCCGTATCATCATCATTGGCAAAGTTTGATCCTGAAATTTCACATAACGTTTCATTGCACATAAGATAATAACTATCACCAGAGGTAAACCAATTAAATTTTCAACCCTTTTTCTCTGTTTGCAACCTTTATATAGATGCAACTATTCCTATATATCTCATAGTAATATTGTAAGACAAAAGAGGGATGGTTGAGATATGATAAAAACTTTAATTTAACCCCGTTTCATTTTCTTTTACATATGTGTGTCCCACGCCAGGAACATTGTCGTTAGTGGTCGTTTGTCATATGTTTCCCCCTTTATTTATAGAATTGAGTGTTAATAGCAGATCTTTGATTGTTTCTGTTGAATTGATATACATGTATGTCTTTCATTGAATGGAGATAATTAAGAGCGAGACATATTGTATGGTCACCTGTCTATTTGTCGAAGACTATGTGTCTGCATCAAGATGTTTATTTTTGTTATTTCTGTCGTTGGGCTGCTGTTCCATTGACGTATAACCAACATCTGATTCTCCTTCTATTACACACTTCACTACCCGTGTACACTGCTGGCATTGTTAGGACACATTGTTGAAGACTAAACGTCTCCCTCTAGATGTCTTTCGGTTATTTCTGTAGTTGGTTTGCTGTCTCATTGACGTAGACCTCACATCTCCTTTAATTCACGCAGCACTTAATTTTCCGTGTGCACCGATGACTGAATTTTTTATCACATAAAACTGTTAGCACTGCCAATTTGTTTTTGTTTCAAATATAGCAGATTAATTTGTTGTTTTCTGCTTAACGTTGAGTGGAAAATTTTCACACATATTAACGCCATTGTGTCAGAAAATCACATCGTAGAGATTTTGCACATTTCTATAGTCTACTTAAAAATTGCTTTCTTTTGTTTTTTCTGAATGAAGAAAGAAATAATTTTACAGAAACGCAGACACGCACTTGCTTCAAATGTGTTTTCTTGAATAAAACCACTAATTCATAGCCCCATTGTTTTCTATGTTAAATTGTGCACTTTTAAGCATTGATAACTATTTTGTTTTAAGTTCGAAAATAGTGGTAGTCATTTCATAGCAAAACTAAACCTTATCCGGACGACTTGAGTGTGCAGAAAAATTCAATGTATCTTTAATTGCATATCAGAGCGCACTGGTTCTCGAATATGGGTGGTATAAAAACAGGTACTTCTGATATGAGCAACAGGGCAAATATGTCCCTTTCATACTTTCATATATTTATTTAACTATTCATGACAAACGCTCATCAAGGGTTCTACAGTGATCCCAAGACTTGGAACTTTCATTTGATACCAAAATTACTCATTTGGTTTTACTTTTGACAAAGTTAGAGTTATTCTTAGGAACTATTTTGTTTAAAATATGTACTACTTTCTTGTATGTTCTTTGTGACCGTGCCCGATTTAGTGGTTCTATACCTTTTGGGTGTCAAGCGAAAAATAAAAGAATTAACACACAGACTATTAATTTTGGGAAATTAGCGCAGACGTATACGTGCACGCTCTTTGAAGTCTTGCTAATTTTCTGGAAGAAAATAAAAATAAGCGAAAACTAGAAGAAGAGGAAAATGAAAAAAAAAACAAAACTCCTTCATTCGTGATTATATGTTTTTATATCAACAATGTTCAGACTCTTTTTTAAATGGTTTTGTGACTTTAAAAAGAGCCGTTTTTAATGTGCAATTATCGTTGTTCTGTAATATTCTGTCTGGGTGTAATTACTTTAACTGCTTCTTCAGCAATGGTAATATTGGATTCTTCCTCTTACACTGCAATGGAGACCGATTTCTCATTTCATCTCACTCCTTTTTCATTAGACGATTAATTGAATTGACTTCCTCTCTGCTTGGGCAACTAATTGGCTTGTTTCTCCACAGTTCCGTTACATCTGGTACCATACTGACGTCAACTTCGACTTACGACTTGTTTTTTCCCGTTATGAAATGGTTGTGGCAGTGTAACTCCGACATCGACTAAAATCAGACTGTAGTCGTTTTAATCGTTTACGAAGAAATTATGCTATACTTCGTCTGTTGCCGATACCATTCTGTGATATAAAATGTATATATTCTCGGATTGACAGCATTGCACAACACTGTAACTCGCCTATTAAACGTAGGTCTGCGTTAAAGAAACTCCCGCGTTAAAATTCTAAGTTTTTTGCTAATACACTTCACTTTAATGCCGTCATAATTTAAAAAACACCACCCCTTGCACGTGAAAAGTGATGTATATTTTAACTGAGAATCTAATAAAGTAAAAACAGCGAATTTCATACCGTTCAGTTGTGTGTTGTTGGGTTGCTGTTTTTATTAATGTATACCTTGCATCTTCTTTTATTCATATTTAGGTTTCATGTGTCAAAAAGTTGTTACCTATTTACTAAACATTGAAAATATTATCGCATTTTATAGCTGATGTTTATCATTTAAAAAAGGTACATCACCGCACCCCCGTTTTCTTAAAAAGAATGAAAAAAACCGAAACACTGCAAAACGAAAAAGTAAAACACCAAGAAATCGTTTTCCAGACATAATACGTAACAAAACAAGCTACTCCTTTCACAGGTTAGCATACGATGTAAAGGGTTTGAAAACCTTATATAGTACACAATTTGCAAAATTTCCTCAGAGAAGGTATTGGTAAAAATCTGGATCGTTATATACGTATTTAATAATTATATACGTTTGTAGGGTTTTTGGCATTTTTCTCGTGTTTTTTGAAGTTGTGATCTGCACAGAATAAATTTAGTAGTCCCCAACAAAATTAAACAACGACTCAATCATAAATTTAGTCTTTATCATAGTTTTTTTTTCCTAATAACAAACACAAATTTTGCAAAACTTTGAAATATTAAAATATGCCAAAATGAGTGAACGAAAATAAAAGAGAATACAAGTAAGAAATACACCTCAAACTTTAACGTTTTTAGTAGCAGGAAACTTTTATTGTTTGTTATTGAAACTTCTCTGTTGTTATGACTCATTAGAAAGGTATTTCACTTAACCCATATACTCCATTTCTTGGTACAGTGAATCTCTAATGTTATTAATTCAACATGTAGTCTGAATATGTCAAATTAATCGAATCTAAAGCTAGATGATGTATCAAATATTTTTTTGAAATTTAGACTAAACAGTCAACTCAAACACGCCTGAACATAAAAAGGTTTACCTCTTCTCTTTTCGATGAGGTGATTGTCTATTTTAGAATTATTTCCCAAAAACCTGTTGATGCAAATAAATGATTTTATAAGATCAATCTTTTATCTTTCTGTAGAATTATTTTCGGCGGGATTGATAAGAATTCACATATATTTGCACCAATCAAAATCGACTTTTTTGTGAAGATTGTCTTAAAATTAAAAGTTTACAAATATCTCGAAGCTCCATACTATATTTAAAGTATGAACACGTATATATCAGTTACAAAAAAATCCTTAATTATGCACTTACATTAATTTTTAAGGCCCATAGAAACAGATGTAAACAATTCAAATATTCCAACTTGGCAAGTTTTACTTTCTCTAATAAAGAGTTCCATTTCTTTTGTTTAATTGTCCCCGCGCAACGCGTTGTAGGGGACATAAAAATAGCGGGCGTCCGTCCAACCGTCCGGTCTTGTTAGCGCTCTCACGTGTACAATTCTTGCCAGATTTTTATGAAACTTATATCATAGGTTTATATCAGCAATGTCTTGGACGAGTTCGAAAAACAGTGCCGATCAATTATTTTTAAAAGAGTTATGCCCTTGGAAACATTAATTATATGGAAAATTGCATTGTCAGCGCTCTCATGTGTACAATTCTTGCCAGAATTTTATGAAACTTATATCATAGGTTTATATCAGCAATGTCATGGACGAGTTAGAAAATCAGTGCCGATCAATTATTTATAAAAGAATTATGCCACTTCGAAACATTAATTATACGGAAAATTGCATTGTTAGCGCTCTTTTGTGTACAATTCTTGCCAGAATTTTATGAAACTTATATCATATGTTTATATCAGCAATGTCTTTGACACTTTTGAAAATAAGTACTGGTCAAATATTTTTTTTAAAGCGTTATGCCCCTTGGAAATAATAATTATAACAGAAATCGCATTCTATTTGCTCTGAAGCCTTCATTTCTCTATAACAGTTTTAAAGAAAAAAAAGCGTTTTTTAAAGTTAATGCCCTTGTACCTTGGATAGATAAAATATGCCGTTCAACGCGGGGGACATTGGAACTCTGTTCTTTTATTTCGACTGGATATATCAGTCTGATTATATCTAATTAATATGTTTATTGACGAAATAGCAACTTTTAAAATATGGTGTGAAAATAATGATATGATTTTAAAAATTAAAAAATCCAAATCTATGTTGGTTGGATCACATAGGAAGCTTCAAAGCATACAAGAAAAATTGAAGATAGAATACAGTGGAATTCTTTTACAAAATGTAAACAGTGAAAAATTACTTGGCATTTTAATCGATGATTGTCTTTCGTGGAATCAACAAATAAACAAAGTATGTACTATAATTTCAACTAGACTAGGTTTACTAAATCGATTGAAGCATTATATTCCACAAAAAGGTTTATGTATATTTTATAATGGATATGTACTTCCTCTCTTTGATTATTGCTGTACAATATGGACAGAAACGAGTAATTCAAATATGGAAAAAATGTTAAAATTACAAAAAAGGGCAGCCAGAATCATTCTTAACAAAGCATATGATACACCGTCAAAAACTTTATTCAAACAATTAGGATGGTTAACTTATTGTTTTCTGTTTGGTATTAAATTAATTATTAAGATCCATATTACATCTGGTGATCAGTTCATTTGGCAATAGCCAGTGGCAGTCAGCAGGGTTTTAGAACATCAGTTGTTCGACCTGTTAGTCAAATGCGTTTTGTTAAAATATACTTTTCACTTTTTGGTCTTTTGGAAAATGTTGTTTGAGCTGTATTTAGACCCCTCTACCAAGAAATTTGTTTTACATGCACACGTATAAAAATTGCGGTTTTTATCCAACGCAATCATAGGTTTGAACGTTTTTTTTCAATTTAGACTTGTTTATATATTATATTATTATATTTTGAGTTATTCAGAGGGCATCAGCTCGAGGGCATCAGGGGAGATTAGTATGTTACTAACTGATTTTATCCTCTTTAGGGACTGTGCAATATTTATCTGAGGGTGGGGCCGATGTACAGCAAATATTTAACAAAAAAACTTTATGCCCCGCCAATATTTATTATAAAAAGTTCTTGCCCGCTTCAATTAATGAAAAAGTCCTTGCCCGCTGGAAAAAATAAAACACACATATGGAAACATGATATTTTTTAACTAAAATGCACAACATTCAATAATACATGTATATCAGAGATGATATTTAAACTCAAATGCATATATTTCAATATTATAAAGATTTTATTTTTGTGAAGAAAGTCAACTTAGGAGCGCTGTGATTGGATGTATGGGTACAATATATTTTTTTTATTTATCTATGAATAACTGCAGTGTGTATATTTACAATATAAATTTTGAAACCTATTGAAATTTTTTCTAGAGAATTATTCGAAAAGATTTCCAAAATTTCATAATTTGGTGTAAAATGACGGTGGGCATGGATAACATAAACAAACTCCGTTGGAAGTTGGTCATGATACTATTTGGCTTCAATTTTTAAAACAGAATAATAAAGTACTAACACCACACATAACTATTGTATCCAGGTTTTATTATACAAAAGTGGTAAATTTAGAATATGTTAGTATTGCCGCATATGGCAGAATAAATAGTACCGTTTTCCCTATACTGAAGATAGCAAGGGAAATCAAAATAAATCAGACTTCAGTTATGTTATACTATTTTGAAGCTTTTGATTAGTACATTTGATTTTTATCACAAAGAATAGAAATTTTTTCACTGAGAACAATGCTGTGTTGAGAAAAGTGCTGATTCATCATAATAAGTCAAATTGATGGGTACTGACATAAATCTTTATTCTAGGATTTCGATATTAACTCTATTGTATAAAATGCACCAAACTATAGTTCTTTAGTATTTTTTTCACCTTTCGCAATGATTAATTCAATTGGAAACACCAGAATTCAAGTCGCGACAAATATTTTAACTGAGATATTTGCCTTCTTTGCTGTGTAATTCCTTAAATTTATCACTGGGGTATTTCTCTAGCCATAATCTATTAAAGCGGAAATGTTCTGGTTAAGTTTGTACTGTTTATGGAGTAAGGCAATATTTAGTCATACTAGAAGCATTTTCAGTGTTAAAATTGTCCATCTAAGAAAAAAAGAGGCCCACTTGAGGTTAAATTTAGATAGAATTATATTCTCCAGTGTAAAGAATTGTTCATATTCTTGGCAATTCATGCAGCAAATATTTTAATAGTGCTTCATTTTGTAGTTTCTATCTTTTATTATATCAGGCATATATAATTTTTCATTTTCTACTGTTTGCAAGGACTTTTGTTGAAATTAATACTCCCAAGGGACATAATTCAGCTTTTTCATAGATTAAGGTGTAATTCTTTTAGTGTTTAAGAATTTATTTTTTATGTTAAAGATTTATTTACAATTCAATTGAAGTTGTTTATGTTTAAGCATTTGTTTACCATATGTTATGTTATGTTGAATGTACAAAACATTGTTATAGTTTTCAGATATTTTATTTATACAGACAATGCTTAATAATAATGTACTATAAGCAATTTAATATTATTTTAAAGTGCCAAACATTTATTTTTCTTATTTTAGCTTCAACATTCTTTGTTTTTTATACATTTGAGTTTAATGCTTTGATGCTCCTTTACTTTTATAAATAAAATGTGAGTACAATATATATATATTGTACATGTACATTTTATATATTATGTTGGTCAGTATTTCATTTTTTAAATGATTATTAAAAGCATAAACACAAAAATATATTGAAGCACTGTATTAGGTTATTTTGTTTTAGATTCAATTGTGTTTTTTTTTTCTTTTAAGTTATGTTTTTCCCACAGAAATCACAAATATATGTATTGATAAGAACATTTAGACCTTTAAACATGTTGCATTCAGATAATATATAAGTATATGAACTAACATCATCTCAAGCCATTGATATGGTAAAGGTGCTGTTATTCAATTTGATTTTAATAAATAGTTTTAATCTTTTATACTCTGATTTAATTTTTTTTGCACACACGAAGGGTTTTAAAAGTGTGTGCCCGCCAAATGTTTGTTAAAAAAACTTTTCGCCCGCTCATTATTTGCATGAAAAAAGTATGTGCCTCGTCCATGTTTGCACCGGCCCCACCCTCAGACAAATATTGCACAGTCCCTTAAATAAAGTATTTATTATTATTATTATATTATTATTATTATATTATTGAAATAATGCACAGTTATACCCCAATGGGGTTAGCATACATGATACATCACAAAAATAATAAAAGATATGAAGTTACCTGTATGATGTGTGTTTTATATGCGTGCTGTGTGTGTCTATAAATCAATATACATGTGAGTTTACATCGTATAATATTTACTAAATAAAGAATGACAAGTCTGCGATATAAGGAAAAGTTGCATTAATCACAGGCGGATCAAGAGGTATTGGTGAAGGATGTGTAGATGTATTCGGTAAGCTCTGCAAATTTTACATTTAAACTATTAAACAATACTATATGATTTTGTGTGTACAGATTCATAACTCTATGTAAAAGTATATATACATCCCACTTGTAATTTAAACCTATTTGATTTTTCAGTTGAGAATGGTGCAAAAGTCGTCTTCTGTTCGAATGACGGTTCGTATAATAAAACATGTTAATATGTACTTGTCTGGTAATATTAGATTATAGTAACATAGCCTGTCATAGCTAGGAGAGTTGAATATGGCAAAACAAAACGCCGGTAATCTTTATGATACTTAATATAAATGCATGGTACACATTTTAACTGCACATATTGCATTTCAGTGGTAAACATCATGATGCGCACATAGTAAATCAAGCCGGTGTCTTCCTAATCTTAGAGATTGAAATAAACAATTAATTTCCCCATAGGCGACAATGATAGCCTTTTTCGAGATACAGACTTTAGAAAGGTGATTTTTTAAACGAAACCTTGCTAGAATTAAAGAAAAGTTATTAGGACAGTATTTTTTGGTCCAAAAAATATAGGTTCGCGTTGCTTTTCTTAGCGTAATTTGTACTTATCTCCCATGCCTATCAATTTTGCACTGAAAAATACGTGTCTCATCCTGGCGTTTAAAAGACATCTCAGTTCCGTTAGGGCTAAGGAAAATAATTTATTTGGCCTTTGGTATAATGCAGAATGCCAAAGTCTCTAATAACAAAAAATAACGGGCGCACATATCAACCAATCAGGATTAGCTATACTCTTAATTCTGAATACCTTGTTGGCTGCGCCCATAAAATCTAATGGTGTATTACTTAGACAGGACTTTACTTTCGGAATTGGCTGAATTATATATCGTAACATGTGTAATTGTGACTAGGTGCGTAAATTCTATAAATATCCACCAAACGAGGTTGTACCTCCAAAAGGATTGCATACGTTAGCATAAGATTTTCAAGCTGTTTTATTCTCGGTTTTATTTTGTCACTTTTTAGTTCTGATGCTATGATCTGCTATCTATGTATGTGGTTTTCTTTTGTCACTTTTTAGTTCTGATGCTGTCTATTTATATGACTAGCCACGAGAAGTCCAGTCTTATGGGGGGGGGACCTTCCTTGTCTAAAAGGCTTATTGCATATTTATCCAGTACATACTGAAAGAAAGCACCCTGTCAAGTTTTTATGACAGATTTGTTGAAATAACAGAGTAATGGATCTCTTTGAACCAGGTTCAATCCACCATTTTCTACATAAGAAAATGCCTGTACCAAGTCAGGAATATGACAGTTGTTATCCATTCGTTTGATGTGTTTGAACTTTTGATTTTGCCATTTGATTGAGGACTTTCCTTTTGAATTTTCCTCGGAGTTCAGTATTTTGTGATTTTACTTTTTTGTATATCGGTTTAAGGAGTATTCGATGGCGACTTTTTGATTAACATACGCATTAATTTATAAAGTACACATAAATCATAATATTGGCGTTGAGTAATTTCTAACAGCCTATTTGAACACAATTTTCAAATGTACTAATTTTACAACAAAACACCTTCTTTTTTTCTTCTGAAAATGTAATTTGCATTTGTTATGAAATTATTTATAGAATGTGTATGAATTAAAGCTTGTTGTATTTTTTTTTTTTTTTTATTTGTCTTTTAAGTTTAACAGGTTAGCGATGCATGGCTCCACAACACATAACATGCGAAGCGTAACTTTACAAATTGACATGATCATCTCATATATGCATTTGATAAGGTGCATTTATTATTATCATGATGTAGTTCTAATGGCTCTTACTATAAACTCTACAGAGCAGAACATTTTGAATTTTAAACCCATTAAAAACTTGTATATCAATGTATGCAGGAAAAAATATTTCCACCTCAAACATAAAACGTAAAACTTCTTCAGCATTTATGTACTTGCCAGAGAAAAATGAAGCCAAAGTAGAGTGTTATACCTTCTTCATAAATACTTCGAAACGATAATTAAACATTATTCAATTAATTAAAGAGCATCAAGACTTTAATTCAGTATAGAAATAAACTTATACGTAAACACCATTTGACGAAGTTAACGCCGTTTTTTTTTCTCACAATGACATTATACCTCCATAAGCCTGGAAATGTCATGGCGGGTCACATATGACTTTTCAAACGTTTGGTCTAAAGTACATTCAAGAAACAAGTGTCATATCTATTAACACTACAGTGACTTTCTCGTAAAAATTGCAGATAAAAAGTGACTTTTTCATCTATAACACAGATTTTTGCACAAAACTGTAATCATGTACCAAGGTGGTATAATTATTAGTCGACAAAGGACTTTCAATTCGATGGTGAAAAGAATAAATATACAAAACCGGCACACAAAAATTAACAAAACACCACCAACAAAACTAGAAAATTATAAAATAACAGACTAGCTCATGGGATTTTGAAGAGTATGAATATCCAGCTCGACTTGTGGTACCAACCTTGTTGTTTATGATAAGAAAAATATCACCCAATGACGTCTTTAACAAGGAACATTGGACTGTATGTGGTTACGACAATTGAAACATAACAAAGGTTATTCATTACAGATATTTTGTAAAGGTCAACCACATCCTGATGAGGTCAGCCATACTTAAACTTGAAGGAAGAAGTGATTTTAAATCTACATTTAAGAGCATTTGATTAAAAAGATTGTATATTAACCACTATCAGGGATTCTTTTTGTGGATTTGCTCTTGTGTTGTCCAAAGTTAGAAGGAGGGCTGGGCACCTGCAAACAGGTTTAACCCCACCACATAAGGTAGATGTGCCTGTCCCAATTCAGAAACCTGTAATTCAGTGGTTGTCGTTTGTTGCTGCAAATCATTTTTTTTTTTGTTTTACATTTGTCATATGGGGACTTTTAAAGCTTTCTATGCGGTATGGATTTTTCTCATTTTTGAAAGCCGTATGGTGACCTATAATTGCTAACTTCTATATCATTTGGTCTCAAATTTTATAAATTTCATGGTCCCAACGACAAGCGCTTTTCTGAAATAACATTCATTAGGAATACTCTAACCAAAACATATGAAAGCCATGCTATCATTCTTCAAAAATTCGTACGTTTGAGAATAAACTTACGATAAGCAAAAGATTTTAGCTGCGAATGTTTCACTTAAGTGTTCGTCAATTTTTCGTTTGTCTTTAGATTAGCTCTTTATTTTTAGAGGTGATAACTACATGTGTGTTGAAGATTGTAAAAGCGCCATCTGTGTCTCCGGAAAAAATGACAAGAAAATCAAACGGGTCGTCAATAGAGATTAACAAATTAGTAGAAAAGGTTACTCAAAATCTCCAATTTTTAAAAGATACTTTTACAGTACTTTGACAAACAAAATAAAGACAGCGATCTGCGAATAAATCACTAAGAAGTAACTAATGGGATGCAAAATAAAGAAATTTTGTGATTATATCGATTTGACTAGTGGTAGCCACTAATTCACGTTCAAATGTAGATAACCGATAGACACAGTGACCAAACAAAATATTTTGGAGATAAAGATAACGAAGAATATGAATTGTAGATACGGAAGGTCAGGACTTGGAGAGAAACTTAAACTCAACAGGACCAGGAAAAGCGTTGTTCATATATGGCGACGTTACACAAGAATCAGATATCAAGGTGGGTACAAATATAATAACAAAATTAATCATTGGCAGAGAACGCGGGGAAACAAAACATTTAAGGATGTTCGCTCCTCTGTTTCAAAATAACAGGTTTTAAAAGACTGTTATAAATTGATAGTATATAAATAAAGGAACTTGAAAGAAGAAGAAAATGACAGGTCCATGTCCTTGTTTTTGAGATATAATCAATTGAAAATTTAGCGAGAAATGATTCTTTCTAGATTTTTCATACATTTTAACACTGATTGGCACCCTTTTTCTTTCAAAAACTATGAAAAAATAACACTAGATTTAAAAAGATTTTCTAAAATGGCTTTTTAAACTATATTTTATAAATTATGAAAAGAAAAGTAAGGGTTACTTGCCAAATTTTTATTATCACTACATGGATAAAACCAGAGGATTTCGAACATCAGACAAAAAAAGTCAAAAACATGAGTAGCGATCATCCTTAAAGAATTCATTTAGCAACACAGTTCTTTAGACCCTGTGGGGAGCATATTGTTTTACCCCTGTCCGTCCGTCTTTCCGTCCGTTCGTCCGTCCGTCCCATTATGGGTATATAGTTATTCCACACTACAATTTGAATGCTAGGAAGTTTTCACTTTGCTGGCTGTTTGTACATATATTGAAGGTGTGCATGTGGTCAGGGTTTTGATTTTTATTAATGTTTGCTCTTTTGGGAGATAGTGGAACTTTGTCATTTTTTGTATTTTAAAATAACACTTTGCATGTGCGGGAGCATCATTTGTGTCTCCCAGACACAATAATATCTCATAGAAAGTCCTACATTGACTTTGTTATAATACAGTTACTTCAGAGTGGAGTGCGGGGGCATCACTTTGTCTGGTTTTTAAATTATAATGAACGTGTATAAGGTTCTCTCTGACTATTGAATTCAATAATCTTAGCAGATTTTACTTTGCTTGCATGATTGTGTGCAATAATTAAACTTGAAAGAATGAGAAAAGTAAACTGTATACTTCATGGTTTGCTATCATTCTTTTCAGTATGGTATAAACAAAGAAAGCTCACAAAGGGCAGAATATACATCTAAATGAATGTTCATATATAAACATTAGGAAACATAGTATGGTTTCTAATGAGACAACTATCCACCAGAGACCAAATGACGTGGATGTAAACAACTGTAAAATTGTTTTGAATGTACTTGATTGTTTTCCATATATTTCTTTATTGGCGTTTTTTTTTTAATGGACTTTAAAATGCAAGAAAGAGAAAACAAAGAAGAACCATGGATGCCTATGAATTACCAAGTTGCTAATCGTAAAAGCCTGTCGCGAGTGTTTGAAAATATATATTGACATTATCTGTTCCAGTCTATATTATGTTTAGTGTAGGATAAAACCTGAAACTCCATTCCTATTTGATTGATAAAGGTATCTTACGGAAATTACTATATATATGTATATACGAACATTTTTATTATTTATTTTCAAGAATATAGTAGAGAAAACAGTAGAGAAGTTTGGTAGAATAGATTGTTTGATTAACAACGCTGGAACACGTGAGTTTTTGTGGTCATTTATTTGTTTTACATACCAGTATAACGATTGACCTCTTGTTTTCCTTAAAAAAACTATTCAAATAATTTACATATAAGGTATTAGAAAAATTTTTAAATAATTTGCATAATTTATAAGGTGATAAAAAAATATATTTTTAAAAATAATTTGCATATAAGGTATTAGAAAAAAAGTATCTTTAAAAATAATTTGAATATAAGGTATTCGAAATAAAATAGTTTAAACCAGTTTAGGATGTCCTAATATTTTGCATCGTATGGAACCTAACAAACCAATGAGTCATGTTTCTAAAATATCTGGATTTAGGGGGTTGATCGTATCGTATCGGTATTCATTTCACACTTTACTGTGTGTAGGTTTATTTATTTAAAGGTTAGAAGGATTTTAACTTTAACAAATATAAGAAAAAGATGGATATTCGTCAATGAAAAGTGTAAAAAAAATTGCCAATGGGGCATTCAAACAATAAAAACAATCACAAGAAAAACTTATAGAAATCAGCATCATACCATCATCAACAATAGAAGTATGTTTATTATTCCACGATTAAACCGAGTTTAGACAATTGTGAATGAATTTAAGAGAGCTACCAAAGATACGTCATCAACCCGTACTTATTTGTATGGGGAGGGGTGAGGACAAATATACTAAAATATAAAGTGAGTTGGTTTTATTATCATTTCAGTACGAAACTGAAAAATGGACTTTCAGAGCTCTGGCTTATAAATCCAATTAGTCCAATATCATTTACCTACGTGTTTTGTCAATGGTAATCATAACACATCTCCCTATTCTTATATGGACGCTGGACACAGTGCAGTCGGTGTTGCCACGATGTCTCAGATGCAAGGGTTCGAATTTCGCTGAGGGAAGAAAAAAAAAATTTGCAGATCTAACATTGTTTGGCTAACTTTGAGACGATATATTTATGAATTATTGTGTTAGCCCTGTATAACCACAGGTTATCCGACGGAGAACGTCTGTCGTAAAGTTTTCACATATTTAGACGTATATAATAAAATTAAACTTTGATGTGACGGCATGGTAACTCAAATTATCATCCTTTACGACAGGCCCCCCAAAAAAACAGCTGATCTGCAGGGTATACCATCAAACTTGCCACTATACATCTTGTACTGTGTTACAACCCTAGATAAAGCCGACGAGGAAAGGCATTACTCGACAACCACCGAAAGCTATATTTTAGATAGCCTAGTTGGTCGAGTGGTCCAGGGCGCTAGATATAGTGCAGGCGGTGTTGCCACGATGTCTCAAATGTAGGGGTTCGAAACCGCTGAGGGAAGAACTAGAATTTTGCCGATCTAACATTATTGGGATAACTTTGTGACGATATATTATAAATTATGGTGTTAGTCCTGTTTAACCACCGATGGAGAAAGACTGTCGTAAAGTTGTCATATATTTAGCCGTATATATATATTTAAAGATCTTAAGTGGCATTCTTATACTACTTCCTTTTTTCGACAGGTCAGCAACCAATGTTGGTCAATAGATCCCTTACAGATTGCCAATAATCAATCTTATAATGTCATATGTGGTTTTCGTGAACAATAGAACGTCTGTTTTTTCATAAAATAATCTCGGATTTCATATTCCTTTCCAACCAAGAACCTCCGTTTACAAATTTTTAACAAGTGCAATTTTTTTACATATCGATTGATTGACAGATTAATTAATTTATTGATTGTTGTTTACTAACGTCCAGTGGCAAGTAGTTATGCATATTCAGGATATATTGTTGTTTGCTTAATGTCGAGTGGCAGTTCATGCATATTCAGAACAAAAACAAATAAACAATTAATAAAACGATAGCTTCTGAAAAATGTGTTTACTCGGATTGATTTCCATCGAAAAATTAGAGTATATTTGATAGAGGACAGAAAATTTGCATTGCAACAGGCCACCTACGGACCATAACGTCCTAATTCCACCCGGGCGGGAGAGGTCTAAGGAATGACCATATTTCTATATCCCAGTCAACCCTTGAGATTCTATCGATTGAATTGATTGGTTAATTACCTGTATTCAAGCTTTCTAACTAACAATATTGTCATATTGAGATATAGAAATTGTCCGGTTAAATCTGTATTCAAGCTTTCTAACTAACAATATTGTCATATTGAGATATAGAAATTGTCCGGTTAAATCTGTATTCAAGCTTTCTAACTAACAATATTCACGGTCATATTGAGATATAGAAATTGTCCATAGTATCGTTTTGCTACAGACTAAATTCAAAGACAGATACGAAATTAGGCTCTGTGAATGTTTATCAAAATGCACATAATGCCGAAAAGATGGAATCACTGAAAATAGTTTGAAGAGAAAATGTAGAGTTGTATGCCTCAGTCATATCTGATTTTATTTTAGATCCACTGTCGCATACTATTGACGAATTCTCCGCCGAAGATTTTCGAAAGCTTCTAGATTTAAACCTCATTAACTACTTTCTATTCTCAAAGGTACTTTGATTGGATTAGATTGGTTATATGGTTGCATGAATATAGAAACAAGGTGAAGAGGTATAATTGCTAATTAGACAACTACTGGCAAAGACAACAGAGCAGGATGTGACAGATAATACTGGTCACTGATTGATCTTCATCAATTTGCAAAACAGATAATACAGGTCACTGATCGATCTTCATCAATGTGTAAAACAGATAATACAGGTCACTGATCGATCTTCATCAATGTGCAAAACAGATAATACTGGTCACTGATCGATCTTCATCAATGTGCAAAACAGATAATACAGGTCACTGATCGATCTTCATCAATGTGCAAAACAGATAATGCAGGTCACTGATCGATCTTCATTAATGTGCAAAACAGATAATACTGGTCACTGATCGATCTTCATCAATGTGCAAAACAGATAACACAGGTCACTGATCGATCTTCATCAATGTGCAAAACAGATAATGCAGGTCACTGATCGATCTTCATTAATGTGCAAAACAGATAATACTGGTCACTGATCGATCTTCATCAATGTGCAAAACAGATAACACAGGTCACTGATCGATCTTCATCAATGTGCAAAACAGATACCGTATAGCAGCTTTGATACATTTGTTTTTGTATTATTGATAGACGTACAAAATATTGGAGTTTTTTTTTTCGAATACACTTAAAATTACAGTAGCTATTGTTTGTTAACGATATAATTGGTCATTTTGAAAACATTGATTGATACAAAATCTTGTTTCTGAATTCCATTATGTATTTCTTTTGATAATATTCATTCTGTATTGTATATCGTGTTGTACAATGAATACCTGGAAATTCATATAGATAATAAAAAGTCGAATTGAAAGGGGAATGTTGTCACTTGGTAAACAAATGCTCTAAAAAAATTCATTGCTTAGCAATTCAGTATCTTATCTAGGTGGAATTTATGATGCAAAGTTTCCATTAAAAATTGGCAAATGTCAAATAGTAAAGCCATATAATGATTAAGATAAAAACAAGACAAGGCATGCAAAGTACGCTGCCATTAATTTTCTATGATTCTGTGAGGTTCTTGGTTTTAGGTTTTAGATTTTAGGCAATTGGTCCTATATCATCGCCATAAAATCCTGAATAATTTTTTATAGTTATAAAAGATTGTCTAATTTTCTCTTTGTTAAGTATTCATTGCCATATCTTCGCAAAACAGAGGGAAACATAATAAATATAAGTAGTCTGGTGAATCAACTCGGACAGGAGCAGGCAGTGACATACGTAGCTACTAAAGTAAGTTAATTTGTAATGGCACAACCTTTTTTTTTGTATGTCATAGTGAATAAACTGGGGTATTTTGCAAAATTTGATACATTTTCAATTCTACAAGTTGATGTAAGAATCTGGGATTCATTGCAATGAATATAGCAACAGCATACTAAAAACTCACCAAAGATAACCGGCTTATAATTTTGTATGCCAGACGCTCAGTTCGTCTGCATATGACTCATCATTGACGCTTGAATCATAACAGTTGGAAAATCAAATCAAGTACAATGGTTAAGAGCATAAATGACTCAAAATTCCGAAAAGTTATACAAAATATACAATACAATGTTCTATTTACTCCAAATTAAAATATACTGATCTTCAATATAAGATTATACATGTAACATTACGATAAAGGATATTTTCTGGAGAGAAATAAAATACTTAACAAACAAAACTTAATTTTCTTCTGTTCAACATTCGGGTGTTTGCAGTGCTGACATAAACTAGATGTATCATTATAGAAAATCTAAAATATCAATGTTAGAATGAGAGAAAGAAATGATAATTGATATCTGTAATATTTTTAAGGGTGCAATCACATCTATGACAAAAGCTCTTGCAATAGATGAGGCTAAATACAATGTTCGAGTCAACTCGTAAGTACGCTGAATTGTAATGCTGAAATAAATATTTATATTAAAAACAATACCTCGTGTTAACAAATAAATCCTAGGGTATATTGTGTTCCTGTCTGGATGTACCCAACTGGACTATTGTCGTCGATAATCGTATTTTTTTTTTATTCCTCATACTAACGAGATAAGTTATGCAAATCTTATAAAGATATGACCCAAAAATACTTGATCATATATTAAGCCTTGTTTTGACGGGGTTAGTGTTGCTCCATCTTTAGTATTCTTTGTAGTAAATAGTAGACGTTTGTTTTATGTTTATGTTTTCTCTTGGTCTTTGTGTTGTCTGTCTCCTATAATTTTGATTGCTGCTTAATGTCTAATGGAGTATAACCTTTCTTTAACAAAGACCTTCTACTTTTCAAATTGTAGAAAGTAAAGGCTTATTAAGTAGTTTTGTAACTTTGGTTGTAGATTTTACGTTGACAGTTAAAAAAGGATAAATTCCATTTGGTTTGGTGGTAAAATCTGTAATTCGATTATTTTAACATTATGTGGGGTATATTTTTATTTTGAGTAAAAGGTGATCGTAGACATATTTCTCATTTTAAGGATCAATCCCTACAAATATTGATCCATTATCAACTTAAAACATCGTCCTGAACATGCATGAAATATTTGCCACTGGACGTTAAGCAAAAAGTAAAATAATAAAAATACCCAAGGAAAATTCAAAACGGAAAGTCCCTTATCAAATGGAAAAATCAAAAACCTCAAACACATCAAACCAATGAAAAACAACTGTCATACTCCTGACTGACTTGATACAGGCATTTCCTTATGCAGAAAATGGTGGATTAAACCTCAAACAATCAAATCAACTTTAAACAATAAAAAAAAACAGGAGCCATGTAGAAAATGCTGACCCTTTCAGAGCACTTGGTATTGCTACCGGTTTTTATGGAAGCTCGTATTCATGGTTATTAAACTGTGTTTTCTATTGAAATTGTTCGTGCACAGTCACATGAAGACTATTTATACATCCCTCTCTTTCTTGACGCTGTTGTTTGGGTATCAACTAACTTTTATATACAATTGTACTTCATGGCACTTTGAATGCAAGTCTTCGTGACAAACGATATTCGTACAAAGTTATCTAAGTATTAGTGTATTTAATACCATAAAATTATTCCAGCACAATAATGACAGTTTTTAAAAATCTTTACCTGGCTAAATGTTAATAAACAATTTCTTCTAGAATTTGAAAATGTTGTTCTGTTTTATCTGAAAACCATACATAAAGCTACCTTTATAGATTATCGTTGATCATCTCAACGAGATTGATTTTCTCGCTTGAGCCGGGACGGCGAAAGCGAGAAAAGCAATCAAGTTGAGATGACGAATGATAATCTGTTTATCGCTATTTTACCTATGACGACGTTGTCAATTTCGTGTCAATTTCATTAGCAACGCCACGTGCCTCCTTAGTTTCTAGCGATAATTTTACATCTCAAGCGAGTAGCATGATATGAAAAATTATCACAAAAAAAGATCAAAGGAAAAATGCACAAAATAGCGATAATACATGATATTCTTTTATTTAGTTATATGGTTTTTATAGCCGCTTTCTGGACGTTTTGTTTATGTGATATATCTTTTATTTGGTATTAGGGTGGCACCATCAGCTATATGGACCCCACTTTTAGACGATGTACTGAAATCTGTTCCGAACCCATTGGAAGCTAAACAAATGTGTGCGAACAATCAGGTATACTATTTTTGACAATTAAAGACTTAGAAATTGTACGCGATGGTTTTTACGCAATAAATACCATTTAACTTTTCTTAGAAAGGATCACTCAGGACAATATTTTGTCCATTGCATTTCTTAAAAACAATGAAGGTGTAAATGCAAAATTTACGTTTACCCAACACCTCTTAATCAATGCAAACAATATAATCTGACCGCTGGTTTACAAGAATTATACATGCTTATCCAGCGTAAATTTTTAAACTGTATTTCCATTTTTACATTTCAAAGAGCAGAAGAACTGATTATGATGATGCCAAATGTTCTTAAGTGGACATCTGACATAAATCTATTGTCCTAGCATGACCTCATTTTTTTTTGTTCAATAAATGCATAAAAATGCATAGGGTTCACCTGAACTTAACTAAATTTTCCAAGTTGATCATCAATGTTCGGTTTTCGTGATTAGGACTCACATACTTTAGTACCAGGTCAACTATACTGTTCAATAGAATCATTGCTAAGGTTATCCTGCCAAGGTTAACCTGACTTTGGCATTATTTTCGTGGTACATTAACCAACATTTATTTCCAGATTCTCATCATTCGTAAGGATAAAGTTCACTAAATTTGTCTATACAATCATTGTAACATGTACATGCCTTCCTGACAGGGTCTGCTGGCCGTTGACTTGGTTTTTGGTGTTCATTTGTAATTTTTATTGTTTATATGTCAGTTTTCTAAGTTAAAGTCTCTTACATCACTCTTGCTCATTGTTGAAGGCCGTACGGTGACCTATAGTTGTTAACTTCTATGTCATTTGGTCTCTGGTGGAGAGTTGTATCATTGGTAATTATACCACATATTCTTATTTTTATCTTACAACTCTATGTTTTATTTCAGTTACTGGGACGATTAGGAACAATAGAGGAAGTTGGACAAGCATGTTTATTTTTAGCGTCTGATGCAACATTCTGTACCGGAATAGAACTTAATCTTAGTGCAGGAGCTGAACTGAATTATGGCAATAAAATGATGAGAAAACAGAAAACATCAGCAAACTAAAAAGTTAGTTTGAAATAAAGAATAAATGCTACATCATTGGTTTTTGATCCAGCCATGTTTGGTTTATGTTATCACTCGAGATATTAAGAAGATGCAGAATTCTGAATTAAAGACAAATCATGAAATGAATGATGTTTTATTACTTGCAGAAAGTTTAAACGCCATTTTTTCCTCTACTGCCAACTGTTGACATGTTATTTGCTCTTGAAATAAGAAACGAGAGGTCGAACAATTACTAAATCTTAGATATACACTTGCATATAGTTCCTTTCTAAACCAAAATTATGAATTAATGTGAAAAGGTAAGATATCAAATTCAAGCAGTTGAAATTACGAAAGTATTTAAAAGTATCTTTCGCTTGTGAAATAAATTGAATAAAATTTGGCACAAACTGTGTATTGATATTAAATGGATTCCCACACTATTTATACGCTCGTTTACAGGACGTATTATGGTATACCGTTGTCCGTCCGTACACGTGTCTGTCTGTCCGTCCGTCGTCAACATGTCGGACAATAACTCAAAAACGCTTCAACTATTTTGCATGAAACTTTGGTGAATTGTTTATATCTATTGACGTAAGCTCCCTTTCGATTTTTTAAATTTTAGATTTTACGTTTCCGAGTTATGGGGTTTTATTCATTAAAAAAGGGGTATTTTTCAGTTTTCGGACACTGATAACTCAAAAATTATTTGACATTAGTTTTCTCGTTTGATTTGTTTTACATTTGTCATTTCGGGGCCTTTATAGCTGACTATGCGGTATGGGTTTTACCCATTGTTGAAGGTCGTACGGTGACCTATAGTTGTTAATTTTGTGTCATTTTGTCTCTTGTAGAGAGTTGTCTCATTGGCAATCATATCACGTCTTCTTATTTTTATATTTGAGCAGTTTTCATGAAACTTTGATTAATTATTTATATCTATTGACTTAAGCTCCCTTTCGATTTTTATAAATATTAGATTTTATATTTCCGAGTTATGGGATTTTATTCATAAATCAAAGTACTGAAGTACTGAACATCGGATGACCGCAAGTTCTTGTGGATTGTCAAAAGCATTTGTCACAGAAACAAATCACATCTCTATACCTGAAACTGAGGTTAATGTACAGAGATATTTTTTTCTGAGACAAGTTCGTGCGTGGATGATGAATAAATGACAGGAAATTCAACCTCACCGTAATAACTATTATATTGTAGTGATACAAATCAGTATACACTGGTTTGTTGTTATATATTATAATATTAATATAACAGTTACATGTATATATAATTTTCATCCATTTGTATATCATTCTATTCTACTATTCTAATAAGAGTGCAGTGCAAGTGCATGGTGGACACTCTTCTGTAAAAATTCGATTTTTCTAAAAGATTGGATATGAGTAGGCATTCATATTTTCCCGCAAAAACAATCTTCCATGCAGAGTTACCGGTCCTTGCCGGGATTATCGCAAAATGTTCTTGAGATATTCTTCCGCATGCTTTACCATATCAATGATTTTTTTTATATATATATATATATATATATATATCTAACGACAAAACATTTTCATATTATTAATTTATGTTCTAAACAAAAATATTGTTATCAGTATTCATTGAAGAGATGTATTTATAACAAACAATAATTAGGAATGTTATTTTGCACTCGTTATTATCCGCTTATTTATCATGTTTATAGATCGGTTACAAACCCAAAACGAAAGTTACGTAATGGGAATCTAGGCGATAGCAATACATCGGAATGCCCTCACGGTCATCGCGATGTAAAAAGAGAGGATTGTTCAGTTTTCGGACAATAACTCAAGTGCTTTGAGCAGTTTTCATGAAACTTTGGTGACTGGTTTATATCTATTAAAGTAACCTCCCTTAGTATTTTTTATAAATTTCTGGTATGACATTGAGGAGTTATGGAACTTTATTCATTGAAAAAGCGACGGGCGTATCATGCGCCCATGGCGCAGCTCTTTATTTTCAATTACTATTATTCCAATTCTTTCCTAAGGCAAGTAAGAGTACTGATAGAAATACCTGCATGATTGACAACTGTCATGAAACAATTAAACTCAAAGGTTGGAATCGCCCCCACCTTAATACATTTCTTACTTGACCACAGTTAATTTCTCTGTATTACATAATTAAATAGATAGCTTAATACACAATTCTTGACCTTGTTGGAAAGGTGCATTTTCAATGCCTCTTTCTTGAAATTATTAAGTCAAACTTCAATAAAAAAAATATACTACATATTCATTTGAAAATTTTTCTTTTAGTCCATACCAAAATCATTAAATTTGAAAATGTTAATAAAAAGAGAAGATTTTAAAAATCAGTGCACCTTCCTAAATTGAAATATCACAAGAATTTGCTTCAATATTGAGGAATTCGCCATCCTTGTGTGATAGAATAAAAACTTTATTTTAAAAGAGAGGCGGAAGATATCAAAGGGACACTCAAACTGATCAGTCGAATATAGACATTACCATGGCAAAAAACGAAAAACCACCAAAAGACAAGCACAAACTGATCAGTCGAATATAGACATTACCATGGCAAAAAACGAAAAACCACCAAAAGACAAGCACAAACTGATCAGTCGAATATAGACATTACCATGTCAATAAAACGAAAAACCACCAAAAGACAAACAACAGTCTACAAACACCCTTTTTTCCACGATTTTTTTAATAGTGTGAACGTTTCATGGTGTTCCGGGGGTTGGAACCCCCCATTTCAAAATGGCTGGATCCGCACCTGCTTTAGACATCACCAAATTGGTTAACCATCGATCATGCTATTTTTCTCAACTTCAAAGATAATGGAAATGAAAATGCCATGTAAACAAATTTCATCTTCAGTTTTGTATAATTTTTATCAATAAACGATCATACGATGAGTTGGAGAGAAAAAAAATGTATAACTATGTTTGAACATAGAAATATTCTCAAAAGCAACCAGTTACAAGTAAATCTTTTTAAACTAAATGCAATAAAGATATATCAATTTTGATTTGTTTTTGTTTTGTTTTGTTTTGTTTTGTTTTGTTTTGTTTTGTTTTGTTTTGTTTGTTTTTTTTTTTTTTTTGTTTTTTTTTTTTTGGGGGGGGGATGGTGTCACCCCCATACCTAAGAATATGATTTGAAATATGAACGCAAGTCCTCCAGTCTTTCGATCAGTGATTTCAATCACTTTGAATGTCAGAAGTAACTTATAGGAAGTACACTTTTTTCTCATTATTTCTTGAGTTGAAAGGGGTGGTTTTGAAAATGAAAATAACTCTGGTAATTTTTTAGTGGAATAATGATGAAAACAACGTTCTACGTTTCAATTCTTGTGTTGTCTGTTTTTATTAAACTTATGATTTTAGAGTACCTTAGAGTTTACCTTTTCTCCATCGCTCACTCTCTTTTAATAGAAATTGTGTCCGAACACAAATTTACATTTTTGGTCAAATCAGTTATCCCAAGTTTTGATTGCTGTCTTGAAATGTTTTAAAGCAGTTGGTAAAAAGGAATAAATATTGAAAATGAGATCAGAAAAAAATGTCACAGAACCGACGATGCATAATAAGTGGACGACCATTTGATTGTCGGGTGTGGGGGATACTTAAGAAACAAGTATCCTGGAATGCTAAAAAAACTTCAATATATATAAATAATATTGCAAAATGCATGAAATAATTGTGCACTAACTCGAAAAAGAAATTGTCGACCCCCTTATAGACTCGAGATAAGGTATTATATATGTATGGCTTTTTTTTTTTTTTTTTTGAAAGATATGAAATGAAATGTGTAGGCAATACCCAAGCATTAGGGAGAACGACCATTTAACTTCAAAAGGGGGTGGGGGTGGGGGGTGGGGTGGTGGTTATGGTTTTTTTCCTAAAAAAAATATTCTGATCCCTAATTTGATGAAAAAAATAGTGTGGTCAAGCAGATGACAAAAAAAAAATGAAAAATATTCTGAATCCAGATTTTCCCCATACCTTATAGTGTTAAATTTCGAAAAAATAATTTGATTTGTAGCGTCGAAAAGCTAAAAAAAAATGTTCTCGCTTTGCGCGAAAAAAAATGTCTGACTCAAACAAAAAACCACAACCCCCCTCTTTTGAAGTTAAATGGTTGCTCCCTTATAACAAAATTAAAAATAAAACATCAAAGGTTTATGAATTTCTAATGGGTGAACTACAAACACAGGTATAAGATTGCATGTTACATGTCTAGATAAACTTTTTCACACAGCTTAAGTTTACTAGCGTTATCAAATATTAAGTATTTTTTTGAGCAAGTGGTATTATATATGAATGTATTCTTTTTATAATTAGAAGTTAACTCATTAATCTTCTTTTAAGTTACTAGATTAATCTTTTAATTTATCTAATTGATTACACCTACTTCGTGTATTTTGAAGATGCAACATGAAAGTCTGTAATACATGTACTCACAATTAATCATACAATATAAATTGACGTCTATCGAATGACAATGACGTTTACAAGAACTATCGAACGTGCAAAATAAGACAAGAACACATTAATCAGCAGCAGCTGCAAGGTAGGTTCTGTAAGGTAGGTCGGTCTGAATTATGGGCGTGAAATTTGGACTGCAATTGGCACAGTTTGATAGGGGCAGATACTTTACCTTGCAAAATGCCATCTGCGGACCCCTCAGAGGGTTGTTGCAATGAGTTCTTTAACGTGCAGAGAGAGGGGCAGTCGCTCTTCACGAGGCATCAGATTTAACGTCGGACGTGGCTGCGTATTTGTATATCCCACACAGCCAAAACGGACGTCCCACTTTAGACCAGAGATGATCATATTTCTATATACCAGGCAACCCTTGTTGTCGTTTATGTTTGACAAAACTGACATCCCGTTTTATTTCACTAGAATGGTCAGCAATTTATATTCCCTATTAAAATTACTTTACAAGTTAAATAGTTTAAGTTAAACGTCTACTCAAGGAAAATATATTTGAGGTCTAGCAAGCCTTTTTCAAATCTGGTACTTTTTATGCAGTACGAATAAAAGAACCTTTCAATGCAGGCATTTGATTCGAAATTACTCTGTTATTTCAAACATTAGAATCAATGAAGAGTTTGGACAATAACCACTGATATTAATCTTATATTATCGATAAAGAATATAATTATACTGTTCAGTTGTTTAATTGTTGAGTTACATGTAATTGTAAGTCTTAGATGTAAAAGTTACTAATTTATAGTTCGAAGCAAGATAAGTGTTCGTAACATTTTGTTTGCATTGAAATTTTGTACAAATTTAATCTTGTCATTGCACAAGATCGTGTCTTCCAATAATTTAAAAAACGTTGCTGTATTAATGTTACACTACAACCACCGATATCAGAGTATAGGAAGGCACGAATGATTACGTATTAGCAGATTAAGTACTTTGAACTGGGTTTCAGTATATGTGAGAATGATGTGGTCGGGTTTGTTACTGTTATATTTCTTGTACGTGTGTTTTTTGTTATCTCATATACCGGAGTTATGTCGTTAATTTCGACAGACTGAGATTAAAGGACGGGAATTGAGACCTCACATACTAGTTTGACCTCTCCATATGTTAATGTGCCTGCCATTAGTGAGGTGATCATTCAGTGGTTGTAATCATTATATTTCAATGTTTTGTCATTTTGTGAAGATTTGATTTATTACAGATTTTTGATAGCTTATTTTGGATTAATTCACAACTATTTCAAAACCAGAAGTTATTTGAGAGGTAAACACATTGTATAGAAACCTGTTTGTTGTTGAAGATCCTATGTTGATCTCTTTTGTGTATGTTCTTTGGTTACTGTCTTTTTGGCAAACACCCCACATCTTTTATTTATAAGAAAATGAAAAAATCGAAAACTTTTTTTACGGCATGAACAACCAAAACCGCCGTGGTCCCATTTCTTAAAGGGTATCCATGATTCATGACCAACCACTGTAAGACGAGTTAACATGATCTGAACCAAATATCGGGTTTTCTGCAAATTGATACTGTCAAAATATCACATGCGAGTCACATACAGCTTTTTAAAAAGGTTTCTTATTGGTCTGAAGTCTTCAAATACCAACTTTTAAATACAAATAAATAGTTTGAAAGAGCGAATCGAACTACACAGCTTTCATACAAATAAAGGTACAAAAGTCAGTCACGTTTTGGTCAATATCGAAGATCTGCCTGCATTGTCGACAGTATATATTGAAACTGCATTTATTTTAAGAATTGAATGCTTCTTTTTGTAAATTTATTGGGATGTAAAAGCGTTGACCGAAGTACATTTTGTATGAAGCGCGGGGAAGCGCTTCATTCTAAAACTGTGCGCACGGTCAACGCTTTTACAACCCTATAAAATTACTATAAAAAGCATTCAATACTTATAATTACATTTTTTTGCTAGGATAATGAAAACACAATTTCTATCAAGTTTTTCTTTTATATACCTGTGCACTTTATTGGGGAGCTCGTGTCATCATGAATGTGACATTTCATTTTGAAATGAAGGTTAATTTCAGAATGACGCGAGATTGCTGTTAGCCAATCAAAATAACGTATTATAATGAAACATACATGTAATGTAATTATAGTCATGTTAATTCCTTTTAAAAATGTGTGGTCGTATTTTGATGTCTTTTAAATTATGTACATAAATATTTTAATAGGATCAGTTCTATGGTGTACGCTCTGGAATGCAGAAAAAACCTCTTTACCATCTTTCCCCGGCCTGATATTATATGTCGATTAAATTTATCAACAAAGTTGGAATTTAATAATTTGATAAATATTGCAATTATGATCATGTTGAGTTTCCATATTTTCTAAATTTAATTATTCAAAGTATGTCAAGGCTTCGTTATAAAGACAAGATAACTTTGGTGACAGGAGGATCTAGAGGAATTGGCAAAGGATGTGTAGAGGTCTTCGGTAGGGTCAGTTTGTAATTTTATTGAAACAAAATTCTACGGTCCTTGCATCGACGAAACAATATGAACGGTCATCTTCAAATTTTATCTGCCCATCATGGGATATTCAGTTAATATGGCATTATAATTTATTCTTAAGTTTTTTTTATGTTTCAGTTGAAAATGGTGCACAGGTTGCTTTCTGTTCAAATGATGGTAAGGATTCTATACTTTTTTATAAACACCTAGCGTGAGCTACTCAGTATATAGATTCGCGATATATATGTTTGTAAACAAAGCATTTTACGGCAAGCAAAATAAGTCATTATTCGCAAGTGATTTATAAAAATGGTGGTTTTTAATTTTGTTTCTAAGCACACGTTTGTATATTTTGCAATAAATTTCGGCACCGACCATCTTGTGTATGTGTGTGCAGGTGGTGGTGGTGATGGTTTTGGGGTGGGGAGCTATTTTTTTATAAGATCTAGGAACATGTTCTTTATTTTGAAACTGTATGTGGAATTTATTTTTTTTCTGTAGTTTTCAATGGAAACAAACAATTTTATTCACTTTTCTTCTAAAATAAAATTTTTTTCAAGAAATTTACTAGAATCAAACAATTTATTTAAAAAACATACCCTAACAAATTAAATGTTATGGTCTTACAAATGAATTAAGGTGAGATAATTAAAATATAAACCTTGTTACGTGATGATTGGTATATCAGGGTTATTGCACTAGGTACATTGTCCCCAGCATTTTATGATATGTCCGAGCATGCGAGAGCAATATGATATACTGCCAGTACAACATAATTCCTTAATTTTGGTACAATAATCTTTTCATGATATGTATAGTGCCAAATATTTCAAAGCATCATACGTGCTACTATTGCATATCAATGTGACCTTAAGCAAAGTAAGCACCACAGTTTTATTATCGATTCGGATATGCTCAGTACTTGAGATATTGTTTTAAAAAATGACTAGTACAAATATGTAAAAAGAAACGTCGCGCAAAATTGAATTCAGATTTTTCGTATCATCGACAGGAAACTTTTGTTTTCTTATTTGAAATATTTTATATGATAAACATAATAAAATTTAATAACAATGTCATCCGAAGGGTTGATTGGGAGTATAGAAATATAGTCATCTTTTCTCCCATTCGGCAGTAAAACCCTTGCCAAAGAGTATCGTCCGTTTGTTGTTATTCCTACATTCGTATAATGACAGTTATGAGTATTTATGACATGACACGAATGATCTCAGCATTGACAAAAGACACTTTTATTCACAGAAGAAGAAGGTAAACATACAGAAAGAGATTTGAATTCTAGGGGACCAGGAGTGTCATGGTTCATATATGGTGACGTCACGAAAGAACCTGACATCAAGGTAAGATGTTTACAAATGTACTAAATACAGAGACGAACATGAACAGGTGATTTGATCAGACTACGGGCAAAAAAATTGTTGCAGTGAAACAACCAGTTTAGGTTTCGGTTTTTGAATGGTTTATTGTTTGGTTTTATTTTAAAACTGGTTTGGTTTACCATTTCAATATAAAATTGTCGTCGTTTTATCATTGTATAATATATCATAACGTATGATTGTAATTATTGTAATTTGGCATTGATATAATTTTTAACAGAACATAGTTGAGAAGACAATTGAAAAGTATGGAAGACTAGATTGTTTAATCAATAATGTTGGAACACGTAAGTTTTTTGCCATTCAGTTGATGTTATCTTTCATGACACTAATGAAAGATAATGATAATTGGAGGACAATTGTATTAAATTCAGAACATGCCATTTAATGGAGGTTATTTCGCCCCTCCCCCTCAGTCATGGTCCATTGATTTGGAAATTTTTGCGTATTGTTCATGTTACACATGCGATACATATGTATGTGTCGACAGTTTTTTTTTAATTTAATCATAGAAGGTTGAATGGGCCCTGCACATAAAAAGGTTTGAATTGACAACAAATATCATGAACATTCACAATATTAATCTAGTGTTAAAAACTAGTTGTGCACATGTTTTTTCCCCGAAAAGGTTCTATACTAAATAATGTTCTGCAGCGAAAGATATATCAGACCGCCACCAAAATCCCTATATTTTTATACTTGTTCACTCTAGTTAGAAATGAAATGTCAAGGAGCACGGCACGTTGAACCAAAATTTTCAGAGTGGTCTGAAACATATTCCAGGACTAAATGATCTACATGTCTACATGTTTATTACATATAATTCTATTTTACACTTATTTCAGACATCTTGGATTTCAGATCGCATTAAAACATACTTTTGGTAGGGGACTATATGTATACACGGATAATATGTATCATGTAAAATATCATCAGGACTCTGCTTTATGACAAAAAAAGAGCTTTGAAAACCTTTCATTGAAATACAATTTGGCCGTTGCAATTCATTAAAGAGTAGAGTTGTCGATGAGTAGAACATTTGATCGGAATGAATGTCCCCTCTCCTTTTCATATTGTCAGTGTCCATTTAGAAAATTTTGAATACTTCATATTCTCTTTACTATAAGAGAGAGGCAGAAGATACCAAAAACTCATAAGTTGAAGACAAACTGATAACGTCATGGCAAAGAACGAAAAACGACGAAAAGACAAACTACAGTATACAAAACACAACATAGAAAACAAAAGACTGAGCAACACGAACCCCACAAAAAACTGGGGTTGATCTCAGGTGCTCCGGAAGGATAAGCAGATCCTGCTCCACATATGGCATCTGTCGTGTTGCTCATGTATACGTACGAATTCTATGATAATCGTCACATTCGAGGAAAAGAGAACTGGATCCTGTCTGAATCCCGTCTTAATCTGGTGAAACAGATATTCCATAACAGTCAACCATCTCGTGATGGCGTCCGTAAAATTTTCGATGATAATGTGAAAACAAAACGTTTTCGTTAATGAACAAAATTATATATTTGTTTTTAATTTGTAATTGCTTTTAAATATATTCAGATCCTCCACCACACCCTATTGACGAGTTTTCAGCAGAAGATTTTAGAAAACTTATTGACCTGAACGTTGTTAGCTACTTCCTTTTTTCTAAGGTAATTTTATTTTGTTTTCTTCGTATTGCATGTGTATATATTTGTATTTTCAAAAAGTGTTAACACGTCTCTGTAATAATTATTGAATCAGTATGTACTTTTTTTACGGTATCATTGCTTTCTAACGAACGTGATGAAAATTCAGACAATAACAGAATAAACAATTAACACTTTTGCAATTGACACTAATGACTTATAATTTAATTTTGGATGTAATACGTCTTCTGATTGGCTGAAAGTGTTTTGTCTATCAGCTCATAGACATAATTTTTGTCATGTGACCTTGACGTCATTAACGTTTTATTTATGGTTTACTACTTTAAAATGGAATTTAGAATTAAATTTTCAGGCATAACTTAACATTTTTCTGTCTTTTCGAAATAACATCAAAAATGTAGTGCAAACTTTTAAATAATCCACTACGTGGGTTATTCAGTGTACCTTATTTTTGATGTTTTATTTCTTCATAGACAGACAGTTATTCCTTAATTCAATAAAAGTTGTGTACGTAATTCATTTCAGTATGCGCTCCCTCATTTACGAAAAACTGAAGGAAGTATAATTAACATAAGCAGTTTGGTTGGTAACATTGGTCAGGGTCAAGCAGTAACATATTGTGCCACAAAGGTAAATTACATTTTACGGAATGTACAATATGTATAATACAACATTTTTTTCAATTCTTATTTTTTTTATAAAACGTTTTGAAACAAGGGTTGACTTGATGTAGAAATATGAACACGTGGACTTCTCCCGGACGGCAGTAAAATCATGCATTCTGTGGGGTTTCCGTTTGGATATACAGGATGTATAAATTAGCAGTCAAGTGCGACATGAATGGTGATTATAATTCAGATTACAACTGATGTTTGGAGAGTTCCATGCTTCTTAACATTATTGAACACTTGCAACAAGTCTGTCAGGGGTTCGTTGGTTGACTTCTATCCTCATCCAATATGCATGTACCTTCTATTTCAAGTGACAGTTCCAATTTTCCCGTCGTTCATCCCGATCGAAACACTTTCCAGAACCTACGTATTTGATTATTTTAAAAAAATTTATCGTCCTCAGCATGCTTTTTATTTTTTGGCACTGGATATTATAGGGAAAGAACAATCATCTCTTAACAAAACACCTGTCACCGTTACGATAAATATGAATGGTCCTGAAGAAAACTTTTCAAAGAAGAGTGTAACACATTGTAGTTATTGGATTGTTATATGTTTGTTTATTTCCGGAACGCAATTTATACATCACAACATTATGATAAAGCTATATGTCTTCCTCCCCTGGACAATTCTAAGAAGCATTGAAAAAAGTACTTAAAGCAGAACAAATTTTACTAAATCAAAGCGCAAAAAACTAAATCCATACCTAGAAAAACCAAGAAAACGTTTACATCTTCGTTAAATAAATAAATTTTCTAGCAATAAAAAGTGAAGTTTACTCATAATTTGGTTCAGTTATCTACATAAATATAAATCCAACTCAACAAAATATTTTAGGGAGCAATCACTTCGATGACAAAGGCTCTAGCAATTGATGAAGCAAAGTATAATGTTCGAGTAAACAGGTAGGTGAATGTTAAATAGTTGAACAAAAACTTTCTTATTTCATGGCAGTAATACTACAATTAAAAATAGAACACCGTTATTTACATTTCTCAGTTCTATTTCATTGCAGCTTTAAAGACTAGCATAAAGTTTGTTTATCATTTAATGATTGTTCATCTATTGTCTGAAAGTTTCGGTGTTATATTCATATGCTGGTGTTTTAACAGTAGTATGTTGTAGCTTCCTCATGTCTTCTTGTTCTATTTTTCAGTATATCCCCTTCCAATATATGGACTCCATTGTTTGATAGTTATTTGAAAACCTGCCCAGAATCAGAGGAAGTAAAAAAAGGTTTTGAGAATAATCAGGTAAACGTTATATTGTTATGTAAATTTAGTTTCTTTCATAATTATTACAATGCTCTATGTAAGTTAAAACTGTAATACACCTTATCGCTATTCATTCCAATCCGGATAAGTTCTGAAATTACACAACTTTTACATCAAGTTGAAGGTATCTGGGACGACCCTGTTTAAACAATGTAGTATACATAAAACTTTTCAAAGAGACATGTTTAAACCATCGTAAACATTTCAAACAAAGCATTTTTATGATTTTAGTTTGTGTTTTAAGAAAGTTGATCAAAATCTATCAAAGTTTCAAATGTTTGCTTTCTAAACTTTTCCCTCCCCCAGCTCGTTTCTGATGACCTTTGTTTTGCAACATTTGACCCAAACAGGAAGTTGTCTAAGTGACTGTTTTTTTCGGATTGACTAAATAGCGATAAGGTGTATTGTCAATGCTTTGTTATTATAAAAGTACAAAAAGAAACTTTGAAACTAATCAATGGATATTTGAACTTTATTTAGATCGTGAGTTGGTTAGATAAACTACGGAGCTCTGTTGGTTTCATACAGATAACGAGTTGTGGTTTTTAAAGGCAAGTGCTGATGATGTAAAGTCTAGCGCTGTATATTTAAAGTCAGACGCTAGAGATGTAAAGTCCAGCGCTGTATATCTAAAGTCAAGCGCTGGAGACATCTTTTCTATCTACTGTTACTAACAAAAAATTCAGAAATAAATGAAACGTTCCTTAAAACACCACTGTATGTTACTACTAAAGACATGGAAGTAATTCAGAGAAGACTATCCGACATCCAAAAAATAGAAAAACAAAATTTCAAAGCCAAACAGAATAAGAAATTCAAACGAAACCGTTTAAAACAACAAAGTTCCGTTTTTGAAGAAAATCAAATTTTAAGAGAGAGTAAATTAAAACGACCGAGAAAAGACGTTTAAAAAAAACAGAAACACTCAGTCCAAGATAATTTAGTTGTAAATATGTCATCGATAGAACTTACTGCCTCCGAAGAAAAAATATTGAGTAAAGGTTTTAATTTCTGTCCAGTACCAGCTACCGTCAATAATTTACAATTAGAGACAGATGTAGAAGAATTTGCCAGGCGTCTTCGTTTGAAAGAATATTTCAATAGACAACAGAAGAAAAATTTAAAAGAAGGCGGAATGAATGAATCTGATTATAAGAGTGATGAAGGAGACATATGCATCCCCAAATTTAAAAAGAAAAGTACATGGAGTCCACCTAAAAGCAAAAATGATAATTTAGAATCATTTATAACATCAGTTAAAGCTGAAGTTAGATCTTCAATCAGTGGTAAACAAGTACGAAATATTTCAAAGTCAGAAAGCCTAGCCAAGATAAACTTAAAAAAACAGTGACGACATTGTTATCAAACAAGCAGACAACGGAAGTACCGTTGTTGTGATGAACAAGGCGGACTACATCGAAGAAGGGAATCGTCAGCTCTCTAATACTAAATTTTATAACAGTTAACATGTGATCCAACTAAAGAAATCAGCCAAAAAATAAATGACGTCCTTTCAGAAATGAATAAAGAAAAACACATTGATGACGACACGTACGATTATCTACGCCCAGACGAAACTTCCACAGCCGGCCGATTTTATTTACTTCCAAAACTCCATAAAGAAGGGATTCAAGGGAGACCTATAGTATCAGCTAATGGCCATTCTACCGGGAAAAAATCAGAATTCGTTGATGACCACCTTAGACCACATGTTAGACAACTGCCATCTCATATTCAAGATACAACTGACTATTTGAAGAAAATGAATTCCTAAAGTCCCTTACCTAACAACACAATTTTGGTTTCGATGAATGTGTGTTCTTTATACACTAATATTCCGAAAAATGAAGGAATAACCGCGTGTGAAAAAGTATGGATTACTCGAAAGGATAAACATCCCCCAACTGACTGTCTAGTTCAGTTACTTAAGCTAGTGCTTGAAAAAACTTTATTTTCAACGACAAGCACTTTTTACAGATTGACGGTACTAGTATGGGAACAAAAATGGCACCTTCTTTTGCCAACATTATTATGGGGGATCTTGGAGAACGCATCCTTTTGAGTGTGCCGTACAAACCCTTATCTTGGCTCCGTTTTATTGATGATATTGACATGAAATGGAACGATACTGCAGAACATCTACAAGATTTTTTAGATCATTGTAACAAGTTCCATCATTCAATAAAATTTACATCTGGATTTTCAAGCGAGAAAATTGCGTTTCTCGACACCACCACATTACTAAAAAACGGAGTGATCTCCACACAAAGAAAACTGACAAACACCAGTTTCTCTCTCCGAAAAGTTGTCACCGAAACACTGCTCCAGGAGCATTCATTACAGTCAAGCCATCAGACTAAAGCGAATTTGCTCCTTGGAATCCAAACTCAACTACCGTTTGGGACAACTCAGAAAACAACTAAAATCAAGAGGATACAAAAACAAAAATATCACAGAAGCTTTCGATAAAGCCCAAGAAAAAGATCGAAAGATCCTCATGGAATAAAAAGATAAGACGGGTCGACCTGCACAGATAGAATTCCGTTTGTTGTCACCTTCCATCCCGATCTGACAAATATTTATTTCATCTACTGTCCGCAACTACTGGCGTCTTATTGAAAACGACTCTTCCTTAAAGGAAATTTTTTCATCACCTCCTGTTATTGCTTATCGCAGACCCAAAAATCTCAAAGACATACTTGTTACATCTAAAGTAAAAAAAAAACAAGAGACCTCTAAAATCGGGGGTTACAAACAATGCGGAAGAAGCAATTGTAAGTGCTGTAAAGTCGCCAACACTGAAAACTCTTTCTCCAGCACAGTAACAAAGCAGCGATACATCTATGTTACGTCTAATTGTAAAACGGAAATAGTATTTATATTCTTAATTGTGGAACTTGCAAGCTGCAATATGTTGGCGAAACAGAAACCAAATTCAACATCAGACTAAATAATCACCGGTCAGTTTATACCAAAGGAAATAACTGCCCAATCACGAGACACCTCTTAAGAACAGGACATACTTTTGAAAATATCACCTTTCAAATAATAGAGGTCAACCACAATTGGGACACCCAAACTAGAAAACAGAGAGAGATTTTGGATGCATCAGCTACGTACTCTTCAACCTGATGGACTGAATGAGAGAGATGAAAAACAGTTTTATCAAAACCAAAGGAATAAATCTTGAACTTCTTACTATTTAATTAACACAATTATTTGTTTTCATTTAATAATCGCTATGTACAATAAGCTGCAAAAATATTTTTAGAAGACATGTACAATAAGCTGCAAAAATATCTTTACAGCATCCGATTTTTACCTGGATGGCTGCACGCGCCTGATGAAGCTAGTTTGTTTAGCGAAATATTGCGTGAATATATAAAATATAACAACTATTTTTATAACACTCATTAGTGTGTGAAAGTTACATTCTTAGGCATTTATACATATATATATGTATATATATATATATATATAAATCAAAATTCGAAAAGTAGAAATAGTATAATGCAAATGTATATTCAGTACAACACCCGCGTATAGACAACTGTATATTATAACTATATTGTCGCACATTAGGGAGGCATTTTATTCCGCATACTTATGTTAAAAAAACACTTCCAACGAGAACTTGCATTACGTTGCCATTCGAAAACTTGAAAGATTTATAATCAGTTATGCTTTCCGTAAATAAAGTGATGCGATCCAGAATAAAAATCACAAGAAAAAAACACAGAAGAATGACCAACTGAAAGACAGCCAGTGCTTTTGTCTGCTGGGTATGATTTGAGTATACCTAGAAATTTTAATCGTTGTCTTAATTTATTATTAATGATTGTCTTTTTCAGTTATTGGGACGATTTGGTACAATACAGGAAGTTGGACAAGCATGTTTATTTTTAGCTGCTGACGCAACATTCTGCACAGGGATCGAACTTAATTTGAGTGCGGGTGCTGAATTAAACTATGCCAACAAAAATATGAGATCGACGACATCATGAAACCGTTATTTATTTATTACACCGTATATAGTGTGCTGTATACTCATAAAACAATTATGCAATATGTTTTCGGAAAGGATAGTAGTACATATATACGAGAAGGTTACTTTTAAAACATATTGAGTATGAGTTATGATAGGAATATATCTGCTAATGATTCAAACATTCATATCTACATTTGTATTAAAAAAAAAGATGAATAAAGTATGACGTCACATAAGAAAAGGACAACCAACGGAAAATGCTAAAATGATCGATCATGGAGAGGCTTGTAACACATTTTACTCATAATAACTTTTTCAAAACAATAATGGAAATAACATTATATACATTTGGTGTGTTTGAAGCGCTTTTTTGTATTTACTTTCATCAGGAACGCTTGAATAAAAAAATATTGAAAGCAGGGATGTATAAATACTTTAAGAGCAATATGACCAAAAAGGACCTTGAAACAAAAGTCAAAACAATCTATGGATAACTTTGGCAGAGTGAGTTGGAACCTTCAGTATTACCTATTTTAAGTTCAAAATTCTAAGATTTGTCCATCTTTTGTGCAGTAAGAAATATTTATACAAGAGAGTTTATTAAACATGATATCTCTCTAGTGATTCATACAAATTTAAATTTATGGTATTAATTGGTAAAATTTCTTTTTATTCGTCCATTCAGACATTATTTGTTTTTTCGTTCAGATGACAATTTATATGAAATTGAAGCAAACAGAAGGATGATTTTTAAACATTCGGGTTCCTGATGAAGGTAAATCCAGAAAAGCGCTTTGGACGGATGAAATTTATAAAATGTTGTTTTCAGTTTTTGGCATTTAGGAGAAGTTATTTGCAAGAATTTATGGTACTAAAAAAATGGAAAACAGTGGTTTTCTTTCGCTCATTCCTCAGCATGTATCATTAAATAATTACATTACATGTATGTTTCATTATTGTACGTTATTTTGATTGACTAACATGTATGTTTCATTATTGTACGTTATTTTGATTGACTAACAGCCATCTCGCGTCATTCTGAAATTAACCTTCATTTCAAAATGAAATGTAACATTCATCATGACACGAGCTTCCACAATAAAGTGCACAGGTAAATAAAAGAAAAACTTGATAGAAATCGTGTTTTCGTGATCCTAGCAAAGGAAATGTAATTATAAGCATTGAAATCTTCTTTTAGTAATTTTATAGCGTTGTAAAAGCGTTGACCGTGCGTACATTTTTAGAATGAAGCGCTTCCGCGCTTCATACAAAATGTACTTCGGTCAACTCTTTTTACACCCCAATAAATTTACAAAAAGAAGCATTCAATTCTTAAATGAATGGTATTTTTGATGACTTTTTTAAGCTGAATCGATTTGATATTCTTAAAGAATGAGAACTCATAGCTAACAAAAGTTATATATACACCATTACAAATGAAAATAAGTTGTGTATAGATATAAGAAGATGTGGTATGAGTGCCAATGAGACAACTCTCCATCCAAGTCAAAATTTATAAAAGTAAACCATTATAGGTCAAAGTACGGTCTTCAACACGGAGCCTTGGCTCACACCGAACAGTAAGCTATAAAGGGCCCCAAAATTACTAGTGTAAAACCATTCAAATAAAACCAACGGTCTAATCTATATAAAAAGAGAAACGAGAAACACTTATGAACCACATCAACAAACGACAACTACTGAACATCCTGACTTAGGACAGGTGCAAACAAATGCAGCGGGTTTAAACGTTTTAATGGTACCAAACCTTCACCCTTTTCTGAAACAATAGTGTAACATCACAACATAGAAAGACACACTATAAAATATCAACTGAAATAGCTTAACTCAATCAAAGGACATATTAACACCATTGAACATACACTGAACAAATAAATTTGACCTATGATACAATGTAAATACAAAATGTGGGTGTGTCTTTAAACATCCCGTTTGAAAAGAATACAAATTTAGTTATGTTTTAATTTGCTGATGACAAAATCGATATTAGTGCCAATGTAAACTATATTCAAAGATCTAATTACAACATTGGTAAGATAACCTAAACTAATAAGTTTATTTAAAGGTTCGATGAGTTTACACGGATCACATAGTGATTTCCGCGCTTTAAGTACAATATTACCGTAAAATTTAGGATGTGAAATACCGTTTTTAATCAGTTTTCTACAGGTACAGCCAAATTTACTAATCAAATCTTTGTATCTATGAAAGAACTTAGCAAACGTTTTACGTAATTTATGGTAACGAAATCCCTGACTTAATAATTTACCAGTGATGCATTGATTACGTTCGTTAAAATCTATGACATCACTACACACACGGGCATAACGAACGAGTTGGGATATATACACACCGTATGATGGAGCCAAAGGAACATCGCCGTCTAAAAAGGAAAATTAACAATAGGGAATGAAAAATCGTCTCTTTTGTCGTAAATTTTCGTATGGAGTTTTCCTTTAGAGATTGAAATGTCCAAATCCAGAAAAGGACAACTACTGCTGTTTATGTTAGATTTAGTTAAAGTAAGTTCTATTGGGTAAATTTCGGTAGTATATTTAGAGAACTCTGGATTATTTAACGAAAAAATATCATCTAGATAACGGAAGGTATTGTTGAATGTATCAACCAAATGTAACAATGACGTGTCTTTACTGAGTTTGGTCATAAACTGAGATTCATAGCAATACAAGAATAAATCTGCTATTAAAGGGGCAGTTTTTACAAACGAAACCCGCGTCTGGCGTATCAAATTATAAGCCTGGTATATTTGATGAGTTTTTTTTTTAAATCTGGATCGATACAATTACTGGTCTTCACAGGTGTCACAAGCCCTGTAGTCCACACTTTATGTTGACATGATATGTCATTGATATGGTCATTTTATGTAATTTTTCTGTTTATAAAATGTTGTATTATTAGGTACACAAATAACGACGGATATGTTCCATTTGTCGTAAAAACAATCCGTCCTCTTACTTCGAATGTGACATCACCAAATGAGAAATGTCGCCGAACTTGTTCTTACATTTGCAACACGACAGGTGCAACATGTGAAATTGGATCTGATTAGCCTTCCGTAGCACCTGGGATCACCCCGGTTTTTGGTGGAGTACGTGTTACTCAGTCATTAGTTTTCTATGTTGATTTTTGTATACTGTAGTTTGTCTTTTCTTCGTATTTCGTTTTTTGCCAGGGCGTTATCAGTTTGACTTTAACTTTAACACTCAAAGTGTCAGTGCCCGTTTAGAAACGTTTGAATACTGCATAGATACCAAAAGAGTTGGAATATTCTTTTGGTATCTTCCGATTGTCTCTTATAGTAAAGAGAATATGCAGTATACAAACGTTTCTAAACGGGCACTGACACTTTGAAAAGAACTTTCACTCCTATCAAACGTTCTGCTCATCAATATCTCTGCCGTTTGACGTGGTGCAAGGGCCACAATTTATTCAAATAGAAGGTTTTCAAAGCTCTTTTTTGTCACAAAGCTCTGTCATGATTGATATTTTACATGATACGTATTATGTGTATTTATACTTATAGTCTCCTGCCAAAAGTATGTTTAAAATATAACTATATTTATCGCTATTTTACGAATTTTTCCTTTGATCTTGCTGACTGATAATTTCCTTTCTCAGCGGAGTCGAGTGATATGAAAACGGAGTCGAGTGATATGAAAATTATCGCTAGCCAGGAAACGTGCCGTTGTCAAGGAAATTAACAACGTCTTCATAGGTAAAATAGCGATAAACAGAATTGGTCTCAACTCGATTGTCACTTTCGCCGTACCGGCTCAAGCGAGAAAATCAATCTCGTTGAGATAACCAACAATAATCTATAAGTAATAAACATGTACAAATGTATACATATAGAGAAATTTTACCTGGATTACGTTTCATGGACTGTACGAGGGGACCACTATGAAAAATTTGAATATGTGAAGGAATGTAATATTTACATCAACAAAAACAAATTGAGCATAATCTTTTATGAAAGTGTGAAACAAATGCAAACATTTTGGAGTTTTTTTTCTGGTAATGGGTCGATTTGGAACAATACAAGAAATCGGTCGGGTATGTTTATATCTGAGCGAGTGGTGGCGCGGAACTTTGATACGGCAACAAAAGCATGAAACAATAAATCGTTTAACATGTCTTGATTTTTGTGTTTTAAGTAATGAAAAAAAAATTGCAATCGCAAGAAAATGTAATTGAAGTGGGATCGAAGAAGCAACATTAAAATGTAATTGTAAGATTTGTGTCTATTCACATGCATTTGACCTTCTGAACCTAGATTGTGAAATAAGAATACCTCATATATATATATATTCATATTACAAGTTACAATCTTACACTGAATGATTCAGTTCCATTGCTTCTATCGAATCTGTTCATTGGGTTAAAAAATTAATAAGCAAACTTCTCTCCGTTCTTTAATCTCTAAACCGTTTTTGATGAAGTTGAAGTCCAATTTTTAAATGTTATTTTCTAATTTTTTTAGAGATTTTATTTTTTGCGGGGAGGGATTATGGGATTATGGGGATGGACTTTTAATGAAACTGAAAGTTTTTATTAGTCGTTCACAGTTCATACAACAATTGACATGTAGATTATTGTCACAACCAATGACTTCTTCATAATTTTGAAATTCGATCATGAAAAAAATATTTTTTCCTTGCTTTAAGTTCTTTCCCAAAGATAAAAATATGCGAGACATCAATACTGCTGCAAATGATTTTTTTTAAATTAGCATTGTTAACTTAATCTTATTTCTTTCTTTTTGGTGTTTGAAGTTAGTCAATAGCAAATATTATTTTAAATATTTATTTTAGCTGAATATAAATGATATTCTGTATTGATTTCGAGAAGAAAGTCAATTAAAAAAAACAGTACTATGGTTCCAATTATGTTTACTTAAGTATACAGTGCAGACTGATTATAGAGTTTTTTTCGTTAAATATTAAGAAATGCAACACATCGTTCATATAACTACATGTTGTGTTACTTCATTAATTTATCAACTTGATCTAGAGGAATGACTTTTACAATTTTAGTGTATTTCGCTACTTGTACAGGTATAGTACATTTTTCATAATTAAATACAGGAGAATTGAATTTAAATTACTTGTGAAATTATATTATGTTATGCAGTCATATTGAAAAAATGGAAGACGCCAACCAAGGGACACAAACAACTGATATAAAACACCATGTCCAAAATAAAAATACAAATAGATACAGTCCACAAAACTTTACACAAAACAAAACGAACTCTACCCAAAACCAGAATGTTTTATACAGAGTTAATACAGCGCTTCATCTTAAATATTTTGAATATAAGTTACGTGTTCATAGTAGAGAAATTTTAACGCATGCGATTACGAATTAAATTACAACCTATGTTGCTTAACCTAGTGTTTCAACTTCTTCAGGCAAAATTGACCTTGGACAATTGGTTGTTTTCTTTGTGTTCATTTGGTTTTAATCTCTCAAATGCTCTGTGTATTTAGCTGTCAAACTTTTGTTCACTATCGTTTCTGTTGATGGTTTTCAGTTGTCGTGAGCACGGAAATAATATCACTGATTGTTATTTTTGCATGAGTACTTTTAAAGAGGAACATGTCCAGACATACACAGACTTCTCAAAACTGTTTACATTCAAATCGGTTCTGGCCAGTTAAATTATTTTGTTGAACCACATGCTAATTGTAATTTCCCTTCATATTCATTCGTCATTTTCAAGTAAAGTATTAGAGAAACAGATTCTACCACTACAATATTTATGCACGCGAGGTAGTGTAATGTTCAAGGTTAACTATCTTACGTGAATAAATATTGTAATTATAAAGGGATGATGTGGAAGAAGCAACTTATGGATATGATGCAATTGTCGTTACCACAATGCCGTCCTCTTTTCCTTGATTGTGCCATCACCGAACGACACTTGTACTTGCCTGACCAGGAACTGTAATTTCTTCTTGACCATCTGAGTTTTCTCTCGGGTTTTTCATATGAGGTTCATATTATTCAGTCTATTTTTCTATGTTTTTTAATGGACTTGTTTGTCTTTTCGTCGTTTTTCTTTTTTTTTTTTTTTTTTTTTTTTGATTTAAGAGTTTTGAACGTCCTCTGTTTTCTTCCGCTTTTTTTTGTATCTTCTGAGTCGTACACATACAGTATTGTTAAAAATTCAACACGCGCACACAAATACCCAAATCATTAAGAACCTAGAAATGAACGTAGCGACTTCAGAATGTGTCAACAACCGTGTCAGAGACAATATAACTATTACGATTTTTCATTGCACATTTCAAAAGATTCAGTGGTATCAGTTATTTGCAGTAGCAATACCAGTGCCTACTACTGAAATGGTGATAGTGGTTCATAGACGAAACGTCCAGTAGCAGTTGAATCGACCCAGTGATTGTTAATTATAAATTTGTCATTTTTATTTTAAGTTTTGAGCCATCTTTCAGAATATATTACCGGTATGTTTGTTAAATGAACGCATCGTGCCATGAACTTAATTTGACACTACACAAAATGCCTAAAAAGATCCAATAAAGTCAAATGAGAAACTTAAAAACGAAATCATATGCTTAGCTGTACAAAACACAACTCAGAAATGAGAAGCATAAACTGTTAAAAAAATAAGGTAAGAAATCCCGAATGTTCCCATTTCTTGAATTTTCTCAGTTTTATTTTTAGAATTGATTATTTCCAATAGAGGACGTTAGTTCATTGCATTCAATTTATGGTTTCTTTAATTTTGTCTTGTGGATTTTTATCGCCTTTCGTATTAACAATTTGAGTAAATATTTTCTTTCAATATCAGTAATGCTTTATATTATTGACAAAAAAAGAAATAAACAATCATGGGCCAAATGATGGAATTGAAATGCGGTCCAAGGTCAATTTGACTTAAGACACTTATGTACAGTTTATAAATGGTACTTGGATCAATGATTAACCACATGCACATTTTCTTAACAGCTTTTGTTCGAAGTAATACATATCAATTATTTAAGACCGGTGGAGAAACCTGGGAGCCATCACGACAACGGTGTATAGATGTTGGTATGGATATGGCGATGATTAAGAACAATGCTGAATTAGATGTGGTGAAAACTTACATTGCTAGTGTTGGTGGGTAGGTGGTAAAAACTTGCATTGTTAGTGTTGGTTGGTTAGTGACGAAAACTTACATTACTAGTGTTGGTGGGTGAGTGGTATTGTTAGTATTGAGGGATAAGTGGTGAAAACTTCATTGCTAGTGTTGGTGGGTAAGTGGTATTGTTAGTATTGAGGGATAAGGGGTGAAAACTTCATTGCTAGTGTTGGTGGGTAAGTGGTATTGTTAGTATTGAGGGATAAGGGATGAAAACTTCATTGCTAGTGTTGGTGGGTAAGTTGTATTGTTAGAATGGAGGGGTAAGTGGTGAAAACTTCATTGCTAGTGTTGGTGGGTAAGTGGTATTGTTAGTATTGAGGGATAAGGGGTGAAAACTTCATTGCTAGTGTTGGTGGGTAAGTGGTATTGTTAGAATGGAGGGGTAAGTGGTGAAAACTTCATTGCTAGTGTTGGTGGGTAAGTGGTATTGTTAGTATTGAGGGATAAGGGGTGAAAACTTCATTGCTAGTGTTGGTGGGTAAGTTGTATTGTTAGTATTGAGGGATAAGGGATGAAAACTTCATTGCTAGTGTTGGTGGGTAAGTTGTATTGTTAGTATTGAGGGATAAGGGATGAAAACTTCATTGCTAGTGTTGGTGGGTAGGTTCAATTGTTAGTATTGAGGGATAAGGGGTGAAAACTTCATTGCTAGTGTTGGTGGGTAAGTGGTATTGTTAGAATGAAGGGATAAGGGGTGAAAACTTCATTGCTAGTGTTGGTGGGTAGGTTCTATTGTTAGTATTGAGGGATAAGGGGTGAAAACTTTATTGCTAGTGTTGGTAGGTAAGTGGTATTGTTAGTATTGAGGGATAATTGCTGGAAACGTACATAGCTAGTTTTGGTGGTTAAGTGATATTGTTAGTATTGGGGGATAATTGCTGAAAACTTATATTGCTAGTGTTGATAGGTAAATGACGAAAACTTCATTTCTAGTGTTGGTAGTTAAGTGGTATTGTTAGTATTGAGGGATAATTGCTGAAAACTTACATAGCTAGTATTGGTGGTTAAGTGGTATTGTTAGTATTGAGGGATAATTGCTGAAAACTTACATTGCTAGTGTTGGTAGGTAAATGACGAAAATTTACATTGCTAGTATTGGTGGGTAAGTTCTATCAGGGCCGTAAATTACATGGAGGCATGTAGGCAGTTGCCTCCTATTGCGGACTGACAAAAAAAAAGAAAAATGAAGAAAAAAATACTGAAAAGAAAAAATTGTTAAAATCAAGCATTATTTTAATAGCACTGGTTGTTACTTTTACGTCTATTAATGAGATTGGGTCAAAATGTACAATAGAGCAAGCAATCAAACACACGCACGTCTACCCAAATATAAAACAAATACTTTTGCTTCTGTTAGCCTTGCCAGTTGGGTCCTGCAGTTGTGAGAGATCGTTTTCTGCGCTACGCCGCCTTAAAACATGGAACAGGTCAACAATGAAGGAAAGCAGATTACGTGGTCTGGCTATGCTACACATAGAAGTGACAATGTTGGCAATATTGAATGCATAGAAGTGCTAAAGAGATGGGAATCGTCCGGGCACAGAAAAATCCCCTTAGCAATTGACAAAGTCTAACCGAATAAAATTGTCAGTGTAAACAAAAAGTGTTACGTTATAATAATTTGAATTTGATAATTAAAAGTTATGAGTTATTAAGAATGCATTTTCATTTTAAGGTTTGAAAATTGTGTCTCTGAAACGAAGTCAAAATAGCTCGATTGGGACAGCCAAAAAAGCATGATAAACCACAGAAAAGGCTCAATTTTAGGGGGCCTTTCATTTTAAGTTCGCAAATTGTTTCCCTAAAACTAAGTAAAAATAGCTTGTGAAGAGTCATAAAGCAGGATATAACTACCTTTGTATGAGTATCATTGTGAAAGAATGATTTAATAGCAGCTACTAACATCTTGCTTTCTTATGTATTCATGCATGCAATGTTAAGTCAAATAAACTGTGGAAAAAAAAACTAAAGTCTTATGATGACTTATAACTTACCCGATCTGAAACACGCACATCGCTTGAGTGGATTTATTCTAGTGTATACATTATACATTTTAAACCAACTATGCTGTAATAAAACCTTGCAAAAATGATCACAGAAGGATAAGGTTTTTTTTCTTTCTATTTCGCATCTGATGAAAACTGTCACATCTGGTTTTAAGGAGTTAACTGTCAATGACTGACTTGATATTTATTCTTTGAACAATAACTCAGCCCTAGTATTTGATGGTGGTCGTGTGGCTAAATCTTTTGTTTTCTGATTAGTATTTGATGGTGGTCGTGTGGCTAAATCTTTTGTTTTCTGATTAGTATTTGATGGTGGTCGTGTGGCTAAATCTTTGGTTTTCTGATTAGTATTTGATGGTGGTCGTATGGCTAAATCTTTGGTTTTCTGATTAGTATTTGATGGTGGTCGTGTGGCTAAATCTTTGGTTTTCTGATTAGTATTTGATGGTGGTCGTGGCTAAATCTTTGGTTTTCTGATTAGTATTTGATGGTGGTCGTATGGCTAAATCTTTGGTTTTCTGATTAGTATTTGATGGTGGTCGTGGTTAAATCTTTGGTTTCTGATTAGTATTTGATGGTGGTCGTATGGCTAAATCTTTGGTTTTCTGATTAGTATTTGATGGTGGTCGTGGTTAAATCTTTGGTTTTCTGATTAGTATTTGATGGTGGTCGTGGCTACATCTTTGGTTTTCTGATTAGTATTTGATGGTGGTCGTGGCTAAATCTTTTGTTTTCTGATTAGTATTTGATGGTGGTCGTGTGGCTAAATCTTTGGTTTTCTGATTAGTATTTGATGGTGGTCGTGGCTAAATCTTTGGTTTTCTGATTAGTATTTGATGGTGGTCGTGTGGCTAAATCTTTGGTTTTCTGATTAGTATTTGATGGTGGTCGTGTGGCTAAATCTTTGGTTTTCTGATTAGTATTTGATGGTGGTCGTGCATCAATCTTTGGTTTTCTGATTAGTATTTGATGGTGGTCGTGCATCAATCTTTGGTTTTCTGATTAGTATTTGATGGTGGTCGTGTGGCTAAATCTTTGGTTTTCTGATTAGTATTTGATGGTGGTCGTGTGGCTAAATCTTTGGTTTTCTGATTAGTATTTGATGGTGGTCGTGTGGCTAAATCTTTGGTTTTCTGATTAGTATTTGATGGTGGTCGTGTGGCTAAATCTTTGGTTTTCTGATTAGTATTTGATGGTGGCCGTGTGGCTAAATCTTTGGTTTTCTGATTAGTATTTGATGGTGGTCGTGTGGCTAAATCTTTGGTTTTCTGATTAGTATTAGATGGTGGTCGTGCATCAATCTTTGGTTTTCTGATTAGTATTTGATGGTGGTCGTGTGGCTAAATCTTTGGTTTTCTGATTAGTATTTGATGGTGGTCACGTGGCTAAATCTTTGGTTTTCTGATTAGTATTTGATGGTGGTCGTGTGGCTAAATCTTTGGTTTTCTGATTAGTATTTGATGGTGGTCACGTGGCTAAATCTTTGGTTTTCTGATTAGTATTTGATGGTGGTCACGTGGCTAAATCTTTGGTTTTCTGATTAATATTTTGTATTTGTTGTTAGTCTTTCCTTCTCTTCTTTCTTTTTGTTATGGTTTTGTCTGTTTTTATTGTACTTATGATTTTCGAATGCCCCTGTTATCTTCTCTCACTTTTATTCCATGTGATATCGCCGTTACAAAATCTGATATGAAAATTAATATTCTTTCAGACCCGGCGAACAAATGTGGATCGGTATGGTTTGGGACACAGCAAACCAGGTTCATAAATGGCTGGATGGGGAAGTAGTATCTTGGGCTCCATGGGTAACGGCAGCTCAAGAGCCTAACTGTATGAGTCCTTCGGCATTGGATTGCGCCAGTCAAGACGAAAACTACGTCCGTATGACAACTTCATATGAGTTTAGGTCTCATATAAAGTCAAAGTTATATGATGTACTTTGTGAAGGTAATCAAAATTGTTAAAAGTCCGGATAACATAACTCGTGTTTTGCTCACTGTTAAAGGCCGCTCTGTGACCTATATAGCTACTGAAATCCGATTTTGAAAAAATAAGGGTAATGATACAACTCTGCCAATTTAACGCAATAAGTATGTGGCTCATAATGCCTTTTGATAACATCGAATTATTTCGGTATAAATAATAGGAAATTTGGGATACATGTCAATGAGACAAGCCAACAACCCAACGACACAAAGAACCTAAAAGAAATGAAAGGTAAACATAGTCTTCAATTATAGACAGATATCAATACAATATGTCAATTTCTAAATCGCCCCGAGTCTATACATGGCAGTAATGTTAAAAACAAAAGAAAATTTTTAGATTATAATAGATTCTTAAGTTGAATGAAGACCGTTGTAAGCTTTTAAATTCATTTTATAAGAGAAAAATGATGGGATATAATGAAGGAAGGAACGTTGCTTTTCGATTTTTCATTGTAATTTTACTTTTTTTTTTTTTATTTGAGAAGTTAGAACCTTTACCAAATTTCAAAAGGTGTCCATCATAAATAGTCAACCATTGAGAAAAAATAATCGTATAAAGAGATAAAAGATACAAAATACTGATCTGAGAGTACTCGCCTTTACTAACAGCCTACTTTTAACTAATAAATAAACCATATATTTTGGCAGGCTAAAATGTCTATAAGTACACTTCTGAATGAAAAAACACATCAATATATGCAAACACGAGCATAACGAAAGAGTTGGGGAATATACATACCCAAAGAAAGGGCATAAGGAATAACATTTGTATATGTATTTTACAGTTCCTGCTACGACTACTACAGTGCATATTGTTCAGGTATGTACATAATTTATTTGTATTTTGATTTTAAAGGTGACGTATTGTATTAAGAACTTACGTATTGCAATAAGAGCATGCATGATGAACATACTGTCTTGAAGAGAGTAGCCTTGACGAAATCATCCCTGTGCATCTGTTATACTCCCTATTTCGTCAAATAATTTATTAAGTCGTGCATTTAGATTTGCTGTAAAAACTTTTCCTAAATTTGAAGTGAGACAAATTGCCCGATAATTATGAAGGTAATTATGATATCTCCATTATTAACAAACTACGATTTCATTACACCAATTAGCCATGATTCAGGTATTATACCTGAATTAAAAACAAATTTAACAATTTCATGTATTTAGATAAAAACTGGTTTGCTTTTAATGTATTCGTTGACTATATCATCATTCACCGGAGCTTTGCCATTACTTTTAAACAGCTGATAAAATTTCTTATGAACATTGACCTAAAAGTATACTTGAAAATTTTCAAGGCACTAAATCCTGTGTCTGGTATTAATATCGAATGAAAAAATCTCCTCGTCATCTCAGTAGGAAAAGATATAATACTCAAGGCTCCGTGTTGAAGGCCGAACTTTGACCTATAATGGTTTACTTTTTACAAGTTGTGACTTGGATGGAGAGTTTTCTCATTGGCACTCATACCACATCTTATATCTATATAATAAAATGCTTGTTTTCTTGAAAGCAGATATTACTTTGTTACTAAAGTTATATTTATATTTGCAGGAATCTGACAGCAAACTATCCTTGATTGTCATCATTGGGTTGTCTGCTGGTTTCGGAGGCTTTTTTGTGTTATGTTGCATGTGCTGCTGTCTGTGGAAGTTTCTATGTGGTAGTAAAGATGACAACAAGATCGAGCAAGCACCGGAAGTGGAAGAGGTTACTGTGGATACAACTGAACAAATGAAACTTGACAATCCATGGATGAAACATGAGGAGATTAGCTTCTGTTTACGTCAGAAATACGTCTTTGATTTTCCTAATGAGATTGTTGCTAAACGACACAAATACATTAAATAAAACTGATAGAAATATGTACACTTACATTAATATGTATAGTTAATCTTGTCCATCAGAGTAACATTTTTCAGGTAGATATGTAATGGATAACAAAACGATCATGATTAAAACTGGGTGGAGTATATATGTCAACGTATATATGTGTTCCTCCTAACAGAAGATTATAGAACGCCGTAGCTGCCTGATGTGAACATTTGTTTATATATGCACATACTTTTCAATATATACACAGAAGATAGTCTGGAAACTCTGCTATAAACAATGCTATAATATATGTTTCTACTGGAACAAATATTTTATACTCTTTATTCCGTTAAGAACAAATAACTGTAATATTTCTACCATATGGAACATATATCATTAAAGAACTCTATTTCATTAACAAATTAAAGACGAAAAGAATGTATTTTCCATTGAATAAAATTGAAACCAACAGATTTTCTTTGGAAGTTGATCACTCGTTCTGATATTTTGAAGACTGTTTAGGATATGCCTACAGAACCATTTCCAGCAAATTTCAGAGCTTAACCCTTTTGGATTTAAATTTCAGATGGGTAAGTTTACAAACTCTAGATAAACTCTAGACTACTTTTATACACTTTGGAGGAAAATTTCACCCATAGCAAACGTTATCAAAAAGTGATTTACAGGTATACCATTTTTCTAAAAAAGAAATATGCATTTGGTCCAATGTGTTCCCATTTGGATAAAACTTTAGGAGTCCCTGTTCCCTCAAAAGGGGTATCTTTCAAATACATCAAATATTTAGATTAAAACTACCCAAATGAAAACTGTCTTTACTAGTTAAGGAACATATGATTTTCGTTGCGAAAATTTGAAACAAGTGTGAACATGTATGCTTTATAATTGAAAAATAATTCAGCACTTGAAATTTACTCGCTATTAAAGTGATAGAGAATTTACTCATCATAAATTAGGTCATTGTCTTCCTCTGTTGAACTGTTACCCATTTTATCATGCCAGGGCCTTTTGTAAGTTCGTTGTTGTTGGCCTATAGTTGTTTACCTACTCGTCCATGGTCTCTGGTGGAAAGTTGTCTCATTAGCAATCATACAACATCTCTATACCCTAATTTTACCTGTTTTCCCTCGTCGAACGGTTTGTATCAACTTATTTTATGAGGTATGAGTTCTAGACGTTTTAGCAGTGAAAATGATTATAAATAAGAAGATGTGGTATGAGTGCCAATGAGACAACTCTCCATCCAAGTCACAATGTGTAAAAAGTAAACAATTATAGGTCAAAGTATGGCCTTCAACACGGAGCCTTGGCTCACACCGAACAGCAAGCTATAAAGGGTCCCAAAATGACTAGTGTACAACAATTCAAACAGGAAAACCAACGGTCTTATCTACATAAAAAACGAGAAACGAGAAACACTTATGAACCAAACCAACAAACGACAACCACTGAACAGCAGGCTCCTGACTTAGGACAGATGCATACAAATGCAGCATAGATGTGATTAATTAACAGATGCTAGCAAAATGCGTTTCATAGATATAGGAAGATGTGGTATGAGTGCCAATGAGAAAACTCTCCATCCAAGTAACAATTTATATAAGTAAACCATTATAGGTCAAGGTACGGCCTTCAACATAGAGCATTGGCTCACACCAAACAGCAAGCTATAAAGGGCCCCAAAAATTACAAGTGTAAAACCATTCAAACGGGAAAACAAACGGTCTAATCTATATAAATACGAGAAACGAGAAACACGTATGAACTACATAAACAGACGACAACTACTGTACATCAGACAGTTTAGAAATAATAATATTCTATTTGGATGCTTTAATTATAAAAAGCTGAAACTCATATAAGCAATATAAGTTTATTCGTAATTTCAACTGGTTGCTTTTCCGAAGGAAGCATCTTAAGTGTTCACACATTGTCATGTTACTGGAAATAAACTCTCTAGGTACACTCGAGACGAATTTGATGATATCATTGATGGTCATTTCTATATATGTCATTTATTTTGTGCGCATTAAAATTCTTCTTTTAGGTGAAAATTCCAGTGGAAAATTACGAATTGACATATTGCGAAACGGAAATCGCGTTATAGCTTTTTTCAATACTATGGGCTAGTATCGCTGCCTGTGGAAGATAATTACCGTGGAATGTCATTTGCCTTGTAGTATGTGATTCGCTATTAGCATACTTCAAATAAATATTTTGACCTATTTTGTCTTTTGTAGAATTATGTAATAGTTCTAAAGCTAAGGTTGCAACTCCCTCAGACAAAGTTGAACTTTACTTCAACCGTTTTGGCTGATCAGTTTATGTCATTTAGGTTTTGTGCGCTCCGACGTTTTACACTTTTGGCTGTCCAAACTTTCGTTCTCGAGCGTACCTATTCCAAAAACACGTGTTGTACCACAGGCACTTGTCTCAGAAAACTGAGACAAGTGCCTGTGTGTTGTACGCATGGAAAACATATTATACGTTCTCATTATCAAAAGCAATTTTAAGTGTTATGTTTGAATATTATACAAATATGATACAATATATCATTTCGCATTAGTTTTGTCATCAAGTTAGGATAATGATCTGTGAAAATGCAGTATTTTGATAGGTGTAATGGAATTATAACTGACCATGCACGTTTTCTTACATTGTCGTTCTTCATGTTGTTCTATTTTTAACAATAAAGAACTCAACTATCAAAAATTTTAAACGATCAAAGTGTCGAATTAAACCTTAAATTTAACAATATTATTTTACGATGTTCTGATCTAAAGTTTATTTTATTCAGAGCAGACCAAAATTACAAGGCGGTGCCGACCATTCAATTTTTAAAGATGTAATTTCCTACTGTCCTTACCTCCATTGACAGCCGAAAAAACCACTTTACACCACGAGCGTTTTTTTTTTATGTTGTTTTGTATGCTCTTCATGCCATCAGAAGTTTCCCTCCCAAAGGGCGGGCCAATTTTGGTTGTCCCAAGCATCTAAAGGGACTAGTTCAGGCTGACAATCTAGAAACCAAAGAAGATGGGAATAGAAAAAAACAAATCATTTTTTAGCCAGCGGCCGGTCAAAAAGATAAAAGGGAGGAGATCATTATAGGTACAGTCAATGTACAAAATGTGAATTCTAACGCTCTCTATATCAAAAACTTGCTCAGGGATGTACATGTGTTATGCCTTCAAGAACATTGGCTCTTCAATGTGGGAAAAAAAATCATAGGTGAAATTACTGGAAACAGCGGATATATAGCTAAAAGCGTTGATGATAATGACGACCCTGATTTCAACGTACCAGCCAGTAAAACTAATGACAGCGCAATTAGAAACGTCATAACAGAGGAAGAAACAGGAAACGGAAACATCTAAGAACTAGAAATGAACAAAATGGCTACATATAAACAACCTAACCAAATATTACAGTTAGCAAACTGTAATCTACCAAATGGCAGGAATAAACAAGTAGAAAACATAGATGAGCAAAAAAACATGAAAACAAAACCAAAAAGGCAATATAAATGCAAAAATAATGAAACTACCCACCAGCTGGAAGATCAACTAGCACAATGCAGAGCAAGATTAGTCATAATGGAAGATACCAATAGAGACTATAGAAACACAATTAATCTACCTAGGATGCAAGCTGAAGAAAGCACTTATGACAAAGGGAATTTAAAATCCTATCAGCCCAATTGTAACTGTAGCAACAACTTGCAGGAGCAGACTATTAACAAAGTAGATATAATGCTGAACAACTTCAGGCTAGAAATGGAAAATAGAGACCTAAGAATTAAGCATCAAATGGAAATAAATGAATTGAGAAATAAACTGCAAATAATGGAACTACAGAAAGAACTAGGAATGTGGTAAAGACCAGGAAATAAACGTCATGAATATTATTCTAACCAGAATATGGAGAATACTAGGAACACAAATCAACACCAAATGAGTGATCAGCATAATTGCATACAGCTAACAAATCAGCAATCCAGGATTCCTAATCAAACCAATCCACTATACATGAATCACCTAGCACCTCCACACTATAACCAAATCCCAACAGAGCAGAGTAGCGCCATTGTACCACAATAGCAGAATTACAGACTGTACACTATTGTTTCAGATAAGGGTGAAGGTCTGGTACCATTAAAACGTTTAAACCCGCTGCAATTGTTTGCACCTGTCATAAGTCAGGAATCTGATGTTCAGTCGTTTGTTGATGTGGTTCATAAGTGTTTCTCGTTTCTCGTTTTTATATAGATTAGACCGTTGGTTTTCCCGTTTGAATGGTTTTACACTAGTAATTTTTGGGGGCCTTTATAGCTTGCTGTTCGTAGTGAGTCAATGATCCGTGTTGAAGACCTTACTTTGACCTATAATGGTTTACTTTTATAAATTTTGACTTGGATGGAGAGTTGTCTCATTGGCACTCGTACCTCATCTTTTTATATCAATGTACCTGCAAATGGCCAAAGGAGCCACAATTCCACTGGATATAGAAATATACCAACTGACAGTATCAACACTAACATGATGCAAAATGCACATTTATACAGACAGCAATATAGGATAGCTCCCCAACCTATACCACAAACTATATATTACCACCAAGGATATAGTCAACAACAGACAAATAGAAAGGAGCAAAGTCAAAGAAACAACAATAAAAGATTCCAAGACCAAAGAACAAGCATGCCAGTAATAGCTAAACAAAGTCAGGCAGAAGAAATTGAAAATCAAAATCAATAACAAGACAAAACAAAACAAAACAGGCTGATAATAGCAATGCAGACAAAGAACCAACAGAAGAAGCCAGAATGAACATCAATCTAACTATTTCGGCTGCTTTGATTACCACAAAGAATGATGAAAATAAAACGCATAGAGAAGTAAACCATCAAGTAGAAGTCAAGTCCAGAACTGGTCCTATTACAACGGCTTCTAGTGGGGACGCCCCGCTGGAAGCGGACTGCCATCAGAAGTTTCCCTCTCAAAGGGCGGGCCGATGTTGGTTGTCCCAAGCATCTAAAGGGACTAGTTCGGGCTGACAATCAAGAAACCAACGAAGATGGGAATAGAAAGAAACCAAATCATTTTTTAGCCAGCAGCCGGTCAAACAAGTAAAAACGGAGGAGATCATTATAGGTACACTCAATGTACAAAATGTGAATTCTAACGCTCTCTGTATCAAAAACTTACTAAGGGATGTACATGTGTTATGCCTTCAAAAACATTGGCTCTTCAATGTGGAAAAGAAAATCATAGGTGAAATTACTGGAAATAGCGGATATATAGCTAAAAGCATTGATGTTAATGACGACCCTGATTTCAACGTTTCAATGAAAAAGAGGATATGGTGGAGTAGCCATAGTCTGGAAAAAAGAAATTAATGAAAATATAAAGGAACTGATAGACGATGGAAATAGAATACAAGCCATATATATTCAACAAGGAGATGTCTAATAAATGTATATATGCCATCAGATAACAAAAATACAGATATGGAATACAAAGACACTTTGGCTCAAATTGATGAAATGATAGAGAAATATAAAGATACACACGAAATCATAGTCTGTGGAGACATGAATGGGTCACTTTACAGAAGCTCTACACCTCATGATAAAATTCTACAGACTTTCTGCAAGGAAAAATGTATAGGAAATACTGAGAAATGCCCACTAAAAGAAACTTTTTATCACCAGAATGGTAAATCTAAAGGACTAATTGATTATTTCCTCTTCAAAAGTAACTCGGAAATCTCAAATAAAATCAAACAAATTGATGTCCTTGATACTGACCCACAGAATACCTCGGACCATGTACCTGTTATTCTGACAATGAATGGCCAACTGAAAAAACTAAGGGAAAAAGCAACAACTATTATAGCAAAACCTAAATGGGCTGACTGTGACCACCAAATCAACAAGGAAATCATCAATAAATATCTACCAAACCTCATGCAGAAATCAAAAGGAATCATTGAGCAAGAAATAAGAACTCTAGAAAAATTGCTCCATAAAGCCGGAGAAGCGGCAATCACAAAGTATAGAAGAAAATCAAAATTAAATCCAAGGAAAGGCCATATGGAACGAACAAATAGAAAAGGCATCAAAACAATAAAAAATGCATATAAAGTATGGAGGCAAAATGGAGCATCTCAAGAAAGAAGTAACGAGCTCAAAATCAAAATGACAGCTGCGAAAAGAATACTTAGAAAAGCATAAAGACAAGCGTATGCCTCTCAGAGAGAATCAACAGCTGAAAAAAATATAATAGCTTTAAATGCAGACACAAAACTTTTCTACAAGCTTATCAACATGCAAAGAAAAATTCCACTTTCTAATACTAAGATACTGACACTGAATGATAAGACTGCAGACGATGGACCAAGCATTATGAACATTTGGCAAGAACACTTCCAACAACTAGCTACACCAACATTAGAGCAAAACTTTGACACTGAAAAGATAGAGCTTGCAGAAATACAAAACAATATCATAGAAAGCATAGAAATGGAAAAGATCAAGGCATTGATCATATCATTGTAAAGGAGGTAAATTTGGCCATCGAAAAACTTAAAGCAGGAAAATCACCAGATGAGGACGGAATTTCGGCAGAACACTACAAATATGGGATGGATGAGTTAACTCCCTTTATAGTGCATTTGCTAAATTTGATTATAACATATTTGAACTTATCAAGCTTCCTAAAGACAGGGATTCTTACACCAATCCTAAAGAAAGAAAAAGACAAAACATTACCATCTAGCTATAGAGGAACAACTGTAACTAAAACCTTTGCAAAAATATTACAAAGTATACTGAAGGATAGAGTTGACTCTGTATTTAATAACATACAAAACTCCCTGCAAAGAGGTTTTACAAAGGGAGTGTCATCACTTTGCACAGCTTTCCTCACTTCAGAAGCAATTGAAGAAAGTAAGAAATTAAAGATACTGATGATCTTAATTATTCTTGATGCGGAAAAAGCATTTGACAAACTGAACCACGAAATTTTATTCAATAAGCTGTACCATTATGGATTAAAGGACAACTATGGATACTGCTGAGAAAAACTTGTATAAAGGCATGAGCATTAAGGTGAAATGGGAAGGTCAATGTACAGAAGATGTTATGGTGCTACAAGGAATATAACAAGGTGCAAAATTATCTAAGACCTTAAATAAATGCTACAACAATGTCATACTGGATAACAATTAAAAAAAAGTAAAATAGCATTTTAAAAAGTGATTTGGAGTATGTATTGGTGATATACAAGTCCCCGCACCCACATGTGCTGATGACATTGCTGTCCTGGAAAATAGTATTGTAGATGCACAAGGAATACTAGACATAGTACAGCACCACAAAAGAAGAGATCTAGTAAAAATCAATCCAACTAAATCTGAAGCTGTTTTCTACAATGCTAAAGGCTTGAATTCATCAACATTGCAATTCGAACATGATGACATCAATATAACCCATGAAATCAAACACCTAGGCATCAAAAAAATGAACAAAACCGGGCAAATATCTCAGAAAGAATAAATGCTGCAGAGCAACAATATACAGCCTTCTGGGAGCTGGTTTATATGTCAGAAGGGGATTTTCACCCATGGTAGCATACAAACTATGGAGAACATATGCAGTACCAAGAAGTATCTACGGGCTTGATTTGATGAATGTACTTGCAAAAACAAAAGGATATGCTAGAATTGGTAGAGAGCAAAATCCTCCGACAAATACAAGGGCTTCCAAATAATACAGCAAATTTGTCTGTCTATCCCCTGGTAGGAGCATAACCTATTACCATCACCTTAGACAAAAATCTACTAACCTTTTTCATGAATACTGTTAGAAATTCAGGAACCATAGAATGTGAAATTCTGCGCCAGCAAACAGCATTTTCAGAACACAGAGGAAAAGACTTTTCTTTAGTGCCGTGTGGAGACAGTAGAGTGCCTCCCGTGCTTCAGGTTTATGCTCTTATAATATACTAGATTATGGAGTGTGTGTCCGAGCGAGAACTTCTCTAGTTCATTACTTTAGGAATATTTATCAAAAGTAGTATTTCAATTTTCAGCCCCATTCTACTATTTAGTCAGACGTCAGTCGCTACCCTGATATACCCTATCTTTTGTTTTATTTTTCGGGTAATTAATGACGGATAGCGTTTGACATCTTTAGCCGAACAGAATTATCATTTTACATAATTTAATTGATTGTATGCTGGTTCATATTCTGGACGCCAGTCTTTGCTCCTTTCTAATTAAATCCACAAACAAAAACAAATATGAAGCTTAGAAATGGAAAATATTAAATACTAAACTCGTTCAAAGGGTATCTACACGTCTCAATCTTCAAAATCGCTTATCTAAAAATACTACCATCGCTAACATTTTAACAATAAAATCGTGGTTACCCTTCTATCGATAAGTGTCATGCCAAAAAATGACTTACATGTCCCCGTCTTTCCACCAACAATACGGTAAGGTCCACGTTTAATGGTCGCACATTTTCTTTAAATTTTGAAACTGATATAACTTGAAAAACAAACAGTATTATTTATTTACTCACATGAAACAAACCGGGATGCGGTATTCAGTACGTAGGTGAAACTGGGCGATTTTTATCTAAACGCACGCAAGAACACCTGTATCGTTTTAAAAGACCCAATAAATTCAAAAGTATCATTTATCAACACCTTAAGAAGCACAATCATCCTATTAAATATTTAACAGTTCAACCTTTAGAAGTAGTAAATAAGCAGCCTGGTGAATCTCATTCAAAGTTTGTACGATCACGGAAAATAATTGAATTAAATTGGATTAAAAAATTACAGACAGTCTACCCTCTCGGTCTTAATGATAATATCATGGGAATTGGTAATATATCAAGAACCGATTCTGTTAACATTTTGGATATAGTTTCTAAAACTGTTCGTAAAACCGTTCTCATGGTCGTAGAAAAATCGCAATCAAAGAAAATTTCGGACCAATCATACCAATATTTCGGACCTAATTTCTATTTCAAAAACAACGGCAGACATTATCTGTTAACAAAGCTCTGTTCATTACCGGTTAATAAGTTAAATAAAATTTTAGAGGATTGCAACACAATTTCATATAGCAGTCCTAAGTATGAAATCGTTCAAATTATAATGGCATATTGTTATTCTAAACTGTTTCCCAAAATTGATCGCCCTGAAGATCATAAAAACATTTTATTAAAATAAAGTATGTCAATAAAGGTTTTGATTTTGTAAATATTGCCGGTATTTTAACGACCATTCTGTTAAAGAACAAATTCCTGGATATTTTGATAATACTGAGCTCCTCTTATTTGTTATATTTACAAGAAATCTACCCGGAAATATGTGTTTAATTATGGCCAATTGTGTAAAGATGTTAATATCAGTGAAAATACACCTACTTCATGTAATTGTAGTAATTCGAATACATTTATGGACCCATTTCCCATGTTATAACAGGAGATCTTAACATCGTTCAAGACCGAGAGTTAAAATCATTCCTCAGTAAAGGACCTAAATATCGTCCCCGTCAATCATTAATTGGAATGAGTGTCGTAATATCATCCACGACTCACTCCATACTTACTGTTTAAAATGGATAAAACGGGAAAAAGCTGACAAAAATCTTTGGACTCTTTTTTAATTCAGTAATGAACATAGTTGATATACGTATTCAACATTTTAAAGAACATTTTCTCTTAACAACAACCATAATAAACCTATTTCTCGTATCAAACATAAACTTAAAGAACTAGCCAAGGAATTTGTTTTGTCCCGGCCGATAAAGCTGCTAATAATATCATTATTGTTTGACGTAAATTTTACATTGAGGTCCTGAAAAAGAAATCACCAATTCACCAACATTCCAACTGACTCCATTTTCAGAAAACGACATCTGTAACAAACATAAACTTTTAGCTACCTCTTTACAAGCAGAACCAAATACAATGAAAGTCCCAACTATGTACTGGTTTCCGAAGCTACATAAAACACCTTACAAATATAGATTTATTTCGTCTTCAAGCCATTGTTCCACTACTAAATTGTCTATTCTTCTTACCAGTTCACTTGGTACAATCAAAACCTGATAATAAATTGTTCAAATAAGGCCTTTGAAAATAGTGGAATTAATTACTTTTGGAGTGTCAAAACTCGTTGGAAGTACTTGATAAATTGCATGCTTATATTGGTGATTTTGAATCTGTTCAAAGTTTTGATTTTCTACCTTGTATACCACATTGCCTCACATTCTCATTAAGAAAAATTCACACACCTAATTAAATGGGCATTTAAAAGTCAGAATGTGAATACATATGTTCTAACTCTTTAGGTCATTTTTAGTAGCAATAAACAAAAGAAATATGTCAATTGGACATGCTTTGATACTATATCTGCCCTTGAATTTTACTAGATAATATTTTTGTTCGCTTTGGAGATTCCGTATATCGTCAGGTTATCGGAATTCCAATGGGGACTAACTGTGCACCACTTATTGCGGACCTGTTTTGTATTGCTATGAGTTACAATTTATGACTAAAATCAGCAAAGACCCATCGAAACAACATCTGATACAAAAATTTAATAATACTTTTAGATATTTGGATGATATATTGGCTCTCAATAATGACGACTTCAGTATGTATACTAAAGAAATTTATCCTGTTGAACTTACTTTAAATAAAGCTAATACTAACAATGACCACTGCCCTTTCCTCGATCTTGATATCCATATCATTAACGGAAAGCTTAATACAAAAATTTATGATAAAAGAGATGATTTTTCATTTCCTATCGTTAATTATCCATTTTTAGATGGTGACGTTCCTTGTCACCATCTTACGGTGTTTATATATCTCAACTTGTACGATTCGCTCGTGTATGTAACAACGTTTCAGATTTTAACGAAAGAAATTTATGTATTACTGAAAAATTATTACACCAGGGTTTTCGATATCACAAACTAGTCAAAACATTTACTAAATTTTATCATCGGTATAAGGACATCATTCGTAAATATAGCTCAACATGCAGACTTCTTATACGTTCAGGTATTTCACATCCAATCTTTTATGGTAATATTCTTTATAAAGCACTAAAATGTCAGTATTCACCTCAGAAGCTAACAAAACCTTTAAACAGACTTATTAAGAAGGGATATAGTTACGATACTGTTGTCAGGTCATTAAAGATTGCATATTTTGGCTTTAATATTGATTCACTTATAGGGTCTTTGCATCGGAACTAAACACATTTATTTAAAACCAGTTGTTGGCATGACACGGGTTATGCTCTTCTCATATATTTTATGATGGTATGATACTAAACCCTAACGGGAGGGATTGTGCCTGATATTCATATGATGAAGACATAATCTTTCAATCAGTTTAATTGAGGTCTGGAGCTGGCATGTCAGTTAACTGCTAGTAGTCTGTTGTTATTTATGTATTATTGTCATTTTGTTTATTTTCTTTTGTTACATCTTCTGACATCGGACTCGGACTTCTCTTTAACTGACTTTTAATGTGCGTATTGTTATGCGTTTACTTTTCTACATTGGCTAAAGGTATAGGGGGAGGGTTGAGATCTCATAAACATGTTTAACCCCGCCGCATTTTTGCGCCTGTCCCAAGTCAGGAGCCTCTGGCCTTTGTTAGTCTTGTATTATTTTTACTTTTAGTTTCTTGTGTATAATTTGGAGTTTAGTATGACGTCCATTATCACTGAACTAGTATATATATTTGTTTAGGGCCAGCTTAAGGACGCCTCCGGGTGCGGGAATTTCTCGCTGTATTGAAGACCTATTGGTTACCTTCTGTTGTTGTCTGTTCTGTGGTCGGGTTGTTGTCTCTTTGACACATTCCCCATTTCCATTTTCAATTTTATTTATCAAAAGAGTGGAAAAAACTCTATCAAAATACAATCTGAAATCAAGTAGTTACTATATCGAAAAGCCACTTAAGAAAACCGAATGGAAAAAGCTAATAGGAATAAAGATCAAGGAATACTGGAAAAATGAATGTCACAATAAAAAATTGGCAAAAACATCGCTTAAATACATAGAGATACAGGACAATCCATTAAATGAAGCTCACAATATATGGAAAAGTGTAAAAAACATGCTTAAGATGTAAAGACAGGAGAAATAAAAGCAAGACTAAGTACCCAAAAGTACATATTCCAAGCCAAAAGGGCTAAGTTCGATCAAAAAGTTAACCCTTTATGTACAATCTGTGAACAGGAAAATGAAGATCTAGAACATTTTATTCTACATTGCATAGAATTGGAGCAAATAAGATCTAAATATTGCTCAAAAATCAAACAGAAAATGGATGAAATCGATACCTCAACATACAGGAAGATCATACAACAAAGGAATCTACTCCAGCTCATAATGGATTGTACTAGCAAGGACATAAACTGTTATTCAACTGTGTATGAAAACATAGAAACTCTGCCTAGAAATATGTGCTATGAGATGCACATGCTGCGCACAAAAAGGATAAAAGTTTGATTAGTACAGTATAAGTGATAATTTAAAATAAAATAGTTCCTTAATTTTACCATTTTACTATTTTATGATAATTTCAAGACTTAAATATAGCTTCATTCAAGTTTTTAAGATATATTAAGTACCTTTAAAGAATAATGACGATGTCTATAAAATAGGAAAGTTTAAATTGTGATGGAAAACTTATGTATATACGTTGGAATTGTTCAAAATCCTAATCCATTTACATCTTACATAACACTCTTTTAAAATAATATTTTTATTTTAAATTCTGATGTAAGAATAGCACCTTTAACTAACCAATAGAATTAAAATTTGAAACTAATTTGAACGTTTTAAATTTTCAAATTTTATTTGTAAATATATCCAGTTCATACTTAACTTTTCTTACACCTTAATTAATTTTACGTTTTAAAACTGTAATGACTATCCTAAGATATAATAATGATATTGCCCTTATTCATTTAACAATAAAACCCATTTTAATGTATGGCAGTGAAATTACAGGTATGTTTAAAACTAGCTCTGAAGCATGCCAGAAAGAAAGTGAATATTTATTACAGCACATTTATATGAATGATTTTAGATAAATCCAATTTAAGATATATGAAGTATATATTAGGTGTAAACAAAAAGTCTTCTAACCTAGCTGTGCTAGGAGAGCTTGGTAGATTCCTTTATATTTTCAGTTGTATTATCAATGCTGAAATATTGGTTTAGAATAAAAATATGAAAGATGGTTTACTGTATGATACCTATATGTGTAACAAAACATGTTTAATAATAATATTGAATGCTGGTATTCATCCATACATTACATTTTTAAAAAGCTGAATATTCATAATTTGGAGGTAAAGCTCAACTTTTTATCAAGTAAGTTAAGCAAAACTTTGTACTAGTTTTGTAAAATTTTGGAACACAAAAGAAGAGATACAAAGAGTAGTAAATTAGATACTTATTTCAAACTTAAAACTTGTTTTCGAAAGAAATGTATCTATCTTTAAACAATTTTCAATTGAGAAGTGCCATATGTAAAATCAGAATCAATGCACATGATCTCAAAATAGAAAGAGACAGGTATAAAGCTTTATATATAGAAAGAGACCAAAGGCTTTGTAAGAAATGTACTCTAAATCTGGTTGAAGATGAACAACATTTTATTACTAGTTGTCCAGCATACAAAAATGATAGGAGATATTTTCAAGGAGATAAACTGTATCTGTCCCAATTTTATATATCTTTCAAAAGAGGCAAAATTTGTTTGGTTATTTACTAATGAAAATTTGTCTATACTTAAATATTTAGGAGCTATATTATTACATGTCTGGATGTTAGACGAAATGTTAATTAATGTATGTAATAACAATGATAATTGTAATGATTTTATAGTTCTGATCGTGCCTGGAATTAAATGTATGTGATTTTATAGAATGAAGAAAATAACATATGTCTGAACTTTTAATGTTTCATTTTAATATATAAAAATGTTTTCTGTTACAAATCATGATGTATTGTTTTATGTGTACATGTTATGCTGCCCATCAAGGGCCCTTGATTGGAATAATAAATTCTTATTCTTATTCTTATTCTATCTGTACATAAGTTTATATGTTCCCTTATGTTGTAAGGTGTATATAGTTGCCACAATTATACCTTATGGGTAGTGCTCCACAATTAATGAAGGAACATACAAGAAACTGAACTGAACTTAACTCTGAAACAAGAACAACTTACATAAAACCCCATGTCGTAAAGCAAACTATAAAAATACCGACATAACAAAATGTGAAACAATTCACACACAAAAACAACGGCATCATCTGTAACAAAACAATCAATATAAACAAATATGACAGACAGCAAGCGACAATTACAACTGAATTACAGGCTCCTTGCTTGTAATGGGAACATACGCAATGTGGCGGGGATAAATAATATGTTTGTTAGCCCTCAACTCTCCCTATAACCCGTGACAGTGATGAAAACAGCACAAAATAAGAAAAAACTGTAAAGATTAGTTGAAAATGGATTGACTCAGCAGATTTGTACAAAGTTTAAGAAGAAATAACATAAAGCAACACAAACCCCGCAAACAGTCGATCTCGTGTGCTCCTGTAGGTTAAGCAGATCCTGCTCCACATGTGGCACTGGTTTTGATGTTCATGCATGGTAAGTACAGTCACATTATTCTGTGATGTCTACTTCGGTGATGTCAAAATCATGGAAAAGGTCGAGATTGTAGTTTCGACCATTAGAACAAATCTGGGGTCATCTGTGACACAATAATTCCATAGCGGTCAACTAAATCATTAAGGGATTACTTCAGTTTTACCACTAGGTACACTTGGTTTAATATCTTTCTTTTAAGCAGCTACCCTCTATCAAGGAAATCATGTTAGGAAAAGCAAGTTCTTGAATATTATATCGACTAGGAGGTATTACTCCATATGCTGGGCTGATGGAGTGTTGCTACATAGAAATATTAAGTTTGCAAAAGGTAAGCTGAAATCATCTCTTGTGTCGTACGGTTTTGTTTTCAACCGACCCTCATTGTCATTTTATAGATATGAGGCAAACCAAATTATATATGTGGTATCCTTTATTTCAAGTTCGATGGGATAAATGCGTTGAACATAGTCACAAATCAGGAATGGTTTAAAATGTTGCTGTTCTATATGCAGTAGGAAATTGTTTATTCTTTCTTTTGTTTCTACTTTTTTTTTAATATGCCTAAATGTTAACTGCAATGAAATATCCAGTACATTGTCATATTTAATTAAGTTCATTGTGTATTTATATTTTTATTGCTGACTCTTTTGTTTGGAATTTTCATTTAAATGCATGTGTTGAATGTATAGTTGCTATGCTATATTGTTAATGCTAAATTTTCAACTTTAGGAAATTTGAATAAGCTGTTAGTCTATAACATTTAGGAAAGTGGGGGTTGACAGGATAGAGAAAGATGGTCAAAAATATGTTTAACAGAGAAAAATATGCTATAAAAAAAAAGTACAGACTGTAGAATGATACATAGATAAAGAAATGAAGACCCCTCCCTAAATCCAGCCCATCTGTTAGTTTATAAACTATAAACTGTTTATCAAACCTTATCAAAAGGCTCATTATAAGTATACAAACAAGAGAAAAGAAAAGGAATTAAAACTGATTCGCACCCAATGCAAACAAATTGAAGTCAGTCGTATAAAGAGAGATAACTCTAACTTGGTTTAATATCTACAAAATGTACAGTTATTATGCACTGTTAAATTAAAATAAAACTTTGAATTATTCATACACTGTCAGATAAATATAGATAAGGGTAACAACCAGTTGACTTCTTCGTTTAATTGTCTATCATGCAATAAAATTGAATCTAAATAGTCTTAAAAAATTAAGATAACTTGACAGGTGGTCTTCATTGGACATAACAGATACAAAACAAATTGTCTTATATGTCCCTGGATATAATTAATATATAAATAACTTTATTTCACTTCAGTTTTTCAAGCTAGAGAATATCCCGAATATATCAACTAGAAATGTATTTCTCCTATGGGTGTATAAAGGACAACAAAATGAACAACATTCTCTACCGATCGAGTTAATGGTACATAATTTAAAAATTATCTCTGATCTGGGTAAACTTTCACTTGAAATATTAGTTTTCCATGTTCATCAGTCTTCCTTTCATATCGATGCGGAGACTTTGATTACTGAATCTAGATCTGAAAATCATGTGTCGTTTATCTCGATTTTTTATATTAAGATAATTCAAAATTAAAAGAATTAACTTGAATGTAAAACATGTTTTGAGTTTTCGGTGGTCTAAGTAGTCCGACTACTGTGTCACTAGCCTGTCAACGCTGAGGTTGTGAATTTAAGCTCCGCGGCACGTGACAAGTGCGCTTGACTCCAATCTTAATTGACTATGATTGTCAGTTGTTCTTTCAAGGTGAAGTTCAAATTCTTTATTTAACCTCAGACACATTGAGTGTACAAGAGGACAATAAACTAACATTATATACATACATGATGGCAGGCGAGACTGACTAAATACAGAGAAAATACATACAAATCGAACATTTGATATCATGTTCCAACAAAATATTGAAGTTCTATCAAAACACAACCTGATACAAGATTTTTCTAAAAATACTTCGAGATTTTGTTCAGGAACAAAGACAATTTTTTTGTGTAGTCGAACATGACATAATGACAACATATTTTTCATTTTAATCTCACTTGGATTAGTACTATAGTAACCAGGTACATATTTTTTTTCTAAGTTGTTCAAATGGTGGAAATACACATTGGAATAAATAATGAAATTCATTCCATATTCCGTTTTTGCAAAGGTTACAAATTCTATTCTCTTTAGGTATCCTGGCCCATCTTCCAGTTTCTATAGGAAATCTAATATTTGCACATCTCAATTTAGTTATGAATACCCTTTCATGTTCCTCAAGATGCATTAAATATTTTTCCAGTTCAGACTTGTTTTTCAATAGAGAATAGAATTCTCCCCTTGAAGAATTTTGAATGTGCGATACCAAATGCTGAATGAATTGATCGGTAATTAGTCTTTGTCTTATAGTTAATTTAAGCTGGTTTTTATCCATATGTATCTGGTTACTCCAAACAAGACTTAATCCACATTCGTCCAAAATAGATTTTATGTATGAAATCCATTTGAACTTTTGAGGATTAGTTTTATGTAATTCATACATTAATGTGTACATAATTGTTGACAATTTATGATCATTTATCAATAAAATATTCCAAAAAAACAACATTGTTTGTTTTATTACAATTTCTAAAGGATATCTCCCAGTTTCACCATAAACCATGTAGTTAGGAGTGGTGTTTCTAAGTTTCAGTAGTTTTTTGCAAAATTGAATATGCATTTTTTCCATACAATTTTTATTTATTGTCAAAACCCCATACTTCAGCTGAATATAACAAAACTGGAACAACAAGACAATCAAAAAGTTTAAATTGTAAATCAATAGGTATATTGATATTTTGTATTTTATAGAATAAGGCATAAAGTGTCTTTTGAGCTTGATCTTGTAGTTTTTTTCAAGCGGTTGGAAAAGATCCGTTGTAATTAAACATGACTCCTCGGTATGAATATGAATCCACTGTTTCTATAATTTGATCATTAATCTTAAATGTATTACAATTTTTCACCTTTCTTTTACTAAAAAACACTACCTTTGTTTTACCAATGTTAACTTTAAGTTTCCATATAATATATATTATATTACAATATTTCTCAAATGATTCCAATGCTTTTTGCAAACCTTCAGGCGTTTCAGACATGATGACAGTATCGTCAGCATAGAATAGAATAGAATAGAATATTTTTATTTCCCAAATTACAGGGCCCATAAAGGGCATAAAATCAGATACAATTGATTTACATAATTGGTAACAACAACAATTAATGTCACTTGAAAATAAATATTAAGTATATTAGCATTGGTCAGAATCAGAGCCAAAACCACATATATATTGTGAATAAAAGAATAAAATTACATTATATGCATTCATTCTCAAATCATTTACTTGACTTAGTGTCAATATGCATACCTGATCTCCTTAATTCAAAACAGTCACAAATATAACAGCCCAGTTTTTCCATAAGAGTAACATTTTCTTGAGTCAAGAGCCATAAAATTTAGAAGATTTATTTAAATTTTAAAATTATAACAATTGTCAGATATGTATTGAAAAAGTCTTCCTTTGAGTATCACAAAGAGGACATTCTAACAAAAATGAAGCTCATCTTCAACTTTACCAAGTGAGCAATTTGAACAAAGACGCTCAGATCTTTCTATATATTTTTTGAATATCTGTCAGTCTCAATTTTAAAGAGTGAGCACTTATTCTTAATTTACATATTGACTGTCTTTTTTAAAATCCTGTAGTTCTAAAGATTTTCTTTTTAAAACAATTTTTATAGAAAAATAAGTACCAAGCTTCCCTTTTCAGAGTTAATTGTTTGATACTTCAGCCTATTCCAAAATGTTAAATAACTTTCACATAGTTTATTTTAACATACTGACATAAAGAACCAATTGATTGGTCAAAATTTGGTAAATCAATCTCTCTGAATATAATCTATACTAGAGTACCATGTATTTACATTAGAAATATGTAATTGTTTACAACATATAAATGCATCAAATAATAATCCTTCTTTCAAACCTTCCAGTCTATGACAATATTTTAACATTGATAAAATTATAGTAAAATAAATAGGAAATCTACCAAGCTCTGACATCACAGCTATGTTACTGGACTTTCTGTTTACACCAAGAATATATTTCATAAATTTGTTATGAGCTTTTCAGAGGAATCCTGACCAAAACTTTTCCAATATATAATCATTATCTTTTTACAAGCAGCTGAATCAGTACGAAACATTCCCCATATTTCACTGCCATATAATAGTATGGGTTTAATTGTATGATCATTAAGATGTAAAAAGTGGCAATACTAGGTTAGATGATGACAAGCATCTTTGTAGCTTAAAACATGCTTTTAAAGATTTGTTGTATAATTCATCTTTACACTGCTTGAATATACCACTAGATGTAAATGTGCATACAATATCAAGAACAGTTTAATATATAGCAACATTTTTTCTAAGCATAAATCTGAAATATTTTCTAGATATTCTACATTATTATCCACACAAAAATCTTCTAGGTCGTTCAGATAAATTGAAAACAGAAACGGTGACAAATTTTCTCCTTGCCTCACGCCAATCTCACAGTTGAATATGTCCGAGTACTTCTTACCGAGTTTGACTCGTGTCTTTAAATTTTGGTACATGTTATAAATAACAGTTAAAATTTTACCCCTGATACCACATTTTTGCAATTTATTCCACAACCCTAGTCTCCAACCGGTGTCAAAAGCAGACTTAAAATCAACAAATGTACAATAAAGTTTCCCGCCTAAGGAAAAGTAAATAATGACTAGGGCGTACAAGACGAATATGTTATCTATAGTTGAATGTCCTTTACGAAAACCAGCCTGTGAGCTTGAAATAAGGGAGATACAATCTGACAGTTTACCAATTCTTTTATTGAGGATAGCTGAAAATAATTTGCTAAAACAAGAATTCAAGATAATATCCCTGTAACAACTTGGATCCGACCTTGTACCCTTGTTTTTGAATATTGGCACTAATATTCCAGCATCCCATTTTTCTGGTATTACTCCAGAATCAAAAATCAAGTTAAATAATGTTACATATACAGTCATAAGAGTGTTAACAGTACTCTTTATATATTCATTTAGGATACCATCATCACCACTTGATTTATTATTTTTCAAATTACTTATAGCGTGTTTAATTTCTTCTTCGCTGATAATACCATTAAGGATATAATTAATGTCTTCTGGTATAGTATCATTATCAAAAACAAAATCTTCAAAATTTTCATCTGCATCGTTTTTGTTTAACTCACTAAAATGTTCATACAAAGATTCAATAGAAATATCGTTTACATTATCTGTTTTCAAATTGCGAACGTTAGGGAGCTACCATTTGATTTTTATGGGGGCTAGGATGAAATTTGAAAAAATAGGCAGGACAGGAGTTTTGAGTAAAAAAAGGCAGGATGAGATTATTTGCCAAAAAAAGGCAGGATGACAATTCATGTAAAAAAAGTCAGGGTAAACTAAAAAAAGGCAGGACCGAATAGAATGAAAAATAAAAAGGCAGGACCGAATAGAGGGAAAATAAAAGGCAGGACCGAATAGAATGAAAATAAAAAGGCAGGACCGAATAGAGGAAAAATAAAAAGGCAGGACAAAATTTTTCATCCTAGCCCCCCCATAAAAATCAAATGGTAGCTCCCTTATTCAAAATCTTCCAAAAAGATTTGCTATCACTTGAAAGTTTTCGAAGATCGTCTGCAATCTTTTGCTGATATTTCTTGTAAGCAATGTTTAATGTGCTTTTATATTTTTTGCTAGATTCGATCATCAATCTTCTATTTTCGGCATTCTTCACAAAACCAATGATTTGTATAGTATATACAAATCCTTGACAAAACTATACCTCTTGCGTGCTTTATGAAAACCCTTTCTGTTTATCGCACATAAATTATTAAACCAGGGTTTAGAATCATCGTGTTTTTTAAACTTTTTTCTCTTTTCAACTGTGCTGAAAGATTCTGTTGCGGCATTATGAAAATTTTGGACTATTTTGTCAACAATAACATCAATATCACTCTGACGTACTTCATCACATGATGAAAGATTTTCTATACTAATTAAAACATCAGCCAAAATAGCCTCACTTTCTGTTTGAATACAATTTACAAATTCTGAACTACGATTCGAATTCCATTTAACATATGTTTGATTGGTATCATTTAAATCGTCCAATTTGACTCGAGTAAGTGTAAGCAGTGAAGTTTGAAATTCAAAACAAAGCGCATTGTGGCAATCAGAAAATAACGGGTTCAAATTCAGCTATAGCAAATTTTTCAACAAGGGAAACAACTTAGAAGGTAAAATTAGATAGTCAACAACACTGATATCGTTGCATGTTCTTGCTCCTACACCTTTATTATCACCGACCCTCGAATTAACAATATAAATATTTAATTTTTTGCATAGATTCAAGAGTCTATGACCATAATTGCTTGGTTTAAAAGAACATCCACTCACTCGATGCAATGGGATATTATTTCTCAGTAGATTTTGATAATCAAATAAATATTCCAAAATTTCATTATCTTCATCAATATTCAAAATATCTATAATATTGTCATCTGGAATAATGTAATCAGGTAACACACTAGTTTTGGAATTAAAATCACTAATCAAACCATATTCAAGTTTTTTTTAAAAATAACATCAATTCATTTTCAATTCCGTCAAACGCTTCCGTGGACATTTGAGTACTTAGTATTTTCAGGTGGTAAATATATGCAACCCAATAAAATATCTGTCTTTAAATTAAACAGCAATTTTGAAATCTGCATCCAATAAACAAATTGACAATCAGTTTCATGAAATGTAATACACTTTTCAAATATCTTTTTGTAAACAATTGCTATACCACCTGATGCTTTTTGGAATTTTTTTTTCTGTTTTTAGTTTTACAAACATAATTACTAGGCAGATCAACAAAGGCCGGTAGTTCTTCACCAATTAAAAATGACCACCACGAAATAGCCAATAGTGCTGAAAGTGGCGTTAAGCACCTATCAATCAACCAATCGTTCAATCTTGTATGAATTGAAGAATCTTTAACACTGTTCCAGTATTTTAGAAAATTTTGTTTTATGCGACTTTTAGAACATTTCAAATTTGTCCTTACTCATGTTTTTAAAATTAAAAGACAGACACTGCATGAGGGACGTTAGTATAGAAAGTCCTTGGTCCAGATTTAACTTTTAATTTGTTAAAGTGAATTTTCAAGGACATGCCAATACAATAACATCTGATTGATATTATCAATACTCCAATAATATTTGTACAATATTTTTTGTTACCCCAAGAATCCGTTTTATATATATAGATCAGAATGAACCTCTGATAAAGTTATATATTCGGATAAAAGCTCAATAATGTCAGACTGAACTGAGAACTTGCGTTTTATTGTTTTCACACTCTGAATCAAAATAAACTGTTCTTATCTTATCTTATTATGTATATGTCATATTTATTACGCTATACAATTTTCCTTTTGCATCCTCACTATTTTTATCTCATAAAAGTTAGTGGGAGGTCACCGGAACAGCCCAAAGGTATTTTCCAACTTTTCAAACATGGCGGCTGATCTACTTCGGGAGAGACTCCCAGCACACCTGAGCATAGGTGTCACAAGAGACGGAAGAGTTTTCTTTGTTGAGTAAGTTTTCTGTGAAGAGGGTCCATGCCAATCGTTTCAATCTGACATTTTATTCAACAATCGCGTCATTTAATTGTTTAAAATACCTTCCTCAAAGTTTTTCACACCTGTTGTTTTGTTTATGTTGACAGTGACCGAATTCAGACGACATCATGGCTTCATCCGAGAACGGGACAGCCAGTCAAAACGGGTCATAGACAAATTCAAGGTAAAATATTCAAAGATAATAAACAAAGTTTAATACCTAACATGCACGTTTTTGTAGAGAAATGGCGGGAAATTCCCATTTATAGTAATGATTCACACAGTGTCAAAGTTGGGATGTTTACTCATCAACTTGTCAAACCAAGAATTTGCAGGCTTGCAAATCTTAAAACATGACATATTACCATATATAATAATATAGGTAGTCTAGCCTTAAATGATTATTTTAATGGTTGATTTAATGCCTTCAAATATACCATAAATCAAATGTAATGAAAAATATTAGTTGTTAAGAGTTCTCGCTCAGGGACTAGAAAATCTAATTGTTTGGACATTGGCAAGTGAAGTCCCAGTCTATGAAGAAACGAAATTACTAGTATAAAGGACCTTGTGATGCCAAATTGACATGATTGATTTGTGATACATGTACTTCAGGTACTGACCCAGTAATTTTGAGAAAGGGGGTCCTCAAGCAAGACAATATTAATTAGGAGTGAAACTTGTAAAAATCTATACACTAACCATATATATATATATGTATGTACATGTAGCACTATTTTCGTGATGCTTGCCAGGACAAACAAACAATATTGTAATTTTGGTCTAATTGTAGTTATAAATGTTATGGGGAATCTATTGAAAAATATGTTATATTAAAAAAGGTTGTTTTTTTTAATATCATCATTCAGCATTATTACCAACTCATGAAACAAGTCAAATTAACTAAATGTCTTCGAGATCTTTGCAGAGACATGTATAGTATATATGTCTCTGATCTTAGCGATCTTGAAAATTCCATTTACCAAAATTTTAGAAAAAAAAACTGCATCTGCATTTCCAAGTGAACTCAACATTAAACTGAAACATACTTGTTGATTCACAAATTGTCCTCATAGTTAATTTTAAATTCAAGTTTACTTTACATTGTTAAACTCCAAAAACTTTCTTTCACAATTTAATTGTGGTATTTCGTAGTAATGTGTATTACGAGATTAACCTGTTTTCACCAATGTCCCTCAGCAATATTTGTAGGTCTACCCTGAGAAACTACTTCTACATTTATTTGTACATTCATTTGTTTAGATATTTTATATTATGCCTCTGTGATTACTTACATTGTAGCTTGTACAGTTCATGTATATATAATAACTTTGTTATGAGAAATTGTTTTCTTTAGTTTCAAGCAAATTTTTTCCAAATTTTAATGAGATTTTCAACATTTGTTTTAATGGTTTCATTCAATGTATTTCATTTTAAAAAAATCATTCAAATGATGTCTATGTAAAATTTGATCGCAATGTATTTGGGATTATTGTAATCTACAATGTATTTTGCCATTCTAAATCACAAATTTTCAAATGCTCAACTATAGAATGTCTGTTTACAACCATTAAATAATAATAAATACAAAAAGTCAAATGCATGACTTTTACAATTTCTGATTCAATTCATTATTGGTACCTCAAACTACTTTGTCCCCTAAAATAAAAATTCAGTGTAGTACCTCAATTCACTTAGTCCCCTAAAACACAAATTCAATGTAGTACCTCAATTTACTTAGTCCCCTAAAACACAAATTCAATGTAGTACCTCAATTTACTTAGTCCTCTAAAACACAAATTCAATGTAGTACCTCAATTTACTTAGTCCCTAAAACACAATTTCAATGTGGTATCTCAATTTACTTACATGTAGTCCCCTAAAACACAATTTCAATGTGGTTCACATATTTTTAAGTACAGTGTACATTGTACCTGTAACCAGTGAGTGAGACATGCAAATATGTTACCATGGTTATACTTGTATATATCAGAATGACATAAAATAATGAGACGAGATCCAATTCATACATCCACTTCATTTGAACTTGGGTGGATTAGTTGTCTCATTGGCAATCATACCACATCTCCTTATTTTTAGCTCACCTGGCCCAAAGGGCCAAGTGAGCTTTTCTCATCACTTTGTGTCCGTCGTCCGGCGTCGTCTGTTAACTTTTACAAAAATCTTCTCCTCTGAAACAACTGGGTCAAATGTAACCAAACTTGGCCACAATCATCATTGGGGTATCTAGTTTAAAAAATGTGTCCAGTGACCCGGCCAACCAACCAAGATGGCCGCCATGGCTAAAAATAGAACATAGGGGTAAAATGTAGATTTTGGCTTATATCTCTGAAACCAAAGCATTTAGAGCAAATCTGACATGGGGTAAAATTGTTTATCAGGTCCAGATCTATCTGCCCTCAAATTTTCAGATGAATCGGACAACCCGTTGTTGGGTTGCTGCCCCTGAATTGATAATTTTAAGAAAATTTTGCCGTTTTTGGTGATTATCTTGAATATTATTATAGATAGAGATAAACTGTAAACAGCAATAATGTTCAGCAAAGTAAGATCTACAAATAAGTCAACTTGACCAAAATGGTCAGTTGACCCCTTAAGGAGTTATTGCCCTTTATAGTCAATTTTAACAATTTTTCGTAAATTTTGTAATCTTTACAAAATCTCCTCTGAAACTACTAAGACAAATTTAACCAAACTTGTCCACAATCATCATTAGGGTATCTAGTTTAAAAATGTGTCCGATGACCCGCCCATGAACCAAGATGGCCGACATGGCTAAAAATAGTACATAGGGTAAAATGCTGTTTTTGGCTCATATCTCTGACACTAAAGCATTTAGAGCAAATCTGACAGAATCAAATTGTTCATTAGGTCAAGATCTATCTGCCCTGAAATTTTCAGACCAATCAGGCAACACGTTGTTGGGTTGCTGCCCCTGAATTGGTAATTTTAAGAAAACTTTGCACCTTTTGGTTATTATCTTGAATATTATTATAGATAGAGATAAACTGTAAACAGCAATAATGTACAGCAAAGTAAGATCTACAAATAAGTCAAATGACCAAAATTGTCAATTAACCCCTTAAGGAGTTATTGCCCTTTATAGTCAATTTTTTACAATTTTCATAAATTTTGTAAATTTTGTAAATTTTACAAAATATTTTCCACTGTAACTACTGGGCCAAGTTCATTATAGATAGAGATAATTGTAAGCAGCAAGCATGTTCAGTAAAGTAAGATCTACAAACACATCACCATCACCAAAACACAATTTTGTCATGAATCCATCTGTGTCCTTTGTTTAATATGCACATAGACCAAGGTGAGCGACACAGGCTCTTTAGAGCCTCTAGTTATAAAAGTTGTACAGGAAATACCAAATCTGTAATATCTAGATGCAAACAAAGAAAATTTAAGATACATGTATGAAACCATTCTTCATCAGCCAACTGACAATGACTGAAGGACCAATTAACCATAAGGCAAACTGATCAGAATTATTGTACTGTAAAACCCTTTCTAAATCTCTACATATCTATTTAATTTGAAGTACCTTGAAGGCTCCAGAGATCACATTGACTTGTAATGATTTTATATTATTATAGATGATGTGTTCAGAATGTAAATATGACATTTAATATGTTAAAAATAAAATATTTTAAATTGTAAATATTTTTTATTGGGTCATTTAACAAATAACAACACAAATTCCAGCTGTACATACCATTCAGTTAGTTTGACCTACAATATGACAAATTAAGCCTTTTATCAAGAAAAATATACTTTTTTTCAGGTGATTGATTAAGGTTATACATCATATTTTTTGCAATCATAATCTTCCAGATCAAATAGATTTTTACTTCATAGGTCTTCCCTGTTACTGAAAATAAGATTTCCTCAGTAAGCTATGTTAGGCATTCAGTCAGACAGTCTCTGAATGTCTAAAGACAACTATGCTTGTGGAACATAGTATGATTATTGCTATACATGTGATAATTTATGTCATAGATCTGGTCATACATGCATGATGGAACAGTCACCTACAATTTAAGGCTTGTCTGATTGAATCAAAATTTGTTTGACCTATCAGACAGATGTCAGAAACTTTTTTTTCTCAGTAACAGTAGAACCCTGAAACATCAGCTGTCCATAGGTAGGTTTGTTCCTTTGTACAATACTGGAATAAAAATTGTTCCAGTACTGTAAAAAAATTTAAAAGACTACAATACTGGTATACAAGTATTGTAGACAATACTGATGGGGTAATACAGGGCAAAAACCACAATACTGGAACAATTCTGGAATACAATACTGCATATTACTGGAATAACATTTTCACTCCTGTATTGTACACAATATTGGTACATTTGTACCAGTATTGCGATCGCCAAGGACAGGAGATCCCTTTGAAATTAAACTAATATAGATGTTTTAATTGAATAAGTGAAATGTTCAAGTGCAGATACAATACAAATGCATATTGAACAAACTTTATTAGTTTCTTAGGACTGACATCAGCTTATTTTGCAATGTCAGCTATATACATTGTATTTAATATATCTAAATAATAAGTATGAAAACAGATTGATTCATTTATAATTGGATTACAATAAAAGAGGATTGAATTTATGTATTTATGACCTATTTTGACATTTCAAGTGTTTTTATAATAGTTTATGGATTTACCCTACCCTGATCAGAATTTAATCTTTAGATAAAAATTTATTGTGATTACAGTTAAAAAAGCCTAAATAATACTAAAAATCAATAGATATTTAATGTAGGAATGTTGTTGGGAAATTTGATTTTTGGGAGTAAAGATTTCACGAAATGCTTTCAAAACACTTACGTCACTGGCTTTACATAGCTATATTTTTCAGACCTAATCTCTGCCTTTGAGAGCACAAATAAAATAGTGCAGCAGTAAGGTGAACATTCTTTAGATCCTATTTAAGTTCATGTCAAACAATTTATTATGATATAAACTCAATAATATAAGTTACAAAAGGATTTTTTTATCTTATCATTTATTTAAACTTGAAAAGAAAAAAGTACATATGAATATATTTTTATACATTAGCTTTAGTAATGCAGACAAAGAATATTTGGTCATATAAGCATCTTACATTTAAATGAACATTTAAAGATGCTTATTCACAGTATATATATTCTGTTATGTGCCTGTCCCAGGTCAAGAGCCTGTAATTCAGTGGTTGTCGTTTGTTGCTGTATAGCATATTTGTTTTTTGTTTATTGTTGTGTGCTGTTAGTTTACTCATTTTAATTGATTTACGTTTGTAATTTCGGGCCTCTTATAACTTACTATGCAGTATGGGTTTTGATCATTGTTGAAGTCTGTACACTGACATACAGTTGTTAACTTCTACATCATTTGGTCTCTGGTGTCTCATGGGCAATCATACGACATCTTCCTATAATATAATAATTAAAAAAAGATCACACCTATTTCAATAAGAAATTCGAAATGTTGATTTTTTTTTCAGGGGTGGAGGATGATAGTTCACATGTCCAGAAACTTGTGTATCTGTCTTCTGACAACCTTTTACATTTATTGATACCCCTTTCAATTTATGTAATTCAAAAATGGGAAAAGTATGAAAGATAATAAAACTGTCATGACTGGCCTTGTGCTACGGAAACTTCTGCTTTTGCGGAACCTTTTTTCTATTTACCCCAGAGTAAGGATGATATTGGACCAAACATAGTTCAGTATTTATCGGGATTTTCATGGATGATGTACTGATTAATCAATTGCATGTACATTTTATACTTTCATGAGTTATAGGTCATTAACAGCTTTGTAAATTACAGTGTTGGTGTTCTTTGAGATGACCTTTTATAATCTCCCTTAGTTTTTTTTGGGTCTCTTTTTTAATCCTTATTTTTATGACCAAAATATTTTTAATCTGCATTTCATCTATCTTTTCAGTCTTATTACAGAGTGGTGAAAAAGGATTAAAACTTTTATCTCTTAATTTGGTTTATCAAGTTTTTATTTTGGCCTAGCCTTGCCTGACTCTCTTGGTATCTTTTCATGCAATTTGTTCGTCTACATTTAATTTATTCATGACGTAACTTAAGTCCATATTTTTATAAAGCCATTTAATAAAAATTTCATCAAAATTCAACTATACATTAGTATGATTTGTGAATAATTTAAATTGACACAAAAACTTTTATATTTTAAAAATGTTGAACTTAGAAGGTCTCTATAAAAATGACTGTAATTTTTGTCAATTAGCCATTGAATAGGAGAGTAAACCAATATTACTGACTATTGTACAAGTCTCTCCCTTTCAGAGGAAAAATTTGTTAGTAATTTTAAATAAGTGTCAGTATATTTGAGTAGTTGATTACTAAGGACCATTCAGAAGTAAATTTACAGAGGTGATAATTGATTAGGAATGTTGATTATTATCTGAACATTTTTACAAGCTTTCTGTACATTAATGTGAAAGTGTAGAAGTCTGATCTTCCATCAGATAAAAATACCTACATTTTTTAGCCAAGTTTGTTAAACATTACACTAAGTAGATATCTGTTTTTTTGTATTTATGCAGTGACAATAAGCACTAATATCAGATTTTAATGGCTGATAATTTGTGAATCAGCTAGCTTGATAGTAAAGTTATTTTATGCTACCATAAAATAAGAGATTGATGCTGGCAAATTATTATTCATATACATGTACATGTATACATACTCTTATCCCTTTTGTAATGACCAATATTTTTATGCCACTGCCATAGCGGAGGGGACATTAAGTTTTACCCTTGTCTGTAAGTACATACGTCTGTATGGCCCAAAATTGGCTTCCGTTCTCTAACTTTAGTTTGCCTCAACCAAATGTTATGAAACTGATATACAATGCTTATACCATAAAACACAGATCATGTTATGAGTTACAATTTATGACTAAAATCAGCAAAGACCCATCGAAACAACATCTGATACAAAAATTTAATAACACTTTTAGATATTTGGATGATATATTGGCTCTCAATTATGACGACTTCAGTATGTACACTAAAGAAATTTATCCGGCTGAACTGACTTTAAATAAAGCTAACACTAACAATGAACACTGCCCTTTCCTGGATCTTGATATCTATATCTTTTTATTAAAGGGAAGCATAATACCAAAATTTTTGATAAAAGAGATGATTTTTCATTTCCTATTGTTAATTATCCATTTTTAGATGGTGACGTTCCCTTGTCACCATCTTATGGTGTTTATATATCTCAACTTGTTCGATTCATTCGTGTATGTAACAACGTATTTGATTTTAACGAAAGAAATCTCTGTATTACTGAAAAATTATTACACCAGGGTTTTCGATATCACAAACTAGTCAAAACATTTACTAAATTTTATCATCAGTACAAGGACATCATTCGTAAATATAATTCAACATGCAGACATCTTATATGTTCAAGTATTTCACATCCAATCTTTTATGGTAATATTCTTTACAAAGCACAAAAATGTCGGCACTCACCTCAAAAGCTAACCAAACCTTTAAACAGACTTATTCAGAAGGGATATAGTAATGATACTGTTGTCAGGTCATTAAATATGGCATATTTTGGTATTAATATTGATTCACTCATAGGGTCTTTGCATTGGAAATAAACACATATATTCTAAAACCAGTTGTTGGCATGATACCAGTTATGTTCTTCTCATATATTTTATGATGGTATGATACTAAACCCCTAACGGGAGGGATTGTGCTTGATTTTCATATGATGAAGACATAATCTTTCAATCAGTTTAATTGAGGCCTGGAGCTGGCATGTCAGTAACTGCTAGTAGTCCTTTGTTAATTTATGTATCATTGTCATTTTTGCTTAGTCCTTTGTTAATTTTTGTATCATTGTCATTTTGCTTAGTTTCTTTTGTTACCTATTCTGACATCGGACTCGGGACTTCTTTTTAACTGAGTTTTACTGTGCATATTGCTGTGTGTTTGTTTTTTCTACATTAGTTAAAGGTATAGGGGAGGGTTGAGATCTCACTAAACATGTTTAACCCTACCGCATTTTGCACCTGTCCCAAGTCAGGAGCCTCTGGCCTTTGTTAGTCTTGTATGATTTTTGTCAGGACAGAGTCAAAAAGCGAGACATACATGTAGGTATGCTGTTTCCGGCGGCCGGGTCAACAATGCATTAGTTTGTGATTAGGTCTATTTTATGGTGAACCACTAGTGGTAGGTCAATGATATTTGGTAAGCAGTTGTATTAGCATTGGGACATCTCATTACCATGGAGATTATTTGGCCAGGCCTCCTCAGTCATGGTCTATTGACTTTGAAACTTTTGCTTAGTTTACATGTATTAGTTTGTGATTAGGTCAGTTTATGGGGAACCACTAGTGGTAGGTCAATGATATTTGGTATGCAGTTGTATAAGCATTGGCATATCTCATTTCTATGGAGATTATTTGGCCACGCCTCCTCAGTCATGGTATATTGACTTTGAAACTTGCATAGTTTACATGTATTAGTTTGTGATTAGGTCAGTTTATGGGGAACCACTAGAGGTAGGTCAATGATATTTGGTATGCAGTTGTATAAGCATTGGCATCTCTCATTTTCATGGAGATTTTTTGACCCACCTCACTCAGTCATGGTCTATTGACTTTGAAACTTTTGCTTAGTTTACATGTATTAGTTTGTGATTAGGTCAGTTTAAGATGAACCACTAATGTTAAGTCAATGGTATTTGGTATGCAAATGTATTGGCATTTGCAAGTTTCATTTTCATGGAGATTATTTGGCCACACCCTCATTATGGTTCATTGACATTTACATAGTTTACAAGTTTAGGTTTGTTTAAAGGGAACGACATATGAGATTACAGTGGTATTTGGTATGCAGTTGTATTTAATAACATTGGCACATCTCATTTCCATGGAGATTGTTTAGCCCTGTACCTTCAGTCATGGTTCATTGACTTTGAATATTTGCATAACTTACATATTAAAGTATTGCTATTTTAATTTCAACATTTGCATTATCAAAATAACAAATAGGCGAGACATATCTCTGTGTTAACAGTTTATTAATTTTTGTTCATTTATATGTTTTGGAGTTTATTATGACGTCCATTTTGACTGAACTAGTACACATTTTTGTTTAGGGGCCAGCTGAAGTCCGCCTCCTGGTGCGGGATTTTCTCGCTGTGTTGAAGACCCATTGGTGGTCTTCGGCTGTTTTCTGCTCTTTGGTCGGGTTGTTGTCTCTTTGACACATTCCCCATTTCCATTCTTAATTTTATTGTAAATTCACAAGAAGAATATCTTACGGTTGTTTTTTTTTTGGCATTCCTTACATTTACACGGGTCAAAAGTTTTTTCTTTTTTTCTTTCAAAGATAATTAGTAAATAAATATTAAGAATAAAAACAATGTAATCCTGATTTTTTTATTAGATAGCTATAGGAATGTTTGAGAAATATATATTTAATAATGTAAACTAGAATATGAAATAAAAGTTCCAAAGAGGGAAGACAATGAAATAGAAAAAGTCCAACCAGAGGGAAGACAGGAGAATCTAATATTGTTCTTAAATTGGCCTATACATGTAGTATGTATGATGAAATCAGACAAAAAACAAAACCTTCCTCCCTGCAATACTATTTTGATTAAATATGAGGTTTAACTTTAGCAAAATATTCATTGTGAAATTGCAAATTGTTTCAGTTAAGTAAGGTTTGACTGTAATTACATGTTACTGTCTGATCTCCCCAAACTTAGTATAATTAAAAAACAAATTTGGTTAACCTACAGCCCAGACACATGAAAGTAAACCAAGTAATTTGTGTTACATTATACTACTAATTAATATCAGCATGGCATAGGTATTAAATGTCTTAAATTACATAACAATTTAGTTTTCTCTTTAGAATTTCTATTGCATAACAAAGTGGTCTAGTGCTACATATAATCGAATGAAATAAAGAGGTTTACCAGTAGAATATTAAATATAGATGCATAAAATAGAACAAGACACCACATCTAGTGGCAGATCCATGACTTTCAAAAAGGGGGAGGGTAAAATTAAGAGGTGGCTGGCATTAGAAAAATCAGGAAAAAAAACACCCTCTTTTTCGCTGTAAGGAGGCCTTGTCCATTGATCCATCTAGGACAATTTTTCATAAGCAGACAAAGCATGTTTGTTAAAGCATTGAATTACTCACCAAAACGTTATCATTATTAATTTGTCACAATTTAGTAGTCAGTAGAAATTGATTTGTCAATAACATGCCTTAAATAATTAAATACATATAAATAGCTCAATTGTATTTCTCATAAAAAAAGCACATTTCATTCCATCCTATTTCAATAATTTGTTTCAACGGATATGAATAAAAGAAGATATGAGGCTTACATCATTGAGACAGCAACCAAACAACACTAAAAAATTCTAAATACGTTTGGATTTCAACATGCAGTCTTCAACAATAGACAGGTTTCTATACAAATGTCAAGCTAATTATATATAAATCACCATGTCTAGAAAATTAGTGAATGAATTTAACAGCAACATTAAAATCCCCATAAGAAAAAAGGTGAGAGAAAAAAAACATTGAGATATATGTAAGACAAAAGACAAAGAACCACAAGCAAAGTTTCTGACTCTGGATAGACAGAAATCGCTAAATAGTCTTTATGACTAGCAGGTCTCTACTTTAAACAATCCAAAGTCATACATAAATCATTATTGCCTGTTAATCTTCAGGAAGTTGTATCCATATTTAGAGTACCAATACCTGTATATTTTGTACATCCATTGTCAACTTTATGTTGAAGTAAATTCTTCCTACGTTGAAGTAAATTCTTCCTACGAGTTTTTTTTTTTATCATCATTAGATAATGGAGGTTACCCCCACTTGTTGATGCACAGATTATGTAGATAGATGTACCACTTCAGCTGTCTTAATGTACATATACAAGATAGTATTTTTTAAGTGTTATTACCACATGTGTTTCATTCATAAGGTCAGAGGGTTCAGTTGGTCTAGTGCAAATGCTAAGTTATTTAATTGATATTACTCCATGGCTTTGTTCTTCAATTCACAGTTGTGGCATGATTGGCTGTTTGCACAGAATTTCGCTCAAACCGGAGCTAGGGCTGTCTTAAACTTGCAGAGACATGAGAGTTTTTGCTCCATGTTGAAGGCCTCACTGTGACGTTGAGATGAAGAACAGCAATGAATGAGCTGTTCCTTTGCTTTCTGTGTTTTTATTTTGTTGTGCATATACTGATTTTGTGTCATGAATGGATACTCCATTCTTTTCTATTAAGGAAGAATAGGAAATGACATAATTCTATTAAGATAGAGACTGTCTGGGTCAGAATACAATTATTATATTATTTCCTTTTAATACCAAGGCAAAAACCACCAACCATAAATACAAAATTCAATGGCTTAAGAAATATGTGTTTTCTGTTTACAAATTAAATGAAAAAGTGTCAAAGGGGCTAAGTAATGGATGTGGGGGTTGGGAGTGGTGGAGAGAATAAAGAGCCATTAACAGGACAAATTTCTGACGTTCTTTAAGTAAGGTTTTTAGTCTGCAACTAATTCTATCTACATGTCCATGGTAAACCATTGTGTTCAGACATTTCCATTGTAGTATACTTGATAAACCAAATAAGAATGATACTCATAGTTAAATAGTCAACACTTAGATAACAGAAATTACATTCTGATATGGAAAGCTTATGTTCAGAATGAATCCTTACATAACCTATGATATGAGCTGCCTCAGATAGAAATCAACCTTATGCAAATGAATATCAATACATCTATCTGTTAACCTATTTTGAGTTGAAAAAATCTCTATGCAAAGTCTGTAACTGTTTGAAAATTGAGTTGATATAAGAACCCTATATATCAGACCAAAATTCATCTTTTATTTTGTATTTGAATGTTCCAATATCAATCAAAGTCTTATACATGTATATGTGCACTAGCATAAGGTTGATTTCTATCCATATATAAGTTTGAAAAAGTTTTCAAGTCTGACAGACTTATGTTACCCATTTGCAGGTTTGTAACTTGGTACTGAACATAATTATGAATAAAAGGATAAAGAAAACAATTGTGAATAAAATGACACATTAATGAGAGAGCAACCCAGCAACAACAAAAAAAACTAATAGATACATAGGGCTCAACATACCTTCTTCTTGAATAGCCAAGGTGTTTAAACAATATGTCAACTATTAAATTGCCCAGAGTAAAACAATTGGTGAAAAAATGTATTGAAAAAGGCACAAATTTGAAAGTCTTCTCTAGATAGATTTAGATCAGTCAACTCTTGTCATCATACTGTAATTTTTAGTTTTGTTATATCAGAAGTTAGAATATTAATTCTTGTATTTATTAAAGTTGTCCTGAGTTTGGAAGGAATACAGCGGTTTGAAATAAATGTAATGCATGTAATAAATTTTGTCAATAGAATAAGATTTGTGTATTTTTTCAATACAGAAGAATGAAAAGTTTGTGTACATTGTATACATGTATAAAGAAATAAGATAAACATTCAAAGTATTTTGCAGTGTTTTCCTTACATATGTATTAAAGGATAAGGGGAATGACTTCAAGAGTGGTGTTCTTTAGAATTTAAAGCTTGGTGGTACAATTGAAATATTGAGAAAATCTATTACTTAAAAAATGATGAATAAAAAGTAATGGTTTGTGGTCCTTAATGAAAAAAATATTTTTTATAAGAACATTGTTTTGAGAAAAAAAATTTCCTGTGATATATAAACTAATATTGTCATACCTGGTGGTAAGGGGAATAACTCTTACTCAACTTTGAATTTATGAAAGAGCAATATGGAGGATTAAATACATGCATGCATAATGCACAAATGAATATTGAACTGGAAAGAAAATCCAAAATAAAAATACAATATTAAAAGTCTGCATGTACAACTGTTACATAAGTACATGTAGTTGGAATAACTAGGTATGATGAGTAATACAGTAATAAAGATTTTTTGTTTTATATAGGTGCCCAAGGCTGGGAGCAGGCAGTTACCCCGGAAGGTGCTATATATTATATTGAGTAAGTAAATGTATAATGGAGATCTGAAATATTTATATTTCAAATATTTGATTAATAATGGTACTGTCTTATTATATACAATATTTACAGGTAGACAATTTTAAGAAAATAAAGTTGCGTACCCTAACAGAATTGTGAATTTCAGCACTGAGTATTAGGTTTAAATGTCATTGAAAAATTCAATATGGTTCAAAATTTCAAAGGATTTTGATGGAAAATTATTCAAAGAAGTGAGCTACTCTCTGCATAGAAATTTATGTTTACCTGCTTGCCATTTAGACCTTTAAAAATCTGTTGAGCAACTCTGTGCAAGTAAATGTTTTTGTCAATTTTCTTAAAAGATTAATAAAGAAAAACACTGAAAATTTAGTGTTGGCAAATTTTGTGTCCAGATAAAATACAGCATAAGTAAAACTGTAGTAGGGTGTCGGTCATGATTAAGTTAGTTCTGTTATTTTATGGTTTGAATTCCATAACATTTTCATAAAAAGTTGACTGATTTTGAAAGTTTAGTTTGTATTCAGGGCTTCTTTCATTTATTTTCCATCAAGTTTATCACATATATATGTAAATGTAAATTTATGTAAATTCTAAATCAATAAGCTTTTTTTTATTTACATGAATAACCGTAGTAAAAGCAATGCATGTTTTCTGCTAGACATCCTCTTTTGATTTGATGGCTTTAAATTGTCTTTAACAATAAGCTAGTCAAGTCTTAAAACTAAAATTCAGCATAATTTTGTAAATTCAATGTTATTTTAGAGCCCTGTGTAAGGTTTAACTTTGTGCTTCATACTTCTTTTTCAAATACCATGGAAGTTTAGTTTAGATATAAGGTACAAGTAAACAAGGTTTTTGATATATTTGCAGTAGAAAGTTGACAGAAATAGTACAAAAATTTCAAAAAAATTGTTACAAAAAATGATTAAAATATATATATAGCTGTGAAATCATTGTAATAATTATTCTATCAATTGTCAAGATTCAGTGTTCTTGAAAACTGGGGATCTGGTCTGTCCTGACCACTAACAATCTAGAAGGTCCAATTTTCATTGTAGTGATGGTCCTGAAGTCCAACTAATAGTTTGTGGTGGTTTTGTATTTCTGATATTGAGTATAACTCCCCGACTTTAATGTACTGTGGATTCATTATTATTCTTGGAATACCAATCTTTGTGAATAATTATAGATTATCGTTGGTTATCTCAACCAGATTCATTTTCCCGCTTGAGCCGGTACGGCGAAAGTGAGAAAAGCAATGGAGTTGAGATGACCAATGATAATCTGTTTATCGCTATTTTACCTACAACGTTGTTAATTTCATTGATAACGGCACGTGTTCCCTTAGTTTCTAGCGATAATTTTTCATATCACTCGACTCTGCTGAGAAAGGAAATTATCAGTCAGCAAGATCAAAGGAAAATTTCGTAAAATAGCGATAATGTGTGTTACGGTAAACCACGATTTAAATGTTCAATGAAGTATACATTTCCTATAGGCTTGTACTCAGACAATTGCAAAACCATGAAATTAGATATCTGTGAAACTACATTATTTCTTCAATCAACGAAAATTGGAACCCACGAAAATAAATGATTCCACAGTATATCAATATTTGATATGAAACCATATGATTATTGTACAAATTGGCCTAATTTATATTTATACCTACATGTATAAAATAATTGATAGCAAAAAATTTGTGCAAAAAGAGGACCACCAAATTTTCACTGGGACCACCAGATTTGTTGTCTTGGTGGTGCTTTTGACCACCAGGCTAAAACAAATTTGAGAACTCTGTTTCAAGTAAAGCATCATTTTGTCGTCACGCCCAGGCCTTCAAAAAGTTGTTACCAGAAAAATCACCAGTTTCAAAATATTTGTGCCAAGTAACGAGCATTCCCCCTCTTTTTAGACATGTATCATATATTTTTATGCCTTCATATAAAGTCAGTTCATCCATGTGAGATATCAACATTTAATAAAAAGATTTTTCTCTATCATCTTTATAATCATACGGGAAAACCTTTCTTAGTTTATAAGCAAGCACAGCAGATCAACCATGTTTGTTTAAATTGAAACAAGTATTGAAACCTTTAAACCTGAAAGAACTATAAATTATTTCCTTTGTTTTAAAAAGAACCGAACATCAGGAAGATTTATTACAATCACTTTTTTATTATTTTTTAAAGATTACAAGATTAAACTATTACTTCCTTTAAGTTTATGGTAATTATTTTCAATGTTGTCCCTAAAATGGGTCATAATGACAATTGTCCTATTATCAACAGGCCTATGTTTTGGTCAATCAGTTGATAATTTGTTTACATAAGGAGTCTATCATTGATATAAAAATTATTTTTTAAAAATCAATTCAATTCAATATTTATTACTTTAAACATTTTATGCTCTTCAGTACAAGAATTAAAACAAAACTTATACATCAAATGTTATTACACATCAAAGAAGCATATATTGTTCACTAGGGCCCTGCAATTGAATGCATTAATTATTCAAATTACGCAAGTCTTTGACATTTTCAGTGCTTGATAGTTGAATTAATTTGAAGAAGATGGACACTTATAATAATATGTTCTAATACACTGCCTCTCTATGTAACATTCACTTTGTAATATTAAATGGAAGTCATCTTCAGTAGTATTTAAAGCACAACAGCCTTAAATAAATGAACCTGAACAGATGATTATAAGCATGTGGTAGCAGACAGCAAATACCTATATTATTAAGACTTCCCTTTGAAATCCCTCTAGTGAGGGAATAATTATAAACATAGATGAAGGGTGTTCAAAGGAATGTTGATTCTTAAAAGCAGAATGTAGCTAGGAATAATTTGTAATTAGAGTTATTGCCCTTTGCACAGTGGTTGTATCTGCTGAATTTTTTTTTAAATCCTAAATTATTATGTAATTGTAGGGCAATAAAATTATTTAGATTTAAATGTGAAGATTAGTTTGTGCACCCATGTTTACTAACTTAAGAAAAGTTATTTACAACTTAACCATCATTGAAGTGAGAAGGATGTAATATAAGATTTAATGGTTCCCTTTACAAATATGAAAAAAGGTATAGTAATTACCTTGATTGACATGAGAAAATTATTTACATAACAATAAAAACAAACATACCATATTTAAACTTTAGATGATCACTAAGTTATTATCTCTCATGGAATTGTGTTAACAATTGTTTATTGTAAATGTGTATCTGCTAGTTAAATAGCTTAACCCAGGTGTATGACAGCTCTTGGGGGCTGTAAACGGGATAACTGTTCAATCTTATAATTGAATGAAGACAGTTACTGTGACATCTTTTGTCAGAATTTTAAGTCATTACTGGTTTGGTGAGTTTTTAAAAGTTAAGATTAAGGCTTTCATTATTAAGGCTCTCGGTTCTGGACGATGAATGAGTTTTTGTTAAGCAGAGATTTCAGTTTAAATTTGGTTGAGAAAATTGATTGATTTCATTTTGAACCCATTTTGTACCAAATTTAGAATGACAAATTGGGAGTTTTAGATTAGCAGTGACTTTGTCAATGAACAGTTGACTTTACTGCATACACGGAATTATAAAATTTTATATCTATATCGACCTCACAACTTTGGATAGAATATTCACATGATGGTAAGTTCATTTAACCCAATTTGAACCTGTAAACTTATTATTTAAATGAAAAACGTTTAAATAGTAAATGATCAAAAATTATCTTAAAACTTCAAAGAAAAATTTAAAGCATTTAAATGCACATTAAAGAGTGGAGTTTTTAAAGGTTTAGATCTTGACATAAACTGATAAATATTTTTTAGTGGAAATTACAAGATGTGATACATATTATTAGTGTGATCAAGGGGTGATCATCTTTTTTTAATATTTCTATGTATGGTCCATTTGAAATGACTTCTGTTGCCTAAATGGAAATACAAGCTTTAAAATATTTTGTAAGTTGCTTGAAAACTAATCAATCTTGAATCTATATGGCATTTTATGTATAAGGATAATAGCTGTCAACTGTTGATCATTGACATTAGGTTAAATACTAGAAATATCCATCGTTTTCATTCTTATGAAAGGAAACAAATGTTATTTATGAATAGTTTCAGTCTTTCCCTCTAGAATTTCAATTGGATTGATGAGAATGGAATGAAGCAATGTTATTAGATTAAAAGAGAAAAAAAAATATCACTTTTACAATGCATATGCAAGTGTTATTTTTTGGTTGGACCATCTCCCTTGTATAACATTTCTTTTTAACAAGTTTTGCTCTTTAAAAAGTAAGATGGTCAAGATATCTCATAATTTGTAATTAATGGTTCATGGTAATATGTGCTTTGTTTAAAACAATTGATTACCTGTAGGAGGATCAAGAAAAAAATGCCTTTCATTCATCCTTTGCAGGTTGATTCATATCTTTATTAGTTGTACTACATTGTTCTTACAAGGATTTTGAATGCCATTGATTAAATTGAAATAAACCAAAATACCTGTCCTCCCACACCTGTAAATACTTTGAATCATATATGAATAAGTAGTAATGGCTGATTTACGAAGGTAAAGTACACATATTAGATTAAGTAAATGAAAGTTGGACTTAAACTTAACTATTACCAAAGGGACTAATTTACAGGTACTTTGTTCATGTATATATATAAACTATTTCTGTAGGGGGGACTCAGTACTGTTGCAGATAGATAGGTCACAATGTTTATAGTTGAATAAAAGATCATTTCCAGTACATAGTGACAACTAAGGTTCTATTAGTTAAGAAGCTACTGCTGTTTCTATTTTTCAAATTCAGAGAATATAATTGTCATTTTTCCAGTCAACTTCCTTTGGTAGCAGACAGCATCAGACATAGAACTCTGGTTCTCTCCCTTGGCTTCAGACCAGCTTTGTCACTCTAAATGATATTGGGAACCTCTACCAAATTTTGTCTTAAATGCTTGTGGTTTTTGGCATTGTGTGGGCTGTTTAGAGCATTTTGCTCTTAAAAATATAGCAGGCAATAATATTATGCATAGATGCTAGTTGAGTGATTTCATTTTAGTATAAGTTCGCCTGAGTTTGAAACTTTCTTACAATCAATTATGCTAAAATACTCTGTGCAATATAGGAAAGTAAAATCGTCAGCATGATCTCTTCCTAAATAAACAAGCTAAATGTACATTTTATAGTACCGGAGATTCTTTCCGAGATTTAGTGAATTATTTTATCAGAACAGTGCAGCATATATTGAAATATTTAATAGAAAGTATGAGTAATAATTTAAAAGCAGATCTTTCCTAAAATCTAAGCTTATATCTGTTCCTGATGAGTATTAATAATATGAAAGTAAATTAATGTTCTAACAGTCCTGACATTTTGTAAGTGTAAATAGAATGAAGCTTGTTGCTTACTCAGGACATGTAAAAAAGAGACAGACTTACATTCATGTTTTAAATATTTCTGGTTATATACCACCTGTTACCTCAAAATTAGCAAGAACTCTGTATTAATCTTAAATTACTGTCAGTAGGCAAAGATAAATTAACCTCAATAACTTAAAATAGAAAAATGACAGTAATTTAAACAGTACAAAAAAAAACCTTATTTCCTGATATTAATTTATGTGTCTAGCCTAAGAACACTTGTTATAAAATTGAAGACTTGATTTATTGTTCATTCATAATGTGCTTAAAAACTTCAAACTTTTAGATAAATTTAATGTTTGGTTAGTAAACATTACTTTTCTTAACATTATCGTTTTGAATGTTGACCTTTGAAGTCCAAACCTATGATACATGTACATTTAAAACCTGTAAAGACACTGAAAACTTGTTGGTCAATATTTGCTTGTTTTAGGTTGATCATTCATCTTATCAGGAAATTAACTGCTAAAAGAAGATCAAGGGATGAGCTATTCAAACAAGGGGACAATCATTTACATAAGGGGGATAGCTTCATTTACATATACTATAACAGTGTTACTTACTCTGTGTTAAAACTCAGTAGTTACCAGTTGCCTATATATAGGAATAGCTGGGTAATTGTAATCTGTAATCATAATGGGTTGTTATAGCTATATATATATATAAGAAATAAAACAAAATTTAACATGAACTTCTTTATAAGTAACTATTTGCAAGATACTATTTGCTCAATCTACTATTTAAATATGCTGGGTTCCTTCCCCTTTTTCTGTCAACTAGAAAAAGGTTAAATTTGCAAAACCTTGGATGAACTTGACTCGCATAATAGACTAATAGAGTCATAGACTGCTCTGTGTGCCTTTCAATTTCATCAGATAACAAATTGATGGTTGTGAAATAATTTTCAAATTAGAAAAAGGGTTACATAAATAATAGTAGGAGGTCTCTATATATATTGAATTTATCCAGCAGTTGAACAAAGATCCGCTTGATTATAAGATATATGTTGCAAACAGCAATTTACTAAAATTGTTAACCAAAAAGCCAAGACCAGACTGCAACATTTAGTAAAATTGTATAAGCTCTTATCAGAATCCCGAAAAATCAATATTTTATATGAATATAAGCACAACAAAAATCTGTGATAAAGACACATACTGGAATGAAGTACATACAGCCTTTACCCATAAGAGTAATGATTGAATGTTGACATTTTCAAACAGCCATTATGAATTTTATTCTAAATTGATAGTGAATGACTGAGTTATATTCATTTATACATTGTTTTGACATATATGAAATAAATTAAACTCCGTCTGGTGAACCAACGCCTGTGTTAGTCCTTTCGGTAGAGTCTTATGAAGTGGATACCTTGGTATGCCGGGTTGTCAAATAATGCAAATGAATGCAACACTTAAATAATAATCAAAATTGACAATATATATTGTTGGTAGCTACAACTCATTTATAAATAGTAATTCTAAAACTCAATTATATTTGTTACAATGGTTTGACAACAGAACTTTGGGGTAGATCGATAGAAGTTTACAGTTTATAGATTGTCAATATAGGTTTTTGTTAAACTAATTTATTGATCTGGTCATTTAGGCAATAATGATGCCTCATTAATTTCCTAATCTGACCCTAGCAGAGTAGCTGCAAAACGATTTAATTGTTCCTTTGACTGTTTTCTTGGTCAATTGAAATGAATAACCACAAATATTTTATCAATCATGCAATCAGCCAACCATTGTACAATTAAAGTATCCTGTTATCTCTTAATTCTTATATGGATTCCTTTATTTTCGTGTATACCAATTTTTGTGGATTGAGGGAACAAGATTTTTCATGGATATTTAATTTCGTGGTTTTGCAAAAGTCTGCATACACTGTGGATAAAATTTATACTTCTTTGAACTTTTGAATTTGTGGTAAACCTTGACCCACACAATCCTTGAAAATTAGCATCCCTCCAATAATAGTGAATCTACAGTATGTGAAATACCGAGATGGGGTATGATTGCCAAAGGGACAATTATCCAGGGTCAAAAAGATATGTATGTCAGTAACTATAGGACACTGTTCTGAGACTTCTTTGTAGGTTGAATAGTAATGTTAAAATTACTGTTTATGCAACAGCTTATTACAGTCCTTTTCTTCAGGTCCACTTTTAAACCATGTCTTTTTATATGAAAATCAAAGACGGAAATAGATTATAAAAAGAAGGTTAAGCATCAAGGTTTAGTTGCATGATTAAAACAATATACATGTTAGTACAAAATGTACGCAGTTGCCACGAAAAACAAAATTTCTGCCGCACTTGGCTAGAACACAACCAATTTTACAGATTGGTCAGTAGGATGAATGATACTACTGCAAGTGATATTGAACATTTGTCTGAATGGTAAACAGCAACAATCGTGTCACATGTCATGTTTATCCCATTTATGACAACCACACACATACATGTAGTTAAATTCCACAATTCTATATATATGAAGATCTACATGTAAGGAAGTCTTCCCTGAGGGCAGTTTTGTTGACAAATATTGTCCAGGTCAAAACATGATGTCCTTTCCTGTATACAGAGAAACAGTGATTTAATGGACAATTAGTTACCTGCTATCAGGGTGATAATCAGAGCTATTGCAGGGTGATAATTGATTTATCAGACTACTAATGGATGGTGTGATAAGGTGTCTAGTCAGTGTTTGGATTCATCAAACATGTAATTGAAATGGGAAAAGTAGAATATGTCACAACATCCAACTAATTTGGTGGCCTGTTAAGAGTTATGTAGTGAATGATTTATAAACTTAATTAAGGACAAAAATGCACAAGTAAGTTAATTAGGATGTACGAGTTGTTCTTGGACAGGTATAATATTTGAAAAGTTTGGGATATTAGTAAGGGGTAAGTTAACAATTCTCTGTATGTACAAAGAATGTTTTAGTATTGTGTTAATTGTAAGTTTTCATTGATGTGTATTGAATTGATGGTTTATTGTCCAGTGATCTATATTTCATACTTATATTTATGATTAACACAAATAAAATAATAATTCAATTAGGTATTTGTAGAATCTAAAAAGTAATTAGACTGGAATAATTAGCAGGAGATTTCTAGGTTCTGTTTTTTTTTTTTCACCTTCAAAAATCCATCAATAGAGTTATTGGGAGAGATAGATTTATAATCCAAGAATAATCCTAATGTTATGACTGCCTGTCACATAGATATAGACATTGCACAAAAAGGTGTCAGTTTAAAATACCATTTGAGATCTTTGGATGTATGACATCCAGTGGCAAATATTACACATAATCATAGGAGGATAACATGGTAACGACATACTTTGTATTAATAGACTAAAAAATGTAGCTCACACTCAGCAATATTCCCATGGAAGAAGTGTTCACCCTTCATGGACATGCCCTTTGACTAAGTGCCAAAACATCTTTGCTCAAATTTCTTAATGCTTTTATATTATTGGAAAATAGCAAATACATTTGAAAGTCTTTGGTTTGACTTGGTCTTGAAAGGAACCCACATAGAACATTGTGATCAATGAAGGCAGTTGAAAAATTGGTAAATTGTAAGTTCTGACACTGTTGACACAAACAATTGTATATTCAAAGAGCTGCATGTTTGTTATTTTAACATTCTTGGATCATTAGCAATAAACAGGACAAAAAGCTAATTATAAAGTATGAACTATTGAGTTGACAAAATGATGGTAATTTGAAAAATGTGAAAAAATAATTATACAAGTATTTAAATTGACAATTTGTCGTATTATTTCATGAAAACTACAACATTTGGTCTACTAATAAACAAATTTTGCTGAACTGGATTTCTCAGGACAAAAGTACAAAATGGATTTTTATCTTGTCTTCATTGTTTAATGGTTGAATAGGAAGAATGATTTTGTGATTAAATAATCCTGTGGGTTTTGTTCTTGTATTTAAAGGGTTACAATCTGTATGTTTGTAAGAGAGTACTTATAGTATAACAATGTGGTTCTATGTCCTAGTAAAACAATAATGATAAATAATTGTATTAAACAAAGGTTTTCTAATATATGTATGTAGTTCATTAGTGGCACTGCTATTTTCAATTTAAAAATGAATAATATTTACCTCAAATTTTTCATGACATCAAAGGTTTGGACAACTTTTGCTCTGTTATAGGTTACTTTAGCAATTATGCTTTCCAGAAGTTTTGACATATTAAGTTGCATAGTATGTCAACATGAATTCTTCATAGCTTTGAATGAGGGAGCTGTGTGGTTTATATGAGGATGAACCCAAGGACACAAAAACCTAAAGTGATATACTGGTCAACATGTCTATAATGCAATTTGTCAAGGTCTAAAAAATTGTGAATGAATTTATCAGATATAATCAAAGATCTGCCATCCAAACCAAATTCACTAAATGACAGGGAAAAAATATGATCCAAAAGATATCCACTTAGGAAGTTTTTCATTGACATACAATTTTAAAGGTGATAGGGATCTTGACTTACGGTATGGGTTTTGCTCATTGTTTAAGGGCATACCGTGACCTGTTATTGTTCACATCTTTGTCCTAAACAGTCTTGATTTATATAGATGTTTATCTCATTGTCAATCATACCATATCTCCTAAGCTTTATATTCTGTTTATTATTATTATTAGTTGTTACTTTCTGGGAAGCTATTATACCTAGAGTTCCTGAGATAATAGTACAGTAAAAGTTGTCTTTCCGAAAGGTTTATAGTTACTACCATGACTTGATAGACCATTATAGAATATCTGCCTCATGATGACCTTAGATATGTTCAATCTGTCATTGAGACAGTCTGTCCTGACCTTTCCTTCACCATGACTGATTATTACCACAAATTGATCTACCCTCATTGCTGTTTAATAAAAACATATATTGGACCCAGGGAAGTCACTGACAAATCTCAACTATGGTTTGATATCAAATTTTGTTTTGTACAGTAATATTCTAAAATTGCCTCAATTTGCTGTTAATACCTTATTTTCAAAATTTCAAAAATTTCAGTGCCTACGAGCAATTGGGTGCCACTATTTGAATAGGAGCTATTATACCTTTCAAGGTTCATAAGTTAATAGCCCGCTGTTTTAAATGCAGTTCCTGTTGCTTGAAATTTAATTTCTTATGTAAAATTTTTATATGTGGTATAACTTCCAGATTGGTAACATAAATAGACTTTCTATTTTCTATTATAACAATATATACTAGTCTGACCTTTAAAGAATAAATGTAAATGAAAACACACCTAGAAAACAATTACATGTAAAACATAATGTTGAAATCTGTTTTGACAGACACACATAATATATGTCTGACAAATGAAATAAAGAAAAGGTGTATCAATTTACTTGAAATAGACTGTAAAAGTCACTCACATGTCTAAAATGTCATTTACTTTTTTTTTGTCTCTAATCCAAATAAACAATGTGACATAGGTATAAACTTTGAAGAAACCAGTACAATTTAATTCAGTGATATGGGAATCGGGGTATGTCGCTCATTACAAACATTGTATTAAGAACGGATTATAAGGTTAGCAGATTAAATTAATAGAATTATAATTATTTTTACGAAATTGTTTTCCTAAGGTATTTACATTGTTGAAATAACTATATAAAATTCTTAAAAGGTGTCCAATATTTTTTTGGTTACAGGTAAGGCATGTAAATATTTAGAATTTTTTCATCTGTTTTATCAACAACAAAAAATGGTTATAGGTGAAAATTGATAATGGAATGTATATTATTAAGATAATAAGCTCAGAACATGTTTTTAATTCTTTTAGAACACTTAATTTTGCAAAAACATAATGGCGAAAGGTTCATAATATTAGGATAATTTGTTTTGTAAGTAAACTTTTCAACCCTTGAAAATATTTTAGTAATATTTATGATTGGTATAGATTTTGATGGCAAAACAATGTATAATATCTTTGTTTTTTTTAATTTCAGTCATAATACTCAAATCACAACATTTGAACATCCTGTCACTCGTAAACCTTCCAATCATGCTTCAAATAAAACGAGGTAAGTTTTCTAAGTCTTGTAACTGTAATGCCAATACAATGTATACATATGAGCCATACTTCAAAGCCAGAAGAAAGTTATAGCCTGTCGACTCTATAAACAGTAATTGTGTATTGACTTAAAATAATAATGGTATAAGGCTTCGAAATGGGGGAAATGCCAGGCTTATTTTTGCTACTCACATGCATAAAATGATTGCAGTACAGAATCGTCAAATAGTCAACCTCCATAAAAACACAAGACAAAATAGACATGAATGCCATTTGTGCTCTAAATTCTTTAGGAAATATACTCCTGCCAACTACATTTCATATTTCCTAGTAATCTGATGTCAAAATCTTAAGTGCAAGTATTCTGATGTGTAAATCAATATTTGGTAAGTCTGTCAAACATACTGCCAAACAAAAAACTCAGTCATAAAATCAAAGGTCTATAATAGTCATTACTTGTATCTGCCATGTAAGCTGAGTTAATTTAGTTTCCCAACTGTTCTTGAAACTAAATGGTTTTCTTGCCAACGATGTGTGCTAAAGGAGAGGACAGTCAGACATGTTAATTATAATACAAATTTGGTGCTTTAAAAGAGAGTAAAACTATCATACATCAATCCACAACTATATCTGTATGTTTATTTTTCCTAAACCTAAAAATTGCTTCGATTGATACTCTGACAATGAATTGTCTCATTTGTTTGGTGTTATAGTCTAGCCATTATTCATTCATTCATTTAAAAGTAGTTAGTACATTGTATTTCATTCCCATAATTATACATTCACAATTGAAATTCAGTATGACAATGCAGGTATCCATTACTCTGAAGAAACTGACAATTGATGTTTAGTTTCAAAGCTTTAAACTCCTTAAGATACAGTTATAAGTTCACACTTTATTGATTTAAATGCATGGCGTATCACTTAAAGAATCCAGTATCTCTGGGAAACTTTCTCAAATAATTAAAAAGGGGTGTCACTATCCAGGTATGGATTGCTAACATTTTGTATTGTATGTTCTTGTTCAAATATCACATTTAGAAAATACCATAAAATGGCAACAAATTAAAACTTAACAAATGTGTATCAGTGGGAAATCATGCTCTGTTGATTGATCTTTTATTAACGGTAAATAGCTGATAAAATGTGAACAAATAAAATGAAGGGGGACATTACTACGAGATAACAATGTATACCTACCTATGTGTTCGATTTATTGAGGTTTATTCCTGTCCTGAAATGGAATTATTTTAAATTCAGACATGACTATGTTTATATTATGAAGTTCTTTTGAAAGTGTTATATTTTTAGCCACATTGTTTTGTTTTAATTATATTTTGGAAAGTAATTATGATAGTGTTGTAAGAATGGTCCAAGATGGGATTTGATAATTTATTTGGAAGTTGCCTTTTGTGGTAAGCAGAATTATTCTGATTTAGTGCATATGCAAAACATAAATGACGCCACTGGGTTATTCGGTGCTAAGGAAAATTATATGTTTTCGTTAGCTTATAAGAACTAAAAAACTATTTTTTTATGTCACTTATCAACATTCATTTATTACTCTTTGTTTAAAAAGATAGTTAAGGAGTTAATTTTTTTATTGTAGACAAATTTGAATATCTTTGAATTTAAGTGTTGCAGGTTAATTGCCAAAATTTATGTGTTCATTTGCAGAGCCTAATTAGCATTGTTAAGGAAGATGCCTATTAGCTAAGAGGATTTGGGGACAGTTTGACCCTCTTACTCACTACTACGGTTTTCAAGCCAACACAGATGTTGAATTTTACATTTGTTGATTTCAGTATTGCTTTGGTTTAAATCAATATTTTGTTGACCTGGCCTTATCAGTCAAATCATTGTTCATAAAAATCTCCAGATATACAAGTACATACAGATGTTATAAAAAAAGTTTATTGCACTAATTTGACAGATGCAAAAACAAGAATTTGACATATAAATGTGACATACTGTTGTATTACATCATACAGACTGTTATAGTGATGTTTTATCTATAGATTTTATCACCAATAGTGTCTACTCTGGTACTAATCAATCATGTATAGGTAATCTCATTCATAACTTGTCAAAATTATTTTACACTTGATTAGGTTAAACTTCTCAAATAAATTAGAAAGTGTGTGTTTACTTTAGTTTAAATACACAAACTATATCAATCTGTGGTGAATTTTAAATTTTGTAGCGTCTCTTTTAAATAACCAAAGATGTACATATTGAAGAAAAGTAAGAATTTGCAAATTAAAGTATTTCCAAATACATATATATTGTGTACAAGTTATCATTTTGTACAAATTACAATTTGTACAACAATTATAATTGGTATTTTGACTTTGTACAAATTGTAATTTGTACAAAAGTGTATTTGACTAAAATTCCTTTATAACTTGTACAATAATTTATAGTATGGATTTTGTTATAAAAAAAAGCATTGATACACACTATAGAATTTTTATTCAATGACCACACAATAAACCTTATTTACAGAATACAAAAATACCCAGATGGAGACAGGAAATGTAATTGATACATGCATAATTGTCAGTCAATTCTGATAGTACATGTACAATAGAAATTGACTCTAGTGACAGTTCTGATAGTATAATAGAAATTGGCCAGAGTGAGAATTCTGATAGTATAATAGAAATTGGCCCGAGTGACAACCAGGATGACACTGACGTTGAAACACCACATCAATAAAAAATGAAAAATAGTGTGGTCAAGCAGATGACAAATAAAATATTCTGAATCCAGATTTTCCCCATACCTTAAAGTGTTAAATTTTGAAAAAAATAATTTGATTGATAGCGTCGAAAAACTAAAAAAAATATTTTCTGACTCAGACAAAAAAACATAACCACAACCCCCCTTTTGAAGTTAAATGGTTGCTCCCTTAAAGACACATCTTTATTCAAAGCAAGGTTCCTGAGCTTCAACTTTCGCTACGTGAATCAGTTAAAAAGCTTTCAAAAACTGGAGGTCAGGGGGATTCTTCATGTAAATTCAAAGGGGGGGGTGCTACACTTCTAAATGTAAATGTAAAAAGCAAAAGATGTTGTGCAATTTTGGATGCCATAATTCACTTACATGCTCAAACAAATAATACAGTCCTATTTTTGTATTTTGTAAATAAGGTTTAGTGTGTGATCATTGAATAAAAATTCTATAGTGTATATTACTGCTTTTTTTTATAACAAAATCCATACTATAAATTATTGTACAAGTTATGTGAATTTTGGTCAAATTTTGTACAAATTGTAATTTGTACAAGCACTTTTTGTACAAATTACAATTTGTACAAAGTCAAAATACAAATTATAATTTGTACAATTTTTTTGTACAAATTATAATTTGTACAAAATGATAACTTGTACACAACATATATATTGAAATGAATAGTCAATCAGATTGAATCATTCCAACATTTGCATGTATTTGGTCAGTAAGAATCTATCTGATTTGTTCTAGCAGTTGTTTGATTGTTTAATGCAGCCTCTGAATAGACCACTTTCAAGTTTGTTGCATTTCTGTCAAAAACTTTGGTTTTAGTGAACATCATTCGTGTGTTTAGGGTCATCATCACTTCCTTCCCATGTTGAGCGAGCGGTTGAAAAAAATGATGCTATATTGCATGAATAATTATTCGGCAAATTAAATTCTTATAATTGATAATCAACATTGCTGTCATTGGGGAATTGTGATTAAGTACCTACGGAACAACAATTATTTCTAGTTTATCCTGCATAATGACAATCACGAAGATGCTTGATGAACTTTAATACTGCAGGGATACAGGCAGTTCACTCTATCTGGGAAATGACGTCATACAGACGCGCATAATTGATGAACTTTTCCGGTGAAGGACATAACTCGAAAGTGGTCTCTTATCTTAATTTCAGCAGTAAAGTAGAAAAATGAGATTGCTAAATACTACACATTCATGCATATAGCTGCAATCTTTACTTTGCCATTTGTTCTCTTATACCTTGCAAGGATTTAAGTTTAAATTATTACCCACAAGCTTTATGCATATAAATCATATTTGTTAAAAGCAAATTCAACTTTCACTGGTACATGTATGATAGAGTACTGTCGTTGTTTTGTTTGATAGGATTTTTTTTATAAAATACATACATTGATAACAAAAGTATTAATATTTACATGATGAACACAGTTGATTGAAGTATGGTTTAAAAGATTTTGGACCAGCGGTTATGATAAACTAATTTTATTTTTTTTTTAACTTCAGTTCATCATCCTCACCACCAAGAACACCAACGAGTCCCACATCACCACAGGTATGTATGAAAGTTTGGTCAGATTCAGGTTCATTTGTTTTTGAGAGTACTTCAATGGATCAATACTATCTACATATTACTATAACTGTCCAATTATGTGTAAATCATTGGAAACTTGACTCAGAATCAATTTAGAAGTTTGGTACATATCCTGTTTTATTGTATGAATATTGATCTAACAATGTTTCAAGGAATCATTAAACATTCATATATCAACTGACCATACATTATCCTTAACTGAGATCATTTTAATGTTGACTTCACTAGTTTACCTGTGAAATGAAAAAAATAATTTAAGGGTTACATATTTATGATAGATAGGTATCTTGTTAATTGATGGTTGACGGCCATGTGTACCCCGGGGATATGATTTTTAACTGTCTGTGACGTTACTCATATTGGTATTTTTTCTAGGTTAGATGTTTTATAAGTTAATAATTTATCGTTGAATGTAGAAATGACTTAAGGAAAAGATTGAGAGGGTCTTTTTTCGCGTTTTCGAAGATTCTTATCAAGGTTATTTGAGAAAGGACTTGAGTTCGGAAATATGTGTTAAAATTTTGTGGAGCTGGAAGCATATTGTGTGCATTTTATTGATTAAAATTTATAATATTCCAATTTTGATGGAAAGTACTACAAACTCTGTTTTTGTGGACTTCCAGTAATTCTAATTTGTAAAACTGACATTTGGATTTTATCTTGCAGTCAAACAGAAAAGTAGCAACACCAACAAAAGTCAAGTAAGTAAACAATTCCTCTATGTAAAATTTGTACAAATTCTATAAATAATCATTTTTTTTTTAAGAAAAGGGGTTTCTTAGTTCCAATGGAAAGCAAGTCTTATTTAGGAAGCTATTGTTTACTGATGTCCCAATCTCATAAATCGATTTAGTAGATACAAATGAAGGAAACAAAACAAATAACTGTTATATTTGGAATAGCATTTTTAAAAATTGCAAATATGTACTTAATTGAAAATTCAGAGTGGATTAAAAAGTAAATAATTAATCAAATATTTGGAATACATCCTTCTTTTTGTAAGTACATGTATAAGATACACCCATGAGGGTGTTAGTCAATTTGGTGTATCTAATTTACACCAAGATATTAAGGTTATTGCAAAAGGATAGATTTCTATAATTTTGGAGGGGATCTTACCACAATTTGATCTTATTTCATAGTAAAGTCTGATAAAAGCAAGATATCCAATTACATCTAATGACATCTTGGTATGAATAACTTTAGACAATGACATATATTGAATGTACAAAAGATTTTATTCAATCTCTTTTTATAGTTGAATACTATAATGTAGAGAAACAACATAATTTGCATGCTATTAAACAGCTTACTTAAATATGTTCATGGCGCTATTGCCGTATTGGTCATTAAAACATAGAAATTTATTATGCATTTAACTCTATCTTAAATTAACCAGAAAACAAGTAAAGTTTTTGTAAGAAAACACCCTTGTACATAATATACCATAGTTTGATAACAGAGGTTAAAACACAAGATAATGGTTAATATCAAAGAAAGTCTTTCTTTTGTAAAATATGTTTGATATTCATAGCCTCTTATACTGAACTGGTAAAGTAATGGATTAATTGTAAACACATACATTTTACAAGATCTCTTACTTGTCACATTTGTTACATGAGAAACAATGTCTTTGGCCTGATGGCAGAAAGCAGTCTGACTGATCTTTGCATATAATTCAGGTTGACTTAACAAACGGGGTATATAGAAGTGGTCTTCATTTGAAATTATTGTTACCATAACTATTTTCCTTTAACACTTTTGTTAGCTAGACTTTTCACAACGTTTTGAAATATTGAACTCTTCGGCTTTCGTTTTTGATTAGGCCTTCCTATTGTTTTGATTAGAGAGCCACTGATGGTCTTGTGTAGTTAAAATACTTGTTTTCCTGACTAAAGAATAAGTCTTGTCTTTGATCAGTTTTAAGAAATCATTAAATTTTTTTAATATTTATTGATGAAATGATATTTCTTAATGATTGGAACTTTTATTTGATGATTATTTGGAACTAAAGTGATCTATTTACAAGGCTTTTTCACTTAACCTTCATATGGGTTTATAGGGGTTATTGATATTTTGTTGTAAAGTAGCATTGTTGTGTAAACAGATGTTAGTTATATAAAGTGTCAACTGGTAGAAAGAAAATACAGTGTGTTTTAATTAATAAGAAATGTAAAATTGAATTACACCTGTAAATGCCAAATATAATGAATATATTTGTAAGGTAAATAATAAACAAGTTGTTACACCTGTTCTAACCTTGGTATGTTTACAAGTCTCCTTGACTTATTGGGTGCACTTTGCTATAAAGGAATTCATGCATTCTTTGATAAAACTAGTAATGGCGACAAGAAACCCAAAATCTATCAAAACTGAGAACAGTTGTTTACCATGTATTGTTATGATAAATAATGAACGGTGCCAACTTTCTACAGCTGAGTTTACTACAAATTGTAATCACTGAAAAAACCAATCAAGAAATACTGCTACAATTTGTTTTATGCATTATCTTCCAAATTACTTCCATGACGCAACACAATGTTCACAAGGTTGTAATGTTAAACCTCAGAGGGGGAATCTGCAATTCTATTTTCTTGGAATCTTCAAATTGATTACAGCTCAAATTTTGATGGAAAATGAATTGCTTTAAAATCAGGTAGGCAGCTAAATTTTGTGTCTTTATTTTGTTTAATATGGTTATAAAATTTCTGCTTATCTTTTTAAAATTTAATCAACACTTTCATTCAGCTGTTTATGATGTAATTTAATTTTCTTTTAAGTGCACATAAAAGAATCTAATTTCCTATCTGTAAATTGATTTCTTTGAATAATTTTTCATGTATTAGTTCTATAGGTTATTGAAATGAAATAAAATGAAAACTGAAAACATCATTCTTAAGCATGTTAGGTTTGTACTGTTAATAATGTGAATCCATTTGAAAACATGAGAAAAGCTGCATATTATCATGATTATAAAGTATATCTTCTTAAACCTTTTTATATTTGAAATGGTTTTGGGGTTTTTTTGTGGCAAATTCAGTTTTAGAATCAGTGAAAGCATACTGAATAATTAAAGCATGTTAAGGTGATATTGGATTCATACTCTTTCTTAATTTATTAAATAGCACCTTGTATTACTAAATTTGTTTTTTCAAACATATTTACAAAGTATTGTGAATCTTTGAACCTAGTGTGAGATTTATTCAATTTCTTAAGCATATGGTGTTATGGAATATTACTAAACGAAATTTAAATGTGAGTTTTAACTGTTAAAAAAAAAACTTTTATCTTGTTGCGTAACATCTGCATTGATTTCTGAATTTACAGATGTAAATATCTGCAATCCTCATCACCTTGAAATCACTCAGAGGAGGAATTCTGTCCTCTGCCTAGTATATAACAAACTGTTCTTCACTAATGTTCTGTTGTTTTACTGTTCATACTAGTGTATTTACTGTAGTTGCTTTAACCATATTTATCATCATTGAATATACATTTGTAAATATATGTGTTTTTGATGTATTCATCTGATTTCCATAAGAAATATTGTAGTTGCTGAAAAGATTCATTGAATGCATCTTTGATATCAGCTGATACTTTTTATATCTCACAGTTCAAAGTGGCTGAGGGGGTATATGTTTTGACCTGTCAGTCAATTGCAATCAGTCCAATATTCTGTCAATCAGTTTGTCAGTCATATTTGTTTCAAGATACCAATTCAAATACTTTATGTATTGGATCTCTTTTTATAGTTGAATACTACAATGTAGAGAAACATCATAGTTTGCATGCTATTTAACAGCTTACATAATGTTCATGGCGCTATTGGTCATTAAAACATAGAAATTTATTATACATTTAACTATCTTAAATTAACCAGAAAACAAGTTAAGTTTTTTGTAAGCAAACACCCTTGTACATAATGAACTATAGTTTGAATGAATATATATGTTTGTATTGATTTTGAGGTCTCTATCTAAAGCCAAGGTAATGGTTATTAGAGCTTGCTAACTAAATGTTCTTGCTTATTTCACATTGACTATAGGTATCACAAAACATATTTAATCCCGTCCCTTTTTTGCGCCTGTCCCAAGTCAGGAACCTCTGGCTTTTGTTAGTTTTCTTTGTTTTTTTTATTTTGGTTCATTTAGTTCAGTTTTAGTTTGGTGTCCATTTCACTGAACTAGTATACATTATTGTTCAGGGGTCAACTGAAGCCCACCTACGGGTGCCCAATTTTCTCGCTGCATTTTTGCCCATTGGTGGCCTTGGGCTGTTTTTGCTCTTTGGTCAGGTTGTTGTCTCTTTGACACGTTCCTCGTTTCCATGATAAATTCTATTTAATTAGATCTGCTTTTCTCTTTCTTCAAAAATAAATAGCTGATCATACCCCTCCAGGATACCATAGTTTATTTTTATTTAAACAAAATTCAATTATTGAATACATGTAGCTCAAAGGGAAAAAATGGTGTTTTGAAATCAATTGTAATCATGTTTATCTTTGCAGTTCACTATTTATGAAGTACAGTTAGCTCTGTATATTTACAATCTTTAAAAATACTTTTATAAGATAACCTTGAAAGCATAAACTAACAAACTTTTTTACAATGACAGTTCCAAGATATCAAAAAGCCATTACAGGTATATCCTATCTAATCAACTGTTTACATTTCAGGTCATTAAAAGCACCTCCAGCAAAAAGAGAAGAAACAAATATGGTCGCCATGAAGGGATGGCTTTACAGGCAGGTAAGAATTACTTTTCCTCTGTTTGGCTTGTAGATCTTTTAATAAAATTGTTTTGCCGTTTTAAGTACATGAAGTACATAGTGGCAAATGAAATTCTCAAGATAAAATTTGCACAAAAAATTCCCTGTCTTCATGTAATTGAATTACATATAGTAAATTCATCTTTAGGAGATACTGTGGATTCATTGTTAGTCGGGGGGGATACCAATGTTCGTGGTTTTTATGGTCACAGGTTAACCACCAGTTTAAAAGACCAACGATGTATAATATTTACTATAGACTTGAATGCACACTATAGCGAAACCCTAAAATCAAATATCCACGAAAATTGAATTTTTCCTCAATTCCTTGAAAATTGGTACCTGCAAATATAAGTGAATCCTAACTAACTGAATAGAATCAAATATCCACGGAAGTTGAATTTATCCTTAATCCTTGAAAAATTGTACCCGCAAAAATAAATGGATCCCCATTGACTGAAATTTTTTTATTAGATTAGTTAATGGAGTTTCAAAAGGAAAATAAGCATGTACACGACACTAACATAGTGTTCTGTCAGGTAAAACTATATTTAAACTCTTGAATAATTACTTATTATATTTGACACACATGACCTACTGACATAAACATGATGAATATTTAAGGTCCAGTGAGCAATGTTTTTTCCTAATCTGGACAAAAACATTTTTTTTTACTAGTTTTGCACACTGAACCAGATTTTAAACGAATAATCTTCTTAATTTGTAATTAACAATTGCAGAAAGGCCTCACCCAAGCTTTACATGGCATGACTGCACTCTGACCAGTCTATGCTTTTGCGTATGTGCTCTTAGATTGGGTTAGTTGCAGCAAATACCAGTTTCATGATATCTTTGGTTTGAACTTAAAGTTCACGAATTGAATACAAATTTCCCCCCGCAAGCACATGATATCCAAAAAACCAATTGAGACGCTTTTGAATCTTTAACAAAATGGACACAAAATTGAAAAAAAACCAGCAGACCAAGGTCAGTGTAAGAATAAACACAAATGATAGAAAAAATTAACAGATACAGACTTGTCAGTTTGCTCTGACAACAGTATCTTCTAATCACTGTTTTTAAGCATGAACAATTTATTGGTTGATTGTTTGTGTTTAAAGCCACTATCAGCACTCCTGGCTATATTATGTTGGCCAGTTTTTATTAGTGAAGGAAGCCAAAGCACTCTGAGAGAACCATCGACTGACCGTAGACAGAAAAACTGGCAATCCTAGTCAATTAAGATAGACGAGCAAGTTTCCAACTCACTATCTCGGTTTATATGAGTAGGGTTCCAACTCACAATCTCGGCTTGAACAGGCTTAGTGATAACTGTAGCTGAACTGCTTAGAACACTTGGCTAGCGAGCCCCTGAGCATGTATTAAGTTATAGTAGAACACTTGGCCAGCGAGCCCCTGAGCATGTATTAAGTTATATTAGAACACTTGGCCAGCGAGCCCCTGAGCATGTATTAAGTTATATTAGAACACTTGGCCAGCGAGCCCCTGAGCATGTATTAAGTTATATTATTTTTTTTTAGCTTTACCTAATACTATACATATAAAGCCTTGTTTTGAATAGTAAGAATATGTTTGTGTAGACATATATCATGTATATAGTTTCTGACATTATCAAGGAGAATGCCCACAATTTACCAGCCATACCAGTCCTTAAGCCTTGCACAAATACATTATGTAATCTGAATTAATGTATGGTAATTCTCTATATGTAATTTATTTCATGTATGAAAGGAAATGCCATTTAATACAATGTACTACAGATGCACATGCTTTGTTCTATTATAGGAAAGTGGTTTTAAATCCTGGAAGAAAAGATGGTGTGTTTTAGCTGATTTTGGATTGTTTTTCTATAAAGGTATATATATGTTTCTATGCAATGAGATGTATGTAACATGGTCAAGCAAAAAAAAAAAAAAAAAAAAAAAAACGCTTGTTGTCTGCCTCCTTGCAACAAAAAATATAGTGAGGGCCTGTATAAATATTTGTTGTTTTACACATCAGTGACTGCACTGAGGTCTTAATGTTTAGAACTTAGTCACAGAGGAATAAAACAAATTTCTATGGACACACTTTTAATACTAATGAAGGTCTGTGCAAAAGTTTAGTCACTTTGATCTATATTAGGTGTTAAAGTGATATTTTGTTTCATTTCCAACTTTGAATAGGGCTAAGTTATCCGCATATACATTTTAGATGGTTTCGAATGCCTATACAATAGACGGGAGCATCATGACCTACATTTTATAACTTATTTTGAAGATTTGCATAATGAGGTCAACAGACTAGGAGTTAGTTGTCTTTTTGGATAGGTCTAAATTTCTTAAGATTTTACATACATAAAATTTTCACAGATCTTATTTTAAGTTTCCGTAATTTTATTTGGTATTTCTTTTTAGTTATTGAAAATGTTTACCTTGATATTAATTGAAATATGATGATTTTTTCAGATGATGAAGAGAAAAACCAGATAGGTTCAATATTACTTCCTAGCTATAAAATAGGTCAATGTCTGCCTGGAGAATCTAGTAAAAAGTATGCCTTCAAAGCAGAGCATAGTAACATGAAAACCTACATGTTTGCATCAGATAACCAGGAGAATATGGATATGTGGATAAATCTTCTCAAATCAGCCGCCATGTTAAGAGGACCTTCCATGTAAGTATCATTTTTGTGTTTCAGAATTAAAAGCATTCTCTACTTGAAGATAAAAATTTTCCAAAAGAATATTATTGTAGTAAATCAGAAGGACCATTGTAAAGAGGACATGACAAGTTCTTCAACAAATTTACGAAAAATCTGCCAATTATAGAAGATATATTGAAGCACAGTGGATGCAAAGACTAAATATAATTAGGCCATTTGGGATTAACATTAAAAAAGAATAACTTGCATTAGTTTAATTCTATATGCATATAATCTGACTTTCATTCATAAACAATATTATGACTTCATATTATTGTGACGTCAAATTATTATGACGTAACATCACCAAGGAAGTAAATCTAGAACATTTTAATGATTGTGAAAGTAAAATGTCTACCATGTAGTGAAAAAGGTTAGTACAGAAACTGAAGAAGGCCAGTGGCCGAAACGTCTTAAAAAATGGTTTATTTACTACAATAATGTAAGATATGTTCCCTATTGGAATTTTGAAACAAAAAGAATATGTTAATATACCTTTGCTATTACACATGAACAAATAAAGTTGAATAATTCTATTATGAAGAAGTTATTATTAAAAATTAAAAATGAATAAACCATTTCACATCAAAATAAAAATAACAAGATGTGGTTTGGTTGCCAATGAGACAACTATCCTCCAGAGACCAAATGATGTGAATTTAAGTAACTATAGGTCACCATTCAGCCTTTAACAATGACGATAACTTATACTGTATAGTAAGATCTGAAAGGCCCAGACATGACAAAAAGTGAAAAAGTCCAAGTGAGGAAACCAACGGCCCGATGACAAGATAATTAACGAAAAACAAATATGACAGACAGCAAACCTATGGCAACCACTAAATTACAGGCAGGGTTTAAACATGTTTGTGAGTGTTCAACTCTCCCCTTTCCTAGGACAGTGGTGAAACAACACAAAATGAGAACAAAATGTCAAAAACAGTTAGAAATTGCTTAAAGAAACACAAGGTTGTTGTCAGCCAATCAAAATCAATGAATCCTTAATGAAACATATATGTATTAAAATTATGGACAATCACTGACCACAATAATGATAATTTACTAGTAGGCTGGACTGGATATTTTTGGTTACTATAGATCCAGCTGCAAATATTTCATGCATGTTGAGGACTATAGGATATTTAAGGTTTATGATCTGTGTGAATATTTGATATAAAACCAACACTGTTTGTTATAAAATAAATACGACTTAGAATGACACATTCTTGTTTCTGAAGCAAGAATTGAAAGACTTGTATTTTATAACTACTGTATATGAATAGAATATAGTGTCTTTCTATTTGGTTTACAGTACAGAAAAAGAACCTAACAATAATAGTCCACAAAAGCTAGTTCCTAAGTCTGCTTTTATGGAATGGGATGAAGATGAAGGGTCTCCTATGAGTAAAAAATTTTGGACTGAAGGACCTGATGTGGGGTCCCCACATGAAAGGAGACAGAGACCTCCAGAAAATAGGTCTCCAGATTATAATAGAAGTCCTCCTAATCAGATAGGCACATATTCCAACAATAGGCAGCATGAACCAAGAACCCCTGATGATCCTCACTTCCGAGATGATAAACGATCGCCTAGTAGTCCATCTTCAAGGCCCAAAATTCCTATAGACAAAAACATGCCTAAAGGAATAACATATGACCCTTTCCATGGTTATCGTAATGATCCAAGAAATAATAAAGTTCAGGAGCAAGAAAAAGCGAGTCCTAGAGAAAGGTACAATGAGAGACACAGAGAGCCAAAACAAAAGGTTCACAGGCATCAAGAAAATGACTCTAGGCAACGATACCCAAGTGATGATAGCCGTAAGAATGATCATAGGCCACGATATCCTAGTAATGAAAGCCGACAAAATGATCCTAGACAACAATATCCAAATAATGTTAGACAAAATGATCCTAGGCAACAATATCCAAATGATCCTAGGCAACAATATCCAAATGATGTTAGACAAAGTGATCCTAGACAACAATATCTAAATGATAATAGACAAACTGATCCTAGGCAAAGACATCCAAGTGATGACAGTCAACATGGACCAAAATCAATTCATAAAAACAGTCCTTATTTTAATTCACGATCTGGAATCCCAAAGGACTCCTTTAACAAATATGCATCAGAAAGAGCTCCACGAGATTCAAGATCACAATATCCAGAAGAAGCAGATAGGTACAGGTCTCGATCTGCAGAAAAGCATCAACCAAATATGGATTCAAGGTATCCAGAAGAAAATTCTAGGTATGGACCGAGAGATTCAAGGTCTGGTTATTCTGAGGAATCAGATCAACAACGAAGGTCACGTAAACGTGACCCTACAGATGGTCTTCCTGCCATACCAAAAGAACAAATGCACAATGCTTCAAGACGACATAGGGACTCTGATAGGAGATATGAAAGACAAAGACCAAAGAGTGAATATTTAGAAAGACATAATGGACATTCACAATTGGATAATCCTATGTTTAATGATGGGAGACAACCACCACATGAATTTCTGAGTGCAGCATATGATAGACAACAAGAACAAATGCAAAAATCTCATGCAACTCCACAGGACTTGTCACCAGGTCGTTATTCTGATGATGCTCATGAGAAACAAGCACCTATAAGTCCAGGGTATGATGATGATAGTGGGATGTATGATCCCTTCCAAACTCAAAGAATTTATGATCCTTTTCATGGATATAGACAAAAGCCTTCTCAGGAGACCAAGGGCAAGGAACCAGAGGTGGAATACAGTAAAATTATCAAAGTACGGAGAGGACAGTATAATGAACAACATCCAGAGGATTATCCTTACATGCAGATGAATTCTTCAAGGTATTTTAATGCATTGTTTTCTAACTCAATATTGTTTGTATACCATGTATCCAAGGAATATAAGATTAAGGAGGTGTGGTATGATTGCCAATGAGCCAACTCACCACCAGAGACCAAATGACATACAAGTTAACAACTATAGCTCACCGTATGGCCTTCAAAAGTGAGCAATACCCATACTGCATAATAAACTATAAAAGGCCCCAAAATGACAAATGTAAAACAATTCAAATGAGAAAACTAACGACCTGGATTATGTACAAAACAATAACCCAAAAATAATTATGATAAACAGCAACAAACGACAACCACTGAATAACAGGCTCCTGACTCAGAACTGGCACATACAGAATTTGACGGGGTTACAATTTCCTAAATATTTTCTTCTTTATTGCATTTCAAAATTTAATATGCAAATTAGCAATCTACAAATGTATTTTGTCGTCCATACATCATGTACATTGTATCAGCACTTATGTCCAAATGTTTAAATCAGTCATATCAGATATGTTTGGAAATGATATTTCAGCCAATTGATATTTTGTTTTAAATGTATATAATATGGTTACTGTTATCAACATTGTAAGTGCTCTCTGGCCTACATTTTTCATTGTATTATTAATTTGATGAGTAAATATTATTTTATAGTTGTTTTAGATCTTTTTTTTTAACAAAGCACTCTCATCAAAGATAAACAGATCTCTATTATGTATTGTTTTATTTATAGAAGTGGGAAGCATCCTGATGACTACATTACACATGATAGGTTACAGCAGTCAATGCAACAGGATAGGAAAGATTTAACTAGTAGTGTGCGGGAAGGAGATAATTTTGGACAGTACTCTCCACAAGCTGAATCTCGACAGAGAGAAAAACAAAATCCTAGTAGACTGGAGGATCCATATGCACAGTCAAAGTATGATAGATCACAACCTCAGGAAACAGAACAAAAATTTGTGTATTCTTCTCAGGACAATTTTAATGAGGAAGATCCATATCACATTCGTCATAATCGTGATCATTTACCCACGCACGAACAATATCATCCAGGTTATAGAGAACCTGAAGACGGATATAGTACATTGACTAAATATAAAGATAAATCAAATGGACCACAACCTCAAGAACCGTCACGGACAGAACAGACTCAACTTTCTCATTATGACACGAATCCTGACCTTTCTCATCATACATATGAAAATATTCACAATACACGAAGAGACATGATGGATGACACTCCAAACCGACCTCCACTACCTACAGCTGTGCGGCAACAAATTGTTGAAGAAATTGCACAAGCCAAAACTCCACATACTTCTCAGGAAATTTTAGATGCCGAAAGAAACTTGGAAGTTAGGATGCAGCAGCCAGCTTTCTTTAATTATCCCACTCCAACCTTGCCACCAGCTCATTCACATCAGGTAGGTTATATGGAAAGTAGACAAGTTATATCAATATATAATATGGGGGTTGAGGTTATTGATGCTCCAGTGACTTATGAATCTTACAATACTGCTATTCAAAGCATGTCATATACAGTTAAGTTGATGCTTACAGAGTTATCATACATTACTGGTAAAGAACGTGAAATGTCCTATACATTGGATTATACAACTATATGTTAACAGAGGATTATAATCACCAAGATATTTGTATTAAATGAATAAGTATTTGAACAATTGTTGATCATGCTGTGTATAGTTTAATTTTCAGGTTTTTACTTAAGAATTAAAATTTCTGAATATTTTTATGCCCCACCTACGATAGTAGAGGGGCATTATGTTTTCTGGTCTGTGCGTCCGTCCGTCCGTTCGTCCCGCTTCAGGTTAAAGTTTTTGGTCGAGGTAGTTTTTGATGAAGTTGAAGTCCAATCAACTTGAAACTTAGAATACATGTTCCCTATGATATGATCTTTCTAATTTTAATGCCAAATTAGAGATATTCCCCCATTTTCACTGTCCACTGAACATAGAAAATGATAGTGCGAGTGGGCATCCGTGTACTATGGACACATTCTTGTTTAATGACAATTTCTTCTGGAATCAATACTCAAGTACTAAAGGTTCAAATACTTAAAAGTACCTGAGTACTCTGATAATATAATCGGTACTTACAGTTTTAAGTGCCATTTATTCCTACTAATTAGTAAATAGAAAAAATGTAATTACCCACATGTACATCACACATAACATTTTATAAATTTTAGTTACTGGTTGAAAAGGAAATGAACTCACAAACTTTCTTACTTACTTTAAATTTACTTACTGTTTAAGAACCCAGTCATAGACCCAAGATATGGTAAGCCATCAGATTCCATGGGAAAACAGTACCATTCCCATAGAGATAATTACCATGACAACCAGTCTTATGACCAGGGAAGATCAAGGTATCCTGAAGGTTTACCTACTAGGGGTCAAGTTGAAGAAGACTTAAGGATGTTGGTACGACCTGATTTAAATGCTGATCCTCGTTCCAGACATAATGGTAAAAATGCATTTCACAATTATAGTTGATATCATTACGATTTGTATTTCAAATTAGTAACTTGTTCAAAATTTAATGAAAATGTTTAAAATTTGAATTTTTTTAGAATACAAGTTTTAACTTAGGCTTTTACATCTTAGTTTTCATTCACGCTTTAAAGCTTTTTTGCACAGATTTCAGTTTCAAGCTAGAAAGCTTTGATTGAAGTGTTCTAAATTTTACTTTGATTAATTTAACCTTTTAATGCTGCAAACTAAAGTTGGAACTTTAAATATAAAGATACTACCAAATGTTAATACTGGTTTTCAGAACATGTATGTTTCATTTTTGCTTTGTAACAATTTATTGCTTATTTTTCATTAATATTTTCCATTAACTTGGATTTATTTTTCAACAATTCATCATAATTAAATGGTTAACATATTTACTTAACTTGGTAGCACTTTCAATACACTTCCCAATTAATCCTTGCACTTGGAAACAGAACATATTTTAATGATGTTTGTCCTTTAATGATTATTTGTGAAATATTTGATAGCTATCATTTGGAGTGTGAAATGTATAAAAATGTGTGTGAAAGTGTGTTTTGATGTGTATGTTTTAGATAATAACCAAGAAAGCTTGTATTTTTCACTGCTATAATGGTAGATTTGCTTTCCTACATGTTCTGTCATTATAAACAGTTGAAGTATATAATAATACTTTCTATACTGAGAATAAAAAAGAAATCAAAGTATATAAGCTCTTTGTCATAACATGTATGTCAGGGATTGCAAATTTACCACATTGCAGTAACTTAGTGTTGCTTTTATGGAATGTAATTTCTTTAATTCTGTTTGATTTATGTTACAATTTCATAATATAAAATTTATTTATTACCTTAATTATAAACTCCTGCAAACAAAAATTTTGTGGGGTATGTAGAAATCGCCCTGTCCAGTCAGCCATCCATCTGTCTGTCTGTGTACTTTATAAGCAGTTGTGAAATATAATTTTGGTCCGACATGTTAAAGGGGAGATAATTATTGAATTTACTTACTTCACTATACTAAAAATATTGGGAGATGATTCATTTTTACAAGATCAGGATAGTTAGGGTGATATTTTCATTTACACCAAATGAAAACAGATAAAATGGGGTTTTTTTTAGCATTTATTGCAAATTTTCTGTCTTTGACTTCAGACTTAAATGCCACAGTGTCTTTGTTTTGTATTCTCAACACAAAGGCCACATATTTGTATTGAAATATTTTGTACCAGGATTTGAAGTCAGTTAGTTCAAAACAAAAGTTAACTCATCATACATTTAGATGCCGTCAAAAAGATAATTGATAAATTTATTAAGTTGTACTTGGTGCTGTTTATTAAGGGGGAAAAAAATGAAATTGTAACAAAAAACTTGTTTAGTTTTGGTAGCTGATTTTGAATAGCTTTGTTAGGCTAAGCAAAAATATGTGTTTCTGATACTATACTTTCATTTCTGTATCTATAAAGCTTTTTATTGTACAAAAATTTGTTTACATAAATAATTTCTGTTATTTCATAGTGGGCAATTTTTTAATGAGAGAAATTACTGCAATCAGCAGATTAAAAATTGATTTGGATAAACCATGTTTCCCTTTTGTTGGGATTAAACCTTTCAATTTGATTTATTTATAATGGAAAAAAAAGAATATAGTGAATTTTATATACAGTCAAATCTGCTATAAAGGTCACATTTTTATACGACCGCAAAAAATTTTTGTGGTCGATATTGGTATGACGTTAGCGCGTTGCCGCCGTCGCCGCCGCCGTCCGGCGCCGTCGTCGGCGTCCAAGACGCATTGGTTTTCGCACTCTAACTTTAGTTTAACTGAATGGATCTCTATGAAATTTTACCATAAGGTTCAATATCACAAAAGGAAGGTTGGGATTGATTTTGGGGTTATGGTACCAACAGTTAAGGAATTAGGGGCCAAAAGGGGCCAAAATAAGCATTTTGTAACTTCCAGACATAACTTGTGTGTTAGTGTATGGATCTCTCTGACATTGTACCACAAGGTTCCATATCACAAAGGGAATGCTGGGATTGATTTTGGGGTAATTGCCTCAAAATTTTAGGAATTAGGGGCCAAAAAGGCAAAAACAAGCTTTTTCTAGTTTCATGACAATAACTTGTGTGTAAGTGTATGGATCTTTCTGAAATTGTACTACAAGGTTCCATATCACAAAGGAAAGCTGGAATTGAGTTTGGGGTAATTGCCTGAAACGTTTAGGAATTAGGGGCCAAAAGGGCCAAAAATAAGCAATTTTCTAGTTTCCAGACAATAACTTGTGTTCAAGTGTATGGATCTCTATGAAATTGTACTGCAAGGTACCATACCTCAAAGGGAAGGCTGGGATTGAGTTTGGGGGTGATGAATCATAAGGGGGTTCAAAAAATTTGGGGGGGGGGATTTTTTAAAAATTTTTCATTTTTTTTTCTTTAAAATTTTCCATTTTAAGTTGGTTATTTCTGATTTATATTTAAAAGCAAATAATAATGATATGGCAGGAGATACACACCAAACAGGATGTGTAAATTTAACTAAATTATTATTAATAAGTATTGTGCAATAGCAAGAAATTTTCAATTGCACAGTATTGCGCAATAGCAAGAAATCTTCAATTGCACAGTATTGCGCAATAGCAAGAAATATCCAATAGCACAATATTGCGCAATAGCAAGAAATTGTCAATTGTACAGTATTATAATAGCAAGAAATATTCAATTGCACAGTATTGCGCAATTGCAAGAAATATTAAATTGCACAATATTGTGCAAAAGAAGATACTTTGTATAAATTGCTTATTTCTTGACCAATTTCAATGGGGTTTTATTCTTGAACTCTTGCGGTTCTTTAATATGCTGAATCTAATCGTATTAGGTTTTGGATTTTAGGGCCCATTTTTTAATTGGTCCACATTGAGGTCCAAAGGGTCCAAAATTAAACTTTGTTTGATTTCATCAAAATTGAATTATTGGGGTTCTTTGATATGCCGAATCTAACCGTCTATTTAGATTCTTAATTTTTGGTCCCTTTTTCAAATTGGTCTACATTAAGGTCCAAAGGGTCCAAAATTAAACTTAGTTTGATTTTAACAAAAATTGAATTCTTAGGGTTCTTTGATATGCTGAATCTAAACATGTATTTAGATTTTTGATTATGGGCCCAGTTTTCAAGTTGGTCCAAATTGGGGTCCAAAATTAAACTTTGTTTGATTTCAACAAAAATTGAATATATGGGGTTCTTTGATATGCTGAATCTAACCATGTATTTAGATTTTTGATTTTGGGCCCCTTATCAACTTTGTCCACATTGAGGTCAAAAGGGTCCAAAATTAAACTTTGTTTGATTTCATCAAAATTGAATTATTGGGGTTCTTTGATATGCCGAATCTAACCGTGTATTTAGATTCTTAATTTTTGGTCCCGTTTTCAAATTGGTCTACATTAAGGTCCAAAGGGTCCAAAATTAAACTTAGTTTGATTTTAACAAAATTGAATTCTTAGGGTTCTTTGATATGCTGAATCTAAACATGTATTTAGATTTTGATTATGGGCCCAGTTTTCAAGTTGGTCCAAATCAGGGTCCAAATTAAACTTTGTTTGATTTCATCAAAATTGAACTCTTGGGGTTCTTTGATATGCTGAATCTAACCATGTATTTAGATTTTGGATATTGGACCATAATAGGTGAATGTCCAATTTAAAATTTTAAGTTCTTAGACCACATTCATTCTGTGTCAGAAACCTATGCTGTGTCAAATATTTAATCACAATCCAAATTCAGAGCTGTATCAAGCTTGAATGTTGTGTCCATACTTGCCCCAACTATTCAGGGTTCGACCTCTGCGGTCGTATCAAGCTGCGCCCATGGAGCATTTTATTTAAGCTAAATTTTTGTCATGGCAGGTCACCCACTGTAGCAATATCTAAGCTTTTTTAACCTCAAATTTAAGGTCACTCCCCTTATAAGGTCAGTTTTCTCTGGTCCAGTAGGTAACATTGATAAACCAGTTTGACTGTACTTGAGAATATGTGGGAGTAATTAATATGTATAAGTGTAACTATCAGTGTAACCAGAAACTCATAAATTAGCCAAATTGCACTCTCTGTTTGAATATGCATTGTAACATTTTTATACGACCACAAAAATTTTTGGGATCGTATAATGGTATGATGTTGTCGTCGTCGTCTGCGTCGTCATCCGAAGACACATTGGTTTCTGGACAATAACTTTAGTTTAAGTGAATGGATCTCTTTGAAATTTTTTAAGAAGGTTCAATACCACAAACAGAAGGTTGGGATTGATTTTGGGGATGATGGTCCCAACCATTTAGGAATTAGGGGCCCAAAACAAGCATTTTTCTAGTTTCAGGATAATAACTGTTGTATAAGTATTTCTATTACTCTGAAATTGTACCACAATGTTTAATACCACAAGTAGAAGGTTGTGATTCATTTTAGGGGTTATGGGGCCAACAGTTTAGGAATTAAGGGCCGAAAACAAGCATTTTTCTAGTGTCCAGACAATAACTTGTGTGTAAGTGTATGGATCTCTTTGACATTGTTCCACAAGGGGTGAATTTTTTTCCCAATTTTTTTAAGGGATTCATATTTTTTTCTCGAATTTTTGAAAAGAAGAAATCTTCAATTGCACAGTATTGCACAATTGATTTATAAGATCTTTGACCACATTTATTTTGTGTCAGAAACCTATATTATGTCAAAAATTTTATCACAATCCAAATTCAGACAGTATCAAGCTTGAATATTGTGTCCAAATTTGCCCCAACTGTTCAGGGTTTGACCTCTGTGGTCGTATCAGGCTGCGCTCAGCGAAGCATTTTATTTGTCTTGTTTTTCTGTGTAGTTTTACCATAGCACAAATCTGTAGTGTCAAGTGCACAGTTATTGCTTGCATTAACTTTATTTACCTGTGTTTTATGGTTAAATATGTTTTATAGTAAAAAAAATACCTTGTTTCAATTTTTTCTATTATAATTATTTATTTATCAACCGAAATAGGGCATTTTGTTAAAATTATGTACATAACCTTGGTCACCATTTTTTCAATTCAAAAGTAAAGTATGAGATTTACATTGAATTGCATTTCTATATTTGTCTTTGGGACTATTTTGATTTTTTTAAATTTCTTTAATTCAGACATTAGAGAAATTTTTCACTATATTTAATTAAGAAATAGAAAATAAATATGTAAAAAACCTGAATCATGTATTATATAGAATTGTAATAGTAGTAGTCTTAATTCTTGAAGAATTGTTTTTTGACAAATTGAGAAAACGAAAATCTGAATAAACCCATACTAATTTTACAAAATAAATCTGAAACCATATTCATATTATATAAAAAAATTTAATCTGTCTTTGTTAAAATGAAAATTTTGATGATATGGTTTTTAAATGTTAGAATATTAGAGATATGCAATATCTCTTAAAAATTTTCTGTCAGTTGTAACAACTGTACCCTAGATAATAGCACAAAATACTCAAATTGCATGCAAGCATATATAACGTTTTCTTCTAGGTGGACACCCTATTGGGAAAGGCACAGCACAAAATCCTGAATTCGATCCTGACCTTACCAACACACAAAGCACTAACACTACTAAAAAAACTGAAAACTCATCCAATTTTGATGACATTCAATCTACAGATTCGGGAATTCTGCATCCACATGAAAGTGATCTACTTAGAAGGAGACTATCACAGCAGAAGTCACCACCTGAGCAAGACCAAATGTCACAAGACAGAGATCCAGGAGAAGATAATCCAAATGACATGTTAAATGAGTTATCTGTCCTTGGTCAAGGGAAAGGTTCACCATATGTTAATGTTGACTCAATTGTAAGGTCTGATGAGAGAGAAATGGACCAACCTTCAGCATTTAGGCCTCTGTCAAGAAATATAAATGCCTCACCTAGATATGGACACGATTCTAGGCCAGAAGGTCATGAAAGGTCAAGGACTTCACAGAGTGAGAGTCTTCAAGATTTGGATGAAACAGATATTAAGAAAAGGGGTTCAGTGGCTAGCTCTCAAGTATCAGAGCAGAGTCATAGAAGTTACAACAAGTTAACAGGTATCTTCAACACATAGAAAGGAAAACAAAAATATTTGAGGAATTCCATGTTAATTCTTAAAAAAGGTTTACAGCATGCTCCAAAAATCTTCACTACATTTAACATCGATATCCATTCCTAGTGACATAAAAGAGCTTTTTCGGAAATTTTGTTTTAGTATGCTGTAAGCAGTTTTTTTGGGGTTTTTTTCTTCAAAAATCACATTTTAAACCCTATATATGATATCGCTTGAGAGAATTACAATAAATCACACAAGCACTTAAAAATGAATTGACATATAAACACAAGCATGTTTGTATATAGTGCATTAGAAGTTTGAATTTGTATTTGTAAATTTTGTTGTTGTCTTAGTGTTATTTTGATTACTTTTTGTTTTTTATTTTTTTATTGATGGTGTTAGTAATTTCCATAGTATGTAGTTGTACAGAGTATGTGGGAGTAGAATGTAGAATTAACCATCATTGAATGGAATTGAGTTTTTAACTCCACATGTTAGTATGTTTTGTTTCAAGTGCAAAGTTGAAAAACAATTAAAAAAACCTGGCCAAGACATGTTTGTCCTTTAAGAGTCTAACATTTGTATGTTGATATAAATAAGTTGATTTGAAATCTCAATCAATATTTACCTCTTTCTTAAATAAAACATCTCCCAATTACTTAAATGTTTTAACCACACCCGATCTGGTGAAATTAAGGTAGTAATATATTTTGACTTTAGTGTTTATATAGAATGTAAACAAGTCTATATATTCCTTATTTTTGGTCATTATGGTACTTCTGGTATTTACTATCATCTTTTAACAAAGTAAACATTCCTGTCTCTTATTGGAGTCATAATTTAGGAATCTGATCAATAGTTAAACCATTGTAAATAATTCACATGAAAATCTTTAATTCTTATAGAATACACAGCATAATGTTAAAATCTGGTGAAACTTTTGAAGTTATTGTTAAAAAAGAACATTTGATTTTTAGTTTTATAAAACTTACTGTAAATGTATCAGTATGTCAGACATAAATGATGGATGGAATTTTAGTGGGGCTCTTGCTAAGAATAAAACACATTAAATAACTTTTTGGTTTAAAACACACTAATTAAATTACTTTTGGATTTAAACACGTTAATTTATTAAACGATGGCTTGAAAAACCTTTCAATAAAACAAGAACAACTTCATGGAATAGAATTGTAAAAAGACTGATTTATTTATGATTTTTTTTTTTCCAGGTGGTCCATTACGACCTGGTGGAAAGCAGCCTCCCAAATCTCTACCTCTGATACAAACTGTTAAAGAACACCCTGATATGCCAGATTCTGATATCATTGTAAGTATATGTAATACTGTGGATTCATTATTATCCGTGGGATACCAATTTACATGAATTCCATGGGTGCAGGTGAACAACAAAGTTAATCTAAATGTTCAACAAATTACAAACTTTCTATAGGCTAGTATGCAGACTGGCAAAACCACAAAATCAAATATCCACGAATATGTAAGTTTTTCTAAATCCACAAAAATAAATACCCATTTAAATTAAAGGAATCTACAGTATATGTTAAACTCAAGTTAAGGACTATTATCACCTTGATATTGAGATGGTTTTCTGAAATTTATTATAGTCCAATCATATGTTTTCGTACGTCATATGAATTCGTACTATGCATGCTTTTTAAATGGAAACTGTGACGTCATAATGCATTCTTAATAGCATGAAAATCCATAATACAAGGATAATCATCATATAATTTTTAATAGGGGAGCAAAAGAATATTACAGATTTCTATTAAAAATTTTGGCACAGTTTAAATTAGAATATAAGATTGATGCTTTTCTAACATAAAAACTAATAATTGATTACATCAGGCAGTCATGTACCAGTTATTTCAAACAACTATTAATTGTCTTTATTCTATATTTGCCACAATTATACAAACTGATATAAGAAATAAAATAACCTGATAATATATTAATACCATTTCTTTGCAGGAAACAAGGAAATTCCAGATTTGCATGCCAAATATCCTGCCTTAAGTGGAACCAGACTTAGAATGAGTATATCTGCTGCTGATTTAATTGGAAAAACAGTAAGTTGTCAGGTTGGCTCTGACGTGTGTAGATATGTTTGTCTGAAATCAGGAACCTGCAACTCTTTTCACACAAATTCTTACGAATAAAATGATCATTAGTTAAACTGAAATGTATGTATGTAAGTGAGATTTTTTTGTAAAAAGAGCCGCTGGTCAATAAATTACTACACAATGCCATATTAAAAATCTTAAATGTGGGTTTCTGTTGCTATAGCTTGTTATAAAATTCACTATTTCCTATTAAAGCTTAATTTCAACTTTATCAAATTGTAAGTTATAGAAGTATTTATAGCTGTTGTCTTTTTTTTTAGCATGATGAATTAGTGCTATTGTTGATACAGTTGAGGAGAGAATTCACAGCTCTGGAGAAAGTCAGGAATTATTATAGGGAACAGGTACAAAAGAAAAGATCAGCGGAGATTGCATATAGAAAAATGTAAGTTGTATTGGTAGCTTGAGAATGGTAAGAGACAGTATAGAAATAAGGAAATCTAATTTGCTAATGAGACAATTCACCAGTGTCCAAATGACGTGAACAACTATAGGTCACAGTACAGCCTTCAATAGTGAGCAAAACTCATACCATGAAGTAAGCTATAAATGGCCCCATGTAAAACAATTAAAAAAAAAAATCAATGCCTGATTTACTACAAATCAATAAAAGAAAAAGAGGACAGGGACATATTATGGTATACCGTTGTCTGTTAGTCTGTCCGTCCTCCGTCAACATGTCGGACAATAAATCAAAAAAACTTTAACCAATCTGCATGAAACTTTGGTGAATTGTTTATATCTATTGACATGAGCTCCTTTTCGATTTTTATAAATTTTAGATTTTAAGTTTCCAAGTTATGGGGTTTTATTCATTAAAAAAGGGGGATTTTCCAGTTTTTGGTCAATAACTCCAAAACACTTTCACCAATTTGCAAGAAACTTTGGTGAATTGTTCATATCTATTGACATGAGCTCCCTTTCGATTTAAATAAATTTTAGATTTTACGTTTTCGAGTTATGGGGTTTTATTCATTAAAAAAAGGGGGATTTTCCAGTTTTAGGACAATAACTCAAAAATGCTTTCAGCAGGTTTATGAAAGTTTGGTGAACTGTTCATATTATTGACATAAGCTCCCTTTCGATTTTTATAAATTTTAGATTTTACATTTCCGAGTTATGGGATTTTATTCATAAAAAGGGGATGATTTTCCAGTTTTCGGACAATATCTTTAAAGTGCTTTGAGCAGTTTTCATGAAACTTTGGTGACTGGTTTATATCTATTAAGATAACCTCCCTTTAGTTTTTCATAAATTTCTGAAATGACATTGAGAAGTTATTAAACTTTATTCTTTTAAAAAGCAACGGGCGTATCATGCGCTCATGCATAGCTGTTTATTTCTCTTAGGAGATAGATTTTTTGTTATTTAATGGTACTTATCTTTATAGGCAACAAGATTCTCACCAGCCAATAGATCCCAGACTGGAGGGTCAACATAATGAATACGTGGAAATGAAATATCAGGGGGAGGAGTGTGATAAGAAGTTAGAAGTGTACAGACCTATTGTTAACCTTGTACATAATATGGTTAACATGGGCAGTCTTTATGGAGGGGACAATTTAATGTTAGCCTCACAATATAGAAAGGTAAGTTAGAAGTCTACAGACCTATTGTTAACCTTGTTAACATGGGCAGTCTGTATGGAGGGGACAATTTAATGTTAGCCTCACAATATAGAAATGTATGTTTATTGAGGATTTAATATGAATAAAAAGGTTTGATTGATTGATTGATTGATTGATTTAGTGGTGTTTAATGCTACTTTAAGCACTCTTGGATATATTATGGCGGGAAGTTTTTATTGGTAGAGGAAGACGGTGTGAACCACTGACCTTTGGTAGAAAACTGACAATCCTAGTCAATTAAGATAGTAAAACCTACCTACTGACCTTTGGTAGAAAACTGACAATCCAAGTCAATTTAGATAGTAAAACCTACCTACTGACATTTGGTAGAAAACTGACAATCCTAGTCAATTAAGATAGTAAAGCCTACCTACTGACCTTTGGTAGAAAACTGACAATCCTAGTCAATTAAGATAGGAGTAGAACCTACCTGCCACGAGCTGGTGATCACTATTTAGATCACTTATCCTACCAGCCTCCTGAATGAAAAGAGATAATGGGGTATGTGTCAATAAGTTAGCAACTCAATGACGCAGAAAATCAAAAGAGAGTAAAGGGAAGCGAAATTCATTTTAGTCTAACAACAAACAAATATAAATTAAGCTGTACTGTGGAGATTTTATTTCAAATTTGCAATTTTTATGAGGTTGACATTTGTGTAGGATAGAGGCATATGAGTTATATTTTTTGATTAAAGACATAGCAAATACATATGAGGATAAAATAGGAAGGTCATACTACATTGCTGCTTCTCCACTAAGCACCCATAATTCAGGAGTAAGAGCAAAATCTGGTCAACTAGAGAGTCAGAAAAAAGTGTCTGGTAGGGTGACATGTCTACCTGGGGACTGTTACCTTTTGAGTTAGCACATTAAAAAATTTTCTCTGTGTATGATTCTTGCAAAAAAGAGGTTTCATATAAATTTCACATTACCATATCCTAGTCCAGATATGTATGAAGTATTTACTGCTAGATGTTAAACACCAATCTGTCATCATATCACATTATATGAATAACACATAGCTGAATGGGTGGTAGAGCAGATTGTTACCCCTAGAAAACATTATCAACTGAGGCTTATTTAATTTATTATACTGAATGATATGTTATAACTGTCTATTAAATTTCAATTTGAAGTTATAAACTTTGACGTCTTGTACATAACAACCATCTGTATTTGATAAAGCTCACAATTGACTAAGCGTTTCCTTGAAGGGTAATAGAGTATTTGCCATGGGATAGAGTAGATTATCTCTCTCATTATAATCAACCAAAATCTTTCATTTTGACATGAAGTATAATAAAAGTATTTGATTGTCAGGAGTATTCCATTCATAGCTGTACTATGTATAGTTTTACATTCATTGATAAACTTGATTTTTATTTACAGCATTTATTATCACCTGAACAAATGTCACCTCCAAAGAAAATGATTGAGTTTTCAAGAAAACATCAAGAAGATACAATAGTACATAATATTAAAGAAGAGGTTGACCATTTGAAACGGGACCAAGTAGATTTGGAGGTATGGATTTTAAATTGATTGGGGTTCCAAATTATATTTTAGTTGATTATGTCAATTTCAAATTGCCAAAAGACAAAATATTGATATGGTTAAAACAAATTGCATTAGCTAAGTAAAAGTTGAAATTAAGAGGTGAAAAGTATTTGATTTTGCAAGTAAACCCCATTCGGATAAGCATCTACAGAAATATGCAATTCAAGAAATTACTTTTTTAAGTATAAAATTTTGTATATGAAATTTAAATATAAATCAAATTGGGAAGAAGTGTAAGTCTTCAGAGACAATGTATTAAACAAGCAACAAGATGCGTTTTTGTTATTAAAGGGAAATAACTCACCTTCATCAACTACTCTTGGTTTCAATGCTGTAGGCCTGTCTAAAGTTGAAATAAATAAAAAATTTAATCAATTGAAAACTTTAATGTTTCTTTTTAATAAATCTTAATACTAATATTTTGTTTTCAGGAGAAATTAGAAAGATTATATGAACTTGACAGAATGCTCCAGGAGCAGTCTTATAAAGTCACAGCATTCCAAGAGGATAAGGTTAGTGTGACTGTTGCCTTCTGAAATTATTTGTACCATTTTTTTTGGGGTGTAAGTGTGCATTTGTGTATAGTACAGCTCCTTTATGGTCCAAGAAACGTGAGTAAAAAGTTTATTGTTCATATAAGACTTAAAGACATTTTCGAAAAGTTACAGCTCCAAAATCGGCAAACAGGAAGCCTATCGGTAAATTAGTTCACCTTGTTCCTAATTAAATTGCTCAGGTTACATTTATGTGATTATCATTTTTCAATCATATTTCTTGAACGGTTTTAAACAGTTGTTTAAAAGTTACAAAGTAGAAACGTATTTATAAAAATAAACTTCTCATAGACTAAAATCATCACTTTACAATATCAAGTCACATGACTGGCGATCACCTGATACATTAGAAAAATGGCAGTTTATCTTTTCAAAACGAGCGTGGTTTATTCAATTTTCATACACTTTTCTTCTACTTTCCATGATGAACACATACAAAACAGTAAGTTATGACAATAAGGACCACAGAGACTAATTTAATCGACAACAAAAGCTTTATTGTGTCTTTATTAAGACATGGCAAATTTCAGATCGCAAACAGATGGACAAATTTACACGATAAACGTAACTACAGAGATATAAAATGTATTTTATTTGAATAAAACATGACAAATCACGAACAATAAGATACATATTACAAATATAACATGTAAAACATAATAACAATCGAGGTTTTAGCAAAAGTATTCCGTACTTTCACTTCTCCTGGAAATTTCTTTGTCGGAGTTTGGACCTGAAAAAGACTAAGAAAATGTCTGTAGGCATGTATAATGCGTACTTCTCTTACAAGAAACTTGACCCAGTGTATAAATGTGCGACTATACATACCAAAAACGGTAATCATATTGGTGTTATAAGATCCTATATTACATTAGACCGCTTAATGATAACTTGGGAGCAAGCTAAATGATGAATTGTACAAAATAGATGCATTATTTTCTTGAAAATTAATGAGAAAAGTGTCATACTTACTTGGTATGTATTTAAATTGACATTAAACACAGATTTATATCTGGAATCTAAAATTATATATTGACCACAGAACCATGAAAGCAGTAATTTCTTAATATGAATGAAGTTGTTAAAAAAAAAAAAAACGCACCAGTTGTCAAAATGTTTTAGACGGATGCTGCTTTTAGAAATGATATCATAAATTAAATAGTTTTCAGAGATAGGTATTTTGACATAATTTTTGTTCCTTTTTTGTTTGTGTTTTTAGAAGAAGGATAAAACTTATTCCTAAATGCATTTTATCTTGTAAAATATATCCGTTTGTAAAGAAGAACTTGTTTTTTGCAGGATCTACTAGAAAAGGCATTACAAGGATTATTAAGACAACAGGATATGGTGCAAGATAGTTCTCATGAATTACATCATCTTATCAAACAACAAAGAACTGTAGAAAAAGAATTATCAAGAGTTTTATATCATTTAGCGGAGGCGTCTAAGGTAAAGGCTTAAATCATAAGAAAATGAAAGAGAAGAAAATATTAATAATCACAATTACATATGCAAATACTGCTTTGTAATTCTTTTAATTGGTCTCATAAATTAAGATATCCTAACTTTGAAAAAATATAAATATCTGGACATTCAACAAATTCAAGGCAAAACATTGCAATTAGCGATATATTTCAAATGACTGGTAATCTTATAAATATAAATCAAATTGGGAAGAAGAAGTGTAAGTCTTCAGAGACAATGTATTAAACAAGCAACAAGATGCGTTTATGTTATTTAAGGAAATAACTCACCTTCATCAACTACTCTTGGTTTCAATGCTGTAGGCCTGTCTAAAGTTGAAATAAATAAAAAATTAATCAATTGGAAACTTTAATGTTTCTTTTAATAAATCTTAATACTAATATTTTGTTTTCAGGAGAAATTAGAAAGATTATATGAACTTGACAGAACGCTCCAGGAGCAGTCTTATAAAGTCACAGCATTCCAAGAGGATAAGGTTAGTATGACTGTTGCCTTCTGAAATTATTTGTACCATTTTTTGGGGTGTAAGTGTGCATTTGTGTATAGTGCGCACCCCCTTTATGGTCCAAGAAACGTGAGTAAAAAAGTTTATTGTTCATATAAGACTTAAAGACATTTTCGGAAAAGTTACAGCTCCAAAATCGGCAAACAGGAAGTTTTAAAATGGACACTGATGTCAGAGAATTCTGTACGGAATATGTAATTAATATGAAATTACAAATATTCTGACAAATGAATAAGAATTTTATTAGATTGAGATAAATCTACATTTAAGTTTGTTTTTTTTAAACCAAATTTAAAAAATTGTTTGAGTATCAAGGACAAGATTAACTATCCAAATTAATGTTCTGATTGAAACAATAACATAATTACGAATCAGTCAAATGATTATCATTAACATCATTAGTGCTGTAATAAATTGTTAAAATCTCAATATTTTTAATTTTTGTTTGTTGATTCAGGCTGTTAATCCGGATTATCACACCTCAATCAACGGGTCTTATCGATGTCAAAACAAATCAGTGACAGGTTCACCTTGTTCCTCATTAAATTGTTCAGGTTACATTTATGTGATTATCATTTTTTCAATCATATTTCTTGAACGGTTTTAAACAGTTGTTTAAAAGTTACAAAGTAGAAACGTATTTATAAAAATAAACTTCTCATAGACTAAAATCATCACTTTACAATATCAAGTCACATGACTGGCGATCACCTGATACATTAGAAAAATGGCAGTTTATCTTTTCAAAACGAGCGTGGTTTATTCAATTTTCATACACTTTTCTTCTACTTTCCATGATGAACACATACAAAACAGTAAGTTATGACAATAAGGACCACAGAGACTAATTTAATCGACAACAAAAGCTTTATTGTGTCTTTATTAAGACATGGCAAATTTCAGATCGCAAACAGATGGACAAGTTTACACGATAAACGTAACTATAGAGATATAAAATGTATTTTATTTGAATAAAACATGACAAATCAAGAACAATAAGATACATATTACAAATATAACGTGTAAAACATAATAACAATCGAGGTTTTAGCAAAAATATTCAGTACTCTTCACTTCTCCTGGAAATTTCTTTGTCGGAGTTTGGACCTGAAAAAAGACTAAGAAAATGTCTGTAGGCATGTATAATGTGTACCCCTCTTACAAGAAACTTGACCCAGGGTATAAATGTGCGCACTATACATACCAAAAAACGGTAATCATATTGGTGTTATAAGATCCTATATTACATTAGACCGTTTAATGATAACTTGGGAGCAAGCTAAATGATGAATTGTACAAAATAGATGCATTATTTTCTTGAAAAATTAATGAGAAAAAATGTCATACTTACTTGGTATGTATTTAAATTGACATTAAACACAGATTTATATCTGGAATCTAAAATTATATATTGACCACAGAACCATGAAAGCAGTAATTTCTTAATATGAATGAAGTTGTTAAAAAAAAAAAAAAACGTACCAGTTGTCAAAATGTTTTAGACGGATGCTGCTTTTTAAAAATGACATCATAAATTAAATAGTTTTCAGAAATAGGCATCTTGACATAATTTTTGTTTGTGTTTTTAGAAGTAGGATAAAACATATTCCTAAATGCATTTTATCTTGTAAAATATATCCGTTTGTAAAGAAGAACTTGTTTTTTGCAGGATCTACTAGAAAAGGCATTACAAGGATTATTAAGACAACAGGATATGGTGCAAGATAGTTCTCATGAATTACATCATCTTATCAAACAACAAAGAACTGTAGAGAAAGAATTATCAAGAGTTTTATATCATTTAGCGGAGGCGTCTAAGGTAAAGGCTTAAATCATAAGAAAATGAAAGAGAAGAAAATATTAATAATCACAATTACATATGCAAATACTGCTTTGTAATTCTTTTTAATTGGTCTCATAAATTAAGATATCCTAACTTTGAAAAAAATATAAATATCTGTACATTCAACAAATTCAAGGCAAAACATTGCAGTTAGCCATATATTTCAAATGACTGGTAATCTTAATTATACAGCATAAAGAGTACTGGAAATTATTTGTAAAAAACATTTGTATTCAATCTAGAATAAATCTTTGAATCTTAAATGTTTGAGCATACATGTGAATCTCCGACGGGAGTACAATTATCCGTTTTCAGGGGTCTCCTCCGTCCTCCGTCCAGGAGAAAAAATCCGTGTATGAAATATTTCATGAATGAAAATTTTCAGCTGCCATTTTTATAATTTGTTAGGTAGTACTACGGTGTAACTGACACCTGTGTTAAATTTTACCTCTAAATCAAACAAGATGTATAATTATATGGCTTCACATGACAGCTTGGGTGTCAAACATACTGGTAATCAACCATGTTTACCTCTGGCTAACTGCCGTTGTGTAATAAATGCTATGTGTATTGGAAAATTGGGTTACTTCCTTTGATTTATCCTGTTTTAAGTTATAGTTCTTTCAATAATGTAAATTGTAAGAAAAATATAAATGAATAATATTTTAATCAAATAGTCATATAAGAATGGTAATTAAATGATTTTAAATGTCTTGGACAAATAAGAAAACATAAATTTAAAATTATTTGAGGAATCTAGACTTCTTTTCAAGGCTTAAATTGAAATTTACATAGTAAGTCTGACCTACAATTCTAGGTATTATTTTCATTTGATCATGCAATTGTGACTTTTACTTGCCTATTAGGTTACCATTGATAAGAAGATGTGGATATGAATACAATTTTATACACAAAGAAAAGGTCATAATGCATTAACTACAAGCAGTCAACAACAATTATCAAAACAAAACAAGAAACAGAATCTTCTCAATATTTTTTAAATAATGTGATATCATTCAAATAGAAAGGCTACAAGGGTACTATAAACATATTACATTCTGATGAAAAGTTGAAGAAAAACACTTTAAAAGACAATTTCTGCACCATACGGTTACATTTACGAAAAAATTTATGTCGATAAAAACCTCCTGATCTGAGGCCTAATCTCCTGACCAAAATTTCCCAATCTCCTGATTTGAGTTTCACAGTCCATCACATGTATGTTTGAGGATATATATTTTAGAAATTAGAAGAAACGTCAGCTGAAAATAACAAGGTGGAACATGAAGTAGCTTTACTGAGGTCAAAAGTTCATGGGGAATTGGCTAGGAGTAAGAGTGCTCCTTCACTGGTAAGTTTTATTAACTTCAGCTTTGATCTGAACAAGTAGTTAACATTGCTAACCGATAAGAAAGGTGGATTGTAAATTATATCATTATTACTGTAACACATAACTGATTGGGGTAAGATGAATTATTTTTCTAGCTTTCAGATAACTGATATTTGTGGTATAGTGGATATTTTTGTCCCCCGCGTAACGCGTTGCGGGGGACATGGAAATACCAGGCGTCCGTCCGTTTGGTCTTGTTAGCGTTTTCATGGGTACAATTCTTGCCAGATTTTTATAAAACTTATACTATAGGTTAATATCAGCAATATCTCGGACAAGATTTAAAATGGTGGACGATCGACTTTTTTAAAGGAGTTCTGCCCCTTGGAAATATTAAATTCATGGAAAATTGCCTCGTTAGCGCTCTCACAGGTACAATTCTTGCCAGATGCCAGATTTTTATAAAACTTATACTATAGGTTAATATCAGCAATATCTTGGACATGATCTATAATGGTGGACGATCAACTTTTTAAAAGAGTTATGCCCTTGAAATATTATATTTATGGAAAATGGCCTCGTTAGTGCTCTCACAGGTACAACTCTTGCCAGATTTTTATAAAACTTATAATATAGGTTAATATCAGCAATATCTCGGACAAGTTTTATAATGGTGGCAGATCTACTTTTTTAAAGAGTTGTGCCCTTGGAAATATTAAATTCATGGAAAATTACCTAGTTCGCTCTCACAGGTACAATTTTGCCAGATTTTTATAAAACTTATACTATAGGTTAATATCAGCAATATCTCGGACATGGTCTATAATGGTGGCCGATCAACTTTTTAAAAGAGTTATGCCCTTGGAAATATTATATTTATGGAAAATGGCCTCGTTAGTGCTCTCACAGGTACAACTCTTGCCAGATTTTTATAAAACTTATAATATAGGTTAATATCAGCAATATCTCGGACAAGTTTTATAATGGTGGCAGATCGACTTTTTTTAAAAGAGTTGTGCCCCTTGGAAATATAAACTATGTGCAACGCGGGGGACATTGGAACTCTGTTCTTTTATTATACTTAGAATTATATATGATATTTTATGGTACATCCAGCACCTTCATCTCATTGAAGCAAGTTTTTTTCTATATGAAATAAGAATAAATGTTGATGAGACAGCAACTCAACAATGCAATAAAACAAAAATGAAACTTCAATATATTATTATATCCCTGCTTTAATGATGTGAGGAAACAGTGATGCACATGTCCCTCACAATGTTGGTTTCTGTATATAAAGTATGACTTGATTGAATCTTTTTAAATTTGAACACAATATCATTGACTATAAAATACAGGATAAGTTAAATATTGATGATTTTGAAATTTACAGTTTATATTTAATTTACAGAAATTGAATCACAGAGAATTTTTTGATTTTTTTACAGGTTAATGAAAATATGAGAAAAAAATGACAATGGAGAAAGATTTGGCAAAAGTGAAAAATATTATGGCTGGCTTATCAGAAGAAGGTCAAAGGTTATCTGAGGCTATAAATACTTTGAGAAGATCCTCATCTGGTGGTGCTCTTAATCTGGTCAATGGTGAGGACAAGCCAAGAAAGAAAGAGAAGACTGGAACTTACATGGAAACTGACCTTGACACTACAGAATCCAAAGACTTGTCACAGGTCAAGGCCATTCTATCTCAGAGGTCACTGACCTCAGTCCCTGATGATATGAATATTAATGTTGAAACAGCTATTTCTCCAAAGTCTGTTGATTTCATTGAGTCACAGGTAAAGATTTCAGTAATATGTTAAATTTTGTATTTGGCATCAGATTTGTGAAAATGTTGCTTAGGTTTATAATATTTATTACTTTGAGTAATAAATTAAGTGCACGTTGTATCACTACACATCATTTAGCTTGATATTTTAAAGGTTTTCAATAATTGATAGTTGCTTGAATTTGAAAGAGAAATGCATATTTAAAACAATAAAGTTGTATAACATATGGCATTATTAAGCTCTCTTATACTCAGTATATCAGCTTTTTACTTCATTTGTGTTTATGTTGGTTTTTTTTTTGTTAATTCAGAGTAAATTAATTAAAAACAATACATTAAATTAAAAGAATACTGATTATGAACATTCCCTTTTTCAACAGGCTTCCCAACCATTGGAGTCAATGGGATTTAACCAGGAAGAAGGACCATGGGATATCAGCGATGCTGATGAAAATACAAAGCGATTTTATGGTAATTTCCTTGTTTATCAAGTAATTGTTGGCATGGGTTATCTAATGGATTTTTAAAAATAATTTTAAGTTGATATTTTATAAATAAAATTCAAGATTAACACATGCCAAGTTGAATTGCTCTAATCCCACCTAGTTGATCATCAACACTGACAAGATATTTTGAATTTGTGCTATTTGATCAAAATCTTTCTCACTTAGGAAAAGATAAAGGTGTGAAAAATCTCATCTATGAGTTAAATTGAGTGATAAGTTAGGAACAAATACTACTTCATACATTTCATTGGTCATAAAATATTTTATACATGATCAAATTGAAGTTTGTATCTATATTACTTACAAAATTACCAAAAATAGAATCTTAAAATAAAATAAATTTTAAGAAGAATCTATGCAAATACTGTCAGATTGAAGGTCAAAATGTATTTTATGACTTTTGTGAATAAAATTTGTTATGAAGCAATATTGAATTGCAAATATTGTCTATAAGCAAATGTAATAATAGAGTCATAGAATATATAATCTTATTTAAATGGTAGTTGTTCCATTTTCACTTTTAGAGATTAAAAGACAACATTTTACTTCAAGTTAATTATAATACAAATTGAGAACAATTTTTCTAAAATATAATTACATGTTTGATATAGAAGTATAGATAATATTTAAAGTTGTCTTGTAATTGTCTCTAAATTAAAAGTGGAACAGCTTCTATACAATTCATTTCATTCAATCATATTTCTTGGAATTGGGACATAACATTTTTAACAAAGCTTCAGATGTGATAATTTGCAAATATCTGATAGATTGTGTTCACAATGGTAAAATTTATTACTTTTCAGATATATATATGAAACCAATGCAGATTGCTTTGATTTTGAGGGAAATTCATTACATGTATTTGAAATAATTAAAAGAAATGAATAAACATGCTGTATGATTCCAGTTAATGTTATAAAATGTACTTAAAGTTTGAAACTTTTGAAAAGATTTATTATTGTATATTTGTAGTGGAATGATATGCTTTTCTAGATCAAATGAAGCCATACCCAAGGATAAATTAGGTGAAATGAATGCAATATTTTCTTTTTCTCTAATTCTAGCCGATTTATTTGTTTCCTGACCCCGTTGATTATTTTTATTTAATCAAAGTTTGGTTCGTTTGATCTCAGTACTTCATTGGTCAAAATTCATTTGTGACGTCAAATTTTCTTGCTTTCCCCTAAATTCCCTATTGTGACGTCACGAAAAAAGGTGACCATGCCTGATGAAAGAAAACATCTTTTTGCAGATCATTGGAAAAGAAGGATTAAGTTTGTCTGCATATCCTCTAAAAATTATTAGAGAAAAAGATTCTACCACCAAATCTCTTGCCATTAGATATTTCTTTGCTCATCACAGTTAAATTTTAAATATTTAAAATGCTCAGCTATCATCATCACGTTTTAAATTTGAAAATTTAACTGTCTCGAGTGTAGAAATATAATATCACACTCGATGCAGTGGTAGAATCTATGTATTTAGATACAAGTACTATAAATTCAGAAATTTTGTGATGTTTTTATTATTGCGAAAATTGCAGCATAAAAGGTATAGACAAATAAAAAAAACTTGCATTTTAAATTTTAAAGCCTTATTTGTATACACTTTCTACTAGAATCACAAAAATTGATCAGACCATTTTGTCCATTCTTTGAAATGGCATTAATAAATGAATGCAAAAATCTCTGAATATACAGTATATTGTAATTTTCATAAAAAAGTATGGAAAATGTTGCATTTGTTTCATTAAAATTCTTATAGAACATGCTTAAATGTTTATCATAAAAGGACCAAAACATGAAAATTATATCATGATGTTACTTTATAAATTATAATTAAAGATGCAATATAAAATTTAAAGTGGAAAAATTTTAATTAAGAAAAGAAATTATTTCAGACAACTATTGCAATCATTGAGGTAAAATATGATATTGGTTTGTCTGTATCTCCTGTTGGCTATAGTAGTTTAGATCTTTAGATGTTTAGTCTGTGTGATAGCCTGCTTTGAGAGGACATCAAATCATAACACCCACAAATCATTCTTCAAACACTATCTTTCACAGAGACAAACATTTTAAACAATTTTTTTTAGACATATAAGTTCGTGTAGTCCTCTTCAACACAGGTTTTTTTGCTTGAGGTGTACGGAAGGCCCTGTCCAATTGACATTTTATTTTGCTTTGAAAATAGGTATTCTCCCTAAAGAAAGACCAAAAACATTGACAGTACGGGATGTCAAACGTCAAAGTGAACAACGACGGGAAAGGGAAAAAATCAGAAAAGAAATTGATGAATTGGATTCTGAAGGTATATGGTTGTTGTGTGTGTTTGACAATTGTTGTTTAAGAGTGCTCAGCATGTCTTGCTTAAAATTGAGTGTGTTCCACCACCAATTATTTAAATCATTTGTACAGAAATTGTAAATTGTGCAATTTTGACCATGGATTTTGATTGAGAATTTTTTTTTCAGCTAGGGTGTACCTTTTTAAGTTCAGATACACAATCTATCAGGTTTCTTTAAAAGTTCCATAATTTTTCCTAATTAATAAATCATCATCATGCATTGTTTTTTAAATGTATAATATTTTTTTATGTTTATGATTTTATTACAAACTTAATTTGCACAATGTGGAGGGTTTTTAGTTGGAGCATTTATATTCAGTTATCTAATTGCATGTCACAGTTATATAGAAGTCATGAAGACTATAAATCATATTAGTTATGTGTAACACTTATTTTGTGTAAATATATGTGTAATACTGTCTTGTTTAAGTTAACATAATTATAGATTTTAATATGTTTTATGCATGACACATCAAATTACTATAACTTCTAAAATGCACACATACTAGTCCCTTGTAATCAGTAGAATCTGTCATATCAATGTTAAGGACTTTCTTTGAGATAGCAGAACTCAAAACGGGTTGTCAAAACTTACCATGCTTACAGCAATTGGTAAACTACCAGTAGTTGACAAATCCTAGACTAAACAGTTGATCATTGTTAACCTCTATATTTACTTACAGTTTGAATAACTTTGTTTTTTTGCAATGAGTAGAATTTTCCACTGGATTTTAGGTTTACATTTAACCATTAGACAATCCAGAATACACCATCATTTTTTTGAGGACATAGCAAAATTTTTTTTGAATTAAAGTAAATGTATTGAATTTATCAAGTGGAAAATACTGCAGCAGTGGTATCTGCGGGTGCCCAACCCTAGTGAGGAGGCATAGGTTTAAGCCCAGACAGGATCTAACTAAAGACTTTAAAATTCATATTTGCTGCTACTCTGCTAAGAAAAAAGCAGGAGTAAGTAAGAGCAAAGACTGGCCGACTCAAAGTAAGATTAATGTTTCCAGGTAGGGTGACATGTTTTCTTGCGGTTTTTGACCTCGTGAACTAGCACATTGAAAATCAAGCCAAGTGCTTCAGTCTAGTTCAAAGCAGGGTTCTTATTTACATCGCGTAAACATGTTCTTGTCCTGAATATGCATTTTATTTGCTACTTGATGTTAAACAGCCATCCATCATCAGCATCATCATCATCATGTAAAAAATGCATGTAGATGCATGTGATTGACCTCAGCATTCTGTGTGCCTCCCACCTTTGTTTTGTACAGATCATTTATTGTATTTCTGAAGGTCTGAATCAAAATCCTGCTAAAATAATGTATGAATGCACACTGCTTAGAAGCACAGTTTGCATGTTGGATTCTTGGAGAATTGGTAGCAATATTTTGTATCAATTTAATATGAATAGATTGCAAAACTTAATTAAAGAGTTAATTTGACTTTTTAGAATTGACTGTTATCTTTTTTATGTAAATACTTTATTGAAATGGTTTATGTAAGCACATCACATGTATGGATAGATAGCTTTATAGTACAGTACAGTTTCATCAGTTCACACTTTCTTGTCAGGTGTCAGTATAAGTTAAAGAGTTCATGTAAAAGGAGATCCTAAAAGTCTGTCATTTACTTCTTGAAATAACCAGGATGTATTTATTTTCAGATCCGAGTTGGGCCAGTTCTACAGCGAGTCCAAAACAGGTAGCTAACAGAATAATTTCTTAGATTAAAGGCATTCAAAAAGGAATTTTCAATTGTTTTTCTCAAGTTTATATCAGTATCTTAATAATATAATGCTATTCAGAATATGATTTGAAAGTCTTTATTTAAACTGTGATTTCTTAAAAAGAATGATTATCCTGCTTTTACTAGGTTAAGGCCCAATAGAAAGATAAATCATTTTCATTTTAAAGTTTTTTTTACATTCAGTTATTAAAGTTTTCAAATTAATTACATTAATTATGCATATCACATTTTTATTTTCAGGAGTATCAACCTATATATGAAAATCTTCCACCAGCAAACAATGTCCCAAAGACGTGGTCTTCCGTTAATATTGGCGGAAGTAGTAGCAATAACTCATCAAGCGCCCCCTCCAGAAGAACATCAAATTTACATCTCATAGCTCCTAGACCATTTGTCAGATCATACCCTTCACCGACTGCTGAATCATCAGAAATATTGCCATCAAAATCATTTAATTTTTCTAGTGGACTATCATTCAATGACAGTGGTGTTGTCAAGGCAACAAGAGTCATAGTGCAACCAGGTGACGATTCTAAAACTGCCACATCACCACTGAGTCCTTCAAGGTCACAGCCCATCGTTAAAGGATGGTCTCCAGTGAAAACTAATTTATTCAATGTGAAACGGACTCCTAAAGGGAGGTATATGACAATATCAAGTAGTGAGCCTGTGAAGATGGAAACGTCACTCTTACAGCCAGCATCGTTACATTCTGTAGCAGGGGACCTCATGACCAATAACAATGTAAGTACCGGAAAATCTTATCTGAATTGACGATTGTAGCTTTTGGTGGAAGAATTGCTTGATCTTTGTGTTACAATACAAGGTAATTTCAGGAAGGTATATGAATAAAATACAGTGATAAAAAATTTCTGCTTTTACAAAAATAAAATGAAATTTTGTATTATTTTTGATTGGCAGTATATGCTTTAAGATACTGAATCGTTTTAATATTGAAAAGAAAAGTGAGAAAAAAAGATTCCAGAATGATGGTAGAACAAATATGGTGCTTCCCGATATTTTATAAGATAACTACTATTTTAATTTAAGATGTATATACATTTTTATAAAAACGGATATGTGTAAGTATGTGTGAAGTTGTGTTAGATTAGCAAATAACATGAAACATGTATCTAAAAACAGTTGATCTGTTATGTATGGTTTGCAGATGTTGTTTTTACTCTTCTTTCTTTTACATCAATATATACTTTAAAATGTCTTATTCGATAAACTGGAGTCATCATATTTACACACCATTTAAATATATCATTGGAAGTTCACCATGAGAGTAACAATCAGCATATTAGAATTGTATTCTTATTCTCATGGTTAAATTGAATCATTTTCTATTGTCAAATGTTATGAAACTTATACACAATGCTTATTACCACAAAATAGAGTCAAGTTTGAATTTTGGTAGCATCACTCTAACCGTTCTAGAGTTATGCCCCTTTATAAATGGAAAAATTACAAAATTTTTAGTTTCCTATCTCTAACTTAAGTTTGCCTCAACCAAATGTTATGAAACTTATACACAATGCTTATTACCACAAAACACAGATCAAGTTTGAATTTTAGTGGCGTCACTTTAACCTGTTCTAGAGTTATGCCCTTTATAAATTGAAAATTGCAAAATTTTAGTTTCCGTTCTCCAACTTAAGTTTGCCTCAACCATATGTTATGAAAGTTATACACAATGATTATTACCACAAAATAAAGACCAAGTTTGAATTTTGGTGGGGTCACTTTAATCATTCTCGAGTTATGCCCTTTATAAATGGAAAAAAATGCAAAATTTTTAGTTTCTGTTCTCTTACTTAAGTTGCCTCAACCAAAGTTATGAAACAATGCTTTTTACCACAAACACAGATCAAGTTGAATTTTGGTGGCGTCACTTTAATCATTATCAAGTTATGCCCCTTTATACATCGAAAAATTGCAAAATTTTTAGTTTCTGTTCTGTAACTTAAGTTTGCACCAACCAAACATGAAACCTATACACAATACTTATTACCACAAAACTCAGATCAAGTACAAATTTGGGTAGCGTCACTTTTATTGTTCTTGAGTTATGTCCTTTTATAATGTTGTATGCAAGCGGGGGCATCATCTGTGTCCATGGGGACACATTCTCCATTTATTTCATCTGTGACAGTCCAAATTTCTTGTCAAGGATTCAGGTGAACACCCTGTGCACAACTTTCATATTATTTGATTAATAGTTTAGTTTCTTCCTGTCTAGAATATACATGAAATATTTGTCACTGGACAATGAGCAACCAAGAACTACTCAATAGAATCTATTGGGGAAAAGTACAATCCCATCCCTAAATAAGTAATCCGTTAATGATTATTCAATGGTATATTTAAATGTGGTGTAGTTTACAATATCATTTCCTTCCATAGTGTTTCCAGTCATATTTTCGTTTATTTTTGTTTGTAGAAAAAACATAACATGTAAGTTCTCTGTGTATGTATACTCAGAATAAAACCAATAATCTTCATACAAAAGGCCTCTCATTGTCGTATCAACAACACTAAATCTGTATGCACATGTTGTAAAAACATTTCTCACCCAAAAAGAATGTATTTGGAAGCATCCGTGTGTTTCTTGCATGCAGAATTACATGTTACTTAAGACATGAACACCTATTATTTCAATCAGGAAATTCAAATTATGTATTAATATTATATGTATTAAAAGGACATTATTAAGTTTAATCATAAAATATAAGTATGCATACATGAGTAACTGTATAATAAATACATATATCCAAGACATCATTTTGGGTAAAGATTGCTTGAAATGCAATCAAAACCCTATGGGACTGACTTGATATCAAAATCTTCCAAGGGTTATCACTACCTTTGATATACACAAACTATAGTGCATTGATCATAACATTCTATACATTCTATCCATTAACATTTCCAGAAATTTATCAATGAAATATATGCTCAGATATTCAAGTCACAAAATAATGTTATACTTGTCAAGAAAATTACATAACTTTTGCAAGGTGCAGGAATCTAATATCTGTTCTAAAAATATCAATGATGTCATTGTTAAAGTCATCTTTAAAAATTGGAGTTATCTTCCTTTGCCCAGAACTACAACCAATGCTTTATACAATGCAATATTTAGATTTACTTCCCACTGATAAATTAAAGCAATCTTTACCCTACAGTGCTTACAAGCACTTTGATTGAATTAAGTCTTTATCATGTTTTTTAATAATTACTGTTTAGCTATTTCAAATTGCAGATTGTTTAAGTGTTAAACACAATTTTCTATGTATTATTCCTTTAAATTCTTTAAAAAAAAGCTTGGAAGTGACTGGTTCAGTTTAATCATCCTAGTTTTGATATATTCATTGATTTAGAAGTTGTCTATCTTTTCCCAATTATAGGAAAAGTAGATATAAGTTTCACCCTACTGGCTTGTAGATTCTGGAATCAAGTCCTTTTTTTCTGTAAAATCTATTGATTTCATCACCTGATCACTGAATGTTGAATTAAAATAAATAATTATTTTTTTCTATTTACGCGTCCTTTATTTCCCCAAAATTTAATTGCCAATGAACAGTAAAATTTGATATCAAGAGACATATTGAACTCGTAACACATTTGGTATTTACCTATAGGTTTACCCTCCTTTTATCGAATGTTTTTCTATACAAAAAATGTTTCATGACAAAAAAATACTACTTGTTTCAACATTAGATAGTATGTGATCAATTTTCTCTTTTTTTTTTTTTGTCAGAAATTAGATTAGACTTTAAGAAATAACAATTTTTGTTTAAATAAAAGGGTTTGTGTTTCATAGAAATGAATTATTTGAATATTATTAAATGATAATTTATTAAAAGTAATAAGATTTATTTAAATATTTTAACAGTTAGATATGGTACCAGATATAGTAAAGAGTTCTACCACAAAAGTAGACCAGATGGACGAATCATCTTTCGAACGAGAAGTTGTAAGTTACTATAAATAGAATGCAGTCTTCTGTTTCCTAATACACCACATGGTCACTTAAACAAACCAGGACACTAGTATAAAAGTAAAACTTCACTTAACTCTGTACTGTTTTGTAAGCTTTGAATACAAGTCTCAAACAAAAACATGGACGAGAATGCAGCAACCGCTTAACTATATTTAGTGTAAACCTATTTTATTAACTATATTTCTGACTTGAAACAGGCATATGTACATCTAGTTTTGATAATACTTTATTAACACCATTACTGGATATCACAGACATTTCTGTAAAATTTTTGCATGATTAGAGAAAATTTCTGACTCCACAGAACCAAAGGTCGAATATCACCAAAAAATTCGAAATAGATATAAGATCTATTCAGGTCACATTTGGATTTGTGACTTATATCTTCTCTAAGCTTTAAGAATGCGAACTTTGTTTTGTCTGTAGTAGATGAGGATAGAAAAATTAAGTTGTCTTATAGTTCATCAATTCATATTTACAGGAATATACATTTGAATATATATTAAACATCATTATCAAATAAGTAAATTTTAAATAATTACAGTTAGCTTTCCCCAACAAAGTTGAGATTCCAGAAAGGTATATGCCCGAATCTGATGAGGAATCATTTACAGAAGAAGAAAAGTATAGGCGGCAAGAAAAATCTGATAGGTTGAAAAAAATTCTTACACAGCAAAGGTAAATAATTAAAAAGTTACAAGATAAGAAAATTGGTTACAAGTGTGATTTGAATAACTAGACATTTTTCCCTCGTTTTATCATCTAATTGTCATTGATAAAGCAGATAATACATCATATGATGATTGATTAATTATTTGTGTTTATTGCCACCAACAGCACTATTGGCTACTTTGTCACAGTCAGTTTTTAAGGTGGAGGAAGCTTACACATGGGGACAAATAGATCACAGTATCATGAGACTACTGTATGGTCTACAACAGAAATTTGATTCCAGCACTAAAAAGCTAGCTCAAGAAGTTCTTACAGGTCTAGTATCTAAATAACAGCACAAACCACAGTTGTTGAAAGTATACTGACTGGACGACCACAGTGAGAAATGGGAAACCAGATATCAGTGCAAGACTGAGACTCTTGACACAGAGAAATGGGATACCAGTACAAGAGTGAGACTCTTGACACAGAAATGGGATACCAGTGCAAGACTGAGACTCTTGACACAGAGAAATGGGATACCAGTGCAAGACTGAGACTCTTGACACAGAGAAATGGAATACCAGTGCAAGACTGAGACTCTTGACACAGAGAAATGGGATACCAGTGCAAGACTGAGACTCTTGACACAAAGAAATGGGATACCAGTGCAAGACTGAGACTCTTGACACAGAGATTTCATGTTGTTTTTACTTGACATTGATATATTTTTTTTCTTATCTTTTAAACTTTCAATGGATTAAAAAATGCTGAAAATTCACAGCACATTTCTTGTTTTTTTTGGTAAACTTGTAAAGTTAGTTTAACTCTTTTTTTATTTCAGTATTCATTCATTGTCTCAACCTGATGTTAGTAATGTAGCTCAAGAGAAAGTCCGTAGAGCTCAGTTGTTGACCATGAATCAAGAATTAGCCAGACAAGTCACCAAAAAGTCCAGAGAGGCTGCAGGTATGTCAACACTATACCAAGAGTCTGTCTTGAATGTCTTCTTGTTTATAGTATTAGATAAAAATATATTCAGTAATTATATGTTGGTCTTTTCTGTTTGTCTGTTTCATGTGCATTGTGCTTTCAGTTGACTTTTTTCATGTAGCATACAACTATAGTTATCTTCTCAAACAGATAATCAAATCTAGTAAGAATTTACTTTTTGAAATTTTCTGAGAAATATTTTACATGGATGTTTTATCTATGCATGTAAGAATGGTGAAGTTGAGTGTATTTTGATAGAACTTTAAAAATAAAGAAACAATTGAGAACTTAAGAACAATTTCAAAATAGATATGTCTTAAAACTAGAATGATATGAAAATATTTGGGTTTTTATAGAAGACTGATAGGTTTTTGACAAAGGTAGGTCCTGAAACTGTAATGCAGGCACTTGTAGGGATTTGTGATTTTTACCCTACAAGGCCTGTTGAATGCATTTATTCAGAGCTAATCTTTACAATTTAATATGTAATACTTTGTGATGTGTATTTGTGCTTTAATTATATAGAGTGGTCTCATTAAGGTAGGTGTATTAATGCTGAGGCACTTTTCAGGTGCTTCTCTTGTTGTATGCTTGTTATTTATTATTGAATTGGAATGAATGTAGATATTATATATGTATAAACTTGATGCAAACAATTTTATTGTTACCATGGAAATGTTTTTTTTTGTAGTGAGCTAGAGCTAGATTATTTACAAAGATATTTTTTTTTATCAAAATAAATTAGAACTGGGCAGTTTGGCAAGATCAGCTTTGTTCAGAAGACTGAAAGCCTGTGGGTTTTTTTACTAGTTTGATGAAGAAAAATGGACTTTATGTTGTTTGTTTGCAAATTGTTTATAAATATAAATCTTATGGTAAATGCAATATGAATTTGGTACTAACAAAGTTTCTATACTGGCAGGATTTGTTGAAATAACTTTTTCAAGTTAATAAAAAATTTTTAAGATAACAGGACAATCAAAACTAGTTAAAACTGGTTATATTCTTATAATATTACATGACACAAGTCCAGAATAAGTTTTGAATATGAAAATTGATAGAAGGGGAAAGATTGATAGGAGATGACTTTAAAAAACTGTAAACCAGCTTCTTGTTGCAGATTATTTCTAGTTTAAACTTTTGTAGCTCACTACCAGACAATTTAATTTCCCGATTTTCAAATTTTTTTATGTTAAATAAGGATCTAAGTTTTACATATTTGAGACAATTTATATTCATGGTTTTGTTTTCAATGCAAAAATAAGTTGATTTACAGTACTTAAAAAGTTAAGTAAAGATTAGCCTGTATTTTGTATTGACTAATACATTAAATTAGCCATGTTGCTTATTGAATGAAACATTTTACCAAAAATTAAATGTGACTTACTGTGGACTTGCTGTATATTATCTATTTTGTAGAAATATTTTTATATTTAAATATTAAGCATGGAAACAATAAACAATTTTACTAATTTTGTAACAACAATATACAACATTAAATGCAGAGTAAAAAAATCTGTATAAATACTTACTTTTCCTAGGTTTTTGATTTTGTCCTGTTACTTTGGTACTAAAGATCATGTTCTATGCATTTAATTTGAGGAAGAAATTAAAAAAAACTTGTCTGAAAACTCCAATCACTTTCAAATTATTCAAGTTAAAAATGTCTTAAAGATTACACATATATAGTGGGATAATGCAAATATTTTATTCCAAATTTCATGCATGGAAATGTTCTTATTAGTTCTTGATATGGATTGAATGCTGCTGAAGGGTTTGTTATAAAACATTCACATGATTTATGGAATGAAAACACTGCTGACACCTAGTATGGGAAGGCCAGCACCATTTAGTGTAGATTTATAGATTCTGAATAATGTTGCAGTATACTACTGTTTTGGAAATATTTTAGAAGTCTATTTCAATAATTTGGATAATGTGTATATGTCAATATAAGATGGCTGATCTATAATGAGTCTTGAAATCTATGTAGGAAGGGGTACATCAGTTTCTTAAAATACTGTCAAACTCTTTTTGAGAAACCACCCTGTCATTTTTTATATGATAAATATTTACTAAATATAGTGGTCTTTCAAAAGGAGTAATTTCTCAATGAAATTGTGTCTTAAGACATAATTCATAACTACTTTACTTTAAAATAGGCAGAGTTATATAGTTTAAGATCATTCCTATTAAGAGTTTAAAGTCAAGAAAACTTGAAAAAAAAATCAATAATTGTAAAGGGAAACAACCAATACAATAATTAAAATACCCATAATGCAATCAATGCAAATTAAGTTGGATAGTCAGTGTCATCTATATAAAAAAGACATTTTGCTTATTGAATTTTTTGTCATTTAATTTGATTTTTGACTGTAAGTGTTGACATTTTTATAGCAATTCAAAAATTACTACCTATCACTTTTAGCATGACAATTACAAAAAAAATTGTATAGAAATTGTTAGACTGACTTTTCATAATATCAGTGAAGTGAAATTAAAGTCTTATGCTTTATTTTATCACCTTGCACTTTCACCGTGTTTTTCTACAGTAGTTTGTTAAAATTTCTGACCAGTTTAACAGTTTGGTTTGATAAAATTATTTGCAATTTGGTCAGAATTTAGAATAAACTGCAATAGGTGGAGAGCAACACTTACAGTCAAGTCAGAGTAAAGTCATACTGATTGCTATTTGTACATCTTGTAATCATTGTTACCCTATTTTTCAGCTGCCAGGAGGAAAACATGGTCTGGAATTCCAGGACAGATTATTGTTCCTGATCCTGAAGATTCTGTTGTCAAGGAAGCCGAACTTGCTGATTTAGAAAAATACCAACGACAAGAAAACTTATACATTTAAAAAAAACTTTCAAAAAATCTTAAGAGGCCAGTATTAAAAGATGTAAAACTTATAAAGGTCCTTTTTTTTTTTTTTTACACCTAGCTATTAATAAAATTTCGTACTAGGTGAAGAAATTGGATGTCCGAAACAAAACATGATTAACAGTATTCAGATGTGTCAGTTCATTATGTGTTAAATAATCAGAATTGAAATTTTGCATAATATTTGCTAACACATATCATTATTATTCAAATATTTTCATTTTATTTATTGAACTAGCCTTTAATTATCAACAAAATTCATTGACAAGATTGACTAATTATGGTTTAAAAAATGCTACCTCGATCATTTAAAAAAATTAAGGGTAGATATGGAATAATAAAGCAACAACTGGTTCAAACTCATTTTATAATTATTAATTCAGCAAGAATGTGTTCAATGTTCATAACTCAACAAAGATGGTAAATTATAATGAAAATCCATTTAAAAGATGTTTTATTATATTCATTGCTGAATATTTGAATATTGTATTCTCATGATAAATTAGGGCTTGTTATTAAACAGACTTTTATATGTAGTTAGGGAAATATTATTTGTTCACATTTCCATTGTTTATAAATTGTTTTGCTGTCATTTTCAAGTAAAGTTTTTGCTACTCTTAGTTATGCATAAAATGTGAACTTTCAGTAGTATAATATGTACTGGGCAATAATATTTCACTGACTTTTTATGGATTGAATTTATTTCATTTGTTAATTTTCGTATTTTGTGGAAAAATGAAATATAGATCGTTTCGTAGCTGTGTGATTTTGAACTTAAAAAAGAGGAATAAAAAGAAGAAAATCCTTATATTTCTCACTAGTTTTCAGGATTTAAAAGAATAGTTTAGTATCAAAAGTTAGTCTTTTATATTCATACATGAAAAATCTGTAAAAGGCAAAAAAAAAAAAATTTATATGAACTGAATTTATTTAAATGTAGGCACCATTGAATGTGAGAATCAAAGAAATATTTTATACGTCCTTTTCAGTATTGTGAACAAAGGTTACCTCTATTTAGCTTTAACCTCTGGAGCAATAATTTTACTTCAATGATATTAATAGACGAATAGTTTTGTGATATTTTGTATACAATGAACAAATATGTTGCTTAAACGAAACAATCTGTGATAATTGTTTTTTTTAATTGTTTTAGTATGGTTGTGTGCCACATTTTTTGTTTGAGTCTTTGCTTCTTGTGGTAATTAAAAGACGAACAAGAGTTGTACAAGCTTTTTTTTAAATTCAGTGAAAAATTTCAAATAAGACAGATCTTTATATATGGATGAAGTTAGGCATACACTTGTAGGTCTCTTTATAGTTGGTTCTTTTCACTTTTTATTGTCTTTTTTATTCACATTAAAAGTGTGGTGAAATCTACTGAAAAAATTATGGGGAGTATTGTATGTTTCTTGCTTTATGAAAGGACAATTTAAGAAGGAGACAAAAAATTATAGCTTTCTGTCAAGCTAGGTGAGTTGCTGTATCAATGATATTATGTCATATTTACAACTGGTCCAGCAGAAGTTGAGATGTAAGGTTAGTGATTGAACAACTAACGTTTTCTAAAATATATTTTATGGAATAAGCTGTTTATATTAGCGAATTTATATATCTGAATATTATATATTTCTGTTTAAAGTTTATTGTTATTTTTGTTATTATTTTTTTGTCCATAGATATGCAAATTTTATACTGTTTTGTTGAAAAATGATTTTTGATTATGTTAGTTAGTAGTGAAACAGCAATTGTATTATATTTTTGTAGGTCTCTGCTGAAATCTAGCTTTAGTGCTATTGTCAACAAGTCACTTACTTGAAAAATATATATTGAAAACGATTTTGCTGTTTAATTTATAATAACTCAGAACAGAAAATTTGATTTGATTGGTTAAAAGATCAGCATGAAATTACAAAAGTATGTCATGCCTTCGGTAAATTTCAATTTCATTAGCCAAACTTTGGAAACAATATTGTATAAGTTGAATGCAGAACATTGTCAACATGTAAACGAATTCATTAACATCTAAAATGTTGAAAGCCTCACTGTGACTTTGAGAAGAAGCACAGCTATAAAAGTGCTGTTTATATGCTATGGGTTTTGTCATATGCATGAAGGGATTATGAATCATAAGTACACCATATCCCTTCTTTCTTTTGGTTTTATCATTATTATGGATACTCATAGCTTCTGAATCTACCTTAAACATCCTTGGTTGTAAATGTGAAAACAAGTGTGGTAAGATCAACAGTTCCAAATCTTAGGTTGTTTTATCTTTGTTATTGGCAATAAGTCATGTTTATAATGTTGTACTGTTAAAAAAATTTCAAAACATATCTTTATGAAGTTTGTATTTGAATGTAAATCATTTTGTATTGTTCAATTAATTTTTGTACATTCCTTTATTTTGTACAGTGTACAGTACATATTTGTATATTTATATTTGTTCATTTAAAGATAATTATATCAAACTATAAGATTAAATATTATTTATATATAATTGGTGTTGTCAATTTATCTGTCTTTATATATGTAATTGGCTGTCTACTGTTCCGGTGCCAATAAGTCGTAAGGTTAATAGAGTAAATTATACCAAAATTGGCCTTTTTATCTAGCCTCCGAAACCAACAAAAAAGTCTGCCATTATAAAGCCAATGTTCCTAAAAGTTTCGTTAAACAACAAACAAAATTATCATATCAATATTAAGCCAAAAACTGCAAGCTGGTTTTGGGAAGAGTTAAAAAGCTGTTCATTCTTTCTAGAAGAAAATTTCACTGCAGTGATAGGCATTTATATACTAAAACTAATATTCCTATTATACCAGTTTGACAAAAGGACTAGCAGGCTTCTGGAAAGAGATGTGTGCTATTACTTCAACATAAATAAAAATTTCTTGTGAGAGAAACACTGGCCAGAATTTCAGTGGTTTTATATGTCTTTTTAAATCAATTGCTAAAATTTGCATATTTTCTTTTAAACCAATTATATCACATATTTGCATTGGTGGATGGTGAATCAACATAATATGTTATGAGTTATTGATATTGTTGTTGACAGTATGTGTTGGAAACTCTTTCAAGGATTCCAATTTATTATTCGTCCACAATTTTGCAATTTGTGGCACTTGAAATGCCATAATCTGGATCTGATAACAATGGAATTAAACTCAGGAATTAAGACTCTCTGGACGTGAAAGATTTCTTGCCACAACTCGAAGGGTCTGTAGGTGGCCTGTTGCATGGCAAATTTCTGTCTCTATCCAACATGCCCCCATTTGCCAGTGGCTGTCCAAATTTCCAAGCAATGATCCCAGCTGACCTTTTTTGTAGAACCTACCTATATTAACTGTTTATAACCCACGTCGCGAAAGGAGCGAGGTGTGTAGTAAGATCTACAAACACATACAGAGTACCTAATTTGTGTTGTGCTAATCTTCAGCAGCTTTCCATCAACAGTATTCAAACTTTGCACACATGCAAATTATAAAGTGGACCTATGATTATTTTCTCTGGTTTCCCATGCTTGGAACTTAGTCTTGCTATACAGGTACATAGTTTTGTGTTATGCACAAATATAGGTCCAACAGCTTCAATTCAATATTATTCAAACTTTGCACAATAATCAAACTTATACTGATGATGTGCACCACAGTCCAATTGTTGGAATATTTTATCCCCAGATTTCCCATGTGTGGAACAAAGTACAGGTTGACTCGTCGAACGATATAAAAGGTACATAGTTTGTGTCATGCGTAGCTCAAACAGGTTTCCTTCAACATAAACTGCATCAGTGATTTCACTCATATTGAAGTTGTGCGTCTCCTGGTTTGGACAGATTTCAATTATTTATTCCCAGGAATGTACCTAGTTGTGGCATGCGTAGCTCAAACAGTTTCCTTCAACAGTATTCAAAATTTGCACATACAATGATTTCACATATAATAAAGATGTGCATTTTTTTTAAAACAGATTTTAATGATTTTTTACCAAGTTTCTAATGTGTGAAACTGAAGAAATTTTGTTACTGAATACTGCAAAAGGTACATAGTTTGTGCTCTGTGTAACTGCATCAGTTTTCCATCACCTGCCGTGAATTGAAGATAACTATAAAAAAACTGATACACCATACAAATCTGGCTATAATTAGTTAAATCTGTCTTAAGTGCCAGAAAGATAAAACATTTCCTGTTTCTGAGAATTTTCTGAACTATCACAGAAACTTCCATATTCACGCATTTATTTTACTTGGTCGAACCTATGCAATTGACAAGATTCTGATTTGAGAGTTTTATGGCACAAAAGGTTGTTCTTCAAAACAGCACCGCGAGACACAGGTTCAGACATGGTATTGATCTTGTTCATTCTCGTCCTAAATATGCAAGAAATATTAGCCACTGGACTTTAAACAAGCAATAATCAACCAATCCAGCTTTCATTAACATTTGCCATTTACCTTATTTGACACAGCTTAGTGCTTAAAATAGAAGGAAGACTCCACAGAAATAACAATGGTTTTCTTTTTATAACTTCTGAGTAGCACAAAAAGGAAAATCATAGCATACTGTCAATAATTGCTTATCTCAAAATGTGTCATTCCAAGCTGAATATATGCATTTTAATTATAAGCCTGGTGTCTTTGATGAGATTTTACAAATGAGTCCACAAATGTGCTTCATAGTCCCGATCCACTTCTCATTTTACTCTCCTTATTAGCGACCTAAAATAGAAAAAAATATTGTTCACAGAAAATATTGTTTTCTTTTGACTACAGGGTTATATGATAGTAATCGTTACGTTACTTCAAACACAAAGCTGTAAACCAAGACCGCTAGTACAATTAGATATAAAAAAACATGTATTTTGTATTGGTATATCATGAAAACATCAAGCGCAATAAACAGAATGCTGACTGATCATCATTTAACAGGTCTGTTTTAATGAAAGCTGAGTATATTTGTGTACGGATTCAGTTTGCGACTTTGTTGTCTTTTTGCAATAGGGAATAAATGCTAATTAATCTTATATTCAATAAGGTCATTCGGTTTCACTAACAAACAGTAATTTGATAAGTCAGATTTCTGGCCATTTAAAAAAAATTATAAGGTTATAATTTTAATGTTCATGTCTCCTCCCCGAAATCAGCATGCATGTATTATATCTGAATTTAAGACGCCCAGATAAACAACAAATACAAGCTTCTCCTTACCTGAGATATTTTCACACTGATAACTTAGAGACAGATATTTGTCCACATCCGAACATGGATTTCCAAATATTTTTGTTGAGGCGAAGACGGTACATTTTTGTCTCCAGTAACAGTGAGAACGTAGAGTCTGCACTGCCCATGCCGTGTAACAATGTTGTTCAGCATGTCTTCCTCGACAATGTGTGGAATCCTTTCGTCCAAAATTAGCTTCAATAATTCTTATGATATATCCAACAGGGCAGTTAATAGTCCATAACTGATTCTCACAAATATAAGCATGGTATGTTGCTGAAAATTATGTAAAATAATAGTCACTCTCAAAGCGTGTAAACAATAACTCACTAAAATTTTGTCGATGACATTTTCGGAAACGCAAAACGTTCTTTTCGTATGCCTGAAAACCACCGGGTATTTTTACCGTTTAAACACATATTGTATTTTGCTGAAAAAATTTATTGAAGCAAGCTAAATGTTATCAATATATTACTGGGTTTTTATACCTTTTAACACAACTCACAACTTATGTTACGTTTATACCAACTGCTGTCTGTTGAATTAAGCTTCATGTCAGAAATAATGCCTTACATTTCTTCTATACTCAGTGGCGAATCTTTCCAACCGAATGCTCTTCATGAGCATCATTGTTCCCTTCCAGATGTAATGAGATCTTAATGATCAAACTGGTTTTCTGAGTAATATTTTATAGAATTGTGTTTGTCTTCTGTCTTTTCTCTTTGAGGTTTGTCTTTTTTTTGGTGTTATATTGCTTTACTGGTATCTTGCTATCTATATTTGCTGCTCGGAATACAGTTTAGATACAATTCATTTTATTACTTCATATTGAACTTGTAATTAGGTTCCATATATATAGTATGGAATTAGTTATTCATATCAAACACTGGAAGCTGTAAATTGAATACTTACGGTCCAATTGACCTCTTTCATGAAAGGCCTTCCGTGCAATTGATGATTTTTCTTTGATTCCAACATTTTTCAAAACCTGTAATAACCTTTCGTAGTTATTCGAGTCTGCACTTGATAGCAAACATAACAGGATAAATATTAGCAGTTTCATTGCTATGGTAATCAGTATAGGACCTGGAATAAAACAAAATATAACTATGAAATGGTTGATACATCTACCAAAAATTGCTTCAGTTATTGCAATTATATTAATGATTCTTTTTCTCTGTACGATATATTCAAAATGAAAAAAAAAAACATCACATAATCGTGCCTTTTCTTCAACTTTACAAACATTTTTCTTCTCCTCTTCCCCTTTGTGTGTATCTTTTTCTGTATTTTTGTAAAACTGTATAATGTTTAATTGAAAATATCACTTTATATGCATGCATTTATAATAAAAGGAAAGTTTTAAAATATACAGCTTACCTGATCATATAACGGATGACCGTATAAGTCCAACACGAATTTAAAATACTAATAAACAAATTTCTCATTTGTTAATTCTTTTATCCTTTTATACGATTACAACAATCATACAATTACAGCAAAGCTTTTGTTACATGTATATATAATATGTTCAAATCGGTCATTCAGAATAAAGTAGGGAAAAGCATTGGACTTATTAATCCTTCGTTATTTATAATGAATAATAATAAATGAAAACACCACGTTATAAATTTCATGCGTCCGGCGCGCTTGTCTCGATTTACCTTTATCAGAAACGCTCTAATCCAAATATTTGAAAGCCAAGAATGTAAAAGAACCAAAAAAGTTGACGAGCTATATGGCCAATAAAAAGGACCTATAATAATTGCAATGATAGTTGTCTCATTGGCAATCATACCACATCTACAAATGTTTATATTCTATAATGATTGAAAATCCTTCTTAGGTCAACTATGCCTGAGAGTGTAGAAACCTTAGTTTTTTTTAATAATGTAGATGCCAATTTTATAAAGGATAGGGATTTAAAATAGTTTACAAAAACATTCGTGGTTAACGTTATCAACAGTAATGAGTTCAAAACGTCGATTCAATTTTGGTCAAGGAGTTTTCATATAACATTGTAAAACTCAAGCGAGATCCTTATCCCATCCGTGCTTACGTCAATTCGTTTCTAAGTGATAATGATGTGATGCACACTAAAAATCTGAAACTTTAGGTGTAAGAAACATGAAAATGTGAAAGTAGGATATAAAAAGATCTAATGAATATATAGATATTATACAACAAGACCAAAATAATTTATTGTCTATAGTGAATAACATTACCAATACAAATGACTTAAATCATGCTGTTAAAGAATTTACAAAATTTTATTTGATTTGATAGTTTTGGTAGATCCTTGTTAATGCGCCAAGATGAAATTAAAGTTAGGCCGAACAACGAGTGGTTTGATAACAATTGTGCGATTGCACGTGAAGATTTTCATGTGGCTAGAAATTTTTTCCTACATCACCCGTCAGACGTCAACCGAAAGGCATACGTTATTTCACGAAACAACTATAATAAAATGAAACGAAAAGCACAATTTAAATACAAACGTCGGAAAGGTATCGAACTCTGCGATTTAGCTAGTACCGAACCGAGAAAGTTCTGGTCGTCGATAAACCGAAAAGTGAACAATAAGTGTAAAATTGATAACGAAACTATTTTGAAACATTTTGAGTCGATACTAGGAGATAGTTCTCAGGATCTATGTGAAGAAGTTCGTAATCTTATAGACAATACGGTATTTGACGATATAAATGTTACACAATTAGACTCTGAAATTACTGAAGACGAAGTAGTAGCATCAATAAAAAAAATGAAGTCCGGTAAAAGTTCAGGTAACGATAGTCTAATAAGTGAAATGTTTTCTGCCTGTCCTGGCATTTTTGCGCCAATATTAAAAACTCTATTCAATTACATTTATAGTTCGGGAATATACCCAGATTCATGGTCAGAATGTCTAGTAGTTGCTGTCCCAAAGAGCGGTGATCTTTCAGATCCTAATAACTATCGTCCGATTGTATTGATCAGTGTTTTATCGAAGCTTTATACTACAATTTTGACAAATCGTTTGCTCAGTTGGTCCGAAGAAGAAGACAAATTGATCGATAATCAATTTGGATTTAGACCTGGGAAGTCAACTGTTGACGCTATTTTTATTTTACTTGGAATAATTTCGCATACACTTCAAAATAAACAAAAACTTTACTGTTCGTTTGGGGACTTCCGTAAAGCGTTCGACAAAATTAGCAGGAGGATTCTCATTTATAAACTATTACGGAGTGGTATTAGCTCAAAGTTTGTAACTATGGTTAGATCAGTATATTCATCTGTAAAAATGCGTGTCAAAACTGCCGATTTACTGTCCGACTCATTCGAAAATTTTCTAGGTGTAAAACAAGGAGTACCCTTTTCACCTCTAAATTTTTTATAAATGACTTGATTGTAGACATGAATATTAGTCCTTCAGCTGACATAGTTAATATTAATGAAGTTCTGATATACTTAATACTATTTGCAGACGATACCATATTATTTGGGAAATCTCCTGAAATCCTACAGGAACTACTTGATAAACTACCTATTTACTGTAATAAATGGAATATAGAAGTGAACACTAACAAAACGAAAGTTGTTGTATTCAAAAATGGCTGGAAACCGGTAACTGCTAAATTTTTCTACAACAACAAAGAACTGAAAATTGTCGATTCGTATATATATCTTGGTATGCTGATACACTGTAATGGAAAAATTTTTACAAACACAGAAGCGATTAGCCTTACAAGGTTCACGATCTTTGGCAGCTCTGAATAATTCTACAAATGGTTTATACTTGACGAAGAAAAAGAAATGTGATTTGTTCGATAGTATGGTTGCGTCTGTGATAAATTATGCTTCTGAAATTTGGGGTTTCCATCGTGGAAATGATGTTGAAATTATCCGTAACCGTTTTTGTCGATCTATTTTGAAACTGGGTAAAAGTACGCCAAATGTTTTTTTTATATGGCGAACTAGGGCGTTTGCCAATGTATGTAATCAGAAAACAAAAGATTTTAAAATACTGGTTAAAAATTGTAACTCATAAACCACTTATTGTGTATGATATCTATATATTGTTACTCAGAGATGCAAATAATGGTAAAACTAATTGGGTTTCTAATGTTCGTGACCTATTGTTTAGTATTGGTTTAAACTTTGTATGGTATCAGCAGTCTGGTATAAATATATCATTAGATGTAATAAAAACTAGGATAAAAGATCAATATATTCAAAGCTGGTTTGCATCTATACAGGATTGTGAGAAATTAGAATTTTGTTTTGAAGATTACGTAGATTATAATTATAATTCACATTTTTTCACAAAGCTACGTAGTGGTACTATGAAGTTAAATGTTGAGGTGGGGCGATATACAAATATACCAAGAGAAAACAGATTATGTACTTGCTGTAATATGAAAAGTGTTGAAGATGAGTACCATTTTACTTTAGTGTGTCCTGTGTATAGATTTGTACGGCTTCAGTTTTTACCAAACTATTACTGTTCGTGGCCAAATGTGACAAAACTTATGTATTTGTATCAAACAAAATCTAGATCTTTAGTTGGAAAATTATGTAATTATTTGAAATCTGCCTGGCAGATTAGATCACATCTAATAAGTTGATTATTTGTCTATTGTAATATCTTATAATATTGTTCTCTGTTGTTTATTGTGTGTCACAATGTAAATATGTTTGTGTTGCTATAGCATGTAACTACTGCTTTGCAAATAAAGAATTCATTCATTCATCTCTTTCTAGTTTTAATCTGTTTCGAGTCAATCAATATCCAGGTGCTTTTGTTCTTTTGATGAGCCGAAATCATTTTATCAAATGCCTGTATCAAGTCAGGAATATGACAGTTGTTTTCTAATCGTGTGATGTGTTTGAGCTTTTGGGTTTGCCATTTGATAAGGGACTTTCCGTTTTGAATTTTCCTTGGGGTTCGGTACTTTTGTTATATTTCTTTTTATCAGTTCTCTTAAGTTGGAGACTTGTTTATCTCCAGTTTCCTTTTCTGAATATTCAAAGTGCTATAAGTTTAGGAAATGGTTAATACAGGTTTCACTTTTCCTTTAACTTACAATTGAATCAATGATGCGTAGCATTTAGTTATAGGTTAGTCGTTCTTTTGGAACATTAAGTGGATGACTAATATTAGGTTAATGATATCCTTGGGGAACTTAAGTGGATGGGAAACATTAGGTTAATGATATCCTGGGGAACTTAAGTGGGGAACTTAAGTGGATGGGAAACATTAGGTTGATGAAATCCTTAGGTTGGGAACTTAAGTGGATGGCAAACATTAGGTTGATGATATCCTTGGGGAACTTAAGTGGATGGCAAACATTAGGTTGATGATATCCTTGGGGAACTTAAGTGGATGGCAAACATTAGGTTGATGATATCCTTGGGGAAATCATGTGGATGGCAAACATTAGGTTGATGATATCCTTGAGAAACTTAAGTGGATGGTAACCATTAGGTTGATGATATCCTTGGGGACATAATGTGGATGGCAAACACTAGGTTAATGATATCCTTGGGGAACTTGAGTGGATGGCAAACATTAGGTTAATGATAAACAGGTTTCATGTTTCTTGGTAAATTTAAATGGATGGCAAACATTAGTTAATGGTAAATAGGTGTCATATTCTTTGGGTGGGGGTGGACTTAATTGAATGGCAAACATTTGGCAAATGATAAACATGCTTCCAGTCCCTTGGGGGACCTTAATTGGATGTCGAACATTAGGTTAATGATAAACAAGTTTCATGTTAATTGGAGAACTTAAGTAGATTGCTAACATTGGTTTAATTATAAACAGGTTTAACTGTTCCTTGAGGAAACTTAAGTGGATGTCGAACATTAGGTTAATAATAAACAAGTTTTCTGTATCTTGTGAAAACTTTAGTGGATGTCGAACATGAGGTTAATGATAAACAGGTTTCTTGTTCCTCAAAATATTTATTAGATTATAATATTAGTTTGAACAAGTTTCCTTTTCCTTGGGAAAACGTAAATTGATGCTAACATTAGGTTAATGATAAACAGGTTTTCTGTTCCTCAGTTACATGTCAAGTAAATCTAGACTAATTTCACAACCAGAATTTATCAGTTATATATGGTTTATTTATTAATATGAAAGTCATCAGTATTCATTTTGGAACTAGATGCGTTATTTTGCAACAATCTATAAACTGTAAGGATATGTCTTGCATATCTTTTAGGCAAACGTGTATTAAAATGTTTTAATCTGATGACAGACAAATGGGGAATAAAATAGTTTGCCAGTTTTTCTTAATGTGTATAGTATACTGTGTCATAGACAAGATACGCTAACTATTCCTCGATGACCAAATCTCATTTCATTTCAAATCAATTTACAAACCAACCAAAAAAAGCGACGAGAAATTGCTTGTTAGGAACTATTGAGTCTATATAAAAAATGGTAATAGCGAAACGAATACAAAATGAGCACATAATTTTTATACTTATTCGTTTTTTCTTCAAGAATATTCACGACATTATGATTTTAGTTATTAAATCTTCAAGTAATTATCATAGAGTGACGAACATATTGCATGTCTTATTTGTTTTGTGTCTCTCTCTTACCTTGGATATCAAACAGATTTCAGGATATCAGACTATGCAGTTGTTGGTTACTTTCTTTAATGTACCACCTGGTCGGTGGTGATTGTTACAACCATTTTACATGTAGACGAAACGCGAGTCGGGTGTACCAAATTATAAATCTGGTATTTTTAATGAATTTTTATAACTACTGGGTCGATGCCACTGTTGGTGGACTTTTCTTTTCCGAGAGTATCACCAGCAAGGCATATATTGCCTTAGTCGTATTATGCACAACTTTTCGTAATTTTCGTGTTTAATACTCTTTAACTTGATTTGGCCTTCCAAATGTTTTGATTCGACGCCACTGTTGATCCGTATGTAAACGAAAGGCGCGTCTCGCGTAATAAATACAAGCCTGGCATTTTTGATTAGGTTTTACAGTGCAAAAATGCATTCATAAGTGAAAATATGACCACATTTGTTTTTACAAAAGTTGTGTACTCCATACATTTAACTTTTCACTTATTTGTATTTATATGTTACGTATATTTTGTCTCAATAAATTTTGATATAAAAGTACAAAGTCAACTTTAAAAGTAAAAGTACCATCAAAGAAACGACAGACAGCTTGCTTCATCAGATGTATTCTCAGTTTAACCCAAGTTCAACATAGTTTGATAACCAAAAACGTGATCGAAGTCTGGAGGCAAACCCAGCAAGCTTATCGATATCAGAGCTTCACGAGAGACAGATATATTTCTGAATGAATTTCCCAATTTTCAAAATGAATCTTGTGTAGTTTTTATGCCGTTAAAACTAACTTATTCAATGGAATCATCCTATCGTTCAGTACACACATTTTTTTCTTCGAAATTTGAAACAATTCCTAATTTTTCTTTTTCTCTTTTTCCCCCTGAGTATTTATGTCATCCCGATATTGTAGATACATGTAGAGTCATGTTTATTTTACAAATAATCAAAATGTCCGTTTTCAGATGAGCTTAAACTGATAAACTACATAATTCAAAACCAAGTCACCACCGATGTTTTAAATATATACCTAGTTAGTTAAAGATAGTACATGTTTGTTTAATTTGATTGAAATATTTCCAATTTAGTTTTGTAAACTGATGAAAGATATTTTCAACTGAATTGATTTGACTGATCATATTCAAAAGCCTTAATGACAATACACCACACATTAAGATGATTCTTTATTGTGTTAAACCTTCACGGTTATACACTTAAATATACACACCCTTTAAAACTGTATCAGATACCCTCCACTAAGGCTTGTAACAATTACTTGGGTCAATGCATTGATTTTTGAATATTCAAAAGATGTATGTGAATTAGGATCTAGACTATTACCAAAATCGTCTTGTGTCTTATAGGTAAGTCTTATTTATGAACGTACACTTTTAATATGTTACCAAGCAGGAAAGTAAGTGATCTAATAAATATACGTTAAAATAAAAAAGAAATATATTTTAATGAGATAATGATAAAGAATTTACTTCATTTTCAGTCATGGCTATTACTTGGCATTTTATTTCAGAAAAGTCATGGCCAGCTTTAAAGCTGCGCTCGAAATATAATACAAGGAACGAGATAGACAATTTCCTGCAATTACTCCGTAATAAGCACCCAGTTGTGTTTACCTCTTGATTCGCCAAATTTACAGTTTGAATTTTGTTTTAACGGAAACTTTATTAAGACCTCTGCGGTCTTCCGCAAAGAAGTATTCCTAGAAACAACGCCTCATTCCGGAACTTTATTTTAAAAAAAAACAACAACAAGTAGACTGTCTCATTGGCACTCATACCACATCTTCTTATATTTCTTTATAAAATAAGTTTCTAGGTTTATACAATAGTAGAGGTCTATCTATTCTCAAACTTCATGTGAGCACTTGAAAATAACAATTGAATGAATTCAGACAAACCCTGCGTATCAGTCCGATGCAATGATATAATGGATAAAAACAGATATCGGGAGAAATATCATAACGGTAGATTCTTTTATCTTTTCACGAAGGAAATTTCAAATCAAAATTAGCTACCGGTATTAAACTCACTGATTGATGTAAAAAGGAGTGTACCTATTTTTTTTTTTTTTTTTATTTCAGCATACACATTTACAAATATGTCAGAACTGACCGAGAAATTTAATAACTGCATTATTCATGGGAAGGAACTTGACTATTATTGTCCGAGACACGACGAAGTCATCTGCGAGTTTTGCATTGAGAGCAAACATGAAGGATGTCGTAACTTAATTGACGTTGATCAAATATCAAAAGACGCTGATGTCAGTGAATTAACAGACATTAAGAAAGCCGCTGCAGACATGGAGGAAAGTATAGAAAGATTTCTTAAAGATCAACGAGAAAACAGAACACAATTAGATGAACAGAAGAATGATATCGCATCAGAAATTAAGCATTTTAGGGATAAAATCAATGACCATCTTGATCGATTGCAACAAGATCTTATGGATGATTTATCAGAAACACATGAAAAACTGGCCGCTCAAATAGAGGAAACCATTAAAGATCTTGAAAATAAGAAATCAAAGCTGGCTTCACTGAAAATGAATTTTGACAATATAACTGAGGAAGACAAATCTCCGACAAATTTCATTATAGCAAAGAAAGTGAAGAAAGAATTGACGCGTTTAACGAAACCCTTATCTGTCTTCCTACATGGCTTGAAACATTCCAATTTAGAATTTGACGCCAGTACTGAAGCAGAATTAATGGTATTAGAAATTGAGTCTTTTGGCGCGATTGCAATCTCCGAAAAATCATCATCATTACAGTTGTCTAGTAAAAATGAAGATTTGAAATTAAACCTCAATCCTGCAAGAAATATTGCTGAAATTAGACTGAAAGTTAAAACTGATATTAGGATAAAGAATAAAGCCCAGTTGTCTGTACAGAAGTGTATCATACTACCAAGCAACCAATTCCTTTTCGTCGATGAAAAAAACGAAAGACTCGTAATTCACGACCAAGATGGATCCCATCACCACGATATTAGTGTTTCCAATAAACCATTTGATGTTGTTGTAATCGATTCCCGACGCGTTGCAGTGACATTTGGTAGGGGTAGACAACTAGAGATTTTAGACATTTCGAAACATAAATGTGACAGAATAATTAAAACGGCAAATGATTGTTGGGGAATTTCCCATCGGGATGGAAATCTGTTCGTCGTTGTCTACAGAAAGGGAATAGAAGTAATAAGTATTGCTGGACAGTTAATAGCCGTCATTCCAATTAATGTAGATCACGTATTTTATATTTCGCTCTATGCCGATAAAATTTATTATACTGACTGGGCAGAAGACACCGTAAACTGCTGTGACTTTAATGGCGACGAAGTTTGGTGCTACGGTTATGACAATGTCGTTTCAGAGCAGGGAATAGCGACTGATGCCGAAGGTAATGTTTTTGTTGTCGGTTATAGAACAAATAATGTTATGGTGACTTCGCCCGATGGCCGACGTTACAAAGTATTGTTGAGTGGGGAATCAGATGGCCTAAACTGGCCAACAGGACTATTCTACGACGCACAAGGAGATCGCTTATTGATTTGCAATGAAACAGACGGGTATGCTGCACTGTACGACATAGAGTAACATATTGAATAGTTTTTGTTATAACAAGCTATACAAATATTCAAATAGATATTCACAAACTATTAGTAGCGTTGTTATAATATTGAAGGGTGAGAGAATATGAAACATCAAATAGAAAATTAGAAAGCAAAAATTTAGAACTTAAAGAAACAATTCTCGAAAAGAAACTCATTACATGAAGTATATTTTGACTTTTGGGGTTTAAAAACCGTCGAACGTATAAAAATAAGATGTGATATGATTGCCAATAATACAATCATACAATCGGAGTCCAAATGACGTAGGAGTAAGCAATTATAAGTGGCAAACACTTTAAGATTCATCATAATAAATGAGAAAAAATGGCTGTGATTACACCAAAAACTTACTGGCTTAAATCTTCGAGATGGCCCCTCTCAGGTAACAATCGTATTATATTGTATATCTACACAACAATAGGTGATTTGAAGGGTGTAACTGAATAGACAGTATCAAATATAACTTAGGTGTACCATCATTGGCAGTGATGAAAGAAAATTCCATTTAATTCCAAAAAAAGATTTTATCTTTCTGAAACAAAAAATGCATTTAACTTTTATAAATGTAGTGGATGCTAGGCCTTAAAACTTTTCCAACTGCACAGATAGTGTTTTTTTTTTTTGGTGTAAACACAGCCATTTTTGTCCATTTGTTATGATGAACTTTAAAGATGCAAGCCTTAATATTCAGCAGATCTTTTCGCCTAACATTTTTGAAATTGCTTTTGAATTATAAATATTTAATTTTAAACCTACACTGTCACATGTACATAAACAGATGCATTTTTTTTACTGCTGAAACGAATTTACAACATTTTCTCTATCATATTTGAAAATTGAAACGTTTGACTTCTTGGATAAACTAATTTTAAAGTACGGTTCAGGAGTGTGGATTTTTTAAAATTTGAAATAATTGAGCAAATGCACTTAAAATTTTGTAAAAGAATTCTGAAAGAAATTCTACTGCATCATTTATAGTTAATGGAGAGCTTGAGAGGTTTTTACTCAAAAATTGGGTCAAATAGAGGATGATTTCTTAAAAAAAAATATTTTTAAATGAAAATAAAGTCAGAATTAAGTAACATCACAGTACCCAAATTGCACCGAGTACCCAAATTGCACCTATTTCAAAAATAGCAGCGGATATCTTACAAGTTTTCTTAGAGACTAAACAATTTGTAGTTTTGTTATTTGACATTACGGACGTCTTTCAACATAGCTAAATATATTCAAATACGCACAAAACGCTCACAGTATATATCAACAGATAAAGTATTCACTGAAAAAAGTTATATCTACGGAAACGTTGCTATGTGACGTCCACAAAAAGTCAAATTTTAAAAATGAGCAATCAAAATATGTTACAGGCAACCATTTCTTAAAAAATGAATAGTAAGCATGGACTATTGCCAAATTTTTCTATATATTTCGAGAAAGAAACAAAACATCAGTTTTTAGATTTTTACGAATGTGAATTTAAGCATAGATGCAATTTGGGTACTCCTTATTACAGAATCATGGATCGTTTGCAGGTCGGTTCAAACCCATGTTTTCTATGATTCAATATGGTTTCAAAATTAAATTGGTGGAACTATATGGTAAATAAGGATACATCTACAAAATAAACACAGAATGGCAACTTTGTCTAGATCATAAATAAACCTGGGTGAAAAAAACTGTCAAAATATGTGCAATTTGGGTACCCTCACGTTACATTTTACAGTTTAATGTTATGCTTTAAAAAGTAATCGTGGCGTGAATTGAAAGTGGGTGTGAAAAATTAGACTCTATTTTAAGATTAAGGTCTGAGCTTTATCATTTTTAAAACAGTTTCCTGTCACATGGTAAGCATGCTCACATGAAACTCGACATCAAGTTATTTCAGGCTTTTCTGATAAGAAGTTCCAGAGAAAAAAGCAACGATAGTTTCATTCACGACATAATGTATAAGACTGTATATGTCGGTAAACAGGAAGTTGGGGAGAGATGGATTCGAGACCGTATCACATCGTACAGCGTGCTCATATGAAGATTGACACCAAATTTCAGCAAGATCTGATTTGCAGTTCATGTGATCAGTGTAATGAAAATGTCATGAGACGAACGGTAAACCAATATACCCCTTCCTACTGAAAGGGGGATGAATATGTAATACATCGGCATTTTTAAAGGAGTCAATATCAACTAAAACAAGGTTGTTTATTGAGATGTTTGAAGGTACACAATATAACAATCATAAACAATATATAACATATCTTAGAGAAACAGATTAGTGGAAGTAGATTATAGACATATGAATTCTAATTTAAAAAAAAATGATTGTTCAACACTGTATTCTTGTCATTATCAGGAACCGATATGCGTGTATGTTATAACGAAATAATTACAATGTAGGATAATAACTGTGTTAAATTATTATTATTATTATTATTATTATTATTATTATTATTATTATTATGCGTTTTCGTCTTTACAAGTTTTTATGTTGACACTTACTGCGTTTTTCCTCATCTTTATGTATTTTTTAGTGTTTTTACTTTTGCGTTATCGCCTTTTGTGTTAAAGCCTTTTCGCGTTTCTGCCTTTTCACTTTTTCGGCATTCTCAAAACCAATTTTTTATTTTAAGGATATATGTTACATCAAGGATTCATATATAGTAATTTAATCATTCTTACTATATAAATCCTTGGCCCCATTAAATAGGTTGAAATTTTTAATGTATATTTTGTAGACTATTGATATTAAAAAAACCCAGCAGATTTAAAATAAATAATTTACGTATGTTAATTGGCAGTACCTCTTTCTATATATTGTGTCAATAATGCGTCTGTTCATTTTTCTATATTTAAATCTTTAATAATTCATTTTCTATATTTAAATCTTTAATAATTCATTTGGCTAGTATCAAGTTACCAAGACACGCTTCTTCTTATTTCAATCAATTCAACTATATAAAAAAATATTTTTAACAGACAATATAACTATGAAATATTAACAATGCTAAACTATTTAATAAAAACAATACCAGTGTCATATAACAAATAACTATATCACAGGAAAACTTATAAGAGGGTGTGGGTGGGGTTTACAGAACAGAGAATAATTAGCAAAAAATATAAAGAATAGAGAAAAATGGACAAAAAAATAAAGAATAGAGAAAATTGGACCAAAAAATAAAGAATATAGAATAATGAGGTGCTAAAATATAAAGAATAGAGAAAAATGAACCAAAAAATAAAGAATAGAGAATAATGAGGTGCTAAAATATAAAGAATAGAGACTAATGGGAAAAAAGTATAAAGAATAGAGAAAAATGGCCTAAATCATTAAAGAATACATAAATGAAGGACCCATCCCCACCCCCTTCCAGACCATCTTATAATTTAGACAACAAAATCATTATTTGAGGTAAAATTTTGAGACGCAGATTCTGAAAATAACATAGAAAATATTCCATTCGTTGGCAGTACAGAATCCATTGTTCATATTGAAAACGAAAGTAAAAATAATTAGCATAGTTATTGAGTGTCTAGATGGGGTTTACAGAATACACAATCATGCATGGCAAAAATATAATGAATAGATAGAAATAAGAAAAAATTATAAGAAACCGGAATAATGGGATGTAAAAATATAAAGTGTGGAAGATAAAAGATTAAAGTAATAAAATACCGATAACAGAAATGAACGATGTACAGAATAATGAAATTGGTTAATTATATAAAATCATGTTGAAACTCCGTTATGATTTTAGAGAATAAGCTTTATTTTTACTGAAAGATAGATAAAAATGCTCTAAGATTTTAAAGAATACAGAAAATAAGGACCCTTAAAGAATGCAGAAAATAAGGACCCCCATACAGACCTTCATTAATTTAAAACAAAAGGAGAATAAATACAGCTGATGACAGTCAGAACTGCATCAGATGTAATTTCTTAAAATTTTAAAGAAAGGGCAAAGGATGATAAGTTAGATTAGATAAGTGTTCTCTTTTTTATATTATTTTTATCAAAATACTCCGACATATTTCTTGATGACATTTTATTCATCACAAAAGTTTAAAAATGTTTAAGAGAGAAAACTGTCTCGATCTATATCAATTTGTTCGAGTGACGTCATAATGTAAGTGGGTATCTGAACAATTGAAAAAAATCGACGAAAAGCCATATTTATTTGTTGTTTTTTTTTTCAAATTAAGCCCCATCCCAAAATAAATATTCTAACTCTGTCGATAGTGAAAAGCTGAATAATAAGATAGAAAGGTATTAGATATAGGAGATAACTAACACTATTCATAACAATAAATGACAAGCACTGATAAAGTAAAGTAAAAGAACTGACCGTGCGAGACCCACATGGGTAGTCAAGATCGTAAAACACAATCTTAGTAATGTGAAAGATCCTTTAGAAAATGTAAGCCACACTCTTGTTTTCTTTAACGAATTTTCCAGAAGGATTGTCAACGCACAAAGATACCGACTGAAAAAGTCCAAAAATTTACACAATATCAAATAAAACTTCATACAAGACAAAACGTCTGTTCAAGCTACGTCCTCTATCATTTTCTTCTCTGTTCCCTTTAAATCCTTCTCTTCTGTCTCTGTCCCATCTTCAGCATTTTCATCGTCTACTCCACCTGCTTTGGTTCCATTCTGGACTGGATTTTCAGCCTTTTCATGATTTTTTTCTGCATCAGATGTTTCTTTATTTTCATCATCTGCATCCTCAGAAATTGGTTCATCTGGCTTTTTCTCTGTCGTCGTTTCAGTGCTTGTTGATGGTGTTTCCTGTTTCTCTGTCGTTGTTTCAGAGCTTGTCGCTGTTGTTTCCTGTATCTCTGTCGTCATTTCAGTGCTTATTGCTGGTGTTTCCTGTTTCTCTGTCGTTGTTTCAGTTCTTGTCGCTGGTGTTTCTTGTTTCTTTTCGATGTTTCAATGCTTGTAGCTGGTGTTTCTTCTTTCTTTGATACAGCGTGTTCTTCCAGAATGACAGGTTTAGAAATCGGTGCATGTTCTGCTAAACGCAAGACAGATCTTGACATCGTTCTAGATATTTGCCGATTCATTGGTTTGTAAGCAGGTGCAACTGGTGTAATGACACCTTTAGACATTTGTCTATTCATAGGCTTGCTTGAAGGACCAGTTGGAGCAATTGCGTTTCTAGACATCGTTCGTTTCAGAAGTGCTTTTATTGTTGGTGTTGTTGTCTTCTCGGGATGTATTGTAGCACTGTTTCCAGTTGAAGGTTGCGGAGTAGGCCTCTTTTGTAAGTCAATCTCCTCCGATGGTCCTTCTGGATGTTCCTGTACAGTAACCATTGTTGATTCTGGTCTTGTTGACTCTGGTCGTTTAGCGTCATCAGGTGATGTTCTCACCAAAATAGAAGAACAACTGGCCTGTCTGGTTATGACCGAAGAATTACTCATCACACTATACCTGTTTATTTCTGTTTGCTCAGGAGTAGCTATAGATTTTCGAGAGAGTGATCGCTTAATGGTTTGTCGAGGTGGAACACTTGGCTTTTCTGTTTCAGATTTTCCGGTAGGTCGCCGTCATCTGGAGTTTGTTTCTCGTCTTTAGTTTCTTTTTCCTCTTTTGCCTTTGGTTCCGTCTCATTTTCAATTTTTACTAGATCGATCTTGCCCTCTTTCAGTGCTTCTGTTGATAAAAAATAATTCATATAATATATTGTACAGTGCTGATTTAATTATGATTCTGAATAAAAATAAAAAAGAACAAAACGTGTTTAAAACATAAAATGGTTGATTCATAAATAATGTGAGCATACAAAATCAGTAAGAAATTTAAGTACAAAATAGTACAAAATGAAATATTAAAGTATAAAATTAGATACATTTCACATATCTATATATGATCATCAAAGCTTTGATGCCAGAAATACTATAAATAAAGCTATTAGCTAAATACGATAACAATATAATGTAAACTTGGAGTGGTATATACTATGCATACAGAAATTAATGTGCAAAAACTAGTTCGATTTTTATCAAAAGTACTAACATATTATAGATATTTCATATCTTTTGGATAGTTTTACGATACATCGTAAATTATACCATAGCTTTTGTTGAAACCCCCGACAATAATCTCACGAGACGAAGTCGAGTGAGTTTGCCGAAGAGTTTCAACAAATAAAGTTCCGCCTACTATCTAAAATAAGCACGGGATTCCAGCAATGAATGCACATTTACATTGTTGTCGCATAACGTAATAGATGAAAAAATGTTGAAGGAATTATTTGTTCTGGATATGCTGTGCAAAGAATAAAAACCAGACAAAGGCCGAATCTGTAGGACTGTAACGATACAATAGAGATTCAGTGGTAAGCATGAATTTCGTTGACGCAAGAGATTACAGATTTAGGATATTTTGAAAGATTTCTGGAATCCCAGATTAAAATTTGAACTTCAAAGGGTTAGTTTTTTTTTTTTTTTATTTCATCAGAATGTTCAAAATGTTTTTATTTTTAAATATTCATTCATAGTTCTGAGGAAATTAATTTCACAAGAATCTCTCCGAGATTTTGAATGAAAAATACCACATTTTAATTTGTATCAAAAGCCCAAGTCGTACATTAATTAATAGGGTTTTCAAAATGTTAACGATTAAAATAACATGTTTCCTATTGATATTCCTTAGTATTTTACCTTCGTTTAGAGTAACCGGACGCTATCTAAGTCTAACGGACCAACATTATTATTTTTACTTTTAAGCAACCTCGTTAAAGTCTAGATGCCAGCAGTGTATATCAAACAATTTTAAACCTTTAGCTGTACAATGGAGCCTATGGGAATACAATCCAAGTATACATCTCAATAACCGAAAATCAATTTATATTTTCCAGTATAATATATATTCAAATATAAAGCTTAACACATTCGTTTTTAAATTACTTTATTTGTTTTTTTCTTGGAGCAAATGTTTGTTCATTTAAAAATATAGGACAACGGAGTTGGCGTACGTGGGTTAGAATCCCACCCTTGGCATTCATTTATATCGGTTGGTGAAAAGCGGCCTATTCAGCTGAGTGGCCCCGCGCTGACTCTGTTGTTCCTATGTCAAAGAATTCAGCCGGCCGTGGCCAAGTCTTGCTTTCATTCTTTTTTTTTTCGAAGTCCAGATACATGGTTTAATTGTGAAAATTATACCATATATAGTTATGGTATAATTTTCGGTTATTGAGATTTATACTCTGATTGCATTCCAAAAGGCTCCTTTGTTCAGCTATAGTTTTAAAGAAGATTTAAAGATTACTGCATACAAGTAATCTATCAAAATTTTAATTGTCAGCTATATTCCGTCGATTTTTCCGTATTGATAAGGCACTCGTCTCAGAAAAAAAAATCGTATATACCTTTATATAAAGGTATATAGGATTTTTCTGAGACAGTGCCTGGATAAACACATCTTCTGTATGATGTTGTAAAATGAACGGGCATAAAAAAGACTGTTATATTCTTTTACTTGTATCTTTTTATCTATGAAAATGTTCACCATTTAGTAATTTAGCTAATAGTAATTTCAGTTTGCGAAATAGTCATTTCGGTTCAATTATCCAAATTAAATACACCTTTAATATCATATAAAATTGAATAATAGATGTTCATGCTAAATTTATAAAAAAATAAAAATAATATTGTGTATACGTCTTTCAAAAATGGCAGACCATATTTCTTTAACAAATCATAGAATAATAGTGTACCAATATACTATTGAGCATCATCTGTTGATTCCTCGGGTATATATGTAAGTTAATGAATGATTGTACAAAAACATAATTTTCTAGTATTAAAGCTGTTTTTCGTTTTTAGAAAGTCAGAAACTGTGAATATATTGGTTTCTGTAAAGACGTTTTCATGACTCAAGATTAATTGAGTGTTTCCCTACAATTTGCAATAAATAAATAAAACATGCACACCTAGCGAACAAGTTAAGGGATACAACGCTCCCTAAACTAAATAAGTCAGCATGGTTTTCTTGGTGAATATTCTCCTATCAAATCACTAAAATATGTATTCCATTCGTGAATTTGCGGTTTCACCAAGGAAACGAATCTTAGGAAATTAATATTTCGTGAACAACCATGAATTAACAATATAACAATATCAATTCAGTCATGAATGGAAATACACCCTAAGTGTATCGGTTGGTAAAAAATGGAATTTATGTTGTGGAAATCAATCAACTACAGTTTTTAAATAAGAAAAATTCTTAATAAAATTCAATATACATATGTCCAGAAAGACTCCTTCTTAAAGAAATGCAACTAATTAGCAGCAGTGTTTGCTAAAATATTGCAGTGTTACAGATGTGGTGCTACCTAAAAACAGTTGTATTTTTAAAATTGTCTACATTTTAACTAATCGTTAAAATTAAAATTTCAGTTAAGTCTTATTTTAGATTAAATGGTAGTTTTTACGCTTCTTTCTGCGATTTTACATGTTTTTTTGTCCACACATATCTGTTTGGATTTGTTGATATTCCGAAGTTTTTCTGAACGCTTTGCATCTTTTTGTTTCCGTTTAAAATTTCCGATTCTCTCTTCCTACTTTCTTCGATAATTTTGTCTTTCATGAACGCTGGCAAACCACCAACGATTCGTTTAGATCCTTTAGCTTCTGAAAATTGTCCAAATTTCGTCGCTGCAACATCCCATCCAGAATTTGCACGCTTTGGGGCTTTTTTGTCAATTATTGTATCTTTAACAGACGATGGTAAACCACCAACAATTCGTTTTGATCCCATGGTTTGTGATGATTGCCCAAATCTCTTTGCTGCAACATCCCATCCCGTGTTTTTATCGGTAGATTGAACAACATCGATATTCGAAATTGATAATGAACTTGTTTTTCCGAACTGAGGCGAACGATTGTTCGGACTGGTTTTACCCCTTTTATTTTGTCGGTCAGTGGTAGGAATTTTCATTCCCTGGTCTAGAACAGAAAGCTTGCTAAGTGCATTGATTTTGGAGGATGAATTAGAAAAGAATTTCTTCAAAATCATTTTATTTCTCGAAACAACTTCTTGTGACTGTCGTTCAACTTCTTCATTACATGGCGAGCTTGTATTCGGTCCTGACGACTCGCTATTGTTGAATAACCTTTTTTGTTCTGACGTGATGGGTTGTTGGCCAATAAATTTCCTAAACGGTTTTTTCTTTTTCATATCTTTTTTCTTTGACTCCTTGAAATATTGTTCTGCAAGTATATATTATTAAATTAAACTTGCGTTTTCAAAGTTAATTTCTTTTTATCCCTTTAACAATTTGTGAATAATATTAATAGATGAAAGAATAATGCGTAGCTTGTTCATTATAAAAAGTGTTTTGACAATTTATATTTTGTATGCCGTAACAGCAAAGCTCTCTAGCATTGTAATTATATAATAATTTATAAAATCAAATGACCCAACAATCCACCACACTAATTTAAATTTTTTTAATGAAAGAGCAAGAAACGAACATTTTGAAAACACACATTTTAAAAGGTTCAAAGCGAGAAAATTCCGAAAACAAGCAGCACACAAAAAAATAAGTGAAGAAGATTATCACCTCTAGCAAATGCTGTGGTTTTGTTGAAGTCGAGAACTGAAGGTTTCGGTCCACCTGTTGAGCTCTCAGGACATTCTGTTATCTGAGATTTGTCCCTCCTTCCCCGGATAATAACAAAAATCAAAGCGCCTATGATCGCTAGACCAATAAATACTGCTATAAAAATCATTACGTAGCCTCCTGCTGGACTAAAAATAAAAGTAAGAATTGTTTTATAAATATTTATATATTGTATGATATAATTAAAATAGCCAATGATGTTTCAGTTGCATCAATTAAAAGTTACGAGTAAAATATCTGCCAGCTTTAAAGAAGTCGTTTCTCTTCAATTTATGAATGAGTTATTTTTATCAATTAATTGAAAGAAATTTGAACATTTGATATGTTGATTATAAATGTATATAACTTTTTTGTTTTAGTCCATTGTTTTGCATCGTTTCAATGTTCAAACATGCCATTTCAATCATCGTTCGTCTTTCATACGGATGTTCTTATGAATACACGTATCCTGTGTTATTTTCATCATGTGTATCCAGTAACAAGAATAATTACAGCGCCCTCTTACAGTCAGTGCCCCCCAAAGGAGATCGTAGCGAGCAGAATAAAACGACATAGTTATTCGGGTTAGTACTCCCAGCACAGATTAAACAACTACATATAAGTTTGATTTTAGATGAATTTGGTAATTGGTTGTTTTGTTTTGCCTCTTTTAATTCCAATGCTTCAAACCATTATCCATGTTATCATCATATAATAAATGCGGCCCATTATTTACAGTTTTTGATGTAGTGATTTGTAGACTATTCTTCATCTTTTCCTCGTTTTTCGTTTTTTTTTCAAAATATTGTCGGTTTCTCTTCGACTTATGAGTTTTGATTTCTCTCTATGGTATCTTCCGCCTCTTGTTTTAAATGGATTAATTTTACATATAACAATATGAAGAAAACTTACATAAATGTTTCAAATTGTGCTTCATTTTCTGCCATTACACCTATAAAAAGATTTTATTTTATTTGAGATTATCAGATATTTGCAATTTGAAAGAAGGCATGTGGAGTGTTTGTCAATGACAAAGAAACGCCATCTTTAACACACACACAAGCATGCAGTTGTTTGAAACGAACTTGGGACAGTCGCACATACAAAGTAGTTAAAATGCTTGTCGATTGTCGTATGCCCAATGTAGCTGGTTAACATGGTTAACATTGGTGTACATGTGTCTCTCTAATTAATATCATTTTCAAGTTATTTGTGATGAAATTTTCATTAAAGGCACAGAAAGTCAACATGCATTAAAATATTGTTTTTGAAAACTTACCATAACTTATTGTGAAAATGATCAGGTAGTCGAAAGCACACATCATCAGCATGGTTGTTGATTTAAACTGCCTATAAAGCTACCTTGTCTGAATGGTATAAGATACAAAAGTTTCAAACATACCTAGATATCATAAAAATGCTTGGAAATAATAACAAAATATTTTGAAAAATTAATAGGATTTATATAAAATCGATACAATCACCTTTGAAATACATACAAATATGTATATAGATATATACGTATAAAGTTACAAGAAAATTAGAAACAATATATTATATCATTTTCTTTTAAATCTATAAACAAAAGATAAGAAAAGAAAAAAACTTTCAGTTTAGCAAAAGTCTAAACTACATGCAAACACTTGGTTTCACCACATCTCCGTTGTGTTTGACATTGTTTTACATTTTACATCGCCAGGTAGGAGGCTCTGAATGGGGTAGTCATTACTGTTTTCTTTAGACCATTTTTTCTGTACTCTGTATATTTAAGAACCCCATTATTCTTTATTTTATTTTGCCTATTTTCTCTATTCTTTATTTTATTTTGCCTATTTTCTCTATTCTTTATTTTATTTTGCCTATTTTCTCTATTCTTTATTTTATTTTGCCCATTATTCTCTATTCTGTTAATTCCATACAGACCCCTAGGTATGCGATGCTGACTAAACTACCAAACCAATAAAATATAACATGAAGTTAATGTCAATGAAACAGCAACTCAACAACACACGTTATATTATTTGAATATAGCTATTTTTCAAATGATAGAAATGATGTCTGGCTCTTAAAGGGGTGCCCATAGTTTGGTTAAATAATTTTCTGCTTCAAGTAAACATAACTATTCGTTCAATTGAATTTGCTTCAAAAATTACTTGAAATTAAGCTACTGCTTCAGCAAAAATATGACCAGACTAGAAATGGCGTATCTCCATATCGATAAGATTTAATTTCCCTACTCTATAAAACGTTCTGTTGACTTGCTAATGTAGATGTCAGGCCACCAATTCAAAATCCCTTTCTATTCAACCATTTTTTTTTCAATTTTTACAGCTTTCCGGGTGCGGGATTTTCTCGCTGCATTGAAGACCCATTGGTGGCCTTCGGCTGTTGTCTGCTCTTTGGTCGGGTTGTTGTCTCTTTGACATATTCCCCATTTCCATTCTCAATTTTATTCTAAATATTTTACCTTAAGTTCAACTTCGTAGAAAGCAGGTATATCTTGAATTGTACATGTATCACTTTTCTACTTTCCAATATTTAACCAATGTTTAAATTTTAAACAAACACAAGTATAGGTTTTGCTCACGTCTACGTCATTTGGAGGGTTGTCGCATTGGCAATCAAACCGTATCTTCTAATTTTTATACTAGAGACAATTAAAATAATACCTTATAAATTTGGTGCGTCTGAAACGTTTTTCTGGATTAATCTTCATCAGGAACGATCAAACCCCAAAATGTGAAATCCAAGGGTGTACAAATACTTGATAACTGGAGTTGTTATGTGACTAACAAAGGTCTAAAAGATTAGCCAAATACACCCTAAAGTCAACTTTGCCTGAGAGAGATGCAGATCATTTCTAAAGTTTTCAACAGAGAATTTAAGAAAGGAATGTTATAAATCATGTCAGTACCGAAGCACTGACTACTGAGCTGATTATACCATGGGGACTAGCAGTCCATCATCAGCGGTATCGATCCAGTGCTAGAAAATGAAAATACCACTTAAATTTGGTGCGTACGAACGCTTTTCTGTATTTACCGTCATCATGTCAGAACAGTCAAATCCAAACATACGGGTTATGTTCTTCTCATATATTTTATGATGGTATGATACTAAACCCCTAACGGGAGGGATTGTGCTTGATTTTCATATTTCCATATATCAATCAGTTTAATTGAGGTCATGTCAGTAACTGCTAGTAGTCCTTTGTTAATTTATGTATCATTGTCATTTTGCTTAGTTTCTTCTGTTACCTATTCTGACATCGGACTCGGACTTCTTGGCTACATTGGCTAGAATAGTTATCAAAGGTACCAGGATTATAATTTAATACGTCAGACGCGCGTTTCGTCTACATAAGACTCATAGGGGGAGGGTTGAGATCTCCCAAAACATGTTTAACCCCGCCGCATTTTTGCGCCTGTCCCACGTCAGGAGCCTCTGGCCTTTGTTAGTCTTGTATGTTTTTTTTAAGTTCTAGTTCGTTTATATGTTTCGGAGTTTAGTGTGACGTCTATTTTCACTGAACTAGTACACATTTTTGTTTAGGGGCCAGCTGAAGCCCGTCTCCGGGTGCGGGATTTTCTGGCTGTGTTGAAGACCCATTGGTGGCCTTGGGCTGTTTTCTGCTCTGTGGTCGGGTTGTTGTCTCTTTGACACATTCCCCATTTCCATTCTCAATTTTATTTGAAATCTAAAGTATCTATAAAAACTTGATTACTTGAGTAGCTCTATGACCAAAAGGACAAACAAAGAATAACCAAATCCATCTTAGGTCAAATTGCCTGAGGGAGTTGAAAGCTTAGTTTCTCATACTAATAATTATCAGTGGAGAATTTAAAAAGGACCCAGAAGTCAGCACTTTTGTGTTGACATGAATTATCATTGATATGGTCATAATAAATTAACCGTTAATAAAAAATAGAATTTTTCGAAATACTAAGGATTTTCTACCCCTATAATTTTGTGAATATGTTATTAATTAGCTTTATTATTTTAATATACATTGCATTGTTTAAACGTTGTCAATGGTTTATACTTGTACAATTTTTAAGTATTTAATTAGTATTATTAAGTTTTGATATTTCTGGTTACCTCAATGTATTCAAAATGTTATTTAGTACTTTATTTATACCAGAATAATAAAAGAACGTTCCTATTGTCTCTATTTGAAAATTGATGCTGAAACAGATTACAATCGCAAAAGGACTGTAAAAGAATAACAATGATTCAGGCATTGAGTATTTTAGCTGTTACAGGTAAATAGAACATTTTTAAAATAAGAAGTGGCCTAAGATTGATGGTTTGCATGTGTTTCTGATTTTTTTTTAAATCGGACCTGAATTAGTCACAATGAAGTTACCACTCTCAAAAACATTGCGCTCCAAAATGATAAGAGTAATATACGAGATGTGTAATAGAAAAATATAAATATTCATTATGACTTATAATTCGCAACGGAATCTAATGTGACTAGCGAGTACTCTTGAATAGATTGAAATTGCTTTTTGTATCTACATTGTATTTATATTTTATACATTTTATGTGATGTTATACATGTCTTCTCTATAACTATGTATTTGGTGATGAGAATTAAAGATATATTAGATCAGGTATTATTAAGTCTGTTTAGGCGACGTAGACAAAGTATATTTGGAAAAGGATTAAGGATGATTTCATTGAAACAATATTAATATTTTTATTTTACTATAGAAGTGTGAAAAACCCTTCCTTTAGCATACAGTTACAATACTAAGATGGATATAAAATAAGAGGTGGTATGATTGCCAATGAGACAACTCTCCACTAGAGACAAAATGACATAGAAGTTAACTATAGGACACCGTACGGCCTTCAACACCGAGCAAAATCCATACCGCATATATAGTAAGCTATAAAAGGCCCCAGAATGACAAATGTAAAACAATTTAAAAGAGAAAATAGACTGCCTAATTTATGTACAAAACAATAAACGAAAAACGGATATGAAAACAAACGACAACCACTGAATTACAGGTTCCTGACTTGGGACAGGCACATACAGAATGTGGCGGGGTTAAACATGTTTGCTGGCGCCTTACCCTCCTGGATGTTTATTTGTTATCATGTCAACAGTTTTCAGTCATTATGTCATGTTTATTTTTTATTCCCAAAAATATTCCTTACGTGAGTCTCTTGTCAAAAGGCACAATTTCTGTCCCTATCCAACATAGAATCTGAGAGAAAAAGCGAGTCTGTCGCCCTTCGTACCGGTCGACTCAATTTGCAGAACCTATATTTTGGATTTTTTCTTCATTTGTTCTTGTTTTAATTATGAATATTTGCCTGGAATATTTGGTACTAGACAATTAATCCTCAATCAATCATATAACCTAAATTACATCTATAAACTTTCATCTCTCAACATGTCAATTTGTAAAAGCGTAAAATGAGATAGATGAGGAGTACAGACAATCGATTAAAAAATTTTTGTACAATGATGTTTATAAAGGGTTTGAAAAGCAGAATGCTTTAATCACGAGTCCCGTGGCTTAAGATATATTGCTTTCATATAAAACACAACTTTTAAAGATATAATAAGAGTTAACAATTTATCAAACTTTCCCATAGATAAAGCTAAAAGCTCACAACAAAACTGATCCGATTTTACGATAAATATACAACTTTGGACATTAATGTTCATATTATGCCAAGTAACCGTTTATTGTTTGTTTTACCTATCTGATTTTACAGCTATGACAGTGTTCGCAGACACTTGCTACAAGACTTCCGGGTCGTATGTCTATTCTACCTACTGTAGTGGCTACTGCTCTGGTACCTACGGTCACGATACCTGTGTATACTACTATACATACTACTACTCCTATGATGACGCTGTCAGTGTTGTGTAAGTCATTGCAATAAGTCAGATATTTTGAGGTGGGTACGACCGTTGGAATGTTTTGTTGCCTAGATACATTTGTTAGGTAATTTCGAATAGACAGAAAAAAATATTACAGTCAGTCCTTATAATTTAATTCTAAATTCCATCTTTAAGGAGTAAATCATTAAAAATATGTTGATGACGTCACGGTCACATGACAAAATTATGTCTATGAGCTGATAGACAAAAAACGTTCAGCCAATCAGAAGACGTGTTACATACAAAATTAAATTATTTCTGTATAGTCATTTATTTTCCATTATGTTCATTGATCTTCAAAACTGCATTGGTATGTGCTTTATTGAACGGTTTTAAGCAAAAAATATATTTATAATACTTTCTCGACACATTATTCTGACTTCGAGCCGACTTGGCCTGAGTTTTACAATTTAACATACTATTTTAGGTTGTAAGATTTCATGAAATGCAGGCTTGTTTTTTGTTTGATACTCCTTAATAGATATGAAGTAATGAAGATTAGAAGTAAACAGCAGTTTTAAAATCTTTTGTTTCACTAGGCTTGGGATCGAACGCACGACATTCTGCACTTAAATCGAGCACGAGCTCACGGAAGAGGTTCTTCGGGGGATACAACAGAAATAAACCATTCATACGCTCTTGATTCAGTGATAGGTACTAGTTTTTTTTTCTCACCCTGACCCAAATCCCTCTTCACTGACTAATGTTAGCCTTTTGCGTCCGAGTCATATCAAGATATTAATCTATAAGAAAGATTAAAACTTTCCTTCTAAATGTTTGTGACGTTGACCTAAATTTTACACTGAATTGACACCCATTTTTTGTAGGAATTCTTTTCTAAAATATTAGTTTACTTACAAAGTTTGAAAATGCCTTCAAAAGCTGGCCACCTTTCAATTCATGACTCACTAAATTCAGTTTAATTTCATCCGAATTCTCTGCCCTCCCCATTACATGTTTAACATACATTCATTTTAACAAGCAGTTAGATGAATATCTGCTAAAACTTAACTTTAAGTCAAAATCTGAAGTTATTTCTAAGAACTTCAAACATTTCTAGATTTATAAAGGCGATGTTGTCACTAAATCGAGGTCAATTCAATGTTTTTTCTCAGGTTGATTAAAATTTACTTTATAAACAAAAGTTGTCTCAATGGCAATAATCATACCAAATCTCCTTATGTTTGGCCGGTGGCCGAGTGGTCTAAGTAGTTACTACTGTGATCACTAGCCAGTCAACACTGAGGTTGTGAGTTCGAACCCCGCTCGTGCGGGTGCACTCGACTCAATCTTAATTGACTAGGATTGTCAGTTTTCCTATCGAAGGTCGGTGGTTTCTCCGGGCACCCGGCTTCCTCCACCAATAAATACTGACCGCCACGAAATAGCCCAAAAGCGGTGCTTAAAAGTGGCGTAAAACACCAAAATCAAAAAAATCAACCTTATGTTTATATATTGAAATAATCTAAAAACATTACCATCTTTACAAATGGATTATACGACATTTATAAATATTAATGAAATCAATAACATGTTTTACAGAAGTACAGGTGTGATAGCTGGTATAGTGATTGGATGTCTGTTTGCTCTGGGAGTTGTAATTGCAATAATTGTTGTCATTTGTAAGTCAGTCGCGAAGTCTTCAGGATCACATGGTCGAATCGTACAGCCAACAGCAACACCCGGTACAACTGTAGCCTATACTAACGCATCTCAAATCGGTTTGTTATTCTAAATCATACTTTATTTGTGAAAAAAATGCATTAACAGATACTAGTAGGGCTTTATAGCCAGTTCATGACTTGGTGCTTTGATCGCTTGCTTGTTACTTTGGAAGCCATCCACCATAATTTTAAAATTACTGATGCAATACCTTGTTGAAAATACATTGCACAGTGCATTATTGTAATTTCAATTCAAAATTCTGTCACAATGAATGTTGCATTAATATAATATTGAAGATACAGAAAGAGGTTCAATCATGCACATTACATATTTGTCCAACTTTGAAATATGTACAGACCTGAAGCTTTTCTCATACGAAACAGTCTGTTTTACCTGGTACGGAAGCCGATAAGGGCCATTCAAAAAAATATTTTATGTCGTAATTTCGACATAACATGTCGTTATAACGACATCGCTATGTCGTAATTTCGACATAACATGTCGTAATTACGACATCACTATGTCGTAATAACGACATCGCTATATATATAAAAGAATATGTATTATGATTGTCAAGAGACTAAATGACACAGAAATTAACAACTATAGGTCATCATAATGCCCTCAATAATGAGCAAAGCCCCCGCATAGTCAGCTATTAAAGAGGGACGAAAGAGACCAGAGGGAGAGTCCCCGAAATGACAGCTGTTTAACAATTTAATTCAAACGAGTCACTATGTCGTAATAACGAAATCGCTATATATATAAAAGAATATGTATTATGATTGCCAAGAGACTAAATGACACAGAAATTAACAACTATAGGTCATCATAATGCCCTCAATAATGAGAAAGCCCCCGCATAACCAGCTATAAAAGTGGGACGAAAGATACCAGAGGGAGAGTCCCCGAAATGACAGCTGTTTAACAATTTAATTCAAACGAGAAAAATAACGGTTTTAATAATGTACAAACAAAGACCAAAAACGAATATGTGACTCAAACAAATGACAACCACTGAATTACAGACTCCTGACCGCTATGTGATAATAACGACAACCTTATAGTTTAACTTTTCACTTTTTGAAGCGATAGGAATTTCAAAATGGTCGTCAGTAAAGGCAAAGTTTGTAGCGTAAACAAATTCATCTTTTTTTTTTGAGAATAATGAACACTATATGCAATCAAGCTTAATTTAAGTTATTCACTTGCACCTCAGACTTGAACATACTAGAACTTTATTTATAATCAAGTCAAATGAGACCCAGTTGAACAGGGGAGCAATTCAAGCTCCTTGGAGCCTCTTATTATGTTTGGCATGTACAGATTTGTGTAAATTATGAAGTCCTGCATTTCCATTGCAGGTTCTGAATAAGATGAATGTTAAGCTTTTCCCAATAAAGACTATGTTAAACTTTGGACTCATAGTGCTCAGACCCACGGATCTATGTACCTTCATTTGTACACACTTGAATCTTAATGTACTACTGAGGCTTGATGCAAATTATAACTGCATTGCTATTGTTGGTTCTTAATGAGATTCTTCAAGCGTCCTCCCCATTGAAGCCCTATTAAAACTTTGTACCCCAAGTTCTTTTAACCACTGTTCCCCAGGACAACTATTCCTACAAACTTAAGGGGAGGGTTGGGATCCTGCTAACATGTTTAACCCCGCCACATTCTTTATGTATCATGTGTCTGTCCCAAGTCTTTAATTCAGTGGTTATCGTTTGTTGATATTTTACATATTTGTTTTTCGTTTATTTTTGTACATAAAGTAGGCCGCTATATTTTCTCGTATGAATTGTATTACATTTGTCATTTCGGGGCCTTTTTTTAGCTGACTATGCGGTATGGGCTGTGATCATTGTTGAAGGCCGTACGGTGACCTATAATTGTTAATTTCTTTGTCATTTGGTTTCTTGTGGATTGTTGCGTTTTTGAGCAAACCAGCGTATCCCAAGGCCTAGATAACCTCTGTAGGCCCCAAATAAGACGAAAAAACATCAAAATTGGACAGAAAACTGAAAAAATGGTTTCTAACCTCAGGGATATTAACCCTTGGCATGCTGAATTGTTTTCAGAAATTGTCTAAATTTCGAGTATTTGCAAAAATATGCAAATGATATGCAAATGAGCTGTACCCTGATGCTGATGCATACTGATTGCATTAAATCTAAGATAGCCAAGGGTTAATATCCTTGGCACGCTGAATTGTTTTCAGAAAGTGTCTAAATTTCAGTATTTGCAAAATATGTAAATGATATGCAAATGAGCTGTAGCATGATGCTGATGCATACTGATTGCATTAAATCTAAGATAGCCAGGATTAACATCCCTGAGGTTAGAAACCCTTTTCCCGTTTCTCTCCAATTTTGATGTTTTTTCGTCTTTTTGGGGCCTATAAAGGTTATCAAGGCCTTCGGATACGCTGGTTTGTAAAAAAAAACGCAACTCTCCAAAAGAAACCAAATGACACAGAAATTAACAATTATAGGTCACCGTACGGCCTTCAACGATGATCACAGCCCATACCGCATAGTCAGCTATAAAGGCCCTGAAATGACAAATGTAATACAATTCATACGAGAAAAACTAGCGGCCTACTTTATGTACAAAATAAACGAAAACAAATATGTAAAACATCAACAAACGACAACCACTGAATTAAAGACTTGGGACAGACACATGATACATAAAGAATGTGGCGGGTTAAACATGTTAGCAGGATCCCAACCTCCCTAAGTTTGTAGGAATAGTTGTCCTGGGGAATAGTGGTTAAAAGAACTTGGGGTACAAAGTTTTAATAGGGCTTCAATGGGAGGACGCTTGAAGAATCTCATTAAGAACCAACAATAGCAATGCAGTTATAATTTGCATCAAGCCTCAGTAGTACATTAAGATTCAAGTGTTTACAAATGAAGGTACATAGATCCGTGGGTCTGAGCACTATGAGTCCAAAGTTTAACATAGTCTTTATTGGGAAAAGCTTAAAATTCGTCTTAATCAGAACCTGCAATGGAAATGCAGGACTTCATAATTTACACAAATCTGTACATGCCAAACATAGTTAGAGGCTCCAAGGAGCTTGAATTGCTCCCTTGTTCAACTAGGTCTCATTTGACTCGGTTATAAATAAAATTCTAGTATGTGCAAGTCTAAGGTGCAAGTGATTAACTTGAATTAAGCTTGATTGCATATAGTGTTCATTATTCTCAAAAAAAGAAGATGAATTTGCTTACGCTACAAACTTTGTCTATACTGACGACCATTTTGAAATTCATATCGCTTCAAAAGTGAAAAGTTAAACTATAAGGTTGTCATTATTATCACATAGCGGTCAGGACTGGTTGCACAAACGTCTATTAAGTTAATAGTCTATTAACTTCTAATAGACTATTAAATATCTAATTGACTATTAGTTAATAGAGTGAGTTAATAGCATTGCACGAATCACTATTAAGGCTTCTATTAACTAATAGACTATTAAGTGACTTTTAAGGTTTTAATAGTCAATTAAGTCCCCAATTAATCCCAAAATTCATTGCGACGTCATGAAGCACGTGCATTTTCGTGATTTTCTTCATTTTCACGACGTCATCACGATTTCCCGGATTATTTTCACGACGTCATCACGAAAATGGACGCTGAAAAGAAGAAGAGAAGTTCCAATTGGGATTCGTCCGAGATTTCTTTGCTGAGGCAGTTAGTAGAAAAAATTTAGTTACCATACGGAGCAAACTTTCTAATGCTTTAACAAATAAAGTAAAAATGAGGTGTGGAGAAATATCACAACAGAAATTAATTCACTGGGATTGCATTGCCGATCAGTAGCAGAAGTAAAGGTGAAATGGCAAAATATGCAATCGAATGCAAAAAACCTATGCAGATGTTAAAAACACGCCCGCCAAACTGGTGGAGGACCACCAGCTACCCTGTTGACCAGGAAAGTCAACATATAATTGAAATGATGAAAGACACAGCAAGTTTTGTTGGTTTGACGGGAGAGGAAAGTCCTGTGGACGAAGGTACTTTGATATTTTATCTGCAAATAATAGTTAAAAGATTTACATTTCATCTCTAAAGATCATAGTTCATTCCACAGTATCTTTGAAATATTCTTATTCCTTTGAAAACGAGCAGCTTCATCTTCAAAATATGTATAGCCATTTAAGATTTCACGTAGTAAATTTGTCAAAAATATTAACAGTAAAACGGCTTGCTCCATTAATCACAAAATCTTTAAGAAAATAGTTTTGACTTAATTAAGAGTTAGTAATTATATATTGTATATATATAGTATATAGATATGAAGATGTTGTATGAGTGTCAATGAGACATCTCTCCATCCAAGTCAGAATGTTTTAAATAGTAAACCATTAAAGGTCAAAGTACGGCCTTCAACACGGAGCCTTTGCTCACACCGAACAACAAGCTATAATTGCCCCAAAATGACTAGTGTAAAACAATTCAAACAGAAAACCAACGATCTAATCTATATAAAAAAAACGAGAAACGAGAAACACTTATGAACCACATCAACAAACAACAACCACCGAAAACAGGTTCCTGACTTAGGAAAGATACAAACAAATTATTATTTATTTCTGGGATAATGATAATAATAATAACATGTCTTTACTTTCACCTATGCGAAATTATTGGTTCATTACATGACAAATATTAACGACATAATGAAATGAAACAGGGGCGGATGCATACATTTTAAAAGGGGGTTCCAAACCCAAATTAAGAGGGGGCAACTATATGTCCCTATTCAAATGCATTGATCGTCCAAAAAAGGGGGTTCCAACCCCAGGAACCCCCCCCACCCCGGATCCGCCACTGATTAAATGTCAAACAAATACTAGTAGTTAGTTCTAAGTTAACTGATAAAAATAAATTATTATTGATAAAGGTATGGTGAAAGGCTGAGATCCTGCTGAAGATGTTTAACCCTGTGCCTTTTGTGTTCCTGTCCGAATTATGGAATCTTTGTCTATGGTTGTCTTTGAATACATCTTGTTTCATCCTTTTCTATGCTTGTGGTCAAATTGTGTTGATTTTTTTTTACAAATAATTGTCATATATTTGGGGCAATAAAAAGCTCGCCGGATAGTGTGTTAAGGTTGTATTTTTATGCTCTGTTCAGACTGTTGATTTTAGTGTAGTTGAATTATCGACATTTTACCCCTTATCTCCTTTTTTTTTTATCTATGACTCAATGTGTGTGAAAAAAAAAGCGTTTTACTGAATCTCTTTCTTACAGTTGATCTGACAAAGAAAGCCAAATGTATGCATAAAGAGATCAAGAACTTCCTAGCAAACTATAGTTCTAGTTGTTCGAAGCAACTTCCAAGAGCAAATGATGTCCATTTAATTCCGTTCTTGGTAACCTCAACCGATGATGACCTCTCTTCGAGTACCAAATCCATGAGCTTGCAAATTTCCAGTGTTTCAATTACCCCAGATTGCAGGTATTTTCATCACAAGACGTCTCGTCTCTTTTGCATAATACACCACAGTTTATCATCAATTACAGGCAAGGAGGTAATTTGATATCTCTTGCCAATAAAGGAGCTACCGTTTGATTTTTAGGGGGTAGGATGAAAATTGAAAAAGGCAGGACAGATATTACAACTTAAAAAAATGGAGGACAAAATTTATCATCCTAGCCCCCTACCCCCATCAAAATCAAATGGTAGCTCCTAAGATAGATAATATCCCTAAGATGCAGTATAAATCTTAAATTATAACAGTGCAGATAAAATCGAAACATTTTAAAGACCAGAAACCAAAAAAAAAAAAAAACGTTAAAGGGCCAATGGAGAACATAAATCTTGAACCTATAGTTGTTAATTTCTGTGTAATTTGGTCTCTTGTCTCATTGGCAATCATACAACATCTTCTTATTTTAAAAATTAGAATAGGGGAGGTGGACTACGTCTGATTGACTCTATATTATACAAGGTGGTAGGACGTGCCGCTGGAATAGGTCACCTTTTCAAGCTTGAAAATATGTGAATAGGTCGGGAAAACTATCAGAAATAAATGATTAGGTCAATAAAGTTCCCACAATTTCTTCGTCTGTCATCTTTCTTGGTGTTCCCGGCTGTTTTATCAACCAATTTTCTCTTTTGGCACTTTGGATTCCACTCTTACATTACATACCATTACACATCACATGAAACCCAAACAATATGAGAAAAGGTTACATTTTACCTACGCAATATATGAACAGGTATACATTTTACCTACGCAATATATGAAATACATTTTAAAATCTAAATTATATGAAAAGGGTGGGCAACAAAACCCCAGCGGTACCCCTATCAATTAAGTATTGAAGTAGCACCCCCGAGGGTTTAATACTGAATAAAAAGAGGACAACATAAAGGCATTTTCATCTACATGTAAATGAAGATGAGGAACATACCATATCCAAAGTCTTTTAATTAGGCGTTTTTCTCTTTGTTCTGCGTCAACTATTTGAAATAAAGCAAAGAGTGTCAATGTACATTTGCATACAGTAGAAATTTAAGGATAATTAAGTATTTGCACTTATTTTACAGTCGTGTGTGATGCAGAAAAACTGCCAATTAACACGGATGGAGAAGAGGTCGACGAGGCCGAAGCAAGCCTGCTAAAACCTCCAGTTCAACCAACATTTAGGTATGCTTATTTTGAATATGATAATTTAATATAATATTTATATGATTTGCATATTAGGGAATACGTTTATATGATTGGTCGAGATGGCTTCCGGTGGAGGCTTTTGATGTTATTTATTTTCGATGGACGACGTTGACCGAACTACTTTCATGCGCCGGGCCAATTCAAGGACACACATATACAATATACACTAGTGTGTTAGAGGTTAACACCAAATGCTCACTTGAGGCCCTAATTTGGTGAATGAAAATATTTTATTCTGTAGTTTCATTGTCGATTAAAATGGGGTTAACCTGAAGCACATTTTGTATGAAGCCCGGCCTTGTGTACATTGTGTATACATTTATGTTAAATTTCATTCTGTATGTTGTATATTTTAGCATCAGCATGTTAGACAAAGAGAAGGATCCTTTATTGCCGGTTATTCCACAAAACGACTGCTAAAGACTTTTCCTGTCCCATCAAAGAGAAAAAAATAAAACAGGAGGATTTAGTTGTAAAGCAGCATGAAGTTCTGTGTAAACAAACAGAGTACTTTGATTTAAAAATCAAAAGCTTAGAATGGAAATAGCTATTCTACGTTCACAGATGGACAAGCAGGAATTGGCATCATCAATGTGTGATCTGTTTGGACTTGAACTTTAAAAGATATTTTTCTTGTACGTGTGTGTGTTTTGTGTTTGCACGTGTGTGTGTGTGTGTGTGTTTATTGTTACATGTTTTCAATTCTACAACAAAACATTTCACAAAAAATTTTAAGAATTTTATGATTTTTTAATCATATTCGCTATGTGCGTGTTTAACCAAAGAATGCTCTGCAAATGTGGTCACGTACAGTACGACCTTCCTCTGAACCTCTAAATGGTATATCTATGCACGAATCGTCAACCTCATCAGCATCATCCATTGGTTCCCTCAAATCTATAGCGATGTTGTGGAGTACCGCACATGCCATAATCATAGTGCAAGCCTTTTCTTGGTTAACGCGTACTCCAGAACGTAAACAGTTGAATCTTTTTTTTCCACCAGCCGAAAGACCTTTCAATACAACATCTGGTCCTGGTATGTGCTCTATTAAACCTTTCATGGCAATCCTCTGTCGGTCTCATGAACGGTGTCATCAAAAAACTTTTGCATCCATAACCGCTATCACCTAAGACGATTCCATCCTCTACACGCCTATGCGTTAACTCCAGATATTGCAGAATTTTTGAGCATCTTAAGATGTGGCTGTCATGCACACTGCCTGGCTATCTGGCTACTAGATTTGTAAAACGCCCTAAAAGAGTTTTTGTTTGTTATGGATTTTTGTTGGTCAATTTTTAAAATAAGTACACCCGTCCCCGATCATTATTTTAAACTAATTAAAAAAGCTCGAGATCTCTTTTCTGAAAGGTATATTTTCTTATCTTTGATCCTTGGACTTATTTGATAGGGTCGTTTGGAAGACATTATGATCATTAGATCATAGACATACCGTGTTAACACAGAAGAAGTTAAAAAGGATTAGAGTAAATGACCAGAGAAAAATGCCTCGAAATATGTATACAGGGTTCACATAGAAAAGAACAATGCTTGTATTATTGTTCTTCATCTTCGTCAAATAAAAGAAACTATGCTATTTGTGTTAAATGACCAACGGAAAATCCTAAACAGTACTGCTGCATGAAATTAATTTTTTATCTGTAAATTTCACACTTACAGGATCAAGCAAACAACAATTACCAAGAAAAATGAATGTGCATTATACAATATGGTACGGTAACCTAAGCTCAGTGAACAGTTATAAAGAGATAAATGGGTTAAATGTGCCATTATTAGGTATTACAATCGTTTTTACCCGCCATCCATAGAAAAAACTCTTCGTTAATCTGTGCATGGAACGAATACTTTATATCACGGACAATAAGCCAAATTGTTAATCCCGCAATGCATGAAAAAAATGTGTTGCATTTCAGTAAATAACACGTGTTCTCGGTTGATCGTAAACACGTAGTAGTCCATCATGCATTGTTATTCATTTAGTGGATTGGTCAAAAACCCAGGTAAAAAAAAGTCGTCATTCGTAAATAAACAATTACATGTGCGAGGACATAAGTATGCTAATTTATGCATAGCCATATAAGGTAGTGTTCCCGACCTGTTAAAGTAAGTCATTGTAGGAATATATGTAACACACTGAAACGTTTCCTTCCCCTAAACGTGTCATCTTGGCCCAAACGTGTCCCTTTTGACGTCACACTACGCTAAACGGATCTTCTTTCATTCGACACCAAAACATGTCCAATTCTAGAAGCTTAAACTTGTCTGTTGTTGACTGACAGTATATTTGTATCTGCATTTATGATTATTGTAACATATCTTTGTTACAGAAACTTCAAAAGGCGCACTCGACTCTAATGCATAAAATAAATTTTACAAGTTACTAGCTGATTAAAGTCGACGGGTTAATGTTGTGAAATTTATGTATAAAGTATAAATATCCTAGCATATAGTACAGTGGACTCCAGGGCGTAGCCAGGTATCCAATAAACTGTAGGCACAAATTGCGGCAGGGGTCTGGGGCCGCTCAAGGGTGAAATCCCTACATGCTTAGGAGATCTGAGAGTACTGAAGTTACTGAAAGCTAGTTGATTGACTGATTGATTGCTAAACGTCCAGTGGCAAATAGCTCATGCATGTTCAGGATAAAACAAATTTACAATAAATACAACAGGTAGCTAGGTCCTGTAATAGGGGTTGTCCAGGACGAAGGTCTGGAAATTTGGAAATTTGGAAACGCCAATCATGTGTCTAAGTTGAGATTTATTCAAGTATTTGTTGATAGAAGTGAAATGATCTGAACCAAAGTTCTAGTTTATAGTTTCTATATAAGGGGAGTATAATGACATACAATTCTATCTAATACACCATTCACTAAGGATGATAGACTAGTGTACACATGACATTCGATAATTAACGAGTTTTGACGACTTCACTGGCGTGCATCTACAGATAACGTTGTTTATTTTTTTTTTTAAAAAAAAATATTTGTGAAAAAAATATGTGTAGGCACGTGCCTAAAGTGCCTAACGGCAGCTACGCCCTGGACTCAAATGCTAAAAATAAACTTTACCAGTTACTTATCAGACATAGGCGGTTATCTGATTATCTCCAGATTCACCGATTGTCACAGAAAAAAGAGGTAAAATCATAAGGTTCGGGGAATTTAGTTCAGACAAAAAGATTTACTCTTAACAAATGTGCATGTCAAAGGGTTCTTTAAAAGGGGATCACCAACAGACTGTTGTGATCAATGTGGTGCTAAATGCTCCTGTGGTTTGAAAGAATGTGTACTTCCCTGAAGGGTTGGCTGGGTGCTCTTTTGAATCCCACGTCTCTTCAGCAATACATAGGTCAAAAGATTTGGAAACCCGATTTAAATACTAGTATTTGGCGTAAAGGTCCAATCCGTTGTATAATCACTCATAAATGATTTGGTCATAATTAAATAAATCTAACTGTTTACAAAACCCAATTTGAAATAATAAGCTTTTCTACCTCAGAAATAGATTACTTAATTATCAAAACTTTTAGGAATTTTGGTCCTCAATGCTCTTCAAGTTCGTACTTTATTTGGCCTTTTAAATTTTTATGATTCGAGCGTCACTGATGAGTCTTTTGTAGACGAATTATGCATGACTAAATACAATTTCAATCCTGGTATCTATGATGAGTTTATTTATTTCATTATTAAACATATCTAACGTGCAGTGACGTCGCGTACGATGTTGCACATAGTTTTGGTAGCGTTAATCTGACAAGTTTTTTAGAGACCAAATTATAAATAACGTTGTACTGATTTTATTTCGTGCAGTCTTTCAACATGGGTAAACATATTTATACACACAAAACGTTCACATGCAGTATTTCTGCAGATGGAGTATTCACCTGGGAAAATAAAATCTACGGAACGTCATTTTTTAAAATGAGCAAATAAAAAACGTTACAAGCATATGCTTCATTTCTTAAAGCATGGACAAATGTCAAATTGTTCTAAATATTTGAACCTTGGAGACAAAGCATCTGTTATTTGAGTTTTTAGGATGGATGTAATTTAGGTTCTCCTCATTAGCAGAATATTTCATGCATGTTCAGGACGATGGAGCGAAGATGGTCATTTTCTATGATGTAACAGGAAATTGATATAAAATTAAACCACTGTCTTTTTGATGCTTTTTTTATAGTAAATATAGGATATAGCTAAAAGGTAAACACAGAACGTTTATTTCATTGTCTGGATTCAGGTTGAGTATCTATTGTTGAAAGCAAATTTTAAACTAATTATCAAAATAGGTGCAATTTGGGAACCGTCACGTTAAGTGTTACATTTACCCTCATGGTCACATATAGCCTGAACGTTTATACTGTGGTATCCTTTGCGGTTGACAAAGGACGGTTCATCTTGAACAGGTGCCTGGATCCTTACGTGGGTGCCATCAATGCAACCTAAAACTCCTGGAAATCCACCATTTTCATAAAAACCATTTTAATCTCTCGCTTTCTGTCTTCTGATGGCCATTTAATGAAAGTGCCTGCTTTAGAGGCAAGCACTGTGGAAACTCTAGTGATGCATCGGCTGACAGTTGATTTTTCTACCCCGACCGTGTCTCCAACCACTTGCATAAAACTCCCCGTTGCATAATATCTCAGGGCAATAAGTACCTGTTCGATGGGAATACATAGTTTCATGTATACATCACAAAAATGATAAATGCATAACAAAATTAAATATGCGAATTTTTAGTTTTACAAATAATACAACTGCGACAATCCAAATAAATTTGCGTAAATTATAAACATTACGAAATTTTGATTAAAATTATGGGCTCAGACGGTGTGTACCGGAAAAAGGGTCCTGGCTTTTTAAACGGTGCCACATATTCACCGAAGTAACATTTTATAACGTAAACCTGGAAACAGTAATATGTTCCTGCGTAAACAAAAGTAAACACAATCTAGACAATATAGAAATGGTCAAACTGCTCATCGATTACATCAGTCTCAGTAATATGTTCCTGCGTTAAGAAGGAGAGTGGAGAGAAAAAAAATAACACTTAAATGTACGTGTAAGGTTGGTATAGCGAAGAGGCAAATAAAGTGAGTAGGCCAAATATTGCGGTTTTCATCGAATGTTTAACTTTATGTTTATGTATTATCTAGAGACTTTTTTTTTTTAACAAAATGAGACCCTTGTTTACCATGGAAGCCCGATGAAAAATGTTTCAACAACATTGTTCTCAATTGTAACAATTTATACACATGAATGTCATGATTAGTAACAGGAAATTCCTAAAATGAATATAACGTCACACACTAGTAGTGACTTCTTGGTGTAAAACGGTTGTACACAGAAGGACAATAACTGTAATATTGAACGAAAATTGTTTGTTTAGGATAGTGTCGTCTTAGTTGAAAGTAGATTCTACAAGCTAGCCTATGGTATACAGTAGAAAAACGTTTGATTTCAAAGTTGTGAAAATCATACAAAACACAGAATGCATGGAGAACGCACAGTGCGTCACACAAATGCGGAATGTCCAACAATGTTACTGAGCTAGAGTAGCGGATGACATTCTTCGGACAGTGTAGTATGATATTGGTTTCTAATCTTAAACTGTGAAAATACTGACAACATTTCAATAAACCAGTCTAAACCGAGTGTTAAATATTTTATACACAAATTTCGATGCTATGTGTGCATTTTTGTCAATTCGAAATGTGTCTTTGTAATAAGTGGATTCAGAATAACAAAGAAATATATATTCAAACTATTCCTAAATGTGGATTATCATAGGCTTCTGTGATGTTGTGACCAGTAAACTGAGAAGTCATAGCAAATACGTGGTAAGTCATTTTTCTTACGTTATTGCTATTGCATTTACTGGGACTGAACTTAAAGTTGATTATTTAATTTATAAATTCAAAAACATGAAAGCCATGGGTTTCGAAACTAATGTTTGTACCTGCATTTCAGGGCTTAGTGCCTTGCTTTTTTGTTGGGTGCTCTATATCAGCTCTTACAATGTCCGTTATAAACCCTAAGCCAGCTCTTCCAAACCGGTACCGTGCCCGAAGCTCACGGTCCGACAAATCATTGATGGTACCTGGTACTATTTTAAAACTTTTATTATAGTTTAGATATCGATTCCGGTGTAAAATATTCTACAATCCAATCAACTAGTAGTTGTACTCATTGTGGTTTCTGTGAATGTAATTCATTTCTTTTTTTTTTTTTTATTATCTAATATTATAAAGATGAATCAAAATTAGCCGCGATTTGAATATGTAAGATATCATCTACAATCTTTCTCCGAAATGACCAATGTATGATAGCTGCTTGGTTTTTTATGTTGTATTGTTTATTGTAATTATTTCAAATTATATTTTTATCAGGACAGCCAACATATTACGATGGAAACACCACATACCTAGAACAGCAACCAAATTACCCTAATTATTACCAGCCACCGTCTAATGGATACCCGCCAAATACCAGCTACCCGCCAAATACTAGTTACCCACCGTCATCGATCCATACCGCAGCACAGCCACCGCCATATTCAGGCAATAATCTTGGAGGTTTAGCTCCTGTGGATATTCAGAATACGAAAATTTAATAAAAGTCTATGAATAAAATGACTGTAATTTGATGCTGAGTTTTTAAGATCGTAAACATTGCAACGGCTGTCATATCGTTTAGGTGATTGGAACCTATTCTTAGGTCAAAAGTGTTTCACCTATCTTAAATTCCCCTATTATTTCATATAAAAACACATTTTAATCTACTGAAGATATTTCTTGTCCAAATTAAATGATTTTTTCTTTCTTTTAAATACAGAAATGTCTGCAGTTTCTGACTATAATAATGCAATGTTTAATATTTTTGGAAAATCATTGTTTAAAGACAAATATGAATTTCAGCATGAAATAATCATAAAAAATTATGACTATATAGGAAAAAAATGACACTTAATTCAAATATTTGTATACAATAATAATTTCTCAGTTAAGACATGTCATAAAAAAATTTCAAAATTAAAAAACTGTGCATATTTGTACGGTAAACTTTTTTTATATCAAATTCGGACCTCAAATAAGTTTTTGACAATGTTTTCATGTGTATGAAATAATACGGGAATTTGGGATCCCAATCTATCTTTGGGATGAATATGAAAATCAATATTCTTAAATACTGTGTATCTCATAATTAAACAGTAATACGAGCAGGTGCCAGCTGAAGCCCGCCTCCGGGTGTGGGATTTTCTCGCTGCGTAGAAGACCCATTGATGGCATTGGGCTGTTTTCCACTCTTTGGTCGGATTGTTGTCTCTTTGACACATTCCCCGTTTCCATTCTCAATTTTGATTTATACATTTATGAATATGGGTAAAATGCAAAAGAGTTATCGGTTGCAGTTGCCTCCCTCTTAATTAAATACAAATTTTCCCCAAATTCCTCATTTACAAATACTGATTTGTTGGATAAAAATTGAGAATCGCATATAACAGATTAAGGTGTAAGTAATAAAAATTGAAAAAATGTTTATCAAAACCAAACAACAAAATTTATTTATATAAAGCCATAAAGGTAAACTTAAAAATAGAAAATTACTAAATAACAACAACTTCGACTAAACTTAGAATGAGTAAAGACACCCTTTTAATATATGATGATGATGGATAGCTGATTGACTTCCAGCGGCAAATTAAATGCATATTCAGGACAGGAACATGTTTATGTAATATGACTATCAAGCCTGCTTTGTACTAGACCGGCACGCTGAGCCGGATTTTTAACGTGCTAGCCCACAAGGTAACAGTCCACAGGAAGATATGTCACCCTACCAGGACACATCATTCTAACTCCGAGCAGACCAGCTGAACCAGCAAGTACTAATTTTAAAGTCTTTGATCTGACTCGACCGTGTTCGAACCAACGACCTCCCGCAATCGAGGCGAACATGCTATCGCGAGATCGCCGAGGCAGTTCTCTTTAATAGAAAAAGGCACACACAATAAGATCTCTAGAGATCATCGTTTTGCAATATATTGGAAGATGAATAACATTTCTTTTTAATTTGTCATTAAAGAGAAAATTGAGAGAAGTATTTAAAGTATACGAAAACTATAGTCTGTGAGAATGCATTCTTTGATAACCAAATCCATAATTCTATTGGAGGTAAAACTGTGTGTTCTCTTTCAGATACAAAATGATTAATTTTGGTTACATACAACTGTGAGTGTTCAGAAAGTCAAAATCAGAAAATTGTTGAAACCTAGCGTAATCATGTTTTTACATTTCGAAACTCACCTTTTAAAATCTCGATCAGTGGACTATACATAGCATTAAAGAATTAATATGCAAGAAAAACCTATATGATAACGGCATAATATATCACATAAACATAAACACAAACATCAAGAATGATCGTAGCTACTGAAAGCTAGCTCAACGTTCTTAACCAGCACAACAGACAAACCCCTTGATATATATAAATACAAGGATATGTAAGTAGTAAGAACACTGCACAAAAGACAATTTTCGTGACGCAATGTTGAGTCTTTACCATACCTACGAACTCTTGTGTAGAACTGCAGGTTATCATACATAGCTTGGTAATACAACGTTAAAATTATGAAAAATAGTGTCACGGCCTTAAATTGTCTATCCCACTACTTCCAACGCAAGAAATCTTTAATATGCTAAGAAGAATGATGATGTCATCTTCCTATTACATATATGGGAGGACAATTCTGTTGAATCCCGCTCTTTTGATAAAAATAACATTAATATAACAAAAGGGTTTCAAAAAATTAAGTTTGCTGTAATGATTAATCAACCGATAACAATAACGTCATACAAGAGTAAACTAAAAGACAATAGATACAACTTAGAAGATTGTTAATAAGGGAGCACTAATCATTAAATAATCTACTCAGTGCAAAAATACGTCAGAATTTCGAAACTCCTAGCGGCAAAACAACTTGTGTGATTTGTACTAAACAAAGTCTTAGTTTAAAAACTAGAACGATTTTTTTCAAAGAAGGGAAAACAACAAGTTTGAACAATTTTTCATCTATATTTTGTGAGCAGACCTCTGATTTTGCCTGGACTGAGGCTTTAACATTGAATTTGAACTATAAATTTGAATAACCGTAAGTAGTGATTTTTCGTTTTCAAAGTTCAGCATCGGACTAACATTTATTTCACGTAAATTGCATCCATACGAAACCGAAATATTTTGTATCATAAAAACCGCAGAATCTTAAAGTTGCGATCTGGTTGAGAAACATTCATTTTGGCTTAAAATTATCTATAATTCACGAACATTTATATATAAATGAATAATGTTGACGTACTGGATCAAAATTGTGCATTTTATTAAGAAATTTTTGTTTTATTAAGTTCGTTCTTGTATTAACCAACTAAAAATAATTTATTTTCAAAATTAAGCAGCCAGTCTTTTCTTTTTGGATTTGGATTTTATTATTTTAATTTCTAAGACATTAGTTGCTTATGATTTATTGTCATTGTATATGTATTGCCTTTTGTCCAATCCCTTTGTTTAAATGTACGTTTGATATTTGAACAATAAAATATTTTGAATTGAATGACTGAGGAAGACTTTATATAACTTGTGTCCAATCCTATATGTGTTTATATATTGCAACTAGAGACTCTAAAGAGCATGTGTCGCTCACCTAAGGGTACTGTGCATCTTCAACATTGGGCACTCTCTATTGTGGACTAGAAAAGAATTCACGACAAAGTTCTCTTTTTGTTGATTATGTATAATTGCTGATAACTTTTCTGTGTACAATTTCTCTCTATCTTCTTTAGTTTTAGATATATAGACACTTTAAATAGCAAACAGGATCAGCAAGACAAGATCTTAAGAGAAGTCAAATTTTGCCAAAATCTTTTATCGACTCTTTATAAGAGTGATTGCCCTTAAATGACCATTTGTTTTACCCTTTTCGTGTTTTTTGTTTTTTGCGATAACTTAAATTTAAGATAATAGGCAAACACGCAAAATTTGGTAAAAATTGTCATTACAGAGCAACAACTCCATTAAGGAGTCGACGGACGATTCGGTGATGTTGACATATTTAGAGATCATGTTTGCTATTTAAAGTATCATTTATTTATAATAGGGTTCTATCCATCTAAAATAATTAAAGATATTAGGCTAAAACGCAAAAACAAATTGCTATGAATCGATATAAACGGGCCAAAAAAAAAAAGAGCAATATAACTCCCGTAAGAAGTCGTCTGACAGTTTTGAGGTAAATAAACAAAAGATAACAACATTTTAAACATTTCTGGTATCGTCAGATTTTCTCTATTTGTACGGTTTTCAAGATAATAGACACAACTTTTTTTAATTTATTTAATAACCCCTATGTTCTATTTAAAGCCATATCGGCCATATTGGTTGGCAGGATATCGGACACATTTTTAAACTAAATACCCCAATGATGATTGTGGCCAGGATTGGTTTTATTTGGTCTTGTAGTTTCAAAGGAGGAGATCTTTGTAAAGTTAACGGACGACAACGAACGACGACGACGGACGCCAAGTAATGAGACAAGATCACTTGAGCTTATAAAAGATTATCAAGTAAAATTATGTTATTGTCCACAAAAACAATAAACACCATAATTCCAGCTTAAAATTAAATATTGGTCACTTTACACCAAATTGCCAGAGCATAAAACATGTAGGATTTATATGAAAAAAAGACGATGCAAAAAACACAGTTTAACGAACTTCTACGAGATGACCCTTGACTTGACATTTGTGTTGCCTACTAACACCAGTAGGGGTTGTTTCATCATGTCTAGTTGTTTAACTAATGTATTAATCATGTTTTAGTACTAATCATGTTTTAGTACTAATCGTGTTTTTAGTACTAATCATGTTTGAGTACAACAGAACACACTTTAAATAAAAAAGAAAAGAAAACAATACTGCAACCCTTTAATTTTCTGACAAAACTTTTCCAACGGTCTTCGAAGTAAACAATTTAGCGTTATTTTAGGCTATGTTTTTTTGGTTGAAGTAGTTGAACATTTATGTTAGAAACAGTACCTTAAGTAATGACATTTATGTAACATTATCTCAATGTGTGCCTTTCCTAGGGAGCTTAATGTCATGCGTTTCATTTTACATCCAATAAAAAATTGAAATAGTATGCCTATATAAGGGAAGTTAAAATAGCCCGATTTAAGCATGCTCGGTCAACTATTTTTAAATTGCTTAATGTATCATGTAACTTATTTTATCTTTATATTTCACAGGATGTTTTTAAATGTAACTTTTTCCACGTGTCATTATGTTTCCTTTATTTTTACTTCACTGAGAAATATTATTAAAGGAATACACTATAAAATAAACTTGACATCATTTTTTAATGGATGTTCTCAAGCTCATGTTTCATATTTTACTTTAATTCACTTTTTTTTTAGTGCGTGTGTTTTTTTTATATAAATTCTTTGGCCTACATAGGCTTACATAAGTTGCATGTATTTAAAGAATTAATGGACGAGCTACTCAATGTCTAAATCGTGACATAAGGATGATTTTACCCAAAATATGTCGAGCATTTACAAAATCCCTCTTATTTTCTTCTGTCATCAATACAACACTCACCAGACTCGCAAAACTAATGGCGTTGAATATAATTTGTCTATACTATTCAGTCATGGCGTAATTAGATAAACTTGATTAAAAAACAATCCTAACCCTTTTTTTTTTTTGCCTTTTTACAGTATTAAGAGTACACCAAGAAGGTACAGACAGAGAGATAGGTTAGAACCAAAGAAAGAACTGCAACGAACAATTTGTGGAAGACAGTCAAAAAGTCCGTGAAAATGTCTTCAAACGCTACTGTTACAGCTAAAGAAATATTATCTCTTTCTTTTTCTTTGGATCAGTTTTTTCTTATCATCATGGGAATGGTTGTATACTGTAAGTTTTGTTTTAAAGATGCATTTCACATCAAATGACAGACAGGTCATGTTTAATAAGAAGTATTTTGCAAGGAAACACGTGACTGTGCAAACTCTGCACGTACAAACACTGTTTAAAGTGAAATTTTGTGATTCTTCTGAAATAGACTTAGTTTTCTGGCGACTATTAAAGTCATTGCCATTTATGTGGACCCCCACCCACTTATTAAAACACACACAGGAATGTATTGTTTAAATTGGTAACGTCCTTAACTATGTTGATTAAGGAGATGATAGGTATATATGTCAATTAGACAAACTAAAAGACGCAAAAACAACTAAAAGACATCTAGATTTCAACATACGGTCTTCAACATAGATATGTACAATATGTTAAGGTTTTAAGCGCACAGGGCCGAGAAAATTTGTAGATAAATTTTAAATTTACGATCCGTGTAAACTTATCAATACTTTAAATAAACTTATTAGTTCAGGTTATCTTACCAATGTTGTAATTAGATCTTTGAATATAGTTTACATTGGCACTAATATCGATTTTGTCATCAGCAAATTAAAACATAACTAAATTTGTATTCTTTTCAAACGGGATGTTTAAAGACACACCCACGTTCATTTTGATCTATAAAGAGGTTAAACTCTAACTATCCTACTGTCTGTCGATACATTTATTTTGGCATTGCACTAGTCATGTCTTCTTTGACTGTCCATGACGTTAAAATACTAAATCCCTGGGATGTGTTTTAGTTGATTTTAGTCTCTGATGCATGATTTTTATTATTAATTGTTTTGGCTTTTAACTAGCTGTCAGTAACTGCGAGTACTCTCAAATCGTACTTTCTTGTTTATTTGACCTGTTGATACTAATTGTAATGCTTTTTTGTTATTTAATGTTATTCAGGGTTATATCTGGTCTATATACCAGCTTTGATAAGTGTTTGGTACTAATATAAATTTTCACTTCGTACTATGAACATCTAAATTATTTATTTTGTTAAAATATTTCCTTTCTCTATTGTAACTGTATACGTAATCCTAACAACAAAATTATTTTATTTACCTGTGTTTAAAGTTATTGCAAATGGCTGATATTTTGTTCGAGCATATTGTTTTCTTAAATTGTTTAACATTTTATACCGATATAACATGTCACTTTTATTATTCTTCCTTAGTTTTTTATTTTGAATTTGCATTGTATCATAGGTCAAATTTATTTGTTCAGTGTATGTTCAATGGTGTTACTATGTCCTTTGATTGAGTTAAGCTATTTCAGTTGATATTTTATAGTGTGTCTTTCTATGTTGTGATGTTACACTATTGTTTCAGAAAAGGGTGAAGGTTTGGTACCATTAAAACGTTTAAACCCGCAGCATTTGTTTGCACCTGTCCTAAGTCAGGAATCTGATGTTCAGTAGTTGTCGTTTGTTGATGTGGTTCATAAGTGTTTCTCGTTTCTCGTTTTATATAGATTAGACCGTTGGTTTTCCCGTTTGAATGGTTTTACACTAGTAATTTTGGGGCCCTTTATGGCTTACTGTTCGGTGTGAGCCTAGGCTCCGTGTTGAAGACCGTACTTTGACCTATAATGGTTTACATTTATAAATTTTGACTTGGATGGAGAGTTGTCTCATTGGCACTCATACCACATCTTCTTATATCTATTTAAATAAACTTATTCTAAAGGTTACCAATTCAACACTGTCATTAGATATTTGAATATTGTTGTTATTGGTATTAAAATTGATTTTGTTATCAGTAAATTAAAAGCAAACTAAATATTAAAATAAAAAAAAAAAAAAAACTACTAGGGGATGTTAAACTAATTTTACTACCCATGAGGATCTGGCAAGGTCGGCAACATTTAAAACGAAAAAACAAACATTATTGACATCTTTCGACGACCATGCACTTTGCATGTGTTAAAGACAGAAGCGGTTAAAACTACACCGCGGTAGTGTTACCGTTTTTTATTCACCTAATAAACGTATAACCGAAGAAAGCTACAAGTCAAACTTAAATAAGGGTATATATACTTGATAGGGTATACTGAAAATTTTACCCTTTTACATCGATTACTGTTTGAAACAATAAGCAATTAAATCTTTCAGCGATAATTCCCTTACTGACAAAAATAAAACATAACTTGTAAAAACTCATTATTATGTGAGTTCAGAATTCTCGTAATTAGTGTTGTTATCTTCAGTTTTTATTTTCTGCATTCAAATAAGACACCATACATGTGTAATGTCAATTGATTGATAGCTGCTTAACGTACAGCGGCAAATATTACATGCATATCCAAAACAATGACATGTTTAATGAGACATGGCTATTCCCTGCTTTGTATATAGACAGATACGCCGATTGGATTTTTAACGGACTAGCTCGTAGGTCTGTATGAAGATGTCAGAATAATTTGTCTAAAAGGGAGATATATCTTCATACAGACCTATGAGCTTGTCCGTTACAAATTATTATTGACTTGTAGACTAACGGTTTATTTAATGAGTCTTTAAAACAACTATATCGATGACACCGCTGGTTGACGTTTTCTCTCTGTTGAGATCACCAGACCAGTTGTAAGCACCTCTATGCTGGCATGAAATATCATCGATGCCGTCATTTCCTGTAAATTTATTGTTTATTAAATTTTTATGAAAACACTAAGGTTTTTCTACTCTCAGGCATACATAGAATTACCGAAATTTTGGGTAAACGGTTTGGAACTTTTGGTTTTCAGAGATCGTCAAATAAGTAATTGATTGGGTTTTCAAGCTGTTTTGGTTTGAGGTCCACTGATGAATTGTGTAGAAGACACGCGGTTCTGGCGTACTATATTATAAGCCTGTTATCTTTGATGAGGTTGTACTCATAAATGCCGCGTGCTTGGGGAAAAACAAGAAAAAAAAATTTTTTTAAGTCTTTGTTTTGACCCGGAGGCTAGGTATCGAACCAACGACCTCCCACATTCCATGCGATCACGCAATCACGCTACCACAACAGCAACGAGTCGGTAACATACAAAAATGTTTGTAGGGGGACGATCATTTGATTGTCTAAAGGCGGGGAGAGGGGCAGGTTGATTTTTCGCGGACGGAATACTAGTAACGGTATTCGTTTTCAACTGTTGCTAGATATGCTTAATTACATCACACTTTATTTCCGATTATGTCCACAATTATTTTCTGCACAAATTGATATCAGTTTGGTGTCCTAGGCAAGATTATTTATGTTCAGCCCTTCCAGACCAGCATGTTCATTTCAGCCTCTCCCTCAAAAAATAAAATGGTCCAGTGATATAAAAGTATATAATTCCTTTTGTTTCACATACTGCCTAATTCCTCGGGAAGAAACTTTTGATTGCTGTTAATAATTGTTATCACCAGACCACTATCAAAAAACGTATCAGTGGTTTTATTACGTTCACCTCAATGTCAATTTTCAAATCCAAAATTGCATATGAAAAAATTGTTTTAATGATTGTTTAATACATCCTTAAGAAATGCAAATAACAAACATTTTAGTTTATGACAAACACGCGTATTTTATGTTGTATGTTATCATATTGCCTTAAGTGAACCTTGTCAGACAAATGATAATACGGTTATTATCATAAATTAATAATTACATATAAAAAAAAATTGACTGACGGATAATCTTTAATTATTGTTTTGATTCTCGTGTTTGTCCTGATCTTACAGATCAAACATTTGTCTCTGAAAGTTAGGTTTCCATGATTATTAATAGAGAATAACATAGTAATACATAAAGACAGTACTAAAATCAAAACAAATAACAAAACTAATGAGACCAGGAAACAAAAGTATTGATTATAATTACTTAATGAGTAAACAAATAGCATTACATTATATCCTATCTTATCAAAAGTTGCAACTGAGATCTCCAATTGACTGACTTTGTACTGATGTCTTACAGTTAAAAACATGATTGATTGATTATTGGTTGCTTAACGTTCAGTGGCAAATATTTCATGCATTTTCAGGACGACAAAAACACGATATCAGTACATTTGTACCTCAAGCTAAAACTTTTGCGAAAAGTTGATGTTTTTTGATACTGGATTGTAACTGGATTATTAGTTTTGCTTCCATATAAAAATAAGATGTGGTATGATTGCCAACGACACAAATATAGTAACCGCCTGATACCATGCCAACGAGACCAATATAGTAACCACCTGATACCATGCCAACGAGACCAATATAGTAACCACCTGATACCATGCCAACGAGACCAATATAGTAACCACCTGATACCATGCCAACGAGACCAATATAGTAACCACCTGATACCATGCCAACGAGACCAATATAGTAACCACCTGATACCATGCCAACGAGACCAATATAGTAACCACCTGATACCATGCCAATGAGACCAATATAGTAACCACCTGATACCATGCCAACGAGACCAATATAGTAACCACCTGATACCATGCCAACGAGACCAATATAGTAACCACCTGATACCATGCCAACGAGACCAATATAGTAACCACCTGATACCATGCCAATGAGACCAATATAGTAACCGCCTGATACCGAAGGACTAGGATGTAAACAACTACCTGTGTCCGTACGGTCTTCAACAACGACCAACATCCATACCGTATAGTAATTTGTTGATGTGGTTCATAAGTGTTTCTCGTTTCTCGTTTTATATAGATTAGACCGTTGGTTTTCCCGTTTGAATGGTTTTACACTAGTAATTTTGGGGCCCTTTATAGCTTACTGTTTGGTGTGAGCCTAGGCTCCGTGTTGAAGACCGTACTTTGACCTATAATGGTTTACATTTATAAATTTTGACTTGGATGGAGAGTTGTCTCATTGGCACTCATACCACATCTTCTTATATCTATATAAAGGACACCGGCATTACATAATGTAAAATAATTCAAGAGAAAACCAACGACCTGATTTACGCTATACTACAATTAACGAAAAACCAATGACATATACACAAACAAAAACCACTGAATTGCAGGTCTCCTGACACGGGACAGGCACGCACATAATGTAGCGGGGTTAAACATAAGCGCTCACCACCACCCTTCCCCCTCTTTAACATGGGACAGTGGTGCAACAGCACAACATGAGAACAAACTAAAAATCCGTTGAAAATTTAACATTCTGTCTTAATTATAACATTAATTAATAATATTATTCTATAGAATTTGTAATCCACGTAAACTTGCTTCCGTGTTTAATTATATGTATCAACGAATGAACATAATTGAGCGCTGCCCTGTAGTTAAATAACGTCAACCAATATTGAGCCAAACCGATAACGCATTGTCTTTGGCGCTGGGGGCATTTTAAACGGTTGAAAAATATAAATAAACTTTTAATGAACACGCTACATAAAATGTGTGGGAATGACATACAACTTGTGGTTTCAACTCGTTGTAATAAATATAGGGCAACAATACCTCTAGTCATGGACATTGTCGAAAACATTCATTCGTCATGTGATACGTCAGACTTTATAAGCATCAAGTCGTACTGTATGATTTAAGACTTTCAGTATAGTAATAGCTACACTTGTGTATTAATTGTATACTTAATATCAGTAATACGGACACAACATGTAAAACAACGGATCTCTTTTAGAGCTACACATTATATTAAAACGAACATCGATCATTTTTTTTTTATCACTATGGGAATGTGTGTTGTATGTAAGTAAATTTTCAATACAGTTTATGCTACTCAAAATATACGACAAAATATATCAATAAATACTGAGTTTCTGTCCCTCCTCTGTTAGTTGTTTCCATCACAACACCGATTTTAGTAGATTTGTTTTTATATTTGCGGACTAGATGGCATTAGAGGATAGGCTAAACTGTTTTATTGATACGACGTATTTGTCAAGATGGATGGTTCGATGGTTCTCAATTTAAGAAAAGTAATCAATTTAATATTTCTGAATTGTTTTCAATTTTTGTCATCCCAATGCTTTTTATAATTTTCTATACTGTATGGGTTTTACTTATTGTTGAAGGCAGTCAGTGAACAGTATTTATTCACATCTTTGTCCTTTTGTCTTTTTGTCGAGCCTGCGACTTTTGTTGCAAAAGCGAGACATAGCGATCCTACATTCCGTCGTTGGCGTCGTCGTCGACGTCGTCCACAAATATTCACTCTGTGGTTAAAGTTTTTGAAATTTCAATAACTTTCTTAAACTATCCTGGATTTCTACCCAACCTGGACAGAAGCTTGTTTATGATCATAAGATAGTATCCAGAAGTAAATTTTGTAAAAAAAAATCCTGTTTTTCCGTATTTCACTTATAAATGGACTTAGTTTTTCTGCCAGTTAACATTACATTCACTCTATGGTTAACGTTTTTAAAATTTTAATAACTTTCTTTTAAACTATCCTGGATTTGTACCAAACTTGGACAGAAGCTTGTTAATGATCAAAGGCTAGTATCTAGAAGGATATTTTGTAAAATTTATTTCCTGTTTTTCCGTATATATTACTTATAAATGGACTTAAGTTTTCTTCCAGTTAACATTACATACAGTCTGCAGTTAAAAGTTTAAAACATTTATTAGATTCATAAACTATTCTGGATTTTTACCAAACTTGGATAGAAGCTTCTTACAATCAAAGATAGTATCTAGAGGAAAATTTTAATATTTTTTCCCCATTATGTTGAGCCTGCGACTAACAGCAAAAGTAGGCGAGACACTGGGTTCCGCGGAACCCTTACAATTTTTTTTAATGGATAGTTGTTTCTTGGCAATCATACCATATCTCCTTATTTTAATATTGTATATTTATTTTGATGTGATACAATTTTGATATAGTCAATCGTGTTCGCAGTTAGGCGATTTGAAGGGTAATAAGCTTGGAGGACCGGACTATAACTAACAAATAGTATGGGTAAATGTAATCATTTAACATTATAACTGTTTCTTGTAGCGTTTTATATATTTCACATTCTAATCTTTTAGTTTCTAGTTTACCTTATTGATGTAGTCAGCACCTGTTGTACGCTCGGGAATTACTTCATGTTTTTTTTAAATCAAAGGGTCAGCAGGACTAGTATCCCTGAGGGCACCAACCGCTGAAGTAGCCAACCTTTGGTACTGTCAAGTTTGAAAGGATACATTCTGTTTGTACATTTTCAACAATGTATTAAAATTTGTTGCAACTCACTCTGGCAAAATTATACGACTTTTGGCAGTTTTCTAAGGCTCTTTCTGATTTTGTGCTCTTATATTTTTGGGTTTCCAAACTTTTTGTCTCCAGCGTACCTGATAAAGGTTATTCCAGAATTACGTGACGGAAATCAGTATTATACGTTTTTTATACTTTAAGTTTGAAGTTATTAAGTAAAATATTGATCTATTAAGATTAATGAGATCCTATGTTACCATTTGTTCGTGGCTGCACGAAAAAGGTTGCCATATCTCTGAGACTAATTAAAACAAAAATATTTTCCTCGTTAGTTAGAGATCATGAAGGAATTGTTACGCCTTATTACAAAAAAATACTGACAGAAGAAAATTTCGTAACACGAAATTTGAAAAATTACCATATGCTGCCGAATCATGCAAAAAATCACGTCTTGCGGAGTTGAGTACCACAGGATTTCTTCAAAATCATTATTTTAACAAGAAAGTGACACATTATAACTTTAAACTTAAGTTTGTAAATTTTAGACATTTTAGGATGCACAGTTTTTTTTACCTCTAGTATTGTTGACTTTTCTAATTGTCTAATATGCCAATTATCCAACACCTCCTGGTTTCATATTGTTATTGTTCTGTTTAAACAACAGTACTTAGTGTGGACACATGCTACATCACAGAACTAGTGCTCCTATGGAAAAAAATGAAAAAAATATTTGTGGGACTTAAAATTTAAATACAAAAACGCACTATATATAGAGAAAATATTTTTATAACGTATAACATAAATTATCGCTATTTTACGAAATTTTCCTTTGATCTTACTGACTGATAATTTCCTTTCTCAGCACAGTAGAGTGATATGAAAAATTATCGCTAGAAACTAAGGGCGCACGTGCCGTTGTCAATGAAATTAACAACGTCGTCATAAGTAAAATAGCGATAAACAGATTATCATTGGTCATCTCAACTCGATTGCTTTTCTCACTTTCGCCGTACCGGCTCAAGCGAGAAAATCAATCTCGTTGAGATCACCAACGATAATGTATAACTATATCTCCCTGTTTCCCTATACCAAATCGTAATGATCTCTAAATTTGATTTTTGTTTAACAACTGATGTTTGATATATATCTTTATCATTGATCAGAAACTTTCTTAACAACTGGTTACGTAATTTACAGGATTAGCGATGTAAATATAAATATAAATATAAATGCTGTTCGAAAACGCAAAAATACTACATCTTATGGTGATCGGTGTGTTCTTTCCCTTTGAAAAAAAGCTTTCCAATTATCAAGTATATGTCACTGAACAATCATTGTTTATGTCTTCATAATAGTAATAATAATATACTATTACACGAAAATGTAAGTATACGTTTAAATGTAGCTATTCTGCAGGACACGGTTGTGGAATATTTCCACAAAATAAACACCTTATACCCAAACTCTTCTATATGCATGTCGGAAGCATGATCAAAACGTGGTCTAGTGTGTGAAACTATATGACCGTAACGACATAAAATTCTTTATTTTTCAATAAATTTAAAGTCTTCACTGACTGCTTGGAAGACGGATATACTACATGCGATTTTTTTCAGTTATTGAATCCACCTGTTATAAACAGTCTGAGGAAAATGTCTACCGCCATGGACCTTCAAATTATCAAAACGAATATAGACCAATTCTTTCTAGTAATTATGGGCATGTGTATTATATGTAAGTAAATTTTACAAACAATTTTATTTTATTTGACTAAAACAGTCTGATTTATTTTCAGTGATAAACTACCTTAATAATATAGTAATGCACATAACGATTTATATTTAAAAAAAAAAAACCATGTTGAGTCTGATTGAAAATTAGTCTATATCTGCAGCTTGTCATAAGTTATAGTACTGACGTCACAAACGACCACCAATCAAATGAGAATTATTATATAATAGTTTTGCAGGGCTAGAATCATGAAGTAAATGGCTTAATGCTTAAGATCACCTTATCTCCTGAGAACTATCAAGAAATGATCCTTCTATAATTGACAGCCCTTAAAATTACAGTTGCATGCGGAACTCATAAGGACAGCCTTATCCTTCAGGGGCGGATCCAGCCATTTTTAAAGGGGGTTCCAACCAAGGATAAAAAGGAAAAGGGGGTGTTCCAACCATATGTCCCTATTCAAACTGAGCATTGATCGTCAAAAAAGGGGGATTCCAAAAAGTCGGTTGCTATACGTTTACATGGAGTGACTAACCTTTTTATAAATACGCTTAATGAGTGAACACAGTTTTCTTAAAACTTATAGTTTTTAGTATTAAACAGTGAGAAAATTGACATTATATTTGGACTATGTGAAAATTTACTTTGAAGAAAATAATTTTCGTTCGTTCTGCAATTGAGAACAGCAAAACAAATAATGAAATTCATCACCACCTGGTAAGAGGAACTTAACAAGATGTTATACAGCTACGCAGATTCGATCGGTTGGACTTTCGACCCTTTTTTATAATATATGGAGAGTAACATGTTGCCTGAACAGTATCATACATAGACACCTTCCAACATTTTTTTCCATAGGGACCTGACCCCAAGGGTTGACTGGAGTATATAAATATGGGTTCCGTTACGTATTAAAAAACCCTGGCGGGATGTATAAATACGCAGCAACGTCTGGTCGAAATGAGAATGTGAAATCAGATGTCTCGTGTAGAGAGAGCGTCATGCTGTCTGCACGTTAAAGAACCCCTGTAACAACTCTGAAGGGTTTGTAGGTGGCATGTTGATAGTCAAAATTTCTGTCCCTATCCAACATACCCTAATTTTTCAGTGGCAGTCCACATTTCCCCCTTTCATGTAGGTGGACCCCTAACCAACATAACCTATTTTTCAGTGGCAGTCCACATTTCCCGCCTTTCATCTAGGTGGCCCCCTTACCAACATAACCTATTTTTCAGTGGCAGTCCACATTTCCCGCCTTTCATCTAGGTGGACCCCTTACCAACATAACCTATTTTTCAGTGGCAGTCCACATTTCCCGCCTTTCATCTAGGTGGACCCCTAACCAACATAACCTATTTTTCAGTGGCAGTCCACATTTCCCGCCTTTCATCTACGTGGACCCCCATTTGCAGAACATACCTATTGTATTTATTATAAATGTCTTCTAGTCCTTATTGTTAATTTGTGATAATCCTAGGTACGAACGAAATATTTGCCACTGATTTAAAACAAACACCAATCATTAGAGGCCTATAAAAGCAAAGAATTGACCAATTTCAGTTAAATCTCTTTCACACAAGTGCCATGCAGTGACAATGCCCATCGTTTTTTCCGATCCCTAAAATAAGTATATATATATATATGTATGTAATAGTTGTCGCTGGATGTTTAACAATCGACAATCATAAGAGTACGTCAATTACTTAACGATACCGGGACTAGTCTACAGAAAAAGTTAGATTTAAAGAATTCGAATGTTGAAATGCAATTGTTAAGAAGTACTTTAATTAAACAGTGATTTTACTATTTTATAGCATTTTTTTGTAGCTATATTTAGACATTAATAGGTGGTTTATTAGACCTTGAAAGAACAGGAAATTGCAATTGTCCAGTTTAAACCAGTTAAATTGTTATAACCTAGGTGGAACAACTCGTCAATATGTATCCATTTTTTTTTAATTTATTGATCATATCATATCAAATATTGAACGATAGCTCCAAAATAAATTGTCTTATTTTTGCAGACGACTTCGTCTTATTATCAACAAATAATCATTTAAGAAAACGTTATGTATATTAAAGAATATATATTTTAGATATAATGATGTGAACATAGAATGTGTACAAAGGTATTCTTAGGAGCTACCATTTGATTTTTGATTTTATGGGGAGGGGGGCAAGGATGAAATTTGAAAAAAGGCAGGACAGGAGTTTTGAGTAAAAAAAAGGCAGGATGAGACACTTGCAGAAAAAAGTCAGGATGGCAATTTAGGTAAAAAAGTCAGGATAAACTTTAAAAAAGGCAGGACCGAATAGAGTGAAAATAAAAGGCAGGACAGAGATTACAACTAAAAAAATGCAGGACAAAATTTTTCATCCTAGCCCCCATAAAATCAAATGGTAGCTCCCTTATTCAGGTCTCAGCTTTTCAGCTTCAGGTACATAGTCCTATGCCAAAACAAAACCTGTTTAACAAGGGGGACTAAAAGCATATTTTTAATTATGTAAAGCTTTTACACCCTCTAAACCAAAATTCTTATCCCTTATGCATATATTCCATCATACATTAAAACCAGTCTTATTATACCGTTCAGAAATTTGGAGTGGTTTTCCAGTTCAGAAATTAAAAAAAACTAATAGGGGATGTTAAACGACCTTGACTACCCTTGAGGATCTGGCAAGGTCGGCAACAAAGAAAACGAAAATACAATCATTATTGACATCGACGACCATGCACCTTGCATGTGTTAAAGACAGAGATGGTTACCACTACATTGTGGTAGTGTTACATTTGCTTGTCACGGAAGCTTTAAATTTACACATACATGTTACATACGCAGTGTTTGATGCGGTTAAAAACTTTAATTACGTTTGGTTTAAATTGTCAATTATTTAAATATGTTATACAGTTCTAAGAAAGAGAAAACAAATGGAATTGTCAGTTTGACGCGCCATTTGGATCTTGTTTGTTCGATGTTTTGTTGGACTTTTTTTGAAAATTTTTGAAAAATAATTAATCTCCAAATAAAATGGTTTCGATTGTTATTTCTGGCAAAACAAATTCGAGTTTATCTCTAAGAATTGTTATAGATTCAGTTTAACAAATTCAAAGTGATAAATAGCATCAAACTCGTTCAACATACGAATTGTAGAGACCAAAGAAAAATATATATTTCTTTGGAAGATGTAAATTTGGCAACTTTGGCACGTTTCCTCGTATACTAGAAGTTTAAAGGCTTACAGAAAACATGTTAGCACAATTCAAAAGCATCATTTTCTATATCGAACAAACTTATATCTTGTAATCATCTAGAGGATGTTATTTCCTAAAATTATACAATTAAATTTTCGAATTCAAATGGGCCAGCAATGGCCTTAACTTCTCCTATAGGAATGCCAGTAGCTATTCCAGATATTCCAGCTGCTTCGTGTTGTATATGCTATACTGTCCTTCCATTTTTTCGTATGTATATTCTGCATTGCAATAGGTCTGCTTCAGGCTGTGCCTGTTTGACGTGGATTTTAGTTTTCTTAACGTAAACACGTTTACCATTCCATCACATTTAAGTTAATATTCAGAATATCTACATTTTTCTAGTAATAAATGTACCTGTTTAGTCTTTTGTGGATGAACAAAATAGCTTACAATTTTTAAGACCTTTAGATCTTTGTTAAACGGAAGGTCAATATGCCTTAATTTTGGTTTTATAACAACATGAAATTGATCGGTCAATATCAATTACAGTATGGTACACACAATTTGTCAGTATATTTCCAACTGTTATTAAAACTAAGGTATACCCACATTTAAATTTGACGTTTTAGACCTTTTGGTTTAATGTTTTTAAAAGTTTTTATAGTTTTGACTTCCAAAAGGTTCCTTCTCGAGCAAACCAGATGATGTGTTTCCAGAAACACGCGCTGTGAACTCGGAATGTACGTTTTCTAACATCCATATATCTTTATATAGACTTAATCTTTAAGAAGGGCAGAACCAATCGTAACAGTAAATGTAGATATTTTATAATAACATTAACGGTACCAATTTTACTGCACAAGATGCGCATTTCGACACGTACACTGTTTCTTCAGTGATGCTCGTCAGTCGAGGCCAAAATATTTAAAATCCAAAACTTAATAAAATAGACTTTTAAAAATTATGTTAATGCTTTCCCGGTATTTTGCTTATCTGATTTGTATGACAGATACAAGTTTAAGTGTAGGCGGTTTCCGGGTAGTTTACATTTGTAGCAGTATTACGCATGGTTTAGTGAAGCTGGGGTTGTAAATTGTGATCGTTGAGTCCGTACATCCGTTTGTTCGTTCGTTAGCACCTTTTTGCACATTCATTGACTGGATAGCATTGAAACTTTCAGAGAATCTAACTACCTAACTGCATTGAGCACCAACTGTTTTATATCTATTCAAAATGATTTTGGGTTTCCTTTAGTAAAACTTGTATTAAGTCATATTTTCTCATTATACTTGTTTCTTAGCTTTGTACACATAAATAATCCTTTTTGAGACAATTTATATGAACCGTATGAACGAACGGACAAATAGATGGACGAACGAACACAACGGTTACTTCACACTGACTTACTTATATAAAATTCCCCTAATTTGGTTTTCCATAACAAACATTATGACTTTGTCACTTCTACAAATGGGGAAGACATCTGAATGTAGACAGATTGTATGAACGAACGGACAAAAAAAAAAAAAACTTGCTGAAAACCTTAATTATGAATACAGGCATTGCTTTTGGGAACTTTATCATAAAGTAGTTGATTTCCCATAGCATAAGTTGTCTGATTAAAACGCCAACGCAGGAAGAATTATGAATTTGCAGTAAAGCATACCCGTAGGCAATTTTTTTTAATAAATAGATGAGTAAAGGACAAATTGTCGAACTCTACAATGCTGTCATATTAATAGCCTTAACTTGACCTACCGTATGAGTCTGTTTTCGATAATGTTAATTTCTGATGGAAATTTCCAAATTTTATTTTGAAATTCTAATTCATTAAGAATTGGGATACTTTTAGTTTGTGTAATTTACAATCAAAATCTACAGTAAAACATCGATAAAGCTCAGGCGAAACAAGTTTGTCCTATGTACAAGTGTATCGGATAAAGCTCAGGCGAAACAATTTTATCCTATGTGCAAGTGTACAGGACAAACTCATCAAAGCTATAATAGTGTGCTCGCATTGAGTGCGAGAGGTTGTGGTTTCCATGATCTGGGGGTGGGGACATCCAAAGACTTGGAAATTTGAATTTGGTGTCTCTCCTCTCACACGCGGCACAAAGACTTCTCGGATTAGAGTCCGAATAATGTGTCCAAGTAGGATGACAAAACAAAAAAATATTCACAAGAAAAGGTTCCATATTATTTAATCTTAGAAAGTTGACACCCAACTAGTGCATAATTTAGTAGGAATTACAGATACAAGATGCATATACACTGTAGTCAATTTTCGAAGTCCATATTTTACTATGAAAACCCCAAAAATCAATCGACGAAAAAATAAAAAGTAATTATGGAATCAAGTGTTTTCTGAAATTTAACACCAATTATCACTGGTTTAAAATAGTTATGGATGCATGGTGCGGACGAATGACGAAGAAAAGAAATATTATCAAACGAACCGTATGAACGAACGAACAAATAGAAGAACGGATGAACACAACGGTCACTTCATACAACCACACCATTGATTATGTAAAATAATAAAGAAAAGAAACGTATTCAACTTAATCTTAACTAATCTCCAAATATAAACCTTCCGTAAAACACTGTGTCTCCGAAACTGGCAAAAACCGACGTCTTTTTAAAGACTGTTGTTGTTGCCCTAAAGCACTGCACTATCACTTTATGATAATTTGTTGCGTCAAAAGGATAAAAGACAAATCAATACACATTTTCTTTGATATAAGACTTTAAACAAAACAGTTGATGAATTGAAAACTTAGACATTCTATAATTTTACTGAACAATCGTTGATAATTTTCAAAATTAAATTCACTACTAACAATTGGAAAATGGATGATAACTCAACGGCTATACAGTTTTACACGTTGAGAGAAAATATTGACCAATTGTACTCTGTTATCATGGGAATGTGTGTAATATGTGAGTAACAATTCACTTAATTCTATTTTTTACGAAAGTAATGCGTCTTTTTCGTTGTTTAAATGTTTTCGCATACTATTTCAGCCAATTATATTTTATACTTATTTTCCAAATTCGTTGTTAGTTTAACGTATACACGCAGTAGCTCGCTCAATTTCATCAAATCAGATCAATTGAAGTGCATGTCATAGACGAAAGGCCTTAATTTTACAAAAAGTTATCGCCGGCTCCTTCTGATGTGCTTTTACTGTTGAAAGCAAAAAATTGTAAAAGCAAAAAATACATTTATGCATTATATTTTGTCCATCTTTTAAATTGTTCTAAGGAAAGTAATTGAAAAGTTTCCATAGCTAAAAATTCTTATTATCTCTTAAAATTCAAAGAATTAAAAATCAAATTAGCGTGGAAGAACTGAGCATTATACTTCAGACGTAGAGTTAGATATATTGATAGATTGTTCTTGTTAACGTTCAGTGGCAAATATTTCATGCATATTCAGCTTGAGAATAATTTTTGATAAAAAAAACTTAAAAAGCAAACAAATGCATCATCTTTATGAAAGAAGACCATAAAAAAAATACACTAAGCTATTGTAATCCTCATCTCTAATGTCTTCGTATAAAGCTAGGTATTTTCATATGCAAGCTCGTACCTTAATCCAACCATAGAGGCGAGACATGTTAGTACTAAACGAGAACAATGAACTTGCATAAACTTCAATTAGCATGTTATTTTATTGATGTCTAATAGTTTCTTTCAAGTAGCAACATTTTTTCACCTGCTCATCAAAAAGTCATTATCATCAATTTTTTTTTAAATGCTAAACTTACGGCTTTTAAATGCTTATTAAAGATCATGAAATATCTGCTTGAAATAGTATATGAGCTGCTTCGGATAGAAATCAACCTCATGCAAGTGCACGTATACATGTACATGTATAAGACTTTGATTTTGGAACATTCAAATACAAAATAAAAGATGAATTTTGGTCTGTTTTGTAGGGTTCTTATAACAACTCAATTTTCAAACAGTTACAGACTTTCCATAGAGATTTTTCAACCCGAAATAGGTTAACAGATGTATTGATATTCATTTGCATAAGGTCGATTTTTATCCGACGGAGCTCATATGATTGCGGATATTCTCGGTTACTGTGGATTCATTTATTTTCGTGGGTACTAATTTTCCAGGATTGAGGAAAACTTACACTTTCGTGGATATTTAATTTAGTGGTTTTGCTAATGTCTGCATATAAGTTTATGGAAAATTTGTAATTCGTTGAACATTTAAATTGATTTCGTGGTTCACCTGTACCCATGAAATCCACGAAATTTGGTATCTAACGAAAATAATGAATCCACAGTAAGTTAATGTCAGATTTACACGTAAACGTAGAAGTGAAACAATAGATATCAAGTTATGATTTTAATCAAACTATTATGAAGTATATGTCTCCCAAATGCATGTAAATAAACCCTCTTCGTAGCCGACACTGCTAAAAAAATAACAAGTTTCGGGTTAGGTATCTCTTCTTTTGACAGATCTTAAAATGGAAGGGTCAGGAATGATCCTGGGATTCACCCTTCATATCATTTATCTCGTTAACACGAGGTATAAACAATACACTATATTTACATTGTTTAGGGAAGGGATCTCCACTATTTTCAGGATACTTGAACATTTTCAAACTAATGCGATCACCCTATATAGCATTCAATTCTACTGAACAGAGGAAACAAGAACATGTATGGTTCATTTTTTTCAAATTCCCCGTTGATAAAAAAAGATTATTTTGACCTAAGGTGAATTTGAATATTCTTATGAGGTCCCTTTAAGTCAGATAGCCCCTATCGTGTCTACGCTTTTTACATCCCTGGCTTTCAAATGGTTAGGTTTAAGTGTTCCTGATGAAGGTTAATCCAGAAAAGTTCAAATGGTTAGGTTTAAGTGTTCCTGATGAAGGTTAATCCAGAAAAGTTCAAATGGTTAGGTTTAAGTGTTCCTGATGAAGGTTAATCCAGAAAAGTTCAAATGGTTAGGTTTAAGTGTTCCTGATGAAGGTTAATCCAGAAAAGTTCAAATGGTTAGGTTTAAGTGTTCCTGATGAAGGTTAATCCAGAAAAGTTCAAATGGTTAGGTTTAAGTGTTCCTGATGAAGGTTAATCCAGAAAAGTTCAAATGGTTAGGTTTAAGTGTTCCTGATGAAGGTTAATCCAGAAAAGCACTTCGAACGCACGGAATTCAAAAGTGTTATTTTGATTTATAACTATTTAAACTTGACGATTAAAATGTTTTGCTTACAAGGTTTATATAGTAAACCCAATCTTCTTTTTGTCCTTCAAAGTAGACCTTTATAGATCCCCATACACAAGAAAAATGCGTTATTGCTATAACTTTAGACATATAAGCCTAATGAAATGTAGTACATTTGCGGTGTTTGAGTACTGCCACGAGCAAGTTCCGATACGAGTATGATTAAGAACTGAACAAAAACAATCAGTCTTCCAACTTATTTTTGATCTAATAATGAAACAAAGTAACAATTAGAGATATGTTAGTTAATGCTAATCAAAATAACGACAAGATTTATACTAGAAATAGTTTAGAATGAAACAAATTGGTTGACATGCACGACTTATAGAACCTATGATAAGACCACCAAACTTGATATTTAATAACCCTTCATAAGAGTCCATAAAATTCAAGGAAAAGCCATTTTAGTTCAGATATGAATTTACAGATTCCTGAAAAAAGCCCCAGCAATTTGTCGTTTATCCTTAAACTATGGACAAATTTGAGTGCATTAGACCATGCATGTGTTTAAGCAATAAAAAGTATATGCGTATTTAGAGTTTTGCATTAAACTGTTCGCTTCAGTGTCAATTTGTAACCCTTCAAAACAACATTATGTCTTATATGACTGATCTATAAGTAACAGAAATTATTCATATTTCTACAAATCTTGACAGTTTTTTAGTTATAATGGGAATGTGTGTTATCTGTAAGTGCAATTATTTATTAGCTAGTAAATCGTTTATTAAAAAATATGTAATTAATTTGATTTAAGGAATAGTCAGTCAATACCTTATGTATTTATTAGATGGTAGTACAAAAAAATAAATGTCAGGAATCTGTAAAAAAGAAGGCAGTCATATATTGCATATATTGCCGCTTTTCTACTCATTGACGCAGAATTCATACACTAGGACTATATATGATATAGACTCTTTAATATTCCAATTCCAGTAGGATTAGAACATTATCAAAGACAAACAGAAAAATCATGTTGCCAAGTTGTTTTATTTCACTTTCATATATATATAATTGATTATGTCCTTTCACTCAGTGCTTGCATCTCATATATTCCAGTGTATTTGATACTAAGGATGCTACCGAAACTAGAAGGTCTGTTTCATATCATCTCATATATCCCAGTGTATTTGATAATAAGGATGCTACCTAAACTAGAAGGTCTGCTTCATAGCATCTCATATATTCCAGTGTATTTGATATTAAGGATGCTACTGAAACTAGAAGGTCTGCTTAATATCTAGATCCTTCTCTCGATATTGACACATATACATGTACTACAATTCATGACAAACGTGATGATTTCAGCTTTCCAAATGTCAACTTCCCATTTTTCAGTAGAACACACCCTCTTTACATTTCAATTGATATTTTATAGTGTGTCTTTTATGTTGTAATGTTACACTACTGTCTCAGGTTAGGGTGATGATGGCGCCTGTTACTGTGACTTGACTGTTAGCGTTGCTCTCCACCTATTGCAACTTATTCAAAATTCTGACCATATTGTTTTATAAAACCAATCTATTCAACTGGTCAGAAATTTGAACAAACTGCTGCAGAAAACCACAGTAAAGTCGTGAAAGTGCAAGGATAAAATAAATCATGTTTACAATCCTATAAAACTTTGATTTCACTTCAATGTTATTATGATAAATCAGGCTAACAGTTTGCATAGAAATTTTATTGTTATTGTCATGCTAAAGGTGATAGGTAGTAATTTTGAATTGCTATAAAATGTCCAAACTAAGCATTCATACAATTCTTCTTTCGAAAAGTCTTCTATGTTCATAAGAATCAGACATCCTTTGAATTAAAACATCTTATATTCGGTAAATATATGTGAAATTACAATACGTTGTTAGGAAGTTTCCATGGAGATAATCACTTTTCTTTCGAAAAGTCTTCTATATTCAAAAGAATAATGTTTTAGGTTATCTCCCATGGAAACTTATTAACAACGTATTGTAATTTCACATATATTTTACTGAATATAAGATGTTTTAATTCAAATGATGAAACATTTGAAACATTTTATTTTACTAAAGGCCTCACATGATGCATGATAGTACAACAATATAACAAATAAGAAATAATGCATGAACAAACATATTTACAAATGCATGAATAAATGGGAAGGTAAATATCATTTGTAAACAGACATTACAATTTCACAGAACTTAGCTAAGCCAACAAGAACAAATTTATCTTTGCTGTTCATTAAATCAGAGAAACTCATAGTATTTTTCATTTTACAAATATCTGCTGGTAAAATTTCAGCCGTTCAGCATTAAAGAAAGTACAATCATATATGTAATGAAATTCATCTCCTAGCACATTTCTGTTACACAAATCACATATTCTTTCTGATCTATCAATGCTATAAAATCTACAACGTTCAATAGGAAACCTATGACTACTGCACCTATATTTACACAGATGTCTCATTCTTATGAATATAGAAGACTTTTCGAAAGAAAAATTGTATGAAAGCTTAGTTTGGACATTTTATAGCAATTCAAAATTACTACCTATCACCTTTAGCATGACAATAACAATAAAATTTCTATACAAACTGTTAGACTAATTTTCATAATAACATTAAAGTGGAATTAAAGTCTTACAGGATTGTAAGTATGAATTATTTTATCCTTGCACTTTCACGACTTTATTGTGGTTTGCTACAGCAGTTTGTTCAAATTTCTGATCAGTTGAACAGTTTGGTTTTATAAAACAAATTGCAATTTGGTCAGAATTCTGAATAAGTTGCAACAGGTGGAGAGCAACACTAACAGTCAAGTCACAGTAAAACGTTTAAACCCGCTGCATTTCTATGCACCTGTCCTAAGTTAGGAGCCTGTTGTTCAATGGTTGTCGTTTATTGGTGTGGTTCATAAGTGTTTCTCGTTCCTCGTTTTTTATATAGATTAGACCGTTGATTTTCCTGTTTGAATTGTTTTACATTGGTCATTTTGGGGCCCTTTATAGCTTACTGTTCGGTGTGAGCAAGGCTCCGTATTGAAGGCCGTGCTTTGACCTATAATTTTTAACTTTTTATACATTGTGACTTGGATGGAGAGTTGTCTCATTGGCACTCATACCACATCTTCTTATTTATATTTATCTCAATTAATACCATACGTTCGTGCATGTTCACATTCATTAAAAGAGGTATACTCCTGCATCAACCTATGGAAAAGAAAGACTGCAACTACTATTTTTAGTACAATTATGGTACAAAAAATAAAAATAAGTGACAAAATCCAGACTTGGTACAATGGACTTTCTTAGGAAAGGTGGTTAAATAGCACTGAGGGGGTCTCTTCCTATATGAAGGTATATACATATGTGCCGCTGGAATGGGTCCCTTTTGATACGTCAAATATATCAATGGGGTGCAATTTTACCGAGGAAATATATTAATATGTAGTAATTGACCAATTGTGATATCAATGGGTCACAATTTTCAGTTTGTTGTGCAACGATCTTCACTGAATTCGCTGTGAAATATATGTATAGGTAGGATTTCACAATTATTCAATATATGAATGGGGTTGTTTTCAAATCCCAGCTGCACAACTGTACCCAAAATCCCATATTAAACCCCCGTGGTAAATAGACCAGCAGTAAAACCCTTGCCAAAATGGCTGAGCGGGATGTATACATTTGCAGTCTCGTCATTTCAAAAAGGGACGTTAAACTCGATGCCACGTGCTGGGAGAGTCCCACGCTCTTTGTAAGTGAAAAAAACCCTTGCAACAACTTTTAGAGGGATCCGAAGGAGGTCTGTTGCACCACAAAACCTCTGCCCCTATCCAACTTGCCATATTTTCCAGTTTAATTCCAAATTCCCCAAGCCTTCACACCTGTCGTCCATCTTGTACAACCTACCCATTACATTAATTTTTTATAGTTTTTCGTCCTGAATATGAACGAAATAACTGCTACTGGACGTTGAGCGATCAAAAATCAATTAGTTTTGATTAGAGACGTCCTTCGATGCAAAATTTCCATTTTTACATCAAAATGCGTTCAACAGCAACATGTAGCGTTGAATAAAAAATTTTAATTTATGGAAATATGTGAAAAAAATATTTGTTTTATTAGTATATGATATAGACCCTTTAATACTCCAATTCCAGTAGGATTAGAAAACTTTTAGATTTCGACTCTGTGTGTGAAACAAATACAGAGGAAATGACCTTACCTCTTTACAGTATTACAGTTTTAGATGTGTACTTCCAGGTTCTAACAACATCGATTGTGAACACGTGATTACATTATAAATGCCTAGAAGTGGCTCTAAATCAATTTTGACATATTTTTCCTTCTTCAAATTTTCTCAATATTTATATAACAAAATATGACATTCTTAACAAAAACCAAAAGGTTATCGGTTTTGTCGAGCCTTCGACTTTAGTCGAAAAAGCGAGACATAGCGATCCTACATTCCGTCGGCGTCGTCGTCGGCGGCGGCGTCAACAAATATTCACTCTGTGGTTAAAGTTTTTGAAATTTTAATAACTTTCTTAAACTATCCTGGATTTCTACCAAACTTGACAGAAGCTTGTTTATTATCATAAGACAGTATTCAGAAGTAAATTTAGTAATTCCTTTTTTCTTTATTTTACTTGTAAATGGACTTTGTTTTTCTGCCGGGAAACATTACATTCACTCTGTGGTTAAAGTTTTAAAATTTTAATAACTTTCTTAAACTATCCTGGATTTGTACCAAACTTGGACAGAAGCTTGTTTATGATCAAAAGCTAGTATCTAGATGGAAATTTTGTTAAAATTTTTACCTGTTTATCCGTATTTTACTTATAAATGGACTTAGTTTTTCTTCCAGTTAACATTAAATACAGTCTGCAGTTAAAGTTTTAAAACATTTATTAGATTCATAAACTATCCTGGATTTATACCAAACTTTGACAGAAGCTTCTTACAATCAAAAGATAGTATCTAGAGGAAAATGTTTAATATTTTTTCCCCATGTGCATTACTTGTAATATCTTTTCAACAATAGCATTTAAATGTTTTGGGGATATTCAATTTGTTGAAAAAATGTTTGAAGTATATTTTTCAGACTTTTATATTCAAATTTCTGTACTTTTTTTATATAAATTTGTGAGTGAAACAAATAAAAGGTAACTTATCCCTAACTATTCTTACATTGAATTATTTCATGATTTTAACATTTTAGAAGCAAATACACTTGCCTTTAATGATCTTTTCTCTAACGATCCAGACCTTAAACTTAATGTTTTGCTTGATCAGTCTCGATATTATTTGTTGCAACTATTTTCCCAAGCTTTAAAAAAAACATTAACCAAACAATGCAAGTACGTTTTGATTAAACCACAGATGACGACGATTAAACAAAAAAAAAATGGCATTATCTAATTTATTCCGCATCTAACTACCTAAAGCCCGGAAGGATACTGTAACATGTATTTTATTATTTCTTAAATAGATCCGGAATCTACCTTACATACTATCAAAATAAGGTCAACGTGCTTCATGACCTTTACTTTCTGTACATATAATTAAAGCGCTGACGTACTACTACTTCGGATGACCCAAAGATGGCTGTTAAATAAATAGTACAGAACTCAATCTCCCTGTAGACTGTGAGAAATCACTTGCAGTTATTTTCTTATGTCCAGTATCAAATATTTGCATACAATTTAGGACGATAACATATTTAATAGTTGACATTGAATGGGAAAACTGAAAGAGAAAAGTGCAAGGTACTTTCTGAACTCCGGATAAGGAATTCAATCAACGTTCGCAGTCCGACGAATTGTCGAACAGACGCCCTACCGCGAATATATGTCTTCCTATTCCTATTTCAACACGTACATGTGTATATAAAAGTTAGATTTGACTTTCAGAAATCAAAGGGGTAGGGCCAATTTCCCCCTGAATCTATTTCACAATAGCGGCAAAAAAAAATCTTTAAATCTTTAGTTAAATTCACAGTATGAAAGCTCCATGAGTGTACTTATAGGTTCTTACAATAATATGGGTAATTCTTAAACAGATAATCAGACCCAAGGTATAAATGCCTGAAGATTGCACAAAGCCGCAAGTGTGTCAGAATTCGTCAAAAGTGTAATATTTATCCCTAAAATGTAGAAGTAGGACATTCTCAATGAATCTAAACCCAAATTGCTGTTTAAAATTAAATTATGTATTGTATTTTAATGCATATTATTTTATTTTGGTGAGTGACGTCCTTACAATTTTGAATCAAAACTTGCAACTTGTAGAGTCGAATCGACTTTGGTTTTATGTTAATATGTTACAATTGTTGGAAAATGTAGATTAGACATTTTATTTATTTTGACTCTTCGTGTAAAACTTTAACAGAGGAAATTGGTCCTACCTCATTCAAGGAGCCTCTCCATTAAGTTTTCCATGAGTAATCTTAAAAATAATTTTGAAAGAATTTAACGCAAAATTGCACCTCAATGAGAAATGAATCGGTATCCTAAAACCATCGGCTACATGTATATCATAAATAGATAGTCTATGCACAGGAAACTAGTACGGGTTATTTTAGAAACAAATCCTTACAAAAATCAATTAACGAAAGAAGCAGTTCTTTTTTGCTGTTCTATGCGTCTGCTTAAAATAAATTTTTTATAGTTATCAAACATTTTTTCTTTGATCAAATGATATAATATGTATGATGTGTATTGCGTTTATCATACATGTACGCTTATAAATAGATACTTTAATCGATTCGTGTACACTGATCATTATAGGGCATAGCTGTCTCCGTAGTTTTATCTAGATGTTCGAATACCAACAATGGTACTTTCATTCATGATATAAAACACAAATTCTTAAAACTGGATTTCAAAACTAAAATAATTTAGGCATTGAATAATTTTAGAATACGGACGAATACTAACAATATCTTTTGATGAAAAAAAATATTCATGTATTATCTCAAAAATGAATGTTTAGAATTATGTATCAATATAAAAGTTAAACGTTACTAATCAGTTATATTTTAAAATACCTCAAGTCCCTGATAATAAGTGATACTTGATCGATCGATCATGTAACATGAAAATCGATGTGAATCTATTCACCTTCATTAAAAAAAATATGAATAAATGCATTTAATTCAGCATGTAAACTTGTAATTACACTCAAGTCAAAGGTCAAAGTATAAAGGTAAAATTCTATCATCTTTGACATCACCAAAATTTAGTTTTTTTGTTGATGGTACTCGCCTACATATCACGAAAAACTGTTACACAGATTTTCAACCGTGAATGTTTACTAAATTGAATGGTACTCTCATTACACGAAGTTTTGGATGTAACATACAAGCCCGTTTTGTGTGAAAATAAACCCTACAAATAAACAAATAGAAGAAGGAAATTAAAAAAAACGCTCTTAACATTCTTATTTTTCCTTTACATATATTTAAATGAATTCACGTATAATTCATATTCAATATTTTATTAAGCAAAATGAACCCATGTATTAAACACGTTTTAGTCGAAAGTCATTACAGTTCAGCGGGTAAAACTTTCGAAAAATGATATCAGTTTATGAAATTTCCGAAGTAGTTATTATTTTTCCTTTAAAGTTACTTTTATATTCATCTTTTTCAGTTATGCAATGTGGATTTGCATTCCTAGAGGCTGGAGCAGTACGGAGTAAAAATGTCACAAACATTCTCATTAAGAATGTGATGGACTCTTGTAAGTGGACTTTTGGGTTTTTAATATTCGTCATTACAATGACCACTAGGTCTATAATGATTATGTAATTTTCATAAACATAATTTGGTTTTACCCCCGAAACAATAAATTTAAAAAAACATCATTACCGTTCAATGACACAAATGACTAAATCCGTAAGTGCACGGAAATTAAAATGATACGGATGTTAGTATTAATGTTTCTCTTTCAAAGGATAATTAAATCGATTCCGTCATATCAATTTCCAGCTGATAGATCTTCCTAATAACTTCCTGAAGTAATAAAATAAGTATTTGAAAAGTAACATTTTACAGAGCTAGAGCAAACTATGGCATAACTAAACAGACCACTGTAAATACAGCGTACTATAAATATTCCGTGTGTTTTATAAAAACAATCTTACAGAATCTTTTTAATAGCTTGTTCTTAGGAATGGCATATATTTTCATTTGGAATATTACTAGTTATGAATATTTCGGTACATGATTTTTTTTACATTAAACATATCAATGTTGTGTTATGTCAATGGTATTTGGTATGCAGTTGTATTAACATTGGCACATCTCATTTCCATGGAGAATCAAAGTGCTGGATAGCACCTGTCGTGTGGAAAGTTTGCAACGGTAGATGTGTATTATTTCAAATAGGTTGTACATGTGAAGATTGTGTGGTTAACGTTTTTTCTGACTTTAAAAAAAACTTAATACAAGAAATAATTGTAACAGGATGCTGTTACTAAGTCTCCCAAACAAAGTTTCCATAATTAGTCATTCCCATGGTCACCTGACATTGGGCAAAGTCCAGTACAAATTGGTTTGGTCTATTAAAGCGATATGCATAAGTGACGCCTAGGGATTAACCCTGTATGTCATTCAAATCTTCTTGAAATCATGAACAGGAATATATATGGGGTAGGGGTGGGATCTCGACCGTTTACAAGTTCTCAAAAGGGGGTGTGATTCTCAGGGACTCGCCCTTTGTTTCATTTGATTTGTTTTGTTTTGTCCCATACAAGAATATTTATGGTTAAGGGTGGGGATCTTGACTGTTTACAAGTTCTCAAACAGGAAGGTGGGAGTTACCCCATGGGACTCGCCTTTTATTTCATTTGATTTGTTTTATTGTCCCGTACAAGAATATATATGGTTTCGGGGTGGGATCTCGACTTTAAATAGGTTTTCAAAAGAAGGGGTGGGGTGACCCCAGTGAACTTTCCCAATATTTCATTTGACTTGTTTTATTGTCCCATACAAGAATATATATAGTTTCTGGGTGGGGATCTCGACCGTTTACAAGTTCTTAAACAGTAGAGGTGAGGGTGACCCCAGGGACTCCCCTATATTTCATTTGATTTGTAATATTGTCCCATATATGAATATATATGGTTTAGGGTGGGGATCATGACCGTTTTCAAGTTCTCAAACAGAAGGGGTGGGGTCCAGGGACTCAACCTATATTTGATTTGATTTGTTTTATTGTCCTGTAATCATTATTGAAGACTGCGTGTGTCTATCACTTACTGTTTTCAAGTTATAGTCATTTGAAAATTACAAAAAATTAAATCCCATAGGGTTCTATAGTAAATCCCTCCCTTCTGTAGGCCCTCAAAATACCCCTAAATAGACCCCAAGAAGAAAATAATAAGAACCGAGCAAAAACAATAAGTCTCCAACAACTTTGTTTGGGAGACTTAATAACAGTCCGATTTTGTGAGGCCGATTACCTAATAGGCCGAGTTTGTTATAGTCCGAGTCTGTTGTGGGCCGAGATGAGATACTAGGATACTTTCAATACACTCGGGCTTTTACGTCTTTAATAAACATTTGTAAAAATCGTAGTAAAATAAAAATGTTCATTCATGGAATATTTTAAACACGGTATTTATTTTCTCTGCAACCGGAGGACGGAGGAAACCCCTGAAACCGGGATTATTGTACTCCCGTCGGGAGGCACACATATGATTCTCACTTATGTTTGAGGATTACCGATAAAAGCATAACTTAGAAACTGCTGTCTAGTGTAGATGTGTATTGATTTTATTTTCCGCGCAGCGCAGATCTGCGAAGTACTGTTTGTGATAGCCATTTTCAAAATGAAGTTGAATTCATTTGAATTATCGATGAACATTCAGTACATTTTAATTCAAGCTATAAGCTAATCAAAATAGAAGTAACTCAAAATTTCAAAAGCATCTTCCTAGAATTAGTATTCAAACACTAGTACTACATTATCTAGGAGTAGACCACACATTCTATTGTAAGATAGTCTGCCCAACTTCCGGTTTGAGGCCGATGCCTTAGGAAAGTTTATTGCTATAGCAAGCTATAGCAAACTTTCCAAAACATTATAGTTTTATAAATATGAATACAAAGGTTTTATATCTGAATGTTTTACACATTATAATTTTACTTTGCTTGTTCAATTTTTTACTTCGGAAACATAGACAAAAAACACCCTTTTACACATATACATTTTAAAAAGAGTTTTGGTCTCTTTTTCAACTGTTTACCTTGTTCTTAGTATGTATTTCTATTATTTTGAGTATTTACTATTTCAGTTGTTGCTGGTATTGCCTACTGGATATTTGGCTATGCATTTGCCTATGGTGATGGTGGGAAAGCACAGAAATTTATTGGAGCCACATATTTTGCTTCATATGATATGCCAATGGACCAGTATGCGAGCTTCTTCTTTCAGTACACTTTCGCTGCAACGGCGGCTACCATCGTCTCAGGGGCTGTAGCGGAAAGATGCGAATTTATAGCTTATTTTGCCTACAGTTTCGTTATCACTGGTAATTTGTCAAATGTTATAAATACTAGTACGTTCGTTGTATTTATATAAAAAAAAACAAAGTGTCCGCAACTTTAATTTCGTATATTTCGTTATTTTTGGTCACATTGCAATCAAACCAGAAACATATTATATAGGTATTATATGGGTCTGATCAAAACAATTGTAGAATTTTGCATTCATCCAAGATTGTCAAAAAAACAAACTGCATTCGTGTTAATAATATTGCATAAAGCATGATATATAACTGCATTGCATGTTTTATAACAGTCAAACGGATATCAAACGATACTTTTGCTTTATTTAATTTAATCATTTCTGATAATTTGTATCAATTAAAAAATAATCTTTCCTGTTGCTTAGGGACTTTCATATTACTTTTAAAAACCTTTTCATATTGTGATATTGCATTTTTAGGATTCATTTACCCTGTTGTAACACATTGGGCCTGGGGAAGTGGATGGTTGGTAGATGGACACAACTATGGTGGAGACATTGGTCAAATTGCTTACCAGGTATTTAAAAAAAATCAAATCCATTCTTTTTGGAAAATATGCTACACAACGTTGTGAATGATCTTCAAAAATTCCACTTGAATCGTTCAAGAAATCGCAGAAATCTCGACATAGGGATAGTGATCCAGCGGCGGCGGCGGCAGTGACGGCGTTAACAAACTTCTTAAAAGCTTAATATTTCAGAAGTTAGAAGATCTGGATCCTTCATACTTTTTATATAGATGCCTTATGTTATAAAGTTTGCGTTTGTAATATGTCCATTGTCCTTGACCATTTTCAAAATTCAGATTTTTATTCTTAATTTCTCTCTTATTAGGAGTAATAGGATAACTATTTTTGGTATTTGCGTACCTTGCAAGGTCCTCATGCCTGTCAGACAGTTTTCACTTGACCTCGACCTCATTTCATGGATCAGTGAACAAAGTTAAGTTTTCGTGGTGAAGTCCATATCAGAGATACTATGAGCAATAGGTCAACTATATTTGGTGTATGGAATGATTGTATGAGGGTATATGTCTGTTTGGCAGTTATCATCTGACCTTGACCTCATTTTCATGGTTCATTGGTCAATGTTAAGTTTTCCTGGTTAAGTTTGTTTCTTAGATACTATAAGCAATAGGTCAACTATATTTAAAGCATGTAATGATTGTAAGGTGTACATGTCTGTCTGGTAGGTATCATCTGAACGTGACCTAATTTTCATGGTCCATTGATCAATGTTAAGTTATCCTGGTTAAGTTTGATCTTAGATTCTGTTGTGGGATCTGAGCATGTTATGATAATAAATGAACAATCTATGATAACTCACCACGTTTATTCAGGTGATACAGCAATTATACACAAAAGTACAGTGATAATAAACAATCAATGCAATCAATATACAATCAATACATGTGGTTGAAGGTGAAGAGTCAGAATGTATCATTATGCGCACTACGTCATCGGTTCACGATGAGGTTTATATAAAACATGGACTGGTTCAGTAGTATACATTGGTGTTCAGCACCACAATACTATGTGCAATAGGTCAACTATATTAAAAGCATAGAATGATTGTAAAGTGTATATGTCTGTCTGGCAGGGTTCATCTGACCTTGACCTCATTTTCATTGTATTTTGCTCAATAATAAGTTTTCATGGTTTTGTCTGTTTCTTGTATACTATAAACAATAGGTCAACTATATTTGGTGTATGGAATTATTTTAAGGTGTACATGTATTTCTGGCTTGGTTTATCTGACCTTGACCTCATTTTCTTTGATCGTGCTAAATTTATGTAATACTTGTAGTAAAACTTTATATTTAGGACTATCAACATAAAATCAATGGCCAGTAAATCAGGCGAGACATTTCAACGTGTGCACTCTCGTTTTATTAGTGAATACCAAGACAATACATTGCTTTACATTGTATTTAATTTCTAGATAACCCCCATTATGACCCTTTGAAACGTCTGACGAAGGACTGTGACAATTCGCCGTTTCAGAATCTAAAGGACTATGGGTAATTTAGTCAATCACAACCGTTTTTTGTCACTTTTGAAAATATTACCCAGAATGCATTAGATTCTGAAACGGCGTAATATTGCCTCGGTTAATTTCTTTGTTCAGTCTAGACAAATTTATTACCTTTCAGTAAAAATTTTCTTTACTTGTATCTTTTAAACTCGTTATACAAAAGGTAGCCGTGTAAATTATGTGCTAATCTTGTATTATCTTTATTCAGGATTTTGCAGGCAGTGGTGTTGTTCACGTTCTGGGTGGTGTTTGTGCTTTTATAGGAGCTGCACTTTTAGGACCAAGAATTGGTAGATTCCAGAAAGGTTCTAATGTTGTTGGAACTCTACGAGGACATTCCGTGCCTGTATGTTATCAATCTCTTTATACAAATTATCAACTGTATTAAAAAAAACCTTTTTATTAATATCTCTGATATTAAGCTGTCAAAAAACAATACATTAAGGTTATTTCAATTTCTTTTAACACCTTTAAAAAAGAAATGCCTTGATACCATTACAATTTATATAGTGCTGTTTAAAGGAGAGAAAAAAGTCACAGATACAAAATACACATTGCGCTTGTTGATAAATTGACTTTTTCATGTATTAGTATACAGTATACAATAAAATGCATAAGTTTTTACAATTTCTTTATTGGATTTGTAGATTGCTGCTCTTGGAGGTTTTATTCTATTCTTTGGATTCTTGGCTTTCAACGGAGGATCACAGCTCACAATTAGTTCTGAGGGAGATGGTGCTGCAGTAGCTGTTTCTGTTGTCAATACAATAATATCTGCCTCTTTTGCTGCCTTCGGCTCACTCATCATAAACAGGTTACATATATTTGGAAATACGTGGAGTTTACTTGTCACCATCAATGGAGCTTTAACGGGAATGGTAATATTTTCATACTTTCTCAATAATGAATTATTCAATTAGTTTTCCGCAGAAATTATTTCACAACTAACACGAATGCAATGGACCCCAGTTCGAAATGTTGCTGCACTATTCGAACCTTTTGGTTTTGACGATATTGTTTGATCCAAAAGTCATTATGATTCAACTGGTTGGTCTAGAAAACATTTTGACGGTACAGATGGGTCCAGACGTTATTTACGACGACGCAGACTGAGAAACATAATATACTAGGACGAAAATTGAATTTCTAAATTGGTCCATTTGTGGGACGAAATTTAGTTTGTAATTCATATATTTTTATAACAATATCTAGTAAAATCTGCATTATTATATTGTTCTTTTTCTTCTCAGGTTGCTGCCTGTGCAGGATGTAACCAGATGCATCCTTGGAGTTCTGCTGTGCTAGGCTTGTTTGCAGCTATGTCTTATACATTGTGGTCCACAGTAATGAAAAAAATGAACATCGACGATCCCTTAGACGCCGTTGCAGGTAGGAGAGAGATTTTCCGAAGTCTTCACCATCATATTTTGTCTAGTGCATCATTTTCTGCGAATGTAAAAGTAACCGTTTAAGGTAAAGCGGTTGTGACTTTTAAATATTTTACTATATAGTTGTTTGGACCATGGAAGTAAAATATAATACTTCCATGTTTGGACTAATGTAGCGACATGCATTTAAGATATAAAAAAAAATCTTTCTTTTCAAGGCTTCACAAATGTTTAGGATTAAACTATTTCTTTGAGCAACGTTAAAACATTGCAGGGATAAATACCTTTTATAAGGTCTAAACCTTCCTCTGAATTGCTTAGGTTTTAATCTTGCGAAAACAAAACTAGTTAGTTTTTTCGTTTGAAGTGTTTTACGTTTGTCATTTCGGGGCTTTTATTTGGTTTCTGGTGGAGATTTGTCTCATTGGCAATCATGCCGCATCTTCTTATTTTTCTATTTATGCTAAATGTTTAAACTATAATGCCCAATTGTACTACATGGCAAAAAGATATAAGAGTACGTTTTATAGAATGAATGAATAAATGGACCATTTTCAGAGCAGTCGAAGTTTTTTGTGAAATTAATTGACTAAAACTGACCTTCATTTTTGTCAGTACATTTTGGAGGAGGTATAACCGGCGTTATCCTGATTGCTTTCCTAGATAAAGATGACGGTATACTGTTTAACTGGGACAAAAAATCTGGTCTGGTAAGCAAAGATACTTATCATTTGTTATTGCTTCAAATTTGTTCATCCTTATTTTTCCTGCAAGCGGACAGCTAACAAGTATAGAAATAAACTTTAGCTTTATTTGTATTATGTACAAAGATCGTCGCCCGATACCCTGCCTCTATTTTGTGTGAACGGTTATATTTAATTACTGTTAACTTAACAGTTAATCTAGAGGTCCTCATCGCAGTCCGCGTTTAAGCAATGCCAATGTCTTTGACAGGAGGGGAAGATACTAAGGGGGCAATAAAAAACATAAGTCGAAGATTTATCATAGCCAAAACGAAAAACGACGAAAAAAAAAGCCCCAAAAAAAAAAAAAAAACACAACACAGAAAACTCAAGATTAAAAAAATTCGGGGATATGTCGGATTTAAAAATTATCGTCTTGACTATCATATATCCTGGTAAAAAAAAGAATATTTGTTATATTTTATAGAAACTTGGATGGCAGTTTGTTGGATTAGCTGCCATTATAGGCTGGTCAGCATTGTTTTCCCTGGTGATATTTGGTATCCTCAAATGTTTTGGTGTGCTTAGAGTACCTCGGGAAATTGAAGATAAAGGTTAGATTTTTTCATAGTATTTAGTTCGTTTTAAACGGGAAAATATCAATATTTATTTGATTTTATATACTTGATGTTTTTAATATGTTGTCTTTTTGATTTTGATTTTTTTTTTGTAGTCAGACTTAAGATATGTACAGGTCGTGTGCTATCAAGATAGAATTAACTGTTCATCTGATATGGTATAAAATCATGCAAATGTCATAATGTTCAAGTCAAACTAATTTATTTATCAAACAATCTTTCATTTATCTACTTAATAAAAGTAACCCACATAATAAACCTCTTTTCGTTCTAAAGGAGATCAGATAATTCACCTTTTTTTTCTGTATTTAGGTTTAGATATTCCTAAACATAATGAGCCTGCCTATCCGGTGGAGGCCTATGGACATGGACATATAGAGAAGTTAATACAGATCCTAGAAAGACAACCCATGGTTGTAACTCAGGGTAATCATTTTGTTTTTCTTGCAAAAAATTCACAACTTTGTGTGACAGAATATTATACCAAGAACCTTAATAATTAGGTGCTAAAATATGTAAATGGTTAAATAACAGATAAAGAAAAAGCTAAAGGTACAAAATTGAATATATTTGAAGATCGTAAATATAGCATCAAGCATTACTGCTAGGGATTGATTGATTGATTGATTGATTGATTGTTGTTTGTTTTATGTTCAGTGGCAAATATTTCAGGAATATTGAGTCACGAAACAAATTAACATTAAATCTAAAAGGTAGGATATGTTAAGTGGGTCGAAATTTGAATCGCCACTAGAAATAAGTAAATGTTTTGTTTTTTTTTTTAATATTAAACATATAAATCAAATCACAAGTATACAGTCAACTTTTCTTAATGTCTGATTGCATTTTTTTCAAATGCATTTAAGCATGATATTCTAAACAGATGAATTAGTCAAATCTAGTCAAACCAAATCGGTGTTTAAAATGGTTAAGTGTTTTTATTTTATTTTTAGTCATATTGGTTTTTGTCGAGCCTGCGACGTCTGTCGCAGAAATCTGGACATAGGGATAGTGATCCGGCGGCGGCGGCGTTAACAAACTTCTTAAAAGCTTAATATTTCAGAAGATAGAGGACCTGGATCCTGCATACTTTGTACATAGATGCCTTATGTAATGAAGTTTCAGTCTGTCTTATGTCCATTGTCCTTGACCTCATTTTCATGGTTCAGTGACTACTTGAAAAAAAGGTTATGATTTTAGTATTCTTAATTTCTGAGTTATGAGTAATAGGAAAACTATATTTGGTATGTGCGTACCTTGCAAGGTCCTTATAGCTGTCAGATAGTTTCACTTGACCTCGACCTCTTTTCATGGATCAGTGAACAAGGTTAAGTTTTCGTGGTCAAGTCCATATATCAGATACTATGAGTAATAGGTCTACTATATTTGGTGTATGGAATGATTGTAAGGTGTACATGTCCAACTGGCAGGTGTTAACTGACCTTGACCTCATTTTCATGGTTCAGTGGTTAAAGTTAAGTTTATGTGTTTTGGTCTTTTTTCTAATACTATATGCAAAAGGTCAACTATATTTGGTGTATGGAAATATTTTATAATGTACATGTCAGTCTGGCAGGTTTTATTTGACCTTGACCTCATTTTCACGGTTCATTGCTCAGCGTTAAGTTTTTGTGTTTTTGTTCTGTTTTTCTTAAACTGTAAGCAACAGGTCAACTATATTTGTTGTATGGAATGACTGTAAGGTGTATATGTCTGTCTGGCAGGTATCATCTGACCTTGACCTCATTTTCATGGTTCATTGGTCAATGTTGAATTTGCATGGTTAAGTTTGTTTCTTAGATACTATAAACAATACGTCAACTATATTTAATGCATGATATATTGATTGTAAGGTGTACATGTCTGTCTGGCAAGGTTCGTCTGACCTTGACTTCATGTTCATGGTTCATTGGTCAATGTTAAATTTTCCTGGTTAAGTTTGTTTCTTAGAAATTGTAAGCAATAGGTCAACTATATTTTGTGTATGGAATGATTGTAAGGTGTACATGTATTTCCAGGTTGGTTTATCTTACCTTGGCCTCATTTTCTTGGATCATGTTAAGTTTATGTGATACTTGTAAAAAAGCTTTATATTTAGGACTATCAACATAAAATCAATGATCAGTAAAGCAGGCGAGACATTTCAGCGTGTGCACTCTTGTTTTTTTTTTATATATATAACAGTTTCTAATTTACAACATCTTTATTTTTCAGGATACACAAAAATGGAATATGAAAACGAGTCATACACAACTGAAAATGAATTTCAAGATAAAGGTGTTCATGAAACACCGGAAACTTCTGCAGCTGTAAGAATTAGGAATGGAACTCCTTCAAACGGATATCGAACAGTACTAACAATAAGTAATGGAACAACACCGTCTACTGCTGATGCCACTAAAATGTAAAGAAAAATGAAAGCTAATTGTACTTTATGGAATGATGATTCAGGAACAAAAGTAGATGCAGATCATAGACCACTATATCTATATGGTGATGATGAGTAAAATGCAATATTTATTTTTATAATGTAAATACACTGTAATGTCCAAAACAACAATAATACAGCAAAGCTGTTAGTTATATTAATGTAGATAAATGTGCAAGTGCCGAAAAATGTTGATATGTTCAATTTTTGTACTAATGAAGTTAGACTTTAAAAATGGATAATGTATTAAATATTTCTTCATTTTTATACTAAATGGCTTAGTCTAATGTGTATATAGTATTTGTGAATATGTGATATTTATGTCAACAGCATTTATTAGGGTCTGGATGGGGTCCTTTATTTCTTTGTTCTTTTATTTGTTAGAAAATTTTTCTCTCTGCTTTAATTGTTTTGTCCATTGTTCTCTATTCTTTATATTTTAGCAACCCATTTTTCTCTATTCTTGATTATTTTGCCCACTTTTCTATATTCCTTATTTTATTCCCTTTATTTTGCACTTTTTGCCTATTATTCACTATTCTATAAACCCATTCCAGATCCTCATTTAGGTCTGTTATTATTAGTATCATGGCAATATAGTTACCTTTTCAGTGATGATTTTGAATTCCATTTTACTGTCGTAGTGATATATCATTTTTTTAAACTTTTTCTTGTTTATATTTCTCTATTAACCCATGCATGACACGCTTTTTTATATGTTAAAAGTATTGTCACAATAAATATTAGACCCAATAAAATGTTTTCCAATAAAGATAAACTTTTTTTAGACATCGAAAGTGTCACCTTCCTCTGTCGATCACAAAATTTGTGATTAGAGGTTAGAATCTTTATTTTAGTTTTTGGCTGTTGAGTTCCTTATTTATATGTTTATAGGTACATGCATGTCATTCATTAAATATTTGGTAAGTTTTCTTGAATTAAACATCGTACATATAAAATTGAGAATGGAAACGGGGAATGTGTCAAAGAGACAACAACCCGATCGAATTGCAGAAAACAGCCCAAAGCTGCCAATGGGTCTTCAACACAGCGAGAAAATCCCGCACTCGGAGGCGGGGTTCAGCTGGCCCCTAAACAATAATGTATACTAGTTCAGTGATAATGGACGCTACACTAAACTCCGAAACATACAAATGAACAAAACTCGTACCAAATGGTCAAATATAAAAGGCCCCGGGATGACAAAATTTAACACAATTCAAAGGAGGAAAACAACAGCCTGATTTATGACAAAACAAAAACTGAAAAACAAAAATGACAGACAAGCAACTAACGACAACAACTGTAAAACAAGCTATTGGATGCAGATAGGCAGATGCAGAATGTGGCGAAGTTAAACATGTTTTTGAGCGCTCATTTCCTAACATGGGACAGTGATGTAACAGTACAACATAAAAAACTGTCAAAATCAGTTGGAACAGATTCCAAGGGCTCATCCAATCGGTATAACATGTTATCACGAAAAAACAAAAACATGAAAAAAACAAAATGCAAAAAGTACCAATCTAACAGTACTCGCAGTTACTGGAAGCTAGTTAAAAGCACATTTGCAACTTAGTATAAAGTATAAAAACATGTTTTACCAGACCAAAATATCTATATGTGCACCTCCAACGAATTTAGTACAAAACGCCATTAGCAGTCTAAGAAAACACGACTTTGTGCAATATTCTATTTCATCAGCAGGAAGAAGAGTTGATAATCAATATACCTCATGATCTGAACTTTCCGTCAGACATATTTGCGTTGTCATTGGCCTCATTTTCATGGTCCAATGACCACTTAAAAACTTCATTTTTTTGTCTCGCCTGCGACGAAAGTCGCGGAAAGCGAGACATAGGGATTGCTTTTTTGGCGAGGGCGACGGCGAAGATGACGACGGCGTCAACAATTGTTATAAGTTTTCTGCTTAAGTTAATTTGATAGGAACTACTTATGATAGATCATTGCTATTTATTATAAAGTTGCATTACTATCAGTACATATCAGTTTGACGACTATTTTGAGGCCCTGTCCCCTAGGTCATGGTCCAGTGACTTTGAATTAATTTGCAATTTTGAATGTTAAGTTTTCTGCTTAAGTTAGTTTGATAGGATCTACTTGTGATAGATCAATGATATTTTGTATGAAGTCGCATTACTATCAGTACATATCAATTTGACGACTATTTTAAGGCCTAACCCGTTAGGACATGGTCCAGTGAGTGACTTTAGATTAATTAGCAATTTGCAATGTTAAGTTCTGCTAAAGTTAGTTTTATAGGATCTACTTGGAATAGATCAATGATATTTTGTATGAAGTTGCACTACTATCAGTTCATATCAGTTTGACAACTATTTCGAGGCCCTGCCCCCTAGGTCATTGTCCAGCCACTTTCAATTAATAAGCAATTTTTAATGTTACGTTTTTCTGCTAAAGTCGTTTTGATAGGAACTACCCCGGTACTTGTGATAGATCAATGATATTTTCTTTAAAGTTGCATTACTATCAGTACATATCAGTTTGACGACCATTTTGAGGCCCTGTCCCCTAGGTCATGGTCAAGTGACTTTGAATTACTTACAATAGACAACAATATTTTCTATAGTTACGTTACTGTCTGAATATCTCAGTTTGTCGACCATTTTCAGGCCCTGCCCACTAGATCATGGTCCAGCGACTGAATTATTAAGCAATGTTGTTGTCCGTCAGATTGTCTTTTTCTGAATTTTATGCAGACAGGCGAGACATATCTCTGTGTCAACCAATTTGTTTTGTCATTGGCCTCATTTTCATGGTCCAATGGCCAATTAAAAACTTCATTTTTTGTCTCGCCTTGACGGAGTCAAAAAGCGAGACATAAGTATGCTGTTTCCGGCGTCGGCGGCGTCAATGTATGAGTTTGTGATTAGGTCTAGTTCATGGTGAACCACTATTGGTAGGTCAATGATATTTGGTATGCAGTTGTATTAGCATTGGCACATCTCATTACCATGAAGATTATTTGACCCCGCCCCCTCAGTCAAGGTCTATTGACTTTAAAACTTTGTTTAGTTTACATGTAATAGTTCGTGATTAGGTCAGTTTATGGGGAACCACTAGTGATAGGTCAATGATATTTGGTATGCAGTTGTATAAGCATTAGCACATCTCATTTCCATTGAGATTATTTGGTCACGCCCCCTCAGTCATGGTCTATTGACTTTGAAACTTTTGCTTAGTTTACATGTATTAATTTGTGATTAGGTCAGTTTAAGATGAACCACTAATGTTAAGTCAATGATATTCGGTATGCAAATGTATTGGCATTTGCAAGTTTCATTTCCATGGAGATTATATAACCCCACCCCCTAATTATGGTTCATTGACTTTGAAACTTTTACATAGTTTACAAGGTAATGTTTGTGTTTAGGTTTGTTTAAAGGGAATGACTAAAATAAGTCAATAGTATTTGGCATGCAGTTTTATTAGCATTGGCACATCTCATTTCCATGGAGATTGTTTAGCCATGTACCTTCAGTCATGGTTCATCGACTTTGAATATTTGCATAACTTACATGTTAACGTATTGCTATTTTAATTTCAACATTTGCATTATCAAAATTACAAAAAGGCGACACATATCTCTGTGATAACAGTTTATTTATCACGTGATGTTGTTATGAATTATAAGACAACTAAAGTTAGTATGTAGAATCTATTGCAAGGTATACATGTCCGTCAGACACGGTTCATCTGACCTTGACATCATTGCAAGGAAAACATGTCCGTCAAAAAGGGTTCATTTGATCTTGACATCATTTCTGGATTGATGACAACTCTATTATTTATTTTTTCTATTATTGTTTTCGTATTTGATTTCGTTTTGGTATAAAGACATTTATAAGCACATATTTTTAGGGGCGCACGCTTCTATGCTTTCTGGCCTTGAATTCACATATATCTGGGAACAGTATATCTAACTGTCAATGTATATGTTCCTGCATATATAACGTTAAATGCTGTACATGCACAATTAACTCAGTGAATATTAAAATAGGAAATTATCAATGCAAAGTAAATAAGCTGTACAGTTATAGACTCAATATTGCCAATTGTCATTCATAAAGGCTAGGAATTGACAATGTTTATCTAAATTTAGATACAATTCCTTGTTATATGTATATCAGTAAGGGACGACCATTTGATATTCTGGGGAGGAGGAGGATTTGTTTTGGATCGGTTATTTATTTTTGTAAACTAAGAGGACAGATTATCTATTTTCTGCACTATTGAAGCAAGATTTTTCATTTTCATTAAAGCAAGGGACTGATTTTTATTTTAACAACTATATTTATAATATTCGAAAACATACAATTTTAAATTATTTGTTTATTATAAATAATACATGTATAGTCAAGTCATTATGTACCATTTAATCAGAATTAATTATTATCCTCTGCAGAAATGAATCTTCTATATCCCCAATGCATATACATGTATTGCATACATACACAGTATTGAAGTTTGGTTGTAAGTAAGGCTCTTTTAAAAGTATTGGCAAACATGTTTCGCCGAGCGGAGCGAGGCAAAATTTTTGAAGGGTTTTGAACCGCTGAAGGCCCAAGAAGCTATAGAACAAATGATGCAAAATCATGCTTTCTGGGTGTTCCCCAGACCCTTTCTTAAACTGAAAATGCAAGTTCTGTTTTAATAAATTTTTGACAATATTTTGGTCTCAAAGCAAAATCACGTTATAGATTCAGTGTAAGACTCAAGTTTCTAGGGACAACATCTAAAGACAAATATGCATGATAAAGCAAAATGTAATTCACATAGTTAAGTATGTGGCTGCTGTGTTTTTAAACTCATGATCAAGTTAATAATAAAATTACTAAATTACAAAATGAATGCAACACTAACAGAATACAGAAGGGCAATCAATGAACAAAAGACAAATAAATAAGAAACATTGATCCTGAAAATCAGGGCTACGTCTGAGGAGAACAGAACTTGCTTCTTGCAAGGCACTCACGGTGAACACACTTTGATATGGAGACAAGCGTTTGGTTTTGAAATTTCCTACATGAGGCATTTGTCTCAATGTTAATGACGGCCCTGATTTAATAAAAGTGTGGTAAGTGTTCCTGAGACAATTAACCTCAAGTTAAATGAAACCAATTTTCTGACATTTCAAGTATATTTAAATAATATTTATACTTTTATTATTAAAAGATATGGGAAGTGTTTCCCGATTTTTTTTTTTTGGAAAAAAGATGAATTTATGAAGAATCTGGTGCCATCTCATACTTTCGATTAGACCTGCTGAGTTATTTATTTTCAATACATTGCAAGTCAGGTAATTTATTTTCAAACTACCACAGAAAAAACATTTATTTTTGTGATTATCAAGGCTGGTTTATTTATTTTCAAAATCCTTCTCCCCCCAGAATATCAAATGGTCGTCCCTAATGTCTCTGATAAAGGTCCACAAGTTGCATCAAAAATAAAAATTTAAGTATATTTTAGCAACAAATATTCGATTTTTTCCATTTTACGTTATATACATTATTTGTCTACGTATTAAATTATTTTCTAATGTCTTTATACCAAAACGAAACCAGGAATGAATTTCAAAAATTAGATTCTTAAAATGAAATTCCCGCGTTAAAGTTAATTCGACACGAATATCGTCCCTTGCTTCAACCATACTCACTTCCTGTTGGTTCACATGGCGACAGATACACAGTAGAGAGGAACGGAAGGAATCTCACACAATTAAAGGGAATAACAACGATAAATGGACGATTAAGGACATCAAACCAACTTATAGTAGTCTGTTTGTGAAGTAAAAACTGTTAAACGATCTGTTTTATTGTCATAATCTAACGTTAATATGAGTTTTAAGGAGATTAAATATGAGCCTCGTCAAGATTGGCAACAAACCTCGACTGGTGTCGGACATCATCACAGACCTGGCTATTATTTCCCTGATTCAGAATTCCAGGTATAATGTCAGCATAATGAACCCAAGAGTAATGTTAAATATAGTAAATCAGTACTGACAAGGAATGGAGATTGATTGATTGCTGTTTGGACTAATATATGGCACCTTAATTATTAATTTAAGGAAACATAGTTGTATATATAATGATATATTTTGAGTTATCCAGAGGGCCTCATGGGAGATTAGTATTGTACTTATTGATGTTACCCTCTTTAAAAAAGTATTTTTTATTATTATTATGATATTATGGCTGCTAGTGTTCGGGTATAACTAGTAAAGTACATAGGTTTAGTTCCCTACATAACATAACATGGAAGTGTTGCTTGCTTAAAAGTTCAGTACCCTATGGGAAAAGTTTCAAGCATACTCAGGAAGAGAAAAAGTTAGTTAAGTTATTCTCCTACCTAGGAGCCTAATCTCATATACAGATGAATAAAATTAGCAACAATACAAAAGGTAGTTTAATTTAACAAGGACAAAGGGCATAAAAATGAGGGTATCTTCATGGAACACCAAATCATGATCAGCACATTAGACACTTGAGAAAATTATTATTTTTTAAAAAGTGCAATCAACAAAAATAAATGTTTTTCCAAAATAGAATAAAAACACATTAATATATTAACAAACTGTTTAAACGTACTGACTGTGGATCATTGTTATTAATGACTTAAACAACCTTAAACCAGTATATCCAAGAAGCAAAGCACCACCTTATTTTCAAATGTGTCTCATACTTTTTTTTATAATGAACCCAGGGATTAAAAAATCCACTAGCCTGACGCCCGGGACTACAGCATTTAGGCCTCGGGCAATCAAAACTTGTTACCCAAAATGCCCGACAGACTAGTACCAAAATATTCTTGGCGTTTCCAAATTAGAAAGTTGAAAATCCCCTCATCACTATTCTATCTTAGCCAATCAGATTCAACTACGTCATCCAGGATTCCAAGAATTTGAACTTATTTTGTACATGTTTTAAAAATAGAACAAATAACTCTGGGTGGACCAGTATCATGTATAGGTCGCCATTCCCGTACTTTCAATATCTATTTGTCAGTACAGGTGGTGGTACAAAATGTATTGACTATTTGTACATTGCTTATGCAACCAGAGAAATATAATGTAAACTGATTGTACCTCCTTCTGAATAATTTATTGCAATATACATGATAACCTGAGTATTGTTGATATATTATTCGATACCTTATGTCATATGATACTCCATTTGAACATGTTTAATTGTACAAAATGTATAAATAAAATTTCTTTACATGTTACCTTTTTCTGCTTTAAAATATGATCACTCATTTAAAGTGTATAATATTAGAATTCTTAATTATTTCAGACATTAATAAGAGAACCACTCCCTCCTCCACTTGCCAAACAGGATGAAGTTACTAGAGATCAACACTTTGAGACCACCACTGGGAAAGCTCACGATAACAAATATCCATATGGACCATTTCATAATACAGTCCATACTAAAGCTCCAGGTCATTGGAAAGTCAACTATATTAAAGATTTAGCAGAAAAGGTGAACTAATTTGGGCTAGAAATATTATTAATGAAAAGTCTGGCTAATACTGAAACAATTATATACAATTTATAAACATTTATATATATATTTTCAAGAAAATAATGTTATATATATGTGAAGGCAGACATTAAGAAGAAATCTAGTTTATGTTCAGAAACAAATATTGGTAGACTTATTTTATGTGGAAATTCAACTAAAACCTGTTTTGGATCATCTAAATATATTTGATAATATGTATATATATATTTTTTTGGTTGTTAACAAGATATGTATACATCATTGAGACAGCAACCAAACAACACAAACAAAAAGACATAGAATGAGATCTGAAAGTCAACAAATAGTTTGTTACATGCATTCACTTTCTGTTAATTGAACTCAATTTGTCATTTTAGTTGGATAAAGGAGGCTGGAGGAAGCCTCTGTCTGCTGGTAACCAGATGTCAGAGACTAAAGAGGAATTTAGAAACAAAGCAGGAGTAAGACAGAAATATCATTTTGATGATGCAGCTGGTCTGAACATCCCACAGACATACACACAGTGGGATCACCATGTGGAAGGTCCTTCAAAGGTAATTTCTGACCTAAAATTTTATTTTTATTAATGAAAAATATGTGCATACAAGAGAAAAATATGAATTGCAAATAGTATACTTATCTGTTTAGTTGCACAATGCATTTTCTTAAGTTTTATGATGAAAGTGGTAAATATATATGTCTAAAAGTATACAAGCCACCAAAAAAAAAGATGATGATGGATGTATGTTTACTGTCCATTGACAAGTTAAATGCCAAGTTCAGTCTTTGAGTGAACATGATTTGTGCATAAATCTAAATTCCAGATAAATGACATTTAATTATATAAGTATATATTTATATTTATACCATTATCCAGTTTTAATATTTAAGACAATGCTAGTTCTAAATTTAGGAACAAAAATGATCCAATTTAAATTGTATTTCTTTTAAAATTAAAATTTGTTCTTTTACCAAAAGTATGGTCAAGGATCAACACAGAATCCTAAACTCCAGGCAAAACCATTCTATGTGAGAGACCAGGGTGTGCTTACACTAATGGACCCTTACCTCACAACAACACAAAAAGACCATAGATCATTTAAACCAGATGAATTGAAAAAATATCCCAAGAAAGATGTAGCCACTTACTGGGACTGTGAGGATTATCCTAAAGCATGGGGACATGGAAATAAACACAAGTAAGTCATCTGATGTGTAACTTTAATTCTCAGTGGTATGGGGGTCCTTAATTTCTGTATTCTTAATTTCTTTTATTTTCTATGTCATTTTTGTCTATATTTTTTCCTCATTTTTCTCTTTTTTCTCTATATATATTTTGGCACACCTCCTTTATTCTCTATTTTGTTATATTTTAGCACCCTCCTTTATTCTCTATTCTTTATATTTTGGCACACCTCCTTTATTCTCTATTTTGTTATATTTTAGCACCCTCCTTTATTCTCTATTCTTTATATTTTAGCACCCCATAATTCTCTATTCTTTATTTTTTGTGCCCTTTATTCTGCAATTTTTTTACCATTATTCTCTTCTCTGTAAACCCCATCCAAAGCCTCTGGAATAATATGCTTCTTTGACAATTGTTTATTTTTTACATATATTTTTATGCTTATGTCATTCAGGGACTGGGACTTATACTGCTACCAATCCCTGTCATTCAGTCCTTCCAAAAAACTCTAATATAGTGTATGATATTTAGTTATACATCTAAGTCCATCTACATTTTGGATGACCTACTTTTGATGGAATTAGGGCCCTTTAAATTTGGCAGGAAGATCTATTCCTGTTGTCCTGGCACATCTGATTATCTTGCACAATGGACTCAATGAAAAGTAAAATAACAAAAATACCTGACTCCAAGGAAAATTAAAATCGGAAATTGTGAGATGTTAGATGGGAGACAACTCTTAAATTCCTTAAAGAAATATTCTTGACAAAAATAGGTAGACAATGGAAAAAAGAATTGTTCTGATCTGTCTCAAAACTGCCTTTTTTCTATTCTTATGTATCTGATAACTGTTTGGTGTATATCTTTATAACTTTATAATGTGTAAATGTACTTTAAATATGTTATTTTACTTTATTACATATTAGGAAATTAGTCTTTTTAAACAGTGGAATGTATAGGTTAGTGTGGTAGAAATGTACAAGTAAATGTTATTTGTTATACTTTCTGCAGTTACACTACTTGAATGTTGGGTTTTGCATTTTGACATGTGATTTGGTATTATGAAAATGGCAGTTATGTCTGAAGAAAGTTAGGATACTTAAAACTTAAAGTCTATGATCATACATGTTTTTTTGTCATACATGTACATTTTGATTCTTAAATGGTACGTTTTATTTATAAAATTACATTTAATTTCAGTCCAGTACCAAAAGATAATGTACGTAGAGAACAGTTACCTATGATAGATCCCACATGGTTCAAATCTAGGACAAAAATACCTCGCCAGCCTAAATCCTTACTGCCAGTGCCACATGGAGGCCTCAAGTCACTGTACACAGAATCTTTTATCCAACCAACAGATGTTAAAGCTAAAGAAAACTTCTATTGTCCTGTAGATACTCCATGGGTCCTACCACGTAAGTTTTACTACATTACCACACTTAAATGTTGGTTTACTATCAACCTCTTATAACTAACCAGTTATTCTTGTGGGTCTTGGTGGCTGAGGGCTCTATGTTGGTCATTTACAGCTTCTGATCTTAATTGACTAGGATTATAAGTTTTCTTGTTGAGAATAGCAATGACTACTGAACAAGACATTATACACAAACCAATCATTCAATCAGTTAACCTTGAACATGTTCATGATGTGTATGAATTAGCTCTGACATTTGAAATACTGACATCCTATTGAAATATGAAATGATGTAATATTTATGGGAAAAAAACAGAGATGCTTTATAATAAGGTTATTTATGCTTTGGTTTAAAGTGTCATGGTTTTGATTAATAAATTGCTTAGTGTCACATTAGCCTGCAATGGATATATTGCGACTTCATGTTTTGAAATTGAAGGGATTTAACAGTAAACCAAAATTTAAAATCATTGTATATGAAAAAAAAAATAAGCAGTACCATGTTACATTTAAGAAATAATTCATGGGTGCTTGAATTTATCGTGATTTTACAACGGGTTGGCCATTTATGCTAAATATTTTACCACGAGCGACAGCGAGAGGTAAAATATCAGCATAAAGGGCCAACCCGTGGTAAAATCAATATCAATTCAAGCCCCCATGAATTATTTCTATTCTAAATGGACAAAGACAGCAATTCTTTTGGATAGAAGCGCTCTATGCGAAGGAAATGTTTGCTGTTCCCGTAATTGAATGCACTATTAATATTGGCGTAAACAATGAAGAATATTAAATAAGTGACATTCTTAAACGATATACAATAACATACTAAGACAGATTTGGATGAATTTAATTGGATATCTTACTTTTATTTAAGAAGATATGGACATTATACAAATTCTTACCATCGTTTGTTTATGTTTCATGTTTTGACGACTTTCAGTTTCCCATGCATGCATTTTCCCGTAAAAACCTTACATTCTTACGTCATCGATCAATGGCGTCATTTACACCATCTGACGTGAGGAAAATCATTCATAAAAAGCATACGAAGTGGGAGTAGGATTGGAACAGCCCAAACAAATCATTACGTTGTCTATCAGCTGATATATGAATATATTCGAATTTTACCAAGGGTGTGTACTCAAAGCATTTGAAGAACGTCATATTAGACTACAAAATATAAATTTGTATTTCAAGATGTACTTGATTATAACAATATTTAATCACTGTGAAAGTAAATCAGTCAATTACATTTATCATGTACTGTCTGGTTGTTGTCAGAATAAACAGCATTTACATACTTTAAGTATTTGTAAAAAAGTGTTACCCACAACAATATCATGCATAATGTTCTATTCAAATGTTTATCACTCTGATCCAATATTATTTCAAATATCTTGTCTATTTTTAGCACCAGGAACTAAATCTGTAATGACAGCACCAAAAATGTACAACACAGAATACCAAAATGTCGGCAGTGGAAATCCAGTGACAGTGTAAAGAAGCCTCTTGACAATGGACACTATACTGAAGATTTTAATTTTTTGAGAAAGTCAAATCATGATATATTTCAATCATGGATTAAGATGACCTGATAAAATCATATTCAGTGCAATCAATGTGTTTATCAGGCTATATTTAAAAAAAAAATGTTTGTCATAGCCTTACTGACCATTGAACAGTTGATAAATCAATTTAAACAAATCAATCATAAAATAAGGAAAACTGATTAAAACAAACATACAACAGAAATCTGTAATCAGAATTTTTTTAAGATTTCTGTGTTCTTATCAGGCTATGACAACCAAATTATAATATATGTTGGCATGTATAATCATGTGTATGAATCAGAAAAAAGTCTATGGTTTAATCATGTTCACAACTCTATAAATAGTTTACTATTAAGCAAGACTATATTGAACACTTTCTACTTTTTATATTTGAGCAAGCATACTGTGATATATTTGCTTTTTAAGAATTTTATATATACATTGTTGTCTTTTAATTTCATTGTTTTATAACATCTTACCAGTCTTACTGAAACTTGTATTTCTTACATCATATTTTAGACAGTTTAATTCTATTTATATTGCATTTTAGAGCAACACAGTCTTTATAAGATAGATAATGTGTTGTAAAGTTATTAGATAATTCTTTTGTCAGACAATCTTTAAGCTGTCTGTGTCACTTCATGTTTTACTTCTTTATATCATTGTATAAACTGTTTTCAACTCGAGACAAATTGAAATATTTGTGAAGAAATAAAGAGAAAAAAATATTATTTGATTTAGTTGTTCTTTGGTATGACAAATGTGTCAAATGTACAGATATATTTGGTTCACTAGAAACCTTAAGATGGGCTCATTTAAGACAGCATGGTAGACTCTTGATGTGTATATATTTAATTTGTCCATCTTTGATCTTTGCAGGAAAGTAGCCCGTCATTGTCTCATTCTTAAATATTGCCCTGCACCTATGTTATTCAATGCACAGAGGTAGCTTTATTGAAACCTAACAAAGAAGGATGCTAATAGGCTATCTTGAACCTAATGTATATATCAAATTTAATGTTACCCTCTGATGTGATTTAGCATGTTTTTATGACACATGAACAAAAAATCAAACATTTAAAAACCAATTACAGAACATTCAGTTAAAAAATAAATTAAACAACACATAACTGAAAGAGTGATAGAGCAGATTGTTACCCTGAGAAAAACATTGTCAGCTGAGGTGAACCCAATAACCTTTAATACAACAGGTATTTCTAAAATAGTAGTTTTATTGCAATATAATCAAAATTTGAATTGTATAAGTAACGGAATAACCTTCAGTTTTAAAGCTTTAATTTGTTGGCAAATATCAGTATAACTTTATTTGTGACTGTCAAATCTCCAATTGACGGCAGCAAGTTTCAACTACAGTACTTTTTTTTCACTATGATTCTAAAATATTAGAGAGAATCATAGATGACCCCATAATAAGAATTCCTATCACGGATCATTTTCACAATGTTTTTTTTCATCAAACATATTATAATGTATTCATATTAATCTCTCTCTTCTAAGAGTCAATATCCAATCATTCATAAACAGCTTCAACTCTTCTGATGCTTCAGGAACCGTGTCTTTATTTTCATCTATATAATTCTTTAACCTTAAAAGAAAAATTAACAAAGCATTAATCCTAAATTTTATATAGGGCTTACAAAGGCCAACAACTAAACTCCTACAGGACTTCGTATGATGATTTAATTAGAAAATAAATGCAATGGTTGGAAAATTGCTTCCTGCCCAAATATCTGTAAACTAACTTATTTAGCAGATACTGTATTTCGTGTATAGCCCTTTTCATTCGCATTGAGTCAATTTATGTTCGCGGATTTCTTAATTTTTTCGATGTATTTTTATAAGGGAAGACCCAATTGTTCCATATTCACGAAAGATTTAATTCACATTTATTTTTCTACTCTTAAAAGTCATGAAAATAATTACTTGCAAAATTTGGTTGGTTTACAGTATTCTGTTGGGAAAGAAAGAAAACAAATTGTGATTTTTTCTCCGAACTTAAAAAAAATTACTTTAAAATACAATTACCTATTGATTTCATCTAGAACAAATTGTATTGGTGGTATATTTTCCATTGACTTTAGTGACATTAGTAGATTTCTCTCTGGTGATTCCTTTAGTCTGAAAACTTGAAGATCTTCTTTGTCAACAATATTCCTAAAAATCACAAGAATGGAAAGAAATTCAGATCTTCATCACACAATTTACATATACTTACTAGTAATCCCTAAAAACTCACTATCTCTGTAAAGGTCCAGATTTGTTGAAGGAAATCTTTTTAGGAAACCCCATTAATATAATTAAAACAGGCATTCCAAAAAACTAAACACTTGTATATATTCTTTAATGCAGCCAACTGAATCTTTTCATTACAAATTATTTACCAGGAATCAATTAAATATCTATAACAATGGCTGCATATGAGCAAGTAAACTATTCTTTTCTTTACTTGCATTTGTGAATTAAAAACAGACAGTGTATCTTTTTTAATCTTTTATATGGACTAACAATGCAGAAAAATTGGCAAAAAATAGGTCCTGATCTGAAAACAATTAAATTAATACCTATAAAATACCAGCTCAAATTTATCAAAATAGTTTAAAACAGAGGATAACACTGTCATTTTGTGGAAATTTTGTATGTTTAATTGCATGACTTGGATACAATGTATGTCAACCGTAATGAAACTAAAACATGATCTTTAACTATTAAATCACTATCCTATTGTATGCCAAATATCAACTCATTGTCTTCAATGACAACTGAAAACTTTCTGAGTCAAATGACTGTATTAAGTTCAAAACTTAGCTGACTCAAAATAAATGAACAAGAGCAAAACTTATATGTGATCTTTGTCTCATCATTACAAAATTTTATACCAAATATCAGCTTAATATCTACAACTATTAAAGGCCAAAAACAGAGAGGAAAATTGTAGGGCTGTAATTTGTGAAGTTGGTTGGTTCTTATGTCATTGAGGTATACCCAATGTCTCGTTTCATTCATATTGATTCACAAAAAGTTGATCATCCTTTATACAAACTGACATCAAACACAAAATACAAAATTTAACAAAGATGCCACAATCCAGCTTAAAGTACTAATAAAGTACTCACTTAACTTGTACATTAGCTTTAAATTCAAATATATATATACCAGTATATTCAACATACACTCAAATTTGCATATAAAATTCACCTCTAAACTAGATTAAACTTACTTTATAAGAGAGGTGCCCATTGAATTGATGGTCATAATGACTATATGTATTACTACAGATGGACAAAAAGAAGGTGACCAGACAAGAAAGGTTTTGTTTAATAGAGATGACCTTTATAGCAGGTTTGACTGTATAACATGACATATTTCAGAAATGTGAGCAGTGTTTATAGTGAAAATAAAGATATCCACAATGAAATGAAGTTGTATACATACTTTGCATTCTGTAAGAGCCGTATGATTATGTATGCCAATTTTGATTCTCTTTCAGTCATCTGAAGATCATATGGCTTATCTTTAGTCCATTTCTCAAACAATTTTAGTCCTTTATTACCTAAAGCATCTCTTAAATATTTATCTAGACATAAACTGAAACAAAAGTCAAATAGAAACAACATGTTATGTATAAATAAGAATAAAATGTATTAGAATTACAAATAAAAAGTTTTCATACATTGTTACATTCTTTTTATAAGAAAATGAAAACAACTTCCAGAAATTTAATGTGCAATCATTGAACAATATGGGCATAGCCTGCTGATAAACTTTAACAACCTAAAATAAAGGCTTTCTAAAGTACATGTATATAAAACGGTATGGGTATTGTGTTTTGTTGAAGGTTGTATGGTGGTCTGTGGTTGTTTACATCCTTGTCCTTTGTTCATTGGAGGAAAATGTCTCATTTGCAAACATAAACCACTTCCCTTATTATACCCACACAACAAATTGCGGAGGGTATAATGTTTTAACCCGTCCGTCAGTCCTGTTTCTTGTCATCGCAACTCCTCTCAAACCACACAACAGAATTTCACGAAACCTTTTCAGATAATAAGGACATACTATGTAGTTGTGCATATCGACAGGAAATTATGATTCAATTCTTTTCTAGGAGTTAAGCCCTTTGAACTTATTTACTTTAATGTGTACTACTGCAACAGTTTGTCATCACAACTTCTCTCAAACCACACAACAAAATTTCATGAAACCTTTTCAGATAATAAGGACATACTACGTAGATGTGCATATCGACAGGAAATTAAGATTCAATTTTTTCCAGGAGTTATGCCCTTTGAACTTATTTGCCCAATATACTACTGCAACCTTTTGTCATTGCAACTCCTCTCAAACCACACAACAGAATTTCATGAAACCTTTTCAGATAATAAGGACATACTATGTAGATGTGCATAATGACAGGAAATTACAATTCAATTTTTTTTCAGGAGTTACGCCTTTGAACTTATTTGCCCAATAATACTACTGCAACCTTTTGTCATAGCAACTCCTCTCAAACCACACAACAGAAGTTCATGAAACCTTTTCAGATAATAAGGACATACTATGTAGATGTGCATATCGACAGGAAATTATGATTCAATTTTTTCCAGGAGTTAAGCCCTTTGATCTTATTTGCCCAATATACTACTGCAACCTTTTGTCATCGCAACTCCTCTCAAACCGCACAACAGAATTTCATGAATCCTTTTCAGATAATAAGTACATATATACTCATAAATGTGCATATTGACAGGAAATTATGATTCAATTTTTTTCTGATACAATTTTTTTCTTACACTCATTTTATTTCTCCAATGACAATGTGGGGACTCGGGGTATGTGAGCATGCTCACTAAGGTTCTTTCTTTTCATGTTATTATACATCCTAATTTTTTACAGACATTTCTACTTGTTATATTACATTTAACGCTATTTGTATGTTTTAATTTGGAAATAATTGCAAGATCAGATGTTACATTTATGGTCAATTTCTTTCCTGCTCTGAGAATTTTATAATATAGAATTGTACTTTGCCATTCACGAAAACTGATAAGATGAAACACTCCCATGTAATAGTTTTTCTTTTGTTTTTTAAATTAGGCCGTTGGTCTACACATTTGAATTGTTTCACCTTTGTAAAGTCAGGGTCTTTTATAGCCTACTATACTGTATAAGTTTTGCTCATTGTTGAAGGCTGTACAGTGACCTATAGATGCATACATCCCATCATTTGGTTTCTGGTGGAAGTATAGCATTCAACAAATAATGCACAATGCTAGGATGACATATTCATATTTGTTCCTGTATATCTCCCAGGAACTAAGAAGTAATTGCATACCTGTTTAAAAATAAATGCCTTTTGAATAAAAGTTGTCTGAAAGTGCCAGAAGAAGCAACATATGATGAATCTTGTAAAAACAAAGTCTCTACACATCTATGGTCTCCTGCCAATAGTAACTCTCCATATCTGTAAACCTCATGTACTGTATAATCTAAAGCCTCTCTTTCACTACTCTGTAAAATGTTAATAAATTATCTAAAACAAGTAACCTTGTTTGCTTATAAATAGGAAAGTGATGCATGCATTGTACTGATCTTTTTAGTGTGAATATTTTTGAGTTACTATTACTAATTGACATCCCTATATGGTAAAGAACTATAGTGCCATAACTTTTCTAAGCTTAAAATGAAAACCATATTACGCATGTTAAAACTTTTGCATTTTCCAATATTTGCATATCATAAACATGTATTATAATATATAATTTTAAATTCTGCTTTTAAATTAAGGATCAACATATAAGAGGTTCCATTTCAAGATGGTATAAAATTTCAACATAAAAAGAAGATATGGTATGATTGCCAATGAGACAACTATCCACCAGAGACCGAATGACTTAGAAGTTAGAACTATAGGTCACTGTATGGCCTTCAAGTTCATTTTCTGATACAATATCAATAAACTGCTTTGCCGGCGCAGCTGGATACGACCATAGAGGTCAAACCCTGAACAGTTGGGGCAAAATGGACACAATATTCAAGCTTGATACAGGTCTGAATTTGGATTGTAATTAAATATTTGACACATTATAGGTTTCTGACACAGAATAAATGTAGTCAAAGAACTTGAAAATTGTTGTATGATTTGAATTTATATTCAATTGAAGATTTCTTGCTGTTGTGCAATACACTGTGCTGTTGCGCAATACTTAGTAAATCTGTTTTCAGACTATATACAAAGAATTAGCAAAATAAATTGTGACCCCAATTTTTTCTTTGGAAAATTAACAATTTCTTAAATCTTGAGGAAAAAATTGACCCCCTCAAATTTTTTTACCCTCCAAAAAAAATAATATTTAAAGAAAATTTTCTTTTGAGGAAAAAAATTGCCCCCTTCCAAAAATTGTAAAATGTAGTACAAATTCAGAGACATCCATACACTTAAACACAAGTTATTGTCTGAAAACTAGAAAATGCTTGTTTTAGACCCTTTTGGCCCTTAATTCCTGAAGGGTTTGGGCAATTACCCCAAAATGAATCCCAACCTTCTACTTGTGGTATTGAACCTTTGCTTAAATTTCATAGAGATCCATACACTTCAACTAAAGTTATTGTCCGAAACCAAATGTCTTCGGACTACGCTGACGCCGACGACAACATGATACCAATATTTTTGCGGTCGTATAAAACCACGGAAAAGTTTTTCCTTTTTCATGTATAGCAAAAACCAGTACTATCAGTGTTTAGTGTTTTTAAATGTATTTTATCAGGTTTATACAGTAAAGAAGTTGTAACTTAACCATTGTTAACTGAAGAATTTAAGAAACCATGAAGTAATAAAATATTTGACAATCCTATTAATACAATACCTTAACAGTTTGAGGAGGTTGTTTATCAAACCCCAGTAATGACTTTGTATCAGTTTGGTATATAACAAACATGTCCATATCACTTTTCTCTGTATCCAAGTTGTACCTTCAAAGTAAAACATTGTATAATCATACAATCAGTGCCATAATGGAAATACTGTCAAACCTGTCTAAAACAAACACCTGAGAGACAAAAGATCTTATTCTGATTAGACATGTACAGGTTTTTGGTTTACACAGGTTAATTTACCATTGATTATTAACTGTATGTCTTGTGTTCACTTATAAAAGGTTTCTTTATAAAGTCAGGATTCACTTTAGACATGCTTTGTGTTGACCCTTGGTCAATATACTTTTGGGAGATTTTATTATGTCAATAAACAGTTATGAGCCATCATATAGCCATGAGTTATTTGTTAATTATATTATCCAATATCACATACAGTTATTATGGCTGAACATTCGGTCCTGCTGGAATTAACAGCATAGAATACCTGATCCTTAAGTTTTCAACAAATACATGACATGTTCACTCACACAACCAATGAAATTAAAGTAAAACAATAAAAATGTTTTCAATTATTTACCCTTTCGCATAAGCATGATAAGCAAAATGCAATGAAAGATTAATCTATTTTTAATCTTATTATCATCTATTTAATCTTAGCATTTTATAAACATTTTTCATAGTTGTGAAAAACCCTGTATAATTTTGTATCACTTTAATTTAATATTCTTTAATTAAAGAACATTAGTGAGCATGCTCACATACCCCACGTCCCCACATTGTCACTGGAGAAATAAAATAACTGTAAGAAAAAAAATTGTATAAGAAAAAAAAATTGAATCATAATTTCCTGTCGATATGCACATCTACATAGTATGTCCTTATTATCTACAAAGTTTCATGAAATTCTGTTGTGTGGTTTCAGAGGAGTTGCGATGACAAACTGTTGCAGAGGTATATTGAAGCAAATAAGTTCAAAGGGGCGTAACTCCTAGAAAAAAATTGAATCATAATTTCCTGTCGATATGCACATCTACATAGTATGTCCTTATTATCTACAAAGTTTCATGAAATTCTGTTGTGTGGTTTCAGAGGAGTTGCGATGACAAACTGTTGCAGTAGTATATTGAAGCAAATAGGGGCCTCGGTGGCCGAGTGGTCTAAGTAGTTACTACTGTAATCACTAGCCAGTCAACACTGAGGTTGTGAGTTTGAACACCGCTCGTGTGGGTGCACTCGACTCAATCTTAATTGACTAGGATTGTCAGTTTTCCTATCGAAGGTCGGTGGTTTTCTCTGGGCACTCCGGCTTCCTCCACCAATAAAACTGGCCGCCGTGAAATAGCCCAAAAGCGGTGCTTAAAAGTGGAGTTAAAACACATAAAATAAATAAATATTGAAGCAAATAAGTTCAAAGGGTGTATCTCCTAGAAAAAATTGAATCATAATTTCCTGTCTATATGCACATCTACATAGTATGTCCTTATTATCTACAAAGTTTCATGAAATTCTGTTGTGTGGTTTCAGAGGAGTTGCAATGACAAACTGTTGCAGTAGTATATTGAAGCAAATAAGTTCAAAGGCGTAACTCCTAGAAAAAAATTGAATCGTAATTTCCTGTTGATATCCACATCTACATAGTATGTCCTTATTATCTAAAAGGTTTCATGAAATTCTGTTGTGTGGTTTGAGAGGAGTTGCGATGACAAGAAACAGGACTGACGGACTGACGGACAGACAGACGGGTCAAAACATTATACCCTCCGCAACTTTGTTGCGTGGGGTATAAAACATACCTCTGACTTCCAAAAGGACATGCCAATAAAACTGTTCCTAATTCATTCTCCACCTTCTTTACCAAATGTGACCAATTTTCCATAAAGTTTTCTGTATTACTTGCAGGTCTCATGAAGGGTGGTGGGAGTCTGCTTTCATGTAGTTTTACCTTTTCTTCTCGTTTTATTTTTAACTTTTTATAATGATCATCCATTTGTTTACAAAGTTCTTGGCCAGTTTCTGTATCAATTTCATGCCAGTTCCTGGCTTTATTTAGAGGTGTTTTATCAATACAGTAAAAGTTTGCTGTTTTTTGGAATGGGAGACATTGTTCTCCAAATTGAGATGAATATTCAACAATCCATTTCAAATTGAAATAAAACCATGGTGACAGATCATCATCCTTTTTAAAATTATCGGTATTCAGCATTTCTTTTCCGCCAGCGACATCGACTGATTTCTCTGAATCCTCATCAAATTCTTTGCTATTAACATCTATTTTTGGTTTAGACTGCATTGTAACATATCCATGCCAACCATGGCAATTATTTACACTGAAAATTATAATAACATTTGAAGTTTGAAATGCTGATGACAATATTTCTCTAGGCTGGATAGGGGAGGTAACTCTGTCTCTGCAGGCCCATCTGCTGTTGTCGATACAAGTCTGTAGTGATTTTATATTTGCACATTTGGCAATAAAATATCTAGTTTTGTCCTTTACTTCCATGACTTCCATAGATAGGCTAAATGAGAAAGAAAAATACCAATACAGTGCTTTTTATGAGTCGCATAAAAACAAGCATCAGTTTGACACAACAACTGTTGAAACATTCTTACTCAATAAACACACATTCATAATATCAGAAGTCCATGATAATATTTAACATATTTGAAAATATGGTGCAATTTAGAACATGTAGAATAAAATAACATTTTATTTACCAACCACTTTCATCCATACATGTTAAATGACATTGCAAAGAGTACAATTCCGCATAAAGTGCCACCAAAATAAACAGCTAAAAGAATTCTAAATATATGTATAAATGTTATTTCAATTTATCATTGCTGTGTTCATGGTGTTCAACATGTTCAATAAATAATCTTCTATTCATAATAAAAAATAAGGAGATGCGGTATGATTGCCAATGAGACAACTATCCACCAAAGTTCAAATGAAGTGGATGTAATCAATTATAGGCAACCTTACAGCCTTCAACAATGAGTAAGACCCATACCATATAGTCAGCTATATAAAAGGCCCCAACATGAAAAATATAAAACAATAGACGATTTACACTTGTATGCAAATTTGTCCGCCTTTACGTAAAATCATACAGGTTCCGTAAACTTTGACATCATAATTCAAAACATTTGACGTCACAATTAAAAGTGATTGTTGCCTGACGTCAAAAGGTGATTCGGAGTAGATCTAAGGTCATTCGGAGGCAAAATATAGCTCAATACCAAAAGTGTAAATACGTATATTTGTTCAAATATACACACTGGGCAACGCCACGAAGACAGTACATAGTATCCAAATGCTACACACAAAAAGACATAATTTGCAAATTTTATGTTAAAGTTTGCAGGTAACAATAAAACGATAATATTGTTACCTGCAATTTCCGTATAAAATCGGGTCACTGTCCAGAAATATATTTCGGCAATTAGTCTCGGAAGTAACAATAATTATTTCTTATTCATATTGATTGTTACTTTTGCGGGTAATCGTAGCCAGTGGCAGTGCCCTAACAAAATTTCTGGGCAGATAAGAGCAATTAATTAATTCCAGATGTAAGAGAGTAGTGCGAAATGTCTATAAAAAAAAGATTAAAAGTACTCAAATTTTCTTCTCTTTATGCTTACAAAAGACGTTGTGGTGATATGTTACAAGCTTTTAAAATTATTTCATTTGTGGTGAAATTATTGTAAGTCTTAGTTTTACAGGGAAAGGAACGAGTACCTAAGGTTAACTTTCTTCTTCTTTTCTGTACCTTCCTCCTGCAAATGAAGAGCACATCCAAAAGGATTCAAAAGGTCATTATACACGGACACAAGATCCACATGGAAAATATGGCTTTTATATATTACACGGGCACAATAAAGTTCCTTTTAAAAGCATTCCACATAAAACATCACAAAAACTTCTACCATAAACATGCAGTTGGAAATAAAACATTTGCAAAAAGCCTGTTTTAATATACAGTTAGCAAAAATATCCTGTGATGAGATTGTCAAACTTTTAGGTATTGATATTGACTATCAACTTAATTTTAATCACCACATTAAAATATTTGTCGTAAAGCATCTCAACAACTGAATGTTTTAAAGCGCATTGGCTGCTACTAAATTAAATAAATCTGAGATGTGTTATAGTAGTCTCAGAATAAATTGACCATTTTCACACATTTATTTTATCTAATTTTAATTTTTGTCCTTTGGCATGGCATTTTGCAACAAAAATAACACCACTAAATTAGAAAAATTCAGGAAAGGGCTTTACGATTCATATATGAAGACTATGTTGAACTACTTTTACGAGCAAAGGTTCCATCACTGAAAATAAGACGTATGCGTAACATGGCTATTGAATGTTTTAAAATTTTATATAAATTGTTACCACCATGTTTACATGATTTAGTTGTATTGAAAGATTATAAATATAATATTAGATATTCTAATATTGTAGATATACCTAGGGTCCGAACATCAACCTATGATAAGAACTCTTTAAATACACAGCTGCTGTTTTATGGAATGATCTACCTGATGATTTTAGAAAAATTGCTAAATTTAGTCAGTTCAAAAATATTTTAAAGTCATGGAATGGAAATGACTGTAAGTGCATAGTTTGTGCAGATTTTTAGTTAATATATTATGCTAAAATTATTTACCATTTAGATCACACCCCTTTTTTCTTTAAAATATTTTATGCTATGCATTATACCAGCTTTTATGCCTAGTTTACACTTATATGCTTTTAGCTTTAATTACCTAGCTTATGCTTATATTCTGCTTATTACCATCATGCTTTTTAGTGCTTCATTTTGTGCTGTGTAATTTATTGCATGTGTATTATGTGTTGTATTGTTATATGTTGTTTTGTTATAAATGTCTTGTATGTCGGTTAAAAGCTCATTAGAGCTTATGTTGTCTCTGTTTGTATACCTTGCCGACTCTAAATAAAGCTTATTTATTATTTTTATTATTTATTATTATGATAAAAGTATATGGATGGTCACAAGTTAATCAAATCGGTTAATATTCAAACTTTGTAAAGGTAAAAATTCAGACTGAAATTTTGAAAAGCAAAATTATTTTTCAAGCTAAATTCGATATCACTAGAAAGAGAACACATTAAACAAATGATGAATAACGAACAAAAAAGTATGTATTTTTTTTTCGCTATGGAGATTCCGTATATCGTCAGGTTATCGGAATTCCCATGGGGACTAACTGTGCACCACTTATTGCGGACCTGTTTCTGTATTGTTATGAGTTACAGTTTATGACTAAAATCAGCAAAGACCCATCGAAACAACATCTGATTCAAAAATTTAATAACACTTTTAGATATTTAGATGATATATTGGCTCTCAATAATGACGACTTCAGTATCTACACTAAAGAGATTTATCCTGTCGAACTGACTTTAAATAAAGCTAATACTAACAATGAACACTGCCCTTTCCTGGATCTTGATATCTATATCTTTAACGGGAAGCTTAATACCAAAATTTATGATAAAAGAGATGATTTTCATTCCCTATTATTAATTATCCATTTTAGATGGTGATGTTCCCTTGTCACCATCTTATGGTGTTTATATATCTCAACTTGTTCGATTCGTTTGTGTTTGTAACAACGTATTTGATTTCAACGAAAGAAATCTCTGTATTACTGAAAAATTATCACACCAGGATTTTCGATATCACAAACTAGTCAAAACATTTACTTAATTTTATCATCGGTACAAGGACATCATTCGTAAATATAAATCAACATGTAGACATCTTATACGTTCAGGTATTTCACATCCAATATTTTATTGTAATATTCTTTACAAAGCACAAAAATGTCGGCATTCACCTCAAAAGCTAACCAAACCTTCAAACAGACTAATTCGGAAAGGATATAGTTACGATACTGTTGTCAGGTCATTAAGGATTGCATATTTTGGTATTAATATTGATTCACTCATAGGGTCTTTGCATCGGAAATAAACACTATTATTCTAAAACCAGTTGTTGGCATGATACGGGTTATGTTCTTCTCATATATTTTATGATTGTATGATACTAAACCCCAAACGGGAGGGATTGTACTTGATTTTCATATGATGAAGACATAATCTTTCAATCAGTTTAATTGAGGTCTGGAGCTGGCATGTCAGTAACTGCTAGTAGTCCTTTGTTAATGTATGTATCATTGTCATTTTGCTTAGTTTCTTTTGTTACCTATTCTGACATCGGACTCGGACTTCTTTTAAACCGAGTTTTACTGTGCGTATTGCTATGTGTTTCTTTATTCTACATTGGCTAGAGGTATAGGGGAGGGTTGAGATCTCACAAAACATGTTTAACCCCGCCGCATTTTTGCGCCTGTCCCAAGTCAGGAGCCTCTGGCCTTTGTAAGTCTTGTATGTTTTTTAATTTTAGTTCATTTATATGTTTTGGAGTTTAGTGTGACGTCCATTTTCACTGAACTAGTACACAATTTATTTAGGGGCCAGCTGAGGACCACCTCCGGGTGCAGGATTTTCTCGCTGCGTTGGAGACCCATTGGTGGCCTTCGGCTGTTGTCTGCTCTTTGGTGGGTTGTTGTCTCTTTGACATATTCCCATTTCCATTCTCAATTTTATGTAACACGTTTAATTGTAACAAGCGCGCGAATCAAGGATTTTTAAGGGTGAAATTCCAGAATACGGAATAATTGACATATTGCTAATAGTATCTGATAAACTGACAAAACTTTGTAAAATTAACATTGACCAATGAACCATGAAAACGAGGTGAAGGTCATATGAACCCTGCCACCCAGACAGTCATGCATGATCACCTTATAATCATTCCATACACCAAATATAATTGACATATTTCCTACAGTATTTGTTAATGTGGTAAAACCATGAAAAAATAGCATAGACTATATATGTAAACGAGGTCAAGGTCATATGAAACCTGCCAGACAGACATATACACCTTACAGGCATTCCAGATAAACGCCATACAGAGGCCCTATTGCTTGTAGTATCTGTTACATGTAACATCTTTTGTAAATGCGTTTAATTTTTCTTTCATTTTAGGAGCTACCATTTGATTTTTATCGGGGGCTAGGATGAAATTTGAAAAAATAGGCAGGACAGGAGTTTTGAGTAAAAAAGGCAGGATGAGATTATTTGCCAAAAAAAAAGGCAGGATGACAATTTATGTAAAAAAATCAGGATAAACTAAAAAAAAGGCAGGACCGAATAAGAATGAAAATAAAAGGCAGGACCGAAAAGAGAGAAAATAAAAAGGCAGGACAAAATTTTCATCCTAGCCCCCATAAAAATCAAATGGTAGCTCCTTAGTAACAAACTTAAATTTTGATTTCAAAATCATTTTCATGATTCAGAATAGACTATTACTATAAGAAAGTGCATAATAAGCCTATTTGGCTGGCTGATTATTTTGTATTTTAAAACATGTATTTATTTGTTTATTCAGTTTGCACTATAATAAATAATTCTTCTTCTTGTCTGAGAAATAGACAAAACCGCAAAAACTAAACATTGTCTACTGAACCATGAAAATGAGGTCAAGGTCAGATATAACCTGCCAGTTCTTCTTACAAGCATTCCATACACCAAATATGGTTGGCCTTTTGCTTACACAATCTGATACGGAATTGATCACGTAAATGTAACCGTATATAATCATTGCTCCATAAAGTTAGGTTGAGGTCAGGTGAACCCTGTCTGACAGACATGTAGACCTTGCAAGGAAGCCACATACCAAATATACTTATATAAGTGAGTTTTAACACGACATTCTTTTTCTAGCAGTCACTGGACCACCATAAAAATGAGGTCAAGGACAAATTGACATATGGCAGACGGACATTTCGTAGCATAAGGTATCTGCCTACAAGGTATGAAGCATCCAGGTCCTCAACCATCTGAAATATAAAGCTTTATGCAAATAGTTTACGCCGTCGCCTCCGAAGCCCCCACCACCGCCGCCACCGCCGCCGGATTGCAATCTCTGTGTCTCGCATTCTGCGATTTTCGTCGCAGGAGAGACAAAAACTACACTTTTCCATTATGGAGTGGGTCTTTTGATTTGACAATATGTTATTGAAAAGCATGAGAAATGCAGGGTATCCAATTTCATTAAACAACATCTTGGTGTAAATAGATAAATAAAAGTAAAACAAGTCACAGTAAAACGAACCGCAGATAGATACCATTGACCTTATCATCTTCCATTTTAATGTTTCCGACAATCAATAGGGTAGCAACTGTTACTTGTGTAAAACGGTCATTTCTATGATCGAAATTTTCACTGTATGATTTCCTCTGCAATGATGGGGAACTCTTTCTGGATGAAAATTGTTCCTTTGATCTGTATATTTGTATTGGGTATGTACAGATAGTTTCTCTTAATTTTATCCTGCAATCGATCATTCTACTATACAAATGCAGGTTTACATATAACATGAAGCGACAAACGTTATGACGGTATATAGTAAACGTTTATAGTCTCCTGATGTCCCGCTTTTTGTGAACGACATAGGTTATAATCAAAGGTAAGCGGACAGAAAGTAACAGGACAAAAGTCACAGGATTCAATTTGGGGTCCTCATCGCGGTCTGAGTTTAAGTCATATTGATTTCATTTTAGAAACAAATTCAACGTAAGCTCAATGCAGGATAAAAACAATATTCGTACAGTTTAGGAAAATATATAATTTATTTGAACTCGCTACGAAACAGGAGAAAAGGTCGAGTAGCCTCCTTTTCTCTGTTTCTAAAGCTCGTCAAATAATTTTTTGTATTTTCCTACACTGTACGAATATTGTATATACACATTGAATGGTGTTTTATGTGCATAACTACACGTATTGTATAATTCATAGTTACTCGTTTGTGTATTTATCATACACATTCCTGCCATGCTTAGCAATTAAGTCTAAACAGTAAGTTAGTAAGTACATTTTTTTTAGAGTCAGATCATTTGACATACATAACAAAAAGTCAAATGAGCTCTAATGAGCATAATTACGTTAACTACACGTATACTATGTAAAACGTCAGCATATAAACACACAAACATTATACAAGCAAAACACAAGAGCACAAAAAAAAAAAAAAAAAAAAAAAAATCATAGACAGAAAGCTATTATAAAAGCAAATCCGCATATAAACTAAGCATCATCAGAAACAGCATTGTAAATAGCAAAACTATGTACATGTCAAACTTAATAAATAGAAAATAGCTCAGCAAAATGAGTAATTAGTTAAGTTTGAATGTAGCAGGAAGCAAGAAACACAATTTTAATCATGTTCATGTTCACAATCTATGTTTTATAACATGTCACGGTATCAATGATGTAAAATCGCCATTTGATTCTTGACTTTATAGTAAGTACTCATAGATTTGTTGATCTCCTTCAATGGTCAACAACTCTATGAGTACTTACTATTTATTCGTTCAATTTTATAATCTATTCAAATGTTGACAAACACTCCTTTTTATCTTGTTGATATAATCCGGGACTTTCTATACTAACTTAGTATAGAAAGTCCCTGATATAATAAGTGGTGATCGTGGAGTGTAACTATTCGTAATTTTAAGATTCATAGTGGTTACACTTTCCACATCGATTGCTCTTCCCGGTCGAACATACGGATTTAGTGTAAACAATATTTTATTTTGAAAATAATAACGTAAACATTACAATAAGACAGTTTTATTAGGTTTGAAAACAAGTGAATTTTCCTCACTTTTACAAATTCAAATAAGGAATTTAACACCCTGTTGATATATAAGGTATGATAATTACGTTTAACTGCATGGTATATTAGACTCTTGCTGTGACAAAACATGGAAATCCTCAGGAGCAATAATACTGTACGGCATGTTGCTACTGCACGGTGTACTGTAAATCGCCGTTTCAGAACCTAGAGGACTATGGGTAATTCTATTGTTCGTACCCCAATATAAAAATAACGCCACGTCGTTGAACGAATTTCAAGTGTTTAGAGCTATTTTAACCAATCGCAACGTTTTGGTGTACACTTTTGGAAATATTACCAAAAATGAATTAGATTCTTTGACTACACCTACCATTAGGCCCGAGAACACAGTTATTTCGAAGTGCATTTTTAGACAAAAACGCAAATTAAAAAATCGCACCTGCTCTATCCAAAAAGTTTTAAACTGGACCAAATCACTAATTTTCTTTAAAATTCATGCCCCAAATTTGTTTTACATGTAATTTTATCCCCATCTTACTATTTTTGCATAAAATGTAAAGAAATAAATTTAGAAGATGTATGACAAAATTTTCAAGTTATACACTGTCCATAATAGGGACTCTATTTGACAACGAAAATCAAAGAACGATAACTGTGTCCCCGGACCATTAGATTATTCTAAGCGGTTATAGATGTACAGTATTGCTGGCGTACATGCAATGATTATATTACTCGTTGCCTTTTTCTATCAACGATTTCTGACAGTATTAGTTTAAAATTTGGCCGGAATGGTTGTGTGTTTAATTTTTTTTTCAAAGTTCAATTCTGTTCACAACCTTTACTAATTGTTCTCGTGCTTAATTTGAATGAAATATATGCACATGGACGTTAAGCACTGACACATAAAACACAATCAATTAATTAAAGCTGCATGTATTACATATTACGCAGAAAAAAAATTCAGAGTATAAAATATCCATTTCTTTAATATTGTAAAACAGGGAATTCATGCACAACTGGACACCATATGTGGGTGAAGTTTCGGAACAAGCAATACATGTACGTTGAAGAGCCAATGACATGGATGGATGCTCAGGTGGGTCCTTTCTTTAATCAAGATTTTATTTTATTTGTACGGTCCAATCCTTGCCGGTTTTCAGTTTATTCAACCAGGTTTGTCTCCGACATATTTAAGTAAACAAGAATTATATTTTCACGTGGGAATGATGCCTGAATAAGTAACCAAGCATATAGGGTTAACCAAATGCGCTTGGACCCTCCCTATTTTCAGTTATTTTCGGATTTAGCTTATTATCCTAAAATTTAAACGAAGGAAACAGTTTTTATGTACCGACAGTCTACTTAATAAGAGTAAAATTAGTAAATAAATATGATAAACATAATACGCAAATGTTCATTGAGAATATCAGTAACACATAAATTAATGAAAAGGGGATGTTATATAGTGCACTTGGCGCCTGTGAAATGGGATACCAAGGAACAAGTCAATTTCAACTAACAAGAAAAGCAGGTACAATTAAATTGTACTGAAATTGTAACTTGCTTCTCTCATTCAGAATATAAATGAGAAATGGTTTTCAGAGTTTATGTTATTCCATTGGCGGATTCCTAGCGACTGTTTCTAATGAAGAAGAAATGAGGTTTATCAAGTCCATGACAAGAGGTATGCATATACTTAAATAGTAGACAGACAGAACTAGAGTAGAATGTATCATTATTATTATTTAAAGTTTGTCACACGTCCTTTATTCAAAGAAACAATTTTATGAAATGCAATGCATTAAATGACAGTAAACATTTTGAATCTGTCTAAAATATTTGTGCTTTGAGTTCTATCCTCTTTTTAAAGATGTTCATAAATACTTCTAGAAGTAAACACACGTCTCCTTTTAAAAAAATGATAGTAAGTACAGTGTTATACTAGATAGTTTTACATGCACATAATTTGAGCTGGAGTTGCTGCCCTTTGCCACCATGTAACAACAAAATTCAATTAGCTTGTAATGTAAATAACTTTAGAAAAGGTTGTGTTTATATCCATTTTGATTTGTTTAACCTTTGGTTAATCATCACTATGATCTAGTTAGGATCTTTTATCAGACTTGCTTGTACCTAGATATAAGAAGATGTGGTATGAGTGCCAATGAGACAACTCTCCATCCAAGTCAAAATTTATAAATGTAAACCATTACAGGTCAAAGTACGGTCTTCAACACGGAGCCTAGGCTCACACCGAACAGTAAGCTATAAAGGGCCCCAAAATTACTAGTGTAAAACCATTCAAACTGGAAAATGTTAAAATTGGTTTGTCAAATGAGAAAATCAATCCGTTTGACCTGTACAACATGGCAAACTCCAACTAAATTATATCAATAGAAATATATCTATACCCAGGAAATACAGACTATGGTAGGTAGTAGATATAGGTTCTGCTATTCTTTTCGGTATGGTGATAGTACATATTATCTTAAAATCTGAATGTAATCCAGGTTTAGTTAATTTTACTTGCTTAAATATGCAGAATCGATAAGACACAAAAGTTAACCAAACTTATAAAGCATTCTACCTATCAGTTTTTACTCTACAGTACTTCTTAATCATTCCATACTTTCCTAATAGGACAGTTTAGATCCAAATAAAAACAACTTTTATAGCTATTACTAATGTTTATCCTGGTATTGCCCATTTCCCCTCATTTTGTCATACCTCATGCAAAGTACATAGATTTTGTCAACTATGGATAAAAAAAAAAGAAAATAAGATTGAACGACTGTTTTCAAAATAGTTTTATTGGTAAAATAGTTGCAAGGAAATAACGAATACACTACAATATATTTTGCTCTTTGTTAAAGGCCTTATGGTGACTTATAGTTGCTAACATCTACGTCATTAAGTCTCTGGTTGATTGGCAATCATACCATATCTCCTTATTGGAAATTTAAAAAGCGTTCGTTGAAATTTTGTTTTTAATCACTTTACATTATTTTCATTTGTTGTAAAGTTTCTTCTAACAACGTATGGCTGGGTGCTACGGACATGTTTACAGAAGGACGCTGGGTCTGGATTGAAGATTTAGAACCGATGTCGTACAACATCTGGTACCCTGGACAACCAGATGAAGGAAAGAGGGCAAATTGTTTAGTCTGGTACCATTACAACGGATTCTACTTGTGGCACGATACTGAATGCTATAGCAAACGCATGTTCATCTGTCAACGGTAATTTTATTTTTTCTTCTTCATCTGAAATTTACAGTATAAACAGACGTTATTCTGAAAGTTAAAAACATTTTAATTTCTTCAATGTACATGTTATTTATCGTTCGTCTGTTGATGAATTTAAACCTTAAAGCACAATTTAGATAAATGTCAACCATGGCGCACTTAAATAATTTAAGATGCTATAAATAACGATGTATACATGTTTTTTTTTCAGTTCTGTCAAAAGAAGAAAAAGCTGAAGGATGAATGTTGACTTATGAGTTTCACCAAAATGAATAAAATGAGAATTAACGTTCAATACTATCTTTATTTCAACAGTCGATATATTAACCTTAATTTTCACTTAATAGAAATTGCGATGTAAACGTGAAGGTATGGTCGACCGCCCGCAAAACTTTTTAACCCCGTCGCATTCTGCGTGTGCCTATAATTCAGTTGTTGTTGTTTAGTACCGTATATCATATTTGTTTTTCGTTTATCCTTTTTAACATAAATCAGGCCGTTAGAGGTTTTATATGAATTGTTTTTCATTGTAAAATTTGAAGCCTTGTGTTGCTTACTATGCGGTATTGGTTTGATCATTGTTGCAGGCCGTACGGTGACATGTAGTTGTTAACTTCTACATCATTTGGTCTCTGGTGGAGAGTTGTCTCAATAACAATCATACCACATCTTCTTATTTTTATCTTCATGAGGATAGCTCGTAGTAATTAGAATGTAAAACAGCCAAATATGGACAGCTACACTAGTGTAAAACCTAATGACAAAAACTTATCTCGTTTCCAAATATGGCTCTTCAATAATTGGAACATTATTTGAAAGTACGTTATTTAGATAAGAAGTTCACAAGGAAAAGATCTGTAAATTTATTATTATATAGATAAATTATAAATGGAACAATAATTGAAAATAAATTTATAGCTATTGTCATATCAAAAAAGCACATTGTTCAAAATATCTACTAGTATAGATTTCACAAATCGCATACCGTATATCATCCATTCCCAAGGAGTAAGTTCACGAAAGGTTAACATTGGCCTTATGATGTTGATGTTATTTTAATTAGCCCCAAATACTACAAATTTCACATAAAAATAATTGTGATTCAACTATTCATACAGAATTACTTCTTTAATTTGGCACATTCCATTAAAAATGACGAAGAAATTACCTCTCAAGTATACATTATTTGTGTTGTAAGGTCAGCGTTCAATTGGTCCCTTCGACTTCGACTTATTGAAGTTTGAGTGTATTATCATTTTCCTCTATAGATCTTTAAATATCAGAAAAATAATTTGATCTGAAAATTAACCGGTTGTGTCCTATTGCTTATTGTGACATTTTGACTGAGGGTAATTCGCCTGGCAGGTGTTGCATACTTAGCTGCCGACGCTTATCCTGTTGACGCACCAGGTCTTGACTGAGGGTAATTCGCCTGGTAGGTGATGCATATTTAGCTGCCGACGCTTACCCTGTCGACGCACCAGGTCTTGACTGAGGGTAATTCGAAGGGTAGGTGATGCATACTTAGCTGCCGACGCTTACCCTGTCGACGCACCAGGTCTTGGCACTCTCTACACGAGACATCAGATTTAACGTCCCCGTTCTGACTGGACGTGGCTGCGTACTTATACAGCTCAAAATAGCTCAGAGTCTAAAAAAATAAATTTAAAATAATAAAAAAAACTTGTATTACATCTTGATGTTTTCTGTCGTTTGGTGACTCTTGTGATGATAGTCACAGCGACAATCAATTATCTGCCATCAACTCAAAAGGCTCAAAAGAGGGGGTATGAGGAGGTCTCATCCCGAATTCCCGAGAAAATAAATGCCAAGTCATGAATTACCGTAAAAGTAATGTGTCTATTCCCGCATCACGATCATTTATCTAAATCCCGAATCCAAGAATTCCCGAAAAAGGTCCTTCCGCCCCTTTCAAAATGTCAGAAAATGTTTAGATACAGCTATTGAGATTTTTGACATGTCGAGCACACGAATATGTGTTGGTGTTAAACTAACTTACGCAGTTCTTAAACCATCTTCCTAGCTTAAATTACAAAAGGCATACAGAAGAAAAAGTAGAACGCACATTAAAATCGCCCAGTTCTATAACACCCGCTGTTATAGTCTACAAAAACGAAGGAATAAGCAAAACAATGTATAAATAATGACGCGCCAAAGAATGAATTTGTAAAGACTCATAGATAATTCTTTAAGAGGACACCAATCCACTATTAGTCACATCCTATCTTTGCATTGTGTTTTAATATTTTGCTTATCCGCGGCTCCTAGTTAGACGATTTTAACAAAAAAAAAACAATCAAACCTGCAAATTACTCTTTACCAGGAAGTACAGTAATGTTTGTGTTTCACTGTGTTGCATTCTGTAATCCCAAATTTAAGTAAAGCAATGGTTTTCAAATACTGGTTAGTATTACAGTATCAGACAAATCCAGGCAACACTCGTCTTTGAGTATCTACAGTATATACAATATAAATAAGAAGATGTGGTATGAGTGCCAATGAGACAACTCTCCATCCAAGTCACAATGTATAAAAAGTTAACAATTATAGGTTAAACCTTCAAGATATAAAAGTAAACATGTATGCGGTTTTGCTCATTGTTGAAGGCCGTTCCGTGACCTATAGTTGTTTTAAACCTTCTGCGTCATGTGGTCTCTGTTTTGAGTTATGGACAAAAGGATAAGAAGATATGTTGGGAATACGCCAATGAAACAGCAACCGAACATAACAGAAAACTACAATATACCTAGAGGTCAATATATGGTCCTCAACAAAACAATATATGTTAAACCAATATGTCTAAATCGCATTTACTCTATAACAAAAAGTGATTGAGGACTCACAAACATGATTGTTTAACCCATCAACATTTTTTATATGTCAGGAGGCGGTAAATCGGTGGTTGTCGTTGGTTGCTGTATGAAATATTTGGTTTCCGTATATTAATTTTAGCATGAATCAGGCTGTTGGGTTGCTCTTTTAAATTGTTTTGAATTTATAATGCTTGGGCCTTTTTAAGGTTACGAGTTTCGCTTATTGTTGAAAGCTGCAAGGTGACCTATACAGTTGCTAACATTCCTGTCTTTTAGTAACTGGTGAATAGCTGTCTCTTTGGCAATTATACCACATTACCTTATTTTCATTTTGTTAAAACACGATTTTGTTTAAGATAACTACATACAAGTGATAGACACGCTTATAGTTCTGTTTTTCCATGAACAAAATGTTTCCATTTCATTTCGCTTCAGGCTCAGTACTCAGCCATTTTGTAGTTAAAAAAAAACAAACATTTAAAATAAAACAACAGACATTTAACCAATAATCTCGTGATGTAAAGTGATAGAATGATTGAGTACAAACACAAAATATGAAAACACATTTAACATGTTAACAAACTGTTGTGTATTGCCCCCTTTTCAATAGGAATACATTACTATCAAAATCGAACCGTGTTTCGAATGAGAAACATTCAACATTGCCCTCGCAATTTTACGTCTGGCATAGAGTTTACCTAAAATTTGCTTGTTACAGTCAGACGGTTTTTTCACTCTACTTTTTGTTTTTTGATGCAAAGCCCCGACTGTTCCTGAGGCGTCTATCGTTGTTACTTTGTTTTTTCTAGCTACGAATGCTAAATAATTATCCACCATTCCTCGGCCTATCGCTAAATTAGGATATATTTTCCAAGGAAATTTACGGTTTACGACAAAATAATCTTCGGCATACCCATATGACATATGGCTTTTCTTAAATGCTCTTTCAACTTCCTTTTCTCCACGTATATGTGTTATGCTGTGAACATTTAGTAATAAATCACTTCTTTTACCAGTAAGAAGTATTGGTTTACTGTATATTGAAGTGTTGTTTATTACTCCTTCCAAAGTAGACAAAATCCTCGATCAAATAGTATATCTGCATTTGCATATGCGTAGAGTTTGCTATTAACTAATCTTTGTGCCGTCAAAACATATCTTTCAAAACCGGGGTTCCATTACATGATTTTAATCCAACACTTAGCGTTAAGTCCCATCCAATACTGCTAGCATATTCCCTAAGTTTTGAGTTATCAGAGAAAAATATTAGTACAACTTTTGGTTTCATCTGTAACCAGTTATGTAAAGTATTGTTGTAAATGTAAAATTTCTCCATGGTAGAATTGAAAGATGTGAATAGTGTTAAGAAATGCTCTTCGGAAGTAAACTGAGACTTGGTGGTGCCATCCTGAGTTTTGCCAACATCTGCTCTCCTTGTCTCCTCATTCGAAATATTCAATGTTTGTTTAATAGAGAAATGGCTTCGTTTTTGTCTCCCTAATATAGAGACATGGTGGACACTGGTTGGAGTAACATGCAACTGAGTTACCATCAGAACGAAAAGTGTCGGGTAGAACACACAAAAAAATCCAAACAGATTTTTCATTCTCATTTAAAAGTTGCATTAGTCTCCTTAATTCTCTATATGACTTGGTATGTATTTGAATAGTTGCTGTTCTTCTTGTAAAACCTGCAAAGAAAAAAATCAGGAATTTTATTTTAACGATTTATTTCCACAACAACAAAATGTTTTCTAACTAGCTTGGTTGCTCACACAGTTTGTCGCCTTTGTCTTATATTGTATACGTTCTAAATTGAATTTTTGAGTAAGGGCCTAAGTAAATTATGAAAATAAACTTAGAGAACCATGATCATTTATTGACAAACCTGACTGCATTCTGCTTAACATTCAGGACATAATGCACAATGAATATTCAAGACTAGAGCAAATTAATAATATATCTGATAGGTAGTGTTCGCAAAAGGGAACGAATAGGAGCTAGGATTGGAAAATTTGACTGTCACCTTTAAAAAGGGGTTTGTTGTTTATGCCACCTACTTTACGGACCACGAGTTTTACAGCTGGATGAAGGAGTCGTCGAGGTCATCATTTTTCTTTACCCTAGTCAACCCCTTGAGTTACGTACCGATAGAACCAAATTACTACAATTTGATTTATATTGATTTATATTTATCTATAATTTAGTTATATCTCAATCCTTATGTAGGTATATATTTGTTACCTAGAGGAAGACTAGTATAGATCATAACTGCAAAACACATTCATTTCAAGAAGTCATCCTTCAAGAATGAATCAATCCTTTAAAGGTTCTAAAATTAAATACATGTTAAGAGTGATCTGGTGACATGTCCGTGAAAAGTCGCAATCACCAAGTTACAAAATGTTCATTTAATCATCTTTTAAACTGTGAAGAAATTTATGAAATATAGCACTTTTATGTCTTACATACCGACCAGAGTCTTCTTATTATAGGAAAGAAAAAAAATAATAATACAAATAGCTCAATTTTCAACCTCAAATATATGTAGAACACGTCATTTCAACAGAAAACCAAACACACATTCCGCCCATATACGTTAACCAATAGAAAACCAAGCACACATTCCTGTCTATACTTAATACATTTTCATTCTGATTTATAGTTTTTAAAAGTGATAGAATCGACTACTTCTGGTTAGTTTTTCTCTTGTAATCTCTCCAATATTCCTATATTTGTAATTGTCCAAAAAAAATCTCTTTCGCTTTTCCATTTGATATATGGTTTTCATAAAAACTCATACATTGGTTAAAAGATAATTACCAGTGACAGGGAGTTAGTAAGGCAAACAATTGTGTCTTTATAGTTAATTATAACTAAATTGTCTCTTCTTTGGACTTCATTTAATAGAAATAGTTAAACAAGTTCTGCGAAAATATCAAATGGTTACAACGCATAGTCTTTAGTTATTGTACATGTTGTAGTGTTTGGAAAATTCTACAGTAACTGAAAGTCGACGACAAAATAGTTTTACAATCTACCTTACACGTTTATTTGTTTACATCACATGTTTAGATGACAAAAGCTGACCAACACCTCTTTATATGTACTTAACATATTAAAGTAATAAAGTTCGCACTCTTCTACCACCTGAGAAAATTACAGTTTACTTTGTTTAGATTAGTTGACAATAAGGAGGGTCGTAAAACACAGAGGAACAGATGATTACCGGTACCATGAGCAGTTCATATAGTATGTACTCAATGACTTTTTGAATGTACATGTATAGGTACAAATAAGCGAAAATATCTTTGTAACTTTAGCATACAGTTGTGAACATTCCACGTTTAATAAATGCAATTTCGTTATTTATATTTCTTGTTTCCCATGGAGCACATTCTATATTTCCCTTGGAAATCATATGCCGGGAAAATTTGGATCCAATAATTTTTCTGTTACAATTCCCCATTTTGATTTTGATTCTCTGGTCAGTCTTTTGGTGAAGAGCACCGATTGTTGCTGATGAATCGATTACATTTATATTTCTATTTTTCTGGCCATATAAACGATGTAATTATCAACCATTGATCTTCCAATCACTACGTCACTGACTATTTTCCATGGAAACTGACTATTAACAATGAAATAATCCTCTGCAAATCCATACGACATAGAACTTTGTATTATCAAATTTTCGATATCTGTATATCCGCTAATTCGCTCTGTATTCAGTCTGTCTATGTGAAAGTCCATTCTTTTCCCACTTACTAATAAAGGATGATAATATAATCTATGAAACTTTGACAAATAATGTAAAGTATTGAGTAATCCACGATCAAATAAAATATCAGCATTAGCATAAGCATAAAATTTACTTTTAAATATTGATTTAATTTTTAGAAACATTTCTTTCAAAACAGGTGTTCCATTACATGATTTATGGGGTATGCTTAAAGTGACATCCCATCCTATACTTTTTACATGTGTCCGTAGTTTGTTGTCATCAGAAAAGAAGACCAATTTCACATCAGGTTTCAGCAATTTCCAGTTGTGTAGAGTGTTATTATAAACAACGAACTTCTCCATATTGGGGTCAAAGGTCGTGAACAAGGTTAGAAAATGTTCAGTCGGATGTAATTTGACTGATGTGTTTGATTTGGCTGCAACTTTTATTTCATCGTTCCTAATCTGAGTAGATTTTGAACACATAATATACGGACATCGGAATTTTGTTGCTTTATCATGTTCATATTGTACCATTACACTGACATGATGCATCACGAATATCACAATGAAAACGAGGCATGGTAAAATGATATGAGTGTGTTGTCTCATTCTTTGAATGATATTAAATGTAAATTCGTGAATGCACTCATCAAATATAACACAGGTTACCGTTATTCAAGTCAATATTCTGAAAAAGACAAAAGCTTATCGAATCAGCAATTACAATTTGTGTGTTTTTGTACAAAATCAACTTTACATTGATATGTTTATCAATATAGCCTATAATACTATCTTTCTATCCCAATAAACAACCTTTCAGTCTTAAGCCTTTGGTGCATTGAAAGGTGTTTTTTGTATGTGCTGGTTTATTTACTGTCTTTTGACTTCTTTTCTTTTTCCCTAGGCAATGAACTGCTGTCTGTTCATCTTCGACTAATGATTTTTGATAGCCTCTCCGATATATTTACATGTCATCCTTGCTTGGATGAGAGAACTGTAGCAATTGTATTCTTTAAAATTCTTTTTTTTTTTAAATCTTAAATAAGAAAGAAAAAAATAATAGTAATCGGTTAAATATTTTTCGGGAAAGTTATTTTGTTGTATTCTTTCACAATATATGTATCAAATAAAAAAAAATTGTCGTTCATTTGTCTTTAATTTGTCATTGTCAAAAATATTTCAATTAAGATTACTAGCTTGCAACTTACCTTAAGTTGAGTTCTTCTGTACTTATTTGACGACCTTCCACTTTCACCGAGCGTCCTTTACGAGCTGTCGTATATTGTTCACGAATGTGTTCACTTCGCTGGATAATCATTTCAAATATTTGATAACCGATTTAATGACCATTTGATAATTGTCAAAATAAAGTCAAAAGTGGTTGTCTGTACATTTGTTATCTATTTTTATTGCCTCCTGAACATAATGACAATTTTCAACAAAATTTACTAGTAGTTGTAAATCCATGATGCCATTTGATATTTATATTTATGACCATTCATTTTGAGTATTGTCACATATTTTTCTAAAAAGTTTGTTTTTCATGTGTTACAAAGTCTGATCGGAGAGGTTAAATAAAAAAGTATATTAGGAAAACCCTTTCCAGCAGTGATTCCACCGGTAAATGATTTTTTGACAGGCTAATTGTATGACCTAACCAGCAAAATGCTCTCAGTTGTTTTTATGGCAAGCAAAAAATCCACCCTTCTGTTGTCCACCATCTTTTGAGATTTTTTGGCTTGTTGCCGTCCTTGTCTGCAGTTAAAACCTTTGCTACTGGACGTAAAGAAATCAACAGCTTTTTTCTGACATTCTCTTTATACAATAAAAGATGAGGTGTATAATATACGCCAATAAAACAGCAACCCAACAACACAAACCTCAAAAGATATTTAGAGGCTAATATACGCATCCAGTGTAGAAGCATTCTATTAATTTAAAAGCAGTTGATAAATGTCATGACAGAATAAGAAATTTTTTGCAAGTTTAAAAAAGTTTCTGAAGAGGTATTCAACAATCGGAACATGAAATATGAAGCAAATATTTCTAAAAAATAAAGAATTGTAGTCATTTTGGTCACCATTTTTTTTAATTATTATACAAGTTGATTTAAAGTTTGACATGGGACACTTGTAATAAAAAAAACCATGAAACAATCTACACCCTTCTTAATGATTCTTCAAAATTTCTCAGACAAGGTTGTTCTTCTGTGTGCTTAATTAATTCTACCAGAAGTCCATTACTAGTAATGGACTTCTGATTCTATTCATAAGTTGAATACGATGTTTACATATTAAGAAAATGTTGTACTTTTTTGCTTAAATCACCTATGAAAAAAAGGAAAATCTTACTTTTTATTCCATATTAGTCCATAAGTAATAAATGAAATTAAAAATGAAGATGGAATTGTTCCGCAAAATTCTGCTCAGGTGTAAATCAATCTCGACCTTCTAATACATTCCTCCGATATGGCATTTACAATAAGTTTATAGGTCGAATTTGAATTACATCTTAAACCTTACAAGTATTGAGTTCAATTCATAATGAAATAACGTATATATACGGTACAGCTAAAGCATTTGGAAAATGTGACGTGTACTTTGATTGGTCCAGTATGTTAGGCATGAGGTCTATTCTGTTTTAGCATTTTTGAACTTATTGAATGAGAAAAACATAAACCATATATGTCTTACTAAAAAAAAAAGGGGGGCGTTGAAGAAGAAGGATTGTATGGTGGATCCATTCATATATTGTTCATCGGTGTATATTTATGAACATTCACATCGACCTTAATTAATCATAATCAATCGCAATGTTTTTTTTCAAGAGTTACCAAATAGTTAATATTCAATGTTTTCATTTTCAATAAAATTGAAAATAAATTGGTAAGTATCAGATTCTTACATTTAGCTTACAAGAAAAAGTAAATCATTGTATTAATGTACAAGTTTTCTTATCACTTACAACAAAATATCTGGTTTAATTCTGATCCCTTCAAGCTGGAAAGTGTCATGTTACCCCATATTTATATTTAAAAGTTTTTCATGTTGCTATGTTACCATTTCGAAAATAAAAAGAATTTGTATCGGTCAGTTTTAATCGATAAACACAGTTTAAGTCGGTAAGGAGAATATATAGTCCGTTTATATTTTAGCTATTGTATTTGTTGGATCACACGAACCATCGTCTTCATGATTGTAATTGGTAAAATCTTTCAAATTCAATTCTATATTTTTTTCAAGTCTCATCTCTCAATAATATATATAATACAACATTACATTTATTGAAAAAATACAGATATAAACTAGAGAGATAATCTGCACAGAATTATAACAGTCTCAGTGGCAATCATATCTCATCTCCTTATTTTTATATAACAGACTATAACATTAAAACATAGAAAATTCGTCTATTATAAAACAAATTTATAGTACATTATTGACAGTATAAAACGACTATTTAAAATGATATAACAAGCTTTGGCACAGCTACGAATCATATCGATATCTGTGAATAAAAACATTAATTCTGTTTACCATTAAAAGACATAAAATTACTATTAAAATGTTCTGCTTCATCAGATTAGTTTTTCCTAAAATCGTCATATAATGGAAACGATAATGTAACATGGGTTTCATCTTCTAAAATACTTTTTACATTTATCACAGACTCGATCTTGTAAAATCAAATTTTCAAATCTCCTGTTTCGATTCTTAAAGATTCCACTCCAAATTTGGCAAAAGAAATCCTTTGAGTAAATGGCATTGGAATTTTACAATATGTTTCAGTTTCAAAACTGTTCTTAAATAAATTATATGTTCTAAGTCTATTACCACCGATACAAGATAGATCTCTCTCTGACTGTTAAGTGCATTGCCACTTATAAACGTATTTACTAAACATTCTAGACATAATAATATTAACAACTGAGGTACTATCAATATATTATGTAATGTTACACAAATATTCTACATTGTACTCAGCAAATGTTTCCTTGCATGAACAGTTCCAATTTTTTATCACTTGTGTTTTCTACTAAGTCTGATCGGAGAAGTTAAATAAAAAAAGTATATTAGGAAAACCCTTTCCAGCAGTGATTCCACCGGTAAATGATTTTTTGACAGTCTAATTGTATGACCTAACCAGCAATATGCTCTCAGTTGTTTTTATGGCAAGCAAAAAAATCCACCCTTCTTTTGTCTACCATCTTTTGAGATTTTTTGGCTTGTTGCCGTCCTTGTCCGCAGTTTAAACCTTTGCTACTGGACGTAAAGAAATCAAGAGCTTTTTTCTGACATTATCTTTATACAATAAAAAATGAGGTGTATAATATACGCTAATAAAACAGCAACCCAACAACACAAACCCCAAAAGATATTTAGAGGCTAACATACGCAGCCAGCGCAGAAGCATTCTATTAAAGCAGTTGATAAATTTCATGACAGAATAAGAAATTTTTTTTCCAAGTTTAAAAAATATAGTTTCAACTTTACAGGGTATATGGTGGAGGTATTCAACAGTCGGAACATGTAATGTGAAGCAAATATTTCTAAAAAAAGAATTGTAGTCATTTTGGTCACCATTATCTTTTGGAAATATTATACAAGTGTTGATTTAAAGTTTGACATGGGACACTCGTAATAAAAACCCATGAAACCATCTACACCCTTCTTAATGATTCTTCAAAATTTCTCAGACAAGGTTGTTCTTCTGTATGCTTAATTAATTCTATTCTTAAGTTGAATACGATGTTTACATGTTAAGAAAATACATTTTTGCTTAAATCACCTATGAAAAAAAAAAGGAAAAGCTTACTTTTTATGCCATATTAGTCCATTAGTAATAAATAAAATTAAAAATGAAAATGGAATTGTTCCGCAAAATTCTCCTCAGGTGTAAATCAATCTCGACCTTCTAATACATTTCTCCGATATGGCATTTGAAATAAGTTTATAGGTCGAATTTGAATTACATCTTAAACCTTACAAGTATTGAGTTTAATTCATAATGAAATAACGTATATATACGGTACAGCTAAAGCATTTGGAAAATGTGACGTGTACTTTGATTGATGTAGGATGTTAGGCTCGAGGTCTATTCTGTTTTAGTATTTTTGAACTTATTGAATGAGAAAAACATAAACCATATATGTCTTACTTAAAAAAAAGGGGGGTGTTGAAGAAAAAGGATTGTAAGGTGGATCCATTTATATATTGTTCACCATGCAGTGTATATTTATGAACATTCACGTCGACCTTAATTAATCGTAATCAATCGCAATGCTTATTTTTCAAGAGTTACCAAATAGTTAATATTAAATCATTTTCAATCGAATTTGAAAATAAATAGGTTAGTATCAGATTCCCACATTTAGCTTACAGCTGGTAATAAGTTAAATTATTGTAAAATTAAATGTACAATTTTTCTTATCACCTACTATGGAAAAAGTTGCAAAATATCTGGTTTAATTCTGGTCCCTTTAAGTTGGAAAGTGTCATGTTATCCCATATTTCTATTTGAAAAATTTTCATGTTGCTATGTAACCATTTCGAAAATAAAAAGAATTTGTATCGGTCAGTTTTAATCGACAAACCCAGAATAAATCGGTAAGGAGAATATAATCCGTTTATATTTCAGCTATTGTATTTGTTAGATCACACGAACTATTGTCTTCGTTGTAATAGGTAATATCTTTCGAATTCAATTCTATATTTTATTCAAGTCTCATCTCTCAATAATATATAATACAACATTTCATTTGTTGCAAAATATAGATAAAAACTAGTCATTCTGTACAGAGTTATAAGAGACTATAACATTAAAACAGAGAAAATTCGTCTATAATAAAACATATTTATAATACATTATTTACAGTATAAAACGTCTTTTAATATAATATAACAGGCTTTAGCACAGCTACGAATGATATTAATATCTGTGAATAAAACCTATTTTCTGTTTATCATTAAAAGACATAAAATCACTATTAAAATGTTCTCCTTCATCAAATGAATTTTTCCTAAAATCGTCATATAATGGAAACGATAATGTAACATGGGTTTCATCTCCTAATTTTTTTTTACATTTATCACAGACTCGATCTTGTAAATCTCCCTGTTTCGATTCTTAATGATTCCACTCCAAATTTAGCAAAAGAAATCCTTTGAGTAAATGGCATTGGAATTTTACAATATGTTTCAGTTTCAAAACTGTTCTTCAATAAATTATATGTTCTAAGTCTATTACCACCGATACCAGATAGATCTCTCTCTCTGACTGTTAAGTGCATTGCCACTGATAAACGTATTTACTAAACATTCTAGACATAATAATATTAACAACTGAGGTACTATCAATATATTATGTATTGTTACACAAATATTCTACATTGTACTCAGCAAATGTTTTCCTTGCATGAACAATTCCAATTTTTTATCACTTGTGTTTTCTACTCATAATATCTGCCCATATGAAAACCTTTCTGTTTAACCGATTAGAACTCATATTGTTCAAACGGCACCAAAGTCGAATTAAGCATTGCCATAATTTTTTTTAAAGATGAGTACTAGTATTCTGCAACTGCTGCATTTAAAGTATATTTACCAACTCCAAGAAAAAATCTGCAAGCTCTATTATGTATGGCAATAGTAAAAGAAAACTCTTTGCAACCCCCCAAATCAACAATTGGGAGCACCAAACTTTCATATAGTTTTGAAAGGACATTATGAGTAACCCAACCTAAAATTTTGCACTAAGCTATAACAATACCAAGTGCTCTCTTTGCAGAAGCTGCAACATCTTTAGCAGTTATATTATAATCTAAAAACTCACTTATGATTTTAGTTTTCAATGGAATTTATATATAAAATGGTATACGTGATTGATTGATTGATTGTTGGTCTGTTATTGTCGACTGTTAAATACAAGTTAACCGTAACATTAATGATAATTAACATTAATGATAATCCTTTGAATATATATATGTCTTTGATTTTAAATGATCTTTTTAAATATTTTCAAAGTAAAGTCTAAACATTTCAAAAATCGACCCAACTTGCAGTTTAAGACTTTAAGATGAAGAACAGCAATAAAAGCGCTGTTCCTTTGCTTATTGTGTTGTTGTTTTTTGCTTTTTTTTTGTTGTGCAGTTGCTGATTTTGTGTCATGGATGGATACCCCATATCCTTTGTTTTTCTATTAGAATATAATTGCATTGTATAACTGTGTTTTCCAGTCATCATGTTGTAATATTAGTTAATCTCGGTGTAATATTTTTCATTAAGGGCCCTTATTTAGGATAATAAATATGTCTTATTCTAAGAAAACTTATCTCATTTTGTTTAAAGAACGACATGTTGTTGTTGTTTCCTCGTGCTTTGAAGCTGCAATAGTGTGAGTTTTATCAAAGATAATAATACCTGTTTAAGTTGTCATTGGTTCGATTTGAGTACGCGTGAAACTGGCCTTTCTACTATTACAACCAGATCAGTCACCAAAATTCTCCTACACAAGACAAAAAGCTTCTTTAATTTGATAGAAATTTACATTTTCTTAGAACGTGTCATGTTCGGTCTGACGTGCTTACGTATTCATACATCTGGTTCAACTTATCGGACGACAACGCAAAGACAATGCAATGGGATGAGCAAAATTAAAACCAATGTAAAATTTTACACCTATCCATGTTTTGCATATCAGTTTAGGTAAAATAAGTTTGAATTTATCTTACCGGGTGTTTTGCACTTTGTTTTAGGAATGGCACTAAAATGCTTGACATTGGAAGTCGAAGATATGCATAGTGACAATACTATAGGCGAAATGGAGCGGGGTTACAAACTACGTACATATAGAACATTTAAACAGGGTGTGCTAACAGGAATTTACTTAAACAAACTTATTATTCCATCCCACCGAAGAGCTTGTTCTCACTTCAGCTGTGGTGTTGTCACAATACTGGAGGAGATCGCACGCTACTTGAGACTCCCAGTCGATCAAAGAACTTGTTTTGTCTGTGAAGATAAAATTGAAACGGAGGAGCATGTATTGACCGACTGTCCGTTGTACGGGGATCTTAGAGACGAACAGTATAAGACTTTAAATTTTGAAAATGAACATTTCAGTCTTTCCGAGAAACTTTCATTTATTTTCGCCAATGACAATATTTATGTGCTACAAAAATGTGCCAAAACGTGCAAACCTAATTTAGACTCTAGAAGACGTTTTTATATCGATAATAGTTGTAAATATGTTTTATGATTATTTTTTATTGAATCTTGAAATTTCGACTTTTTAACGAAATTTCGACTTTATCAAACTCAAAATTTCGACTTTTTTAAACTCGAAATTTCGATTTTAAACTCAAAATTTCAACTTTTAAAATCTCGAAATTTTGATTTTAACTTGAAGTTTTACTTTTTAAAACTCAAAATTTCGACTTTTTTAATCTCGAAATTTCGACTTTTAAAATCTCAAAATTTCGACTTTATAGTTAAAGTTTTGACTTTTGAAATCTCGAAATTTCGACTTTTTCTACGTATTTAAACTTTGATATTAGTATTCAAACACAGTTATTACAATTTTAGAAGGAGGAGACATGGACGCAAATTGCTAAAGCGTCATCCACACATTTTGGCAATTTATATTCAGAAATTGGTTTTGTTCTTAAATTATGGTATGGATTAGCATTTAATATTGAAGAGTTTCATTCGGAAAGAACATGCATGTTGACAGAGAAAAAAATGTTGTTTTCCCATATTCCATGTTTTAGTTTCCACGACACTGTCATAGGATCGTCAGATCTGAGGACACTTTGCATCCCATGTTTTATGGTTTGTTTTAAAGGCCTGTTTGGTTTCCGAAAAGCAAGTCACTGACTATGCCTTGTTTAAACAATGGTAAATCTAGTGGCAAATATGCCATGCATATGCAGGACGACTCATGAGCTACTCAGTTTTCTACTTTTGGAATTTTGAAATGTTGGTTCTTCTTTCTGGAACATTGATTAAACTCTACAAGTTGGCATTCTTATGACACAACTATTAACCCATGTCTTTATATATTAGACTGTTGAATAAAAGTATGGCGTAATATAGATGTGTCGGAATGACGGGGTTGTCTTGATACACATATCTGAAGTCAGATTTGAAATAGATATTTGTACGTGAAACATATTACATTTGTTCTTCGCAAAAAAAGATTTTCTATCTAAAATAACCTCTTTAAAATGTTTTTTTTTATAAAAATCCTTATCAAGTTTATGATGTATATGGGTCTCCGCTTGCTGATATAATGACTGTGAATGTGATAAGCGCAAACGTATAAATACTGAGGAAAAGTCGAAATTTCGAGATTTGAAAAGTTAAAATTTCGAGTTGAAATCGAAATTTTAAGATTTGAAATGTAAAAATTTCGACTTTGAAAAAAAAGTTCAATGCCAATTTTATTTTTACTATGTCCCTAATACGCTTCCGTAATAAACTAACCGGTTATAAACCGTACTTATTTAAATCTGTCTCTCATAAATCTTTTTAGAATGGCATTAATAAATTTTAAAGTCTTTAGTCTTTTTTAACAATGTGAAATGTGTATACTGTATTAGTGATGGTGAGACATTTATTAATTATATTGCATTGCATTGTATTGCAAATAAGCAAAACCTCGATCATAATCTTTATCCCGGGACCCAATAGGACTTTTGATATATGATTTAATTTGAACTGCCTCAAACTTTCAAGAAAAATGGAAAAAGTATTATATGTAAAAGGACTAATCTATAACTTAGTTTTAAAATGGTGCACTTACTCAACCAAATGAAAATGGCAGCCTGTAATGTGTACGTTTTTGACTGCGAACTTTTAAAATCATAATGGTGCAAAACCGAGAAAAAATTAGATATGAATAAGATATAATCAAAATCAAATCAAAATACAAATCAAATTCCAATACAGGAATGATATTAGCTGACATTTACAAAATACAAATAAGCAAAAATAAACAAAGACAAATACACAGAGAAATATCTCCGCAATGATAAGAGACATTTTTTATATAATAAGCATTTTCATATTTTGTTTCCGCAATTAGGGTTTCAGCCCTACGAAGCATAACCAGGGCGATTTGTTTGAATGATATGAGGTTGGCAATGTTAATTATATGAAGGAGCGATCATAATAAGGGAAATCACGTAAAAAGCTCATATATTGAGGACTTTTCATATACTTATATAAGTGTCTAGATATAGGGGGTTCTTCATTTCTGTATTCTTTAATTTTTTATGCCATTGTTCTCTATTCTTTATAGGTTTTGTCTGTTATTCGCTATTCTTGATATTTCCGCACCCCATTATTCTCTATTCTTTACATTTTTTTGCCCTTTATTCTGCACATTTTGTTCATTATTCTCTATTCTGTAAACCCCATCCACACCCTCTTATACATTTTTATTCAGCTTATTATAATTTAATTGGTATTGACCTTAGGACGTCTTTCAGAGTAACCATTGTATCATTGATAACAACGACTATTGTAATTCTTTAAAGGTGCTGTTTTGTCTGGTTAAATAATATTAAATATCTCAAACTGGCAATTTTTATTTTGAAGGTCAAAATTCATTTAGAATGTTATATAAACCATATTGGCAAGGAATAAACGCATTTTGTATATTTTAAAAAAGTTTCCGTTTGTTATTTTCAATTTTGTTAAATCACCACTTTTTACAAAAGTTTTAAATTACCATAAACATGATACTTAAGGCTAGCATCAAGCAATGACTTATAACACCTACTTAGTTAAGGGGTACAGAACACCTAAAGGAGTTAATTCTTAAAAACCAGCTGAACGTTTTAATCACATACTATTAGTACTATCAAGCTTCTCAATGATCTTAATTAGTGTTTGTTAAACTGCTATATATCCAATGAAATTATTCCTGTAAATTGTGTGCATGGTTCTAATTTCTTGAAATTTTATATTTTTGTCAACAGGAAAATATTAAAATATAAAAGTAAATATTTTGTCAAAATTTTATAAAAATTAAACAACCCTAATCTATGTTATCCAAAGTGTTGGGTACCCCTTAAATAATAAACTTTGTATATAAAAGACAGTGTGAACCCATATTTGCTAACATCTATACTTCATTTGGTTTCTGGTGGAAAGTTGTCTTATCGGCAATCATACCAAAATCTTCTTATTTTCATATTAAGAATTAAAGTTAACTTAACGTTATTCAAATATTTGAATTAATTGTATAATGTAAAGATTATCGTTGATCATCTCAACGAGATTGATTTTCTCGCTTGAGCCGGTACGGTACGATAATCTGTTTATCGCTATTTTACCTATGACGACGTTGTCACTTTCATATCAATTTCATTAGCAACGCCACGTGCCTGCATAGTTTCTAGCGATAATTTTCCATCTCAAGCGAGTAGCATGATATGAAAATTATCACCAAAAAGATCAAAGGAAAATGCACAAAATAGCGATAATATAAATTATTGCTATTCCATTGACTGAGACAATAAGGAGGCGTTTGAAATATAAGAGAAAAGCCTAACATTTTAAACCCACCACATGCTTCTATATGATGTGTTTGTCGCAAGTCTGGAACTTCGTTATTGGTTATTTTTTGTTATTTCAAATTTTGTGTTATTTAGGAGATTTTGAGGTGGCAGCCGATCTCTGATATAAAATGAATTGTTAACGTTGGGCGCGATTAAGAGCTAATCATTAGTGTGGAAAATAGGAATAGATGGCATCGTTAACTCTTTAAAAAGTATTCATGTGAAAAAGGGGGGGGTACATAGCTTTTCTTACCCAAAATGAATTGTTTTGATGAAAAGCAATTGAATATGGTATAATTTGTTATTATACTACTGTTCACCGCGGATATGTTCCATTTGTCATAGCCAGTCTATCGTCCCTTTCCCCCGATTGTGACATAACCGAATGACACTTAACACCGAATTTGTACTAACCATGAGCTATACGATGGGTGCCACATGTGGATCAGGGTAAAGTTGCCATTCCGGAGCACCTGATATCTCCCTCGATTTGTTGCACAGTCATTATTCTATAAGTAGTGTTTTGAAAACTGTTGTTTGTCTTGTCGTCGTTTTTCGTTTTTTGCCATCATTTTGTTGGTCTCTCTTCGACTTACCCTTTGGTATTTATCACGGTATTTTAGATATCTACTAGAGAGGGGTGTTTAACTACCTTGAGGGTCTTGCACGGTCGGTATTTTATATAAGACCGTCTTATGACATTTATATCGTAAAAATAGACAAAATTTAGAGCATATCTTATTTTAGGAGGCTTTCGTTAACCGGACTTAAGACTACACGTGTCGTAAAACCATCTCGTCCCAAAATAACTGTGTTAACATGATTCCTGTTGTTTATACTTGTATCTATACTACAAACCTATGCTAGTTATAAAACTTATAAAACCAATTATAAGCTTTGAAATTTTAACTTAGCGGACAATCTCAGAAAACATGCTGCTATAAGCCTAATTATAGTTATGAAAACATAAAAGTGTTATTTGTCTATGAATCCTTAATGTAAAGAGGAAGTTCATTTCAAGTTTATACAATGTAACTACATCTACTAATGATCTCTACCATGCTGTCGAGATCATTGTTATTTATCTGGAGTGTCACCGTATGGCGTCTTTCATCTTCACTCATCCATTTCAAATTAAATGTACTTTAAAAGGAAAGTTACTTTAAGAATTGAAGGCTTCATTTTATAATTTTACTAGGGGAATAAAAGCGTTGGCAGAAGCACATTTTGTATTTAAAAAAATGCGCTTTTACAACCCTATAAAATAATAAATAAAGCATGCTACAACCATGAAATTAAGAGTTATATCAAGCTGTTCGTTTATTTTTCTATGCCTTGTTTCAACATTGTCACGGATAACACGTGCAGTCAGTTGTATTTTATACGGAATTGGATGCCTCGCGATTGTTGTCAGCCAATCAAAATTACGGATTCTAATGAAACTTACATGTAATGTAAATATACGGAAATAAAACTTAACTTCTGGAATGCCTTGTCCGATAAAAATTACGGAATCGCACGAAACTTCCTTGTAATGTAATTATTAAAATTTGAACAGTCTGACGTTGTATTTTATTTTAAAAACTTACATTTAACAATTTGTGGTTTATTATACAAGTCGTGCAAGTTGAATATACATTCTGATTCAGACATATGATCTGCGAGAATCACAATTGATTCAAACACATTCTCGGTGTTTAGAAATTGATTTGGAATATAAAATAAGGGCTACTATTCCTTGGAAGTAAAAAAAAAAGAAAATAAAACTAGTAAAAAAAGTGATTCTAAATACAAAAAGTAATCAAACTTGTAGCAAGAAATTGACAAATCGTTTTTCGTTTTACTATAGGTGACCAAACTTGCATTAAATTACAGTATGGTACATATATAAACAAATTTGCTTCCGGTTTGTGAGTTATTTGTTTTTTACAAAAACAAAAAGACCTGAAACGATCATAAAACCTTATAATAAATGGTAAAACAACTAATTAGATAAACCATAGTTAACAATTGTAAATTATATATTTGAACTAAATAATTAATACTGCAATTGACCTGACTTTTTGACATCGAAGATCTCGGTCAAGATCCATGGCAGGTTTAATCGATGTATGTGTGAAATCAAAAAGTTATTACATGTAGTTTTAAACAGTGTATTATGATTTATTCCTTTATTTTTGTATATTATTTCTACAATCATTTCGTGATTTTTTCAAAATCTTTTGAAATAACTGTGAGGTGTCTTTGATTCATCATGGTTGTATGCAAACTTTTATTTAAAACAGAACTCATAAAGGTAAATAATGTTTTGACACAATTTCTTTGTTTTTTATAACAAAACTTTATACCATTTCCTTCACAAAATTAATGTTCACAGACCTCGTTTTATGGAGAAGCCGTAGCGTCAATGAAGTTTTGCACAGTCTAATTGACTAATTCTATAAAACACGTGGAACCGTAGAATACAGACGGAGCAATAAATATCGCAAAGAAGACATAATATGCAAGCTACAGACTTGAAACCAAATTTCCATAGCATATGCGAGGATTAAAAAATGCATCAATCAATTAGAGGACGTATAATTTTGATTTCTTGTGTTACTTTAACGTAGTCTGGTGCCATTATTTCAATAGAACCCATGTCAAGTGCGTTTTATTACAATGACCGAGGAATTGGACATCATTAAAAAAATTATTTACAATAATTGTAAAGTTTTATTAATTAAACATATTAAATTTTCCCAATTTCACGTATATCTAAAATATAATTAAAATAAAATTGGATAAAAAAAGATAATTATGCTGCAATTTGTCATGAGAACAAACCTGATAATACGATATAAATGTTCCTGGACTCCATAGAAAAACATATATAAAGCTACTGACGAAAATCTAAAAGAGTAAGCTGAAGACCTACCTGTTAGATGTACATGTATTGTCACTCTAACGGTATTAGTCATACCCCATAGACAATCCTTTCAATACAATAGTCCTGTCTGACCATATTAAACTTTAGTGTGATTATATCAAAAAAAAGGTAAACTAAAGTCTTATGTACAAAACTTCACGAAACTCGAAGTTTATAACGATGATATCAAGGATTTATATAGTAAGTATCTTACTATATAAATCCTTGGTGATATCTATTAGTCAATTAATGAGGCATCCTCCTGTTTTATAAATAAAAAGAGAATGTTACCATGGTAACCAGGTAAAACCAAATGATATATTTCCCAAAGTAAATCAATTATTTATCGTATTGTATAACCTATTATTAAATACAAACTTAATTATTTATATGTATATGGAAGGTGTTAATATGCTGACAGGAATAATTGGCTTTTATCTGATAGTGTATTGTGTATTGCTTTTTGTTTTCAGATAATTTTAACAACTGTGATTATATGAAAATAAAACAAAATATTGTATGAAGACAGTTTACGACCACACTTATTTAGTGATATAAAAACATTTGCACATCAGGGCTATTTTATAAAGGTCTTACGCTCTTAGTTTGTATCACCATAATTGAACATTTAAACTCGGGGGCCACTTCCTATATACAAGGTGATAGGACGTGCCGCTGCAATAGGTCACCTTTCAAGCTTGAAAATATGTGAATAGGTCGGGAAAACTATCAGAAATATATGATAAGGTCAATAAAGTTCCCATAACTTCTTCCTCTGTCATCTTTCTTGGTGTTCACGGCTATGTTTTTATCAACCAATTTCTCTCTTTTGACACTTTGGTATTCCACTCTTACATTACACACCACATGAAACCCAAACAATATGGGAAAAGGTTACATTTTTACCTAAGCAATATGTGAAAAGGTATACATTTTTAAAATCTAAATTATATGAAAAGGATGAGGTAACAGAACCCCAGCGGCACCCCCTATCCATTAAGTATTGAAGTGGACCCCCGAGCATTTAAACCATAAGAACAGTTTAAAGATGGCTAAAACAGCTATTTTGATATAGTTTGATAAATGTCTCTTTAAAAAAAAATAATAAAGAAGGAAGTTCTTAACCAAAACTAAAATTTTATCGGAAGTTAAGCTATGTATTGTCTATAGATACTTACATATCAATTTTGCAAAAGCATGTCGCTATATTGTTTTAGAATTACGTTCGATAGTACCATTTAACGCTGAACAAAATTGTGGCTCTATATACTAGTCTTACGATATGTTAAGATTGACAGAAAAATCATATACAATTAGCTGTAATATGTTCTTTAATAAAGAAAGAAATTTAATATAAGAAGAATTAAAATACTGCGAAACCTTTTATGACCAAAAACTAAATGCTTTAAGGAACTTAATCTTCGGCTTTTTAAAAATATTACACCTTAATTGCGCAGGGGAAGATAACTTCTAACACATATACGGTTACTGATGATTTTTTCCGAATTCCCAAATTAGCATCAAATGAGTTCCTTCGAATCCATATAGCATTAATACAATAATGTCAACAATGCCGACATGTTGGCATCCGATCCGCATGAAACGAGACTCGTTTTAGAGAACCCTTTACACCTACAGTGTTAATTTCAAAGGAAAATATTTCTGAAAATTGAAAAATCAGAATCAAAGATTGCTTCAGGCGGCAATATTGTTAGCCAAAAGGAGCTAAAACAAAGATAATTTAAAGAGGACCTTCTATACAACATTCCTATTGTTTGGTTAAATATAGCGGAGTACATTTAGAGAAGAAGATAAAATAAGGTTTCAATCAACAGTTTGTGCCAACAGGGAGGTTTTATCTCATATATCCTACTTTTGGTGCCCCCAATGCCCTATGTTTGCCACCTGATCAACATTAAATGAGGGTGGTATATAGAAGAGGTTATATACTTAGAATATTTTGCATCTAATTTTCAGAGGAGAAAATTTTCGTAACTTGGCCGACCAGAATCAAAGATTTGCGCTTATGGCTGAACATTACAAAAAAATAGACGCAAAATACAAAGGGACATTCAATACTTATATGTCATTAAGAAACTGACATAGACAAGGCAACACACGAAATATACCGAAAAGACAAAAAAGTCCAAAAAAATATTGCTTAGAAATCCAAAAAATGAGCAACATGAACCCCCACCAAAATAACAGAGGTTATCTCAGGTGTACTGAGAAGGAAAACAGTATTGTTGCTTCTTGGCGTAATTGACGAAATGAGAAATTTTATGAAGACTTTGAATATGTTATACCTGCCAAGTTTGGGTTTCTTTGGCCCGTTTTTTTACAGGTATTGATGAAAATGTCTAACGACAGACGGACGCGGGATCAAAGAAACGATAATAAATCACGTGACCCAATGCGCCAGTTGAGCAAACAAGTATCAAGAATCAATTTATTAGACATACTATGCAGATTGAAAAAAAAAATTCAGATAGTAAGATTTTGTTAAAGATCAAATGTCGTCTAGTTTTGATTACACTCATCGGCAAAAATCTGTTTACAAAACTGATCATGAATATGAGTATGTGCATGTGTTTGCATGTTTAGACATTTCATTTGAAAATTACTCTGATACACTCTCGATAAATCTTACTTCAAACATCTATGTTTTATAACTTCGAAGCTTTCGTTTGATGAATTTGTTTCATTGTATCTAAGCGAAAGCCGGAGGTATATATATTTAGTATGATAGTACTAATATAACCTTGCTTGCTTGCTTGGTACATGGCCAATGGCGTCCAGGGCAGTAAGTAACTAAGTTGGTAAAAGAGGCATCCAAAAAAGGAGCAATTTCTCTAGAATTTATTTCACACGAGGGCCATTTTCAAAAAGCCGCCTTTGGAATCAGTCTTTTACTAAACCACAGCTGTCACAGCTTTTGGTTTAAACTGTGGCTTTTGTATACACACCATTATCGTCCTAATTGTTTATTTACAATGTCTAAGGGAACGACCATTTAACTTCAAGGGGGTTATGGTTTTTTCCTAAAAAAATATTCTGATCCCCAATTTGATGAAAAAAAAATATTGTGGTCAAGCAGATGACAAAAAAAGAAAAAATTCTGAATCCAGATTTTCCCCATACCTTATAGTGTTAAATTAAAAAAAAATTGATTTGATTGATAGCGTCGAAAAACTAAAAAATGTTCGCGGTTTGCGCGAAAAAAAATTCTGACTCAGACAAAAAACCATACCCCCCCTCCCCCATCCTTGAAGTTAAATGGTTGCTCCCTAAATATGTATGACTATCAGTCTAATAAAACAGGAATATGTAAGTTTATAAATTTTAAGTTTGAAGATTGATTGTTGTAAGATTATATCTATCTCTATATGTCATTTTTTCATACACTTTTTTTAAGTTAGAGGTCAATTCTATACTTAATGTCTATCAACAAAATAATTATCCACTGCATGAATAAAGCTATTTCCACGATATAAATACTAATCTACACATCGCTGTAAGTAAAGCAGAATTTCCAAAAAAGAAAACTTGACTTTTGCATAATTTATTGTCATGTCATAATTTCCGCGTGTTTTATTTCAAATTGGACATAAACGGGTTTAAATTTATTTTTGGCCTTGTTTACATGTAACTACCATATCATACGTAAAAGCTTGACAGATGAGGTCATTGACAGGATAATTTGGAACTGTATGTGCTTCGTTAACTTTTAGCACATTTATAACTTTCAAATATACGACATGACAAATTATCTTCGTATTCTCATAAATAGTGTTTTCACATGTCAAAGCTATTTTTTGTTGTTATAAAGTGGTGTTATGATATTTTTTGCATCCGTAACGCAAATGTTTAATGTTTTAGAGGCATATCGTCTGGAAACAGTTGGCACCTAAATTTCTGAATTTCTTTAAAAAATCCAACTTTGGATTTGAAACGACATTAAAAAACATGTTTAATTTCAAAAATTTAGTACTTACTGATAAATTGTCATAAAACTAAGTTTTTTCTGAGAGAAAACATTGTAATAAAACGAAGTCTTTACAGTATAAATTGTAATAAAACTAAGTTTTACTGTATAAATTGTAATAAAACTAAGTTTTACTGTGTAAATTGTTATAAAACTAAGTTTTACTGTATAAATTGTAATAAAACTAAGTTTTACTGTGTAAATTGTTATAAAACTAAGTTTTACTGTTTAAATTGTTATAAAACTAAGTTTTACTGTATAAATAAAACTAAGTTTGCTACTCCCCCAGGAAAATTTATCAAAGAATGTATTATTTTTTTTGTTTATAGGCCCTGTTGGTTTTGATGCTTCCAGACACTTTATATGTTTCGCTTCCCTAACTCTTCGTCAAGTGCGAACCTGGTGGGGATTATCACAGAAATATGTGACATATGAACAGTTACCGGTATTATATATAAAAATAAGGAGATGTGGTATGATGGCCAACGAGACAACTATCCAGCAAAGTTCAAATAAAGTGGATATAAGCAATTATAGTATATGAGTATTGATTGATGGCAAGTTCAACTGTTGCCGGATATATTATTATATTTTATTAATTTCTGTGGCAAATCTTATTAATCAGTTATTTCTAAAGATTCTTATGAAGTTTTTGACATAACAGCATTCCTATGCAGATCTGCTGGCTAGTTTTTATTGCTCAGTTATGGTTTCTCACTCTCACCGAAATTAACGTTCTTTCGACAAGACCGCAGTTTTATTATTTCAAATCTGGTATAGTAGCTTAATTTTCATTTTCTGTAATAAAACACAAAAAATCACTCGGTCATCGGAACCGGTCAATATTGTGCAAAAGTTCATTGAATATATTTGCTAATTATGTCATTTCGCATTCAAATTGTTTTATGTAGTAGTGTACATCTGTGATTCCAGAAATACACATTTTATATGTTTTAATAAAATCATAGTCCTTAGTGTGTTTGCTTGTTGTATGAAAGTTGAAAATCCCTTTGATCACTATCAATACGAAGATGTGGTATGATTGCCAATGAAAAACTATCACCAGAGAATAAATGACGTAGATGTAAGCAATTATAGGTCACCATTCGACCTTCTTGTCTTCAAAACTCAGAAACTATAAATGTTTACTTCAATACATTTCAACAAGATAACATGTAAATTAGGACATTCATGTAAAAGATTCCAGGAAATTATGGTGGTTAGTTTAGTTTTGTAACGTGTACACAGGGTATGCGTGTCTATTTCTATTTCAGAATGAGTTCGTTACCAGTTTGATACTGGATCCAAAATGTTCTGTTTACAAAATATAAAACACAAACTTTATTCATAAAGTGACATCAATGTACCAAAATATATACAACTGCTCTTTGCGGTCTCTAATAAACTATCTATAAACTATTCTACTTTAAATATATATAACTGGGTCAGGAACAAACTTGTCCTCTTGGTACAATGATGTACCCTACAAGTTGGTCACACAGACTCACACTTGTCTTTGTTCTCTTGGTACAATTATGTACTTTACAAGTTAGTCACACAGACTCAAACTTGTCCTATACGGTACAATACGGTTCCACTTGTAAATGTACAAAGATATAGGAAGATGTGGTGTGAGTGCCAATGAGACAACTCTCCATCCAAATAACAATTTATAAAAGTAAACCATTATAGGTCAATGTACGGCCTTCAACACGGAGCCTTGGCTCACACCGAACAACAAGCTATAAAGGGCCCCAAAATTACTAGTGTAAAACCATTCAAACGGGAAAACCAACGGTCTAGTCTATATAAAAACGAGAAACGAGAAACACGTATAAATTACATAAACAAACGACAACTACTGTACATCAGATTCCTGACTTAGGTCAGGTGCAAACATTGCAGCGGGATTAAACGTTTTAATGGTACCAAACCTTCTCCTTTTTCTGAAACAATAGTATAACATCACAACATAAAAATACAAGTCCGTATTTCTAACAGGCACCAACCTGTTCTTTATTACACTTAATAATATTATCTAGTATGTCTAATATATACGAGACAGCGATCTCGAATATCCACGTACCGTACCTTGGTCTTGTGTCTCTGGAGACTTATGACCATCGACCCTGAGCTAGGAATCTCTCCTGCTTATATACCCTGATGGAAACTGTACCATTCTTGAAGGAGGGGTGTTCTACCAAAGTGCCTTCTTACCAGTATCTGAGTTTCATTAGGAACACCCCTTTACATTTGACCTGACCCAAATTTTACCCGCGAAACATCTTACTCTTTTCTATGTTTATTAAAGTATTATACAAATGTATAAAATGAGGCTTCTGCCAAACAGTAACTAAGGTAAACTATTGAACCTATGATACAAAATCATCAGTTTCAAGTATCACCATTATTGAGGGTATTCAAATTAGATCTTTTTCATGTAAAAGATGATATGCTTCTGGTTATGTATGGTTGCTTTCCCGAACTATAGTCTAATATTCTAACAGGAGGTTTGCCAATGGAGAAAATTTCTGTCGTTTCCTATACAAGAATTTGACAACACATTTATATTCGCAGTCTTTATTTTAATGAGATTTGCAAATGAACTATTTTGTCTGAAAATTTGTGTATTTCATGTATTAAAATTGCCAGGATAATATCCTTCATAAACAAATATCACATTTTTCCCCAGACCAAACAAAACTATGACTACCGGAGGTCTGCTTTATAAATTGTTCAAAGAATTTTAGGGATTTTCATTTGGAGAGTGACATTCTGTGTTTCAGCTATTCATCGGCAAAATAACCAAAAAGACATCTGAAGGTCAACATTTAATTTTCAACAGTAGACCGATGTCTACATAAAATGCCAAGCTTTAAAACGTACAAAAATTCTTTTTCATTATAATCAACTGAAAAACAATGGATTAATCTGACCTATTTTAGAATATAGGAAAACTGTCAGCGGCATACAGGCTTATTTCTGTCGATCTTACAGATATGATTAGTTGGTTTAAAAGGGTTGTACACTCATCATAGTTGTTATGCGGCAAGTATAGAGGCGAACGATACACAAGCTCTTTAGAACATATAGAATTTCATGTTATCCCGCCAAGGAGAAAGTGAAACATACAAGGCAACAAACAGAATATTGGACAGAACGCTTACCTATGTCCCTAATCACAGTGTAAGAGGAATAATAAAATATTCAAAGTAGAGGTATGTAAGACATGTAAAACCTAACCCTACTAAAGATGTAGTTGACAGGAAAATCGCTTCTACTCAAGGATAACAAATTTCTTCCATCTCGTTTTATCAATAATAATGTCCGATTTAAATACGATAAAAAGTTTGATACAATGGTATACAAAGTATGATTAGATGTCGCGGGGAGCAAGTTGTTAAATTCAACGTAGATATGTGTTATATCAGAGTCCTGTTAAAAAATGAAATGGAAATATCGAAATCCATCTTTAAATTGGCTATAGTGATGTTTGGCAAGTGTGTAGAGTTGTGCCTTGTGTACTTGTTTGTATGTTGTAAAATAGTAAAGGACAAAATGTGAAGTTATCGTCATAAAGACAACAAACCAGCAACAAACGTTCAATTAACGTAGACACCACGTATAGTTACCTATAAAAAAAAACCTACGATGAACAAATATTTTCCAGAGAACATGAACACACTGTAGGGTTTGGGGCTGAACACTATATATCGTTGTTTGTGTTTTGTATGATTTAATTTGGTGCTTTGCACATTTTGAAGGATATTATCGTTACGAAAACATGGTTTATTATTATGTCTAAACAAAATCTTAATCTTCCAAAGATAGTAACATACATTTAAATAAATATCGCACACTTGTGTAATTCTAGATAAGTCTAAACAGGAAAGGTTTGGGATTTAAATATATGCGTCGAACTCTTGGTCTTCTAAACACCTTTATATGCCACACAATTGACTTTCTTGTATCTGCAATGAAATAGTTATTTTAAAATATAGTTTGAGTCGTATTTTACTCTGAAAAAGACATAAATCGAACAGTAGAGACAAATTGATATTAAAAACATTACGCAACAAAATGAATTTTTTCAAAAAAGTAAAGTTGAGTGTCTTGACTTAAATGTTCAATGAATTTCATTATAAAATGTCTCTATTAAACGGTATGAACAAAAACAAAAATAGAAAAGAATAAAAAGAAACGCGAGATCAAAATCAAATGTTGGTGTTTGTTCATACAAAAACCTTATGAACATGCGATCTTTGACAGGAAGATATATGATTGTCTATAATTAATCATCCTTAATGAACCAACTACTGTCTTAGTATATATCATCCTTGTAGGCAAAGATAAAATACATTATTGATGTTCCCACCTGCTCAGCTCTTCATAAAATTAGATAGCACGGCTTTGTGACGTCAAATACGTTAACCCGGCGTGAAGAACGTTTACCCGGACATATCACCGACGTCATAATGAATGAACCGACGCTGATAAGTTTGATTCTAACTTATTTCAAAGTCATCTTCCGGTTTGCTGGTGAAACACTTGTTTCTATCATGCAACAAACAAAAATACAATCCGATAAATCAATTATCAGCTTTTCATTATATTTAACGTGACCGTACCCAAATTGCACCTATTTTGACAGTTTTTTCACCTAAGTTTTTTTATGATAAAGACAAAAATTTCTATTCTGTGTTTATTTTGTAGCCGTATCCTTCTTTATTATATAGGTACACCAATTTGATTTTTCATCCCTATAGAGTCATAGAAAAATGGGTTTGAATCGACCTCCGAACTATCCATGATTCCGTAATGAGGTGTACCCAAATTACATCCATGCTTAAATTCACATCATTAAAAATCAAATAACAGATGTTTTGTTTTATTTTTTCAAATATTTAGAACAATTTGACATTAGTACATGCTCACTATTCATTTCTTTTAAAATGGATGCTTGTAACATATTTTTTTTGTTCATTTTTTAAAGATGACTTTTTGTGAACGTCGCATGGCGGCGTTTTCGTACATTTTTCTTTTCCAGTGAAAGCTTCAGCTGTTGATATAAACTGTGAACGTTTAGTGTAAATTTGAATATATTCACATATTTTGTAAGACGTGTATAATGTCAAATAACTAAAATATAAATTGTTTAGTCTCAAAGAAAACTTTTAAGAATTTCTACGCTGTTTATGTTGAATAGGTGCAATTTGGGTACTCGGTGTAATTTGGGTACCGTGACGTTATATTCATCAATTATGGACTTTTGACGAAGTCGATACGTTATATATGGACCTGTTCAGATTATATTGACCGAGGACGAAGCCCGAGTGTCAATATAATCTTACAGATATAAGAAGATGTGGTATGAGTGCCAATGAGATAACTCTCCATCCGAGTCACATTTATAAAAGTAAACCATTATAGGTCAAAGTACGGTCTTCAATTAACACGGAGCCTTGGCTCACACCGCACAACAAGCTATAAAGGGCCCAAAAATTACTAGTGTAAAACCATTCAAACGGGAAAACCAACGGTCTAATCTATATACAAACGAGAAACGAGAAACACTTATGAACCACATCAACAAACGACAACAACCGAACATAAGATTCCTGACTTAGGACAGGTGCAAACAATTGTAGCGGGTTTAAACGTTTTAATGGTACCAAACCTTCACCCTTATCTGAAACAGAAGTGTTACATCACAACATCGAAAGACACACTATACAATATCAATTGAAATGGCTTAACTCAATCAAAAGACATATTAACACAAGTGAACATACACTGAATGAATAAATTTGATCTATGATACAATGTAAATACAAAATCAATAAAATAAGGGATGAATAATTAAAGTAACAGTATTATACCGCTGTGAAATGTTAAACAATTTCAGAAAAAACAACAATAAACTTAAAAAAACAAACCCGCCATGTACAATAATATTATACACTGGTAAATGAAAATAATTTTGTTGTTAGGTATACAGTTTAAAAGGAGAAAGGAAATATTTTTAAAAAATAAATAATTTTGATGTTCATAGTTCGAAGAAGTGAAAATTTATAGTCATACCAAACACTTATCAAAGCTGGTATATAGACCAGATATAAAATTGAGAATGGAAATGGGGAATATGTCAAAGAGACAACAACCCGACCAAAGAGCAGACAACAGATATAACCCTGAATAAGTAAACATTAAATAACAAAAATCATTACAAATAGTATCAACAGGTCAAATACGTCCATAAACAACATATTGACTGAGTAAAAGTCCTTAATTTATATATTACATATGTAAATAATGTATTAGAAAATTGGAATTCAATGTTCTTCTGTGTATTTTTAAATTTTATTTTGCAAGATTTTTAACATACTATTGAAAATATTGATAAATAAGATTAACTTGTTTTATTGTAAACAAACATACAACATTTTTTTTTCTGTTTAGAACAAATAAGAATTCAAATGGAACTCATTTCAGTCTACTTGCAAATTTTCTTTTCGTACTCTGCGGCGTTTCCGCCATGATTGTTATGTGTGACGTGACTGATTTTTAATATTGACCGTCAATACACGTATAAATAGAAACATAGCGTCAATATACTTAAAAATAGAAACAAGGCTTCAGACATATGAAATATTATTTGAAACACGTGATCGTAATATCCAATGAAAACAGGAGAATACTTCACCATATGTAATATTGTAAAATATCAACTGCTTTACACAATATAAAGCCTTTTTGAACTCGGTCGCTGCACTCACTCGACAAAAAGCTTCATATTGTGATTCGCCGCTGATATTTGTCCAATATCAATAATTTTATGCAGACAACCTGATAATCGGTAGTGAGCGTAAAGACGATTCTCATATCAGCTGCATTGAGAACTAGGGGAAGCGCAAACGGTAAGATTATTGCCGAACAACTAAACGAACAAACAGCAAGCTGGTGGATACAGAGTATTTGTGTAATGGTCTTAGAAATTTGCTGAATTTTTTTTTATATCATAGACCATGCCATGCACTCTTTTACATGCTTCGTACTTTATTTGACATTTCAACTTTTTTTTATTCGAGCGTCACCGATGAAACTTTTGTAGACGAAACGCGCGTCTGGCGTACACAATTATCTTTGATGAGATTCTTTTGTTATGATTAAGTGCATGGATAACTTTTCCTGAAATGGATAAATGGCACATTTGACATAAAAAAGGAAAACTTTTTCGACAAACAATGATGTTTTTCAATTTTCAACTTATATTTGTTGTTGTATATACCAATTAACATTCCAACAACACATGAACTAAGAGTGGACATCTGAAGGTGTTGTGTGTTTTCAGCACTTCGTTATATAAAAACTTCCGTGTGTTTTCAGTACTTTTGTGTGTTTTATTCGTACTTTTGTGTGTTTTATTCGTACTTTTGTGTGTTTTATTAGTACTTTTGTGTGTTTTATCAGTACTTCTGTGTGTTTTATCAGCACTTTTGTGTGATTTACCAGTACTTCTGTGTGTTTTATCAGTACTTCTGTGTGATTTATCAGCACTTCTGTGTGTTTTATCAGCACTTCTGTGTGTTTTATCAGCACTTCTGTCTGTTTTATCAGCACTTCTGTGTGTTTTATCAGTACTTCTGTGTGTATTATCAGCACTTTTGTGTGATTCATCAGTACTTCTGTGTGTTTTATCAGTACTTCTGTGTGATTTTTCAGCACTTCTGTGTGTTTTATCAGCACTTCTGTCTGTTTTATCAGTACTTCTGTGTGTTTTATCATTACTCCTGTGTGTTTTATCAGTACTTGTGTGTTTTATCAGTACTTCTGTGTGTATTATCAGCACTTTTGTGTGTTTAACAGCACTATTATGTGTTTTATCAGTATTTCTGTGTGTTTTATCATTACTTTTGTGTGTTTTATCAATATATCTGTGTGTGTAATCAGCACTCCTGTGTCTTTTATCAGCACTTCTGTGTGATTTATCAGTACTTCTGTGTGATTTATTAGCACTTCTGTGTGATTTATCAGTACTTCTGTGTGATTTATCAGTACTTCTGTGTGATTTATCAGTATTTCTGTGTGATTTATCAGCACTTCTGTGTGTTTTAAGAGTACTTCTGTGTGTTTTACGTGTACTTCTGTGTGTTTTATCAGTACTTCTGTGTGTTTTATGAGTACTTCTGTGTGTTTTTATTCATCTTATGGTTTTTGATTGCCCCATTAATATTTTCTCATTCTTTATAAGAAATATTTTATTTTATTTAACATGTGGTATTTACCTAACAAGCATAATAATTCTTTGCACAATCTTTTGATAGAAATTCAACGAGACTGCATACAAAATTGGATGCTCGTAAACAGATATGCATTATACAAATTATGTCTCAGTAGTCAACTAAATGAAGTAAAATACAACGAAGTTGCAATGGTCGCTATGCTTTATAAACCATAATATGGATTTCAATGAAATTCACGCAGTAACAAGAAATGATTAAAACAGGATGCTGGTACGAAGTCTCCCAAACAAATCCCCATAAGTATAAACCCCTAAGGACTCTCCCTATTGAATACACTGAAAAAAGCAGTTCAAGGTCAAAGGTCAAGGTCATAATTGACCAATAAACTTTTTGACTTTCAGTAGGCCATATGTTCCCATGGTCATTACTGAAGACCCCATGTGTCTATCACTAACTGTTCTCAAATTATAATCATTTGAAAATGAAAAAAAAAAATAAAATCCCATAGGTTTTTATAGTAAACCCATCCTTCTGCTTGCCCTTCAAAGTACCCCTTATAAACCCATTGCATAAACAAAGCCCTGATTGCGCCACTAGACATATTAGTCTAACATATTGTGGAACCGTAAGTCAATCTGACAAGCGGTTCGGAGAACGGGTGCGGACAAGTTCAAATTAAAAAGCGGCGGAAGAGGAATAATAATAATAATAATAACAATAATAATAAGAAGAAGAAGAGGAAGAAGAACTGAGCAAAACCAATAAGTCTCCAAACTTTGTTTGGGAGACTTAAAAAACTAGTCTCAAGAAAATAAGAAAACAAAAGTACACCACAAATGGTTAAGGCTCAAATAAATCAAATTATTTAAATCTATGCACTAAAGCATCAGTTAGTCCTCTTTGTTTTTCCATTCAGTTGGGCACCCAATTATTACGTGTACACTTTCCTTTTTTAACTCGTTCACCTAAAAAGTATATCTCTCGCTACTCTTGTATTTTACTCACTTATAAAAAAAATCTCATCTGAAGAACTATATATAGAATTGATGTGGTCTTAGTGAGGTTGTGCATTTTCTCAATGTAAGCCGACAATAAAAGTCAAACAATGGTATTCCTTTTAAAATAACGGAAAAAACTTTGACCAATAACAAACATGGCCATTACATCACAAACAAATATAATTAAAATGTTATCATATAACAAATTAAGAGAGAAGACTATATATTGGGTCATATTGTAATGGAACAAACTAAACAATGAATATCTATTTATTTATGGCACACGTTTTAAGGACGCTAAACAAATCTATATTAATATACAACCACTAGCCCATGCTACACAGAACTAACAGTAACTACCATCAAACATTAATATCATTACACAACAATGACATGTTATTTTGGTGATCGTCCACACTAAAAACAAATGTCATATCAACCATGATAGTGTCGCCATTTCCCGCCTTTTCTATGCCAATGCTTTCTACGTTTACCTTTTCCTTTTCCTTTTTTCCTATTATTTTGCTTGTCCTTGAAATTGTCATTTTCTGTATAAAAAGTATAATAGTAATTACAAATACTCTTTTTAATAATCACAATATTGTAATTCATATTTATTATACACTTAGTAGCAATTACAAGTAAAGTCTATGTGTAATACAACTAATGGCGTTTCCAATATCATTGACCGTATCAACTCTTAAACACTAAGAGCTCTCTGGATTATATTGGTACGGTGCAGTGATATTGGAAAGGTCTTTTTGTTAATAATCTTTAAATACGTCTAACAATTTTGACAGATATTGTAGATTTAATATATCCAAACTCAAATAATTGTTTACTATGATTTATAGGTAACCGTTCTTTATTTTGTTGTAGCTTTGTTAATAGCTTTGTTCACTTCAAACTTGTTAAGTGTTTTAGAATTGAGGTTGCAATATAGTTGTTAATTCAATCTATAGTAAGCAGGTATTTACAATAAAATCATCGACATCTGACCTTTGCATTATGAATGCATGAGTGCACATGTTAACAACTTATTTTAACTTGTAATTTCCATATTGAGTTATATGCATGTGCACTGTCTATTTCATTCGTCTTTTGTAAAGTCTTTCATTTTTGCAGAAAATTTCATGCAGAACTGGACTACAGCAAACAAGAGTTAAAAGGAATGAGACGCTTAGGAAATGAAACGATATTGTGAATTGGAAGCGGATCCGAAACGCCACTATAAATCTCGCCATGTTGTTCATATTTAAGTACAAACTCGATGAAGTCACGTTCAAGGAAAAGAGGACGGGTTTGTGGTTACGACAATTGGAACATATCCATCGTCATATGTCAAACAGATAATTTCATAACGGTCAACCATCTCGAGAATGCGCCTGTAAATTTTCCGAAGGGATGACTTCAACTTCAACCTTTGGAATCCTTGGTTTAAAAGCTTCCTTGTAAGTGGCAACGCTCTATCAAGGACTTCGAGATATAGGGAATACAAGCTCTGAAATATTTTATCAATTGCGAGTATGCAGGAGCTTCTGGAATGTTGCGACAGTTAAGAGTGAAATTCTTTTTCAAACTAGCCGGGATGAAATGGATTCAGTATTTTTAAAACCATCCAAGTACAGACGTACTGTCTACTGCATAGGGTGTTTTCAAAAGACAAACCAATGCATTTACCCGTATTCATATAGCCGAAACAATATAATCTTCATTCGAGATTGCCATACAGGGTGCCATACAGGGTGTATGGTTACTTTGTAGGATATGATAATATGCGTAGATAAGCGCAGCAATGCATTTAATTAAATGATATCGATGAATACATGATATACATCACAACTACATCATGGAATAAAATGTATAAAAAGAAAGCTCCACTAAACAGAACTAGCATGAAAAGCATTACGATTTTATTTTATGTAAAGCATATAAAAGTACTAAAGATATGTATGTGAAGCTGAATGATGCGCAGTCTAAAGGAAATGCTACTAAATCTGAAAATTGTAGAACTTTTGCATCTTTTCACACTTTATCTTTACCTTTTTTATTTTTTATTTTATCATGCTTTTTTTCGTGTTTCTTTTTATCTTTCTTATGCCATTTTTTATTCTTTCTATTGTCTTTCTTACGCCATTTTTTATTCTTTCCTTTGTCCTTCTTCTTTTTTTCCTTTTTGATAGGTATTTGGTCACCTCTTGTAGGTTGGTCAGTTAAACCTACTGAAGTATCAATGTTATTATTACTGTCGATTGATGTAACAAATGGACTTTTGGTTGGAGGACTGTCCAAGACGTTTGCAATACTGTTTTCCATTCTCCTCGACAGTATAGTTACCGTTGACCTACGGAGTGATCTATTTTTACACGAACTACAACACTTATCTGGATGTTTGGAACATATATAGTCTGGCCATAAAAAGACATATCTTGTACAGCTATTAGATTTATCACCGTACATACAGCCTGTAAATAGAATGTAAAATTATGATATGAAAAAAACTTTCGTCTTATCTGTAATGGAGTTTAGGGTGTACATATTGTTTTACACGAATAATTTTATAGTTTTACTAAAAATAGCAAACTTTTGTAAAAAAATGTAATTTGTTTTGAGTGAGTTTTAATTTAGCTCATTTTTTTTATATCATGGACGCAATTAGTGTTGTAACTACTTACACATAGGAATTGAAATAAAAGTATACATTGTGAATTACCATAAACATAGGATAAGAGGCCTATACATGATATTCTTTACTACTCTTTTTTAGCTACTAAAACTTTGAGCGCTCTTAATGAACTGAAATCGAGATTTTACAAATTTACATATTGCCTAGTTAATTAATTTATGAGACTTATTCAACAATCGATGTAAAAACTTATTTCTTTTTCTAAACCCTTTCATTAATAAAAATGTTATGGTTATAAATGTTTTACCTTCATCTCCAGTTTCAAATGATTTACAAGTGGCACAACATCTTTCCCTTACAAAATTATCGTAGCAGTTTATAGCTTTCACATTAGAACAAGTGTCGGTGTCCTGGCAAACACTAGCTGTAAAATGAAAGGAACATTGAAATTTATCATCGTCTTCACTAACTCATAGAAATTAAAAATGTCTTAAGTCGTCTATATTAGAAAGTCTGGCATAATTTATGTACGAAAAGTATTTATTATTCTAAATTATTGCAAAGCATTGGAATAATTAAAATGATGCTAATGCTTCTTTCTACTAAGGAGTCAATATTTGAAATGTTAATCAAAGCTATAACAATTACCTTCCAAGTTACTGTGGTTTGAATGGTAAGTGATAGGAAATATGAAATTGAACTATATCCAAAACTAACCTATAGTTCTAGTTGCACATGGTTCGCAACAAGCATCTTGTAATACAGAAACCTGACATATATCGGAAATCCACTTAGCCACCACACTACATGTCATTGATCTAAATACGCCATCAGATCTAACACACAACTCTCCAGATGGAGTAATATTTGTTGTCGGTGGAGGTCGTGTTTTTATTGGAGGTCTGGGCCGTACAGTCGGCGCTTTTGTCGTTATCACCGGTCGAGGTCGCACAGGTTGTATTGGCTGTTTTGTTGTTGGTGGGACAATTTTTGGTTTCTGTGTCGTTTTAGGAACTATTGGGGTGTCTGGGATAATACCACAGGTTTGACAACAGGACTTCTGATAATCGGGGTTTCCTGAACATCTCCATTTGTAACATGTTCCTCCAAGTACCTCATGAACCTTATCTCCATATTCACATCCTGAAAAAAATATTTTAGATGAGTGAATTACTTCTATTTCCCTGGCAATAGAGATTTAAAATAGATGTGAGACGAGAGAACACGTAGTTAAGTGAATGACGATAAAAAAAAAAAAATTGGACCATATTTTACTTCAGGGGTCACAACCCATTATATATATATATATATATTTGTACTAAACTAACCGTAACCCATGTCTAGTGATAGCCCTAACTCTTTTGGTCCTTTCGTTTTTACGTTTGACACTTTTTGCTTTCCAACATCTCGGAAATCGAAAAGTTTTTGTTTATTCCTTTGATATTCATTCATTTAATCTTAAATCCGATCGTTGAAAGGTATGTTCAATTGGGTTTAATATGATAATAAATGTAAGATTATTTTATAAATGTGTAAAAGGGAGTTATAGTTTTTCACAAGTCGCATTATAAGTAAATATTTTATCAGTTACTGTAGTTGTTAATATTTATTCAGCAAGGTTTCGAAGCAGAACAACAAATGCTGCAAGACGGTGGCCGAGTTGATAAGCCACATTTAGTTACCGTTGTAATGAATTGAAAGTTCGAACTTACGTTCTCTTTTTCACAAAAACCTTATCAGTTCCTTCTAGCAAAGAGACAAAATGACACACTTAATGATCATGCTTTTTACAGATAATTTACACGAGGTAGATTAAATATTGTCCATGAACAATGATGAAGTTACAGAATTTCTGGTTTTACTTTTTATTGTTACTTTAAAGATTACCTTGGTAACCCGTGTTTAATGACTGACAGCTATCACAGCAAATCTCGGAATTCCTTTGACTGTAGCATAAATGTGGCCGCTTAGATGTAGTCGAACAAAAGCTATTCTTATCTCCATACTCACAACCTGAAACCAACAAATATGATTATTATCAATGATATGCATATGATATAATGTGTATCTGTACTGCACGCACGCACAAACTTTTCCAAAACTCAATTAAATTATATGTGCCATTGTTTCACATTTTAATCTGTCATAAAAGGCCAAATAAGTTTTTTAAAGACTGTTTTTATATAAAAAGCTTGTTATTTTGAAACCTAACAGCGAACATCCAAAATGAACATTTCATAAGAATTTAAGCATGCGAGTTGTGGTGAAGAAACAAAAACAAATTTCATTCCACAACATAGCTTTAACTATAAAAAGAAATAGTTCTGAAAAACTGATACAAGGAACCTAACCACGTAGGTTATGAAACGTAAAATAACAAATGATACTAAGAATCGTGTGCATAAAAACCCATTGATCAGTGTTGACTAATCACATGATACAAACCTGGTGTCGGCTTAGCAATATTTTTACAGGTCTGACAACAGAATTCTTTGTAATATTTCTCGTAACATTTACTGGGATCATCACTTATCAACTGGGGACATGTTTGTCCATCAAATAATTTTTGTGAATCTCCGTGAACACACTTTTCTAGAAGAAATAAACATATTTTAAAGCAGTTGTATATCATTTTTTGCATGAAATATAAATGATCTGATAACCTACACACACACACATACATTTAAAGGATGGAATATTTTTATAAATTTGAGTTTCATTTGTTGCTCGAAACACCAATTCCAGTATTTTGATTGGTTGAGCTCTGAATCAGAGTACGATAATCGTCAACTCTCAATATTTCTAAATAATATTCGTGTACATAAAAGTTTAGAAGCCTCCTTTCCTTTATGACGTAATTTGTTAATGCATGTCAAATTTCATTTGATTAGCTAATAAGATCATTCTTTTTCATGAAACTAATTGTAAACCATGAAGATACATGTACAGCACTTAGATAATTATAATTAAACTTTTATACATATTAACATCGGAAATATAATGTAGACTTAATCTGTACATGCATTCTTGATTGAATATGACGCAAAACAACGAAATGATTCACACAGAAAAACACGTTTTATTCATTTTTGGGAAACTTTTAAATGTAAATCCTTCAGGGGAAATTACCTGCATGCATAGACATTTTTGTAAATAAAGATCTGGTCTTTTTTACTTGCATTAGTTTCTATATATTTATGGATTTCCAAATTAACATAATTTATGTTATTTGTGCACTCAATGAACATACATGTATACATATATATATATATATATATATATATATATATATATATATATATATGTTATTTTATTTGTGTTTCACTGACTAGTTTTATCTTTATGTTTTTGTTTTTTGTTTTTGTTTTTGTTTAATTTTTGACACATTTTATTATATGTATAATAACCCTACGCAGCCCAATTACGTATGCTTAGATGCCCCTACTAGTACACCAATTCCCATTTGCCAGGGTAAATACAAATGGGAGAATATTTTATATTCTGATATTTTGTGACCCTTTGAATTTACAATAATTTTCTAAACGTCTTCTATCTCACCAATGTATCTGAGCGTTCGTTCTCGACAAACACATTTGTTTTAAAGTTATTTGTTAGTAAATTATTGTATGTTAACCGACATTGCATACGTAAACATTGAGACTGTAAATTAAAAGTTTGGTATTTATTTTTTACATAAAAGTGCGTTGTCTTTGTAACATTAAAGATCGAAATATTTTGATGATTTTTGTAATTACAAAATAGATATATAATTGTTGAGAAAATATTACCATCCTTTTCTGGAGCATCCGGGTCACTTGCACACAAACCATTTAAACACCACTAAAATCACAAAATAATAATAACTGAATATATTTATGTTTTACAACGTCTACAATGATTATTTCAAATAAAAATCGGATATTAGTGCAAGATGTTCGTAAATTTTATGCGTTATAGTAACATTAACGATACTAGTGTTGAGAAAAAAATATTATTTAAACTTAACAAACATTAATTGTATCAAGTTTAATACACCAGATGTGCATTTTGACAATTAACGCCTCTTTAAGTGATGTTCAAGGTCAAAATATTGCAAATCCGAGTCTTATTTAAACATTGAAGAGCTGAAACCAAAAAGGACCAAAAGTAGACCATTACGTTAGTAATGAGAAGATACCTAATGGACAAGTCAACATCACAAGTCAAAGAAAGACAAACAAAATCCTAACCAACAGATAAAACACTCATAAGACACAAACACTACAGAAAACGTAGAGTGGTCTACGCGCATCCCGCCAAAACCCGCAAGTGTACTCTTGTACTCTAAAAGAGCGAACCGTTCTTGCTCCACAAGTGGCAAGTCGTGTTGCTTGGGATAAGTTCAATTCTTAAAACAAGCCGTGTTTGATATATGCAATATTTTAATTACTGTAAATTCAGAAATTATTGCGATGTTTTTATTATTGCGAAAAATGCGACAGGGGTATAATCGCAATATTTTAAACTCGCATTTTGAGATTTTTTATATATAATAAAAAGGATTTTTCTCAATATCGCAAAAATTATAATCGCATGTATGTCTAAAATGACAAAATCGCAATAATAAATGCACGCAATAATTTCTGAATTTACAGTATATAGTTCCTGCAATTACTAAGTTAATCGTACCTTCTGATTTCCACAAGACGTTCCTCTAGCTGCTGTATATATAAGATAACTATTCTTTGATGTTTCACTTTTACAGGCCATTGATGTACAAATATCTGTGAACTCTCCAAGACCACCACCCTAAAATATAGTTTATAATGCAAAATTATATACGATGCATTAATCATAGCTAGCATCCTAACTTCTATATAATTTAATTTTGGATGTAACACGTCTTTTGATTGGCTGAAAGTTTTTTATCTATCAGCTCATAGACATAATTTTGTCATTTGACCATGACGTCATCAACGTTTTTTTCATGATTTACTCCTTAAAAATAAAATTTACAATTAAATTATAAGGAGTGACTGTAATATTTTTTCTGTCTATTTGAAATAACCTAAAAAATGTGGTGCACACTTTTAAATAACCGTTATTCAGTGTGCACCACATTTTGTTTTATGTTATTTCTTCACAGACACACTTTTAAATATCCGTTATTCAGTGTGCACCACATTTTTTTTATGTTATTTCTTCATAGACAGAAAAAATATTACAGCCATTCTTTAAACGCACCCTAAATATAACAAAGTAATGAGTTCTTGTGAATAGTGGTATGACATATCATAGCAGCAGATGCTATTTAGATCTTAATATTTCTTGATGGCGTACCTCATGTGTTACTTGTCGATTGCGGTCGATTCAAACCCTTTCCTTTATAAAATATTGAAATTATTTAAACAAGTTATTCAGGGAAATTGCTTGAACTGTAACAAATTAAATCAACTAAAAATACTTTACTTGAAGGACAAGACGTAAACAGATTCTTATTGAACTATACCCAAACATGACATTTTCATTATGAATAAGTCTAAAACTCAGATTTCAAGCGAAACTTGTATCTGCCTCTAGATATGTATTTTAGTTTTTCTATGTCGCTTGGTTGTTTTTTCATAGACTTATTCCCTACTTCTCCTTTTATTCAAATTGTAAGGAATTATGAAGACGTTCCCAAACTATTATCTTTGAAATACAGTATGCAATCATAATAGTATAAAAAAGTATATTTTGTATATATAAATAAGAAGATGTGGTATGAGTGCCAATGAGACAACTCTCCATTAAAGTCACAATGTATAAAAATTAAACAATTATAGGTCAAAGTACGGCCTTCAACACGGAGCCTTGGCTCACACCGAATAGCAAGCTAGTTTGTTTATGAGTTCAGAAACTTACCCAACCATAAAAGGAGTCCTTTCCAGCACGTTGTCTACATTGTTCATTTGCATCATAAATCTGCCCAATTTCATTCCGAGTGACTTGATTAAATTCGTCCATATCATAAATCAGGGCTTCATCTGATAAACAACTGCCTGGTCCACTATAAATGTAAATACTTGGAATAATCTTATAAATCAAACTGTTGAACTGCATTGAACACAATAGTGAAGAGAAGTAGCCAAATAAATATCCAACAAAAGACCTGTCTAACTACAGGTCACCGTACGTCGTACGCCTTCAACAACGACGTGCAAACTTTATATCGTAAGACCGCCATTAACAAAATGTGAATCAGTACAACAAGGAAAATTAACGTTCTTGATTAAGATAATAGCATTGAACGAAAACAGTTAGAACAAACACCAACCATTGGACTACGGGCTAATGGCTTTGCACATGCACATGCAGAAAGTTCAGGGCCTAAAAAAATATAAATAGAAAGAACAATTATTAAAAATGTATTTGCAAAATTACAACAGACTCCTCCCTGAGATCGAAAAAATAAATATCGATTTTCTGTGAATATTTAGTAATGCAAATTCTAAAAAAGCCCGTTCGAGTGATAGACGACTTAGTTTCTTTTGTCTATGTTAATTTGTGAATTTCAACTTTCACCAAATTGAATCGGTAAAGATACAAAGAACTTCTACAATCGGTAAAGAAGGTTGATACCTGTTAAACAAACGCAGAGATATTTCAAATTTTTGTTTAATTTTGATGTGATTCTTGTCTATACGGTTTTAGCTTGTGACATATTTAGTAGGTGTTTTTTAATTTTTAAACTTACATAAGCAATGATCACGTTGAAAGATGTTCGATTGCAGATATCACGACATTTATGTAACTCTTACGTAACACAAATTATACAGAAATATGCAATTGGTTAATAAAAACAATGAACAATATCCTGTTAACTGCACCATGACACAGAAGGGTTATCTTAACAAATGTGAACTTAAAATATAAATTAAAAACATAAATGTTTGCTAATAAAAGAGAGGCGAAAGATACCAGAGGGACATTCAAACTCATAAGTCGAAAACAAGCTGACAACGCCATGGCTAAAAAAGAAAAAGACCAACAGGCAAACAGATGTACAAAAAACACAACATAGAAAACTAAAGACTGAGCAACACGAACCCCACCAAAAACTGGGGTGATCTCAGGTGCTGCGGAAGGGTAAGCAGATACTGCTCTACCTGTGGCACCCGTCGTGTGCTCATATATGTATAAACCCGATGATAAGTCTAATTCGGTAGGTCATAATTATTGTATTGATAAACGTGTAGCAAAATGATTAAATAGGCAGACCAACAAGCAGTGTATGTGGCGGTCATTAATATAATGGGTTATAAAAATACAAGATACTTAAACAACCTCAACGTTTTTTTAATTCTTTTTAAAGTAGTATTAACTTACAGACTAGAGAGGAACGAGTAAAGCTCGTCAATTGAACAAGGAGAAAACTTCCATGGATTCAGTTTATTTCCGTTCCCTGTTACTCCTCCTGTTCCTGCCATGATGTATTGAGAACTAGATGAACACATATTTGTTCCACTTCCGTCGTGCCTGGCTCCGAGACTGTAAATAGACAATTTAATTGATTGATTGATTATGTTTGCTTAACGCCCAGTGGCAAATATGTCATGCATGTTCAGATAACAAATTAACAATAAATACAGAGGCCATCCGGGATGTAAGTCGGGAAAATTTGGACTGCCACAGGAAAATGAGGGTATATTGGATAAGGACAGAATTTGTCCTTGCGACAGGCTACCCATGGACTTCTCAAAGAGTTGTTGCAAGGATTCTTTGTATGCAGAGAGCGTGATACTCTCTCTACACGAGACATCGGATTTATCGCCCCATTGTGACCGAATGTGGCTGCGTACTTATACATCTGCACAGCCAAACGGACACTCAACTTATGGAATGATTTTACTGTTGGTCAGAAGAAGACCAAAATGATAATATTTCCATTGCCAAGTCACTCTTGGGGTGATAGTTTTAATATAATGAGTATTTGTAGTATAAGTTTCTGTCCAAATAAGTAATTGCATATGAATAAGAATACCTGTTTTTTGCTTTAAAATTTAAAATCTGAAGTCTCGTTAAAATGAGTTATTGGGATGTTTTGAAACATTCGGTTAATTAAACCAATTCACTTTAATGATATGGGTGTACATAGAGCATTAACTGTATATTGTATATTTAATGAAAATATTCGTTTATGAGCTTAACTATTTCCTGTACCTGTGTGCTAACTCATGGGTACCAGTACTTATGCTGCCATGAACACCATTATCCTCCACTATGGAGACACTACTTGCGGAACACATAGCTTTGAATGATGCCAGGCCTTAAAAGAAATGCATTATTATTGAGAATGCACGACCATACCAAAGTCATAGAAATAGAATAACTATAAGATACTCGAAAAAAAATATGTATCGATTTTGCTGCGAATAGAACCGATTCACATTAGTAATCAGAGCGTTCAGAGCCGAGAATTGGGATAGGCAAGAATGTATGAATACACGTGTGTGTATATGACATAACTTTACAATATACAAACAAGCTTCACAGTTTACTCAATCTTTAGTTTTCTTTGTTGTGTTTTGAAGACTGTTGTTTGTTTTTTCGTCATTTTTCCTTTTTTTGCCATGGTGTTGTCATTTTGTCTTCGACTTATGAGTCTGAATATCCCTTCACTATCTTCTGCCTCTCTAGTACAGATACAATTTAATTCTAAGTTTCGTTTTGTATAATTTCCCATTGTATCTTGTATATTTGAAAACAAATTAGATATAACTAAAACATACCTGTAACTTTATTGTCAGCGGTTCTGTAACGGTACAGATCATAGCTAAAATGTAAAATTGAAATTTTGTTATTTATGAAATACATTTTTTATTATTTTTAAGCATAGCTAGAAACTTTACAAAACAAAAATTTACATGATGGGGTATACGTCAAAGGTCAAACGAACAATACAATTCAACTGATCAATTTGAAAAGACAAACTATCATACGAAGATTGAACTGGAGAAACTGTAAACAAAACTTACAAAATGATATTCCGCACATTGCAATGCCATGATGTGGTAAGGGAAACCCAAACAGTAATTGGGAACGAAAACAAAATAAGATGTGAACTTTTGCATGATAAGGTGAAATTTCTGAGAGAATTACAAACACTTCTGATTAGGGATTTAGGATATGAAAGGAATATAAATGTGTTCTGTAGTGTGCACATAATTTGCAGAAGGAAACCGTGAAAATAATTCGACAAAAAAACAGGAGGTGCGCAATATAATTGCTTGGTTATGATTGTGAGAAAATTTCAATAGATTGTAATAATGTGTTTAGGAGGAGTTGCAGATACAAAATGGGTGCCCTCAAAATAAAGAAATAGCAAAGTCCGCGCTTTGTAAGGGAAAAGTCCAAAAAAATATTCGGATAAATAAACAATTAAGATTATATGAGTAAGATTTTAGAAAGTTTTAATAAATTGCAATATGGGGTTATAAGTAGAAGTTTAGAAGTTGCGGATACAAAATTGGTACCACTACCACAAATTGTGTACTACAGTGTGCAGATATGACATAATTAGTCCATGTCATCCCAGTGTAAACCCCCCAAAAAAATTAATATAAAAAAATAAACCAGGTGGTGCAAAAGTACATCATGTGATTAAGATTCCGTGAATGTACATGAAAAAAAAAAGGGTTAAGGTGTAAAAAATATTACCCATCAGCCCTATAATTTTTTTTTTATGATGATTGTTCAAAAAAGCCAGTTCAAGATTATACATTAAGATTATTACAATGGAGTTTTCCTAGGATTCTGAGAAAAAAATTAACAGGTAAAGTATTATTTTTTTATAATATTAGGGGAAATATTTTTTGTATCAATGATCATCAATGGCAATTATGAACGTCCAGATAATTTTATTTATTGCCGTAATAATTTCTATTTGTGGTTACTGGCATTTAACATAATTTGGTGGTTACTGGCATTTAACATAATTTGGTGGTTACTGGCATTTAACATAATTTCTAAATTTCATTTGATAATAGTTTGTGATAAGAAATTTTGGCACAATTATATTGTATGTTATGTTCATTAACGAAGGTCTGGATTGGGTAAACAGAGTAGAGCAAAATTGGCCAGCAATATAGAATGGAGAAAAACGGGCCAAAAGAAAAAGTAATAGAAAATAAAGGGGTGCTAAAATGAAAGAACAGAGAATAATGGTAAAAATTAACCACACATACGCAGTGAACAACATCAGATGGTCATGCTCTGGTAGCTGTGATACCTCCATTCTCCAAGAACGTAACAAATCGAGCGCGTCGTCCGAGTCGACCAAATCTCTAGGATTACCGGCTGTTCGTTTAGCTGTCCACACAGCAATATCTGGTTTCTATGAAGAGAATAAACACATTATAGCGCTTTAATAATCTAACTACGCTTAAAATAACTTCTTGGTTGTACACTTAATGTTAAAATGTTTTCCTAAATTATGTTTAGTTAATAAAACATTAAGCTATTTACTAATCAGAATGGTTTTCACTTATGGTTTTGTAAAATACATGTTGATCAATCTTCCATTTTATATTTCTCACCATAATAACGCGAAACTATCAAAAATACTAATTCAGTGAGATACACCAGTACAGTAAACTCATCGTATTGGTATGTTCAGATTATCAGCTATACAAATTCTGTCTTCATATACATGTAGTGTTTTCTTTTAAGATATATAACGTATGAAAAAGAGATTGGGGTATCGACAGTAAGACACAAACTCAATATAACACATGGGTACCAAAATAAACATAGAGATTACAATTTGACCTTCAAAACGTTGTATCTAAGTATATGCACCGAAGTACACTGTATTCCTCGAGTCTTTATAATTTGTAAATGATCTTATCAAAGGAGACAGTTATCAACACCAAAAAATGTACAATAGCGAAAAAAAAGATTACAAAAACCGAGACAAAAACGGCTGTACATCATCTAAACTTCGGATAGGTGTGTGAAAGAGGTATTTGTAAAACTAATTATTTTTTAATTACAAGTAGTACTTTATGTGCACGTGAAATTTTTTTTTTGAAAACGCCCCCGTTTACATCACCACAATTAATTATTCTTACATCAGCAATGATATATCCGGACACCGCCACATTGATGTGAAACTTGTTTGTTTCTATGTTGTCATATCGTAAATTTATCTAAAAAGAAAATGAATGTCATTAATAGGTAATTTATATACTGCATTTATGTATTCGTTACATTATTTACAATACATACAAGTTAACTCAGTGACATATGGTTGTCGTACGTTGAAATGTTTTAAATTTTAAAAAATGGGGTTTTCCAATGTATTCTAAAGTGTTTTAAATGTATGAGAAAGAACGAGTATCGTAAGCTTCTTTTCAATAAAGAGTTACATATATAGTGGAAGTAAGTAAGAACGGAACAACTGCTACCAAGTCTATATGGACAGGAAATTAGACCATAGGGTTAGCGGATTAAATAGTAATAACACTTTCAGTTTTGATAACAAAAAAGTCAAAGGTCCGTATAAAGTATACTTCAAATATAAACCAAGTTACAGTCACAGTTGGTACAGGATCTGCTAACCCTTCCGGAGCACCTGAGATCACCCAATATTTTGGCGGAGAACGCAGAGCTCAGTCTTTAGTTTTGTTTGTTGTGTTTTGTAGACTGTTGTTTGTTTGTTCGTCTTTTTTATTGTCATGGCATTGTCAGTTTGTCTTCGGCTTATGAATATCTCTTTGATATCTTCTGCCTTTATCTTACTACTGCAGTATCATAACATATATAAGTTACTTACTCCATTCACAGTGTGACCAAAATATTGTCGAATTCTCGCTTTTGCTTCCATATCTTTATTAAAAACACTAGGGTCGTTGATAGCATTATATTCTCTGAAATTATATTTTGAACATAATTCTATGTCAATGTAAACGCATATATTTAGTAGAGGCAAAAAAGGAAAAATTAAAGTTTTTATGTATAACATTTAAAAGACCTTTCAAACGAAATTTCTTCCCTTATGATCAAGTCGCATATTAATTGCTATAACTAAATAAAGGATTCGAAGCCACGCTGATTGAAAAAAAGGTTAAATCTAAGCTACTGAAATGTGAGGAGAAAAAAATATAGATATCGAGTCTAACCTTGTGTTAATTCTTTTAAAGAACGTTATATACTGAAACCAATTGCATAGCAAATTACACTAAACAGATGTTAAGTGTTATAACATTTGTACAGATCATAGCTAAAATGTAAAATTGAAATTTTGTTATTTATGAAATACATTTTTATTATTTTTAAGCATAGCTAGAAACTTTACAAAACAAAAATTAACATGATGGGGTATACGTCAAAGGTCAAACGAACAATACAATTCAACTGATCAATTTGAAAAGACAAACTATCATACGAAGATTGAACTGGAGAAACTGTAAACAAAACTTACAAAATGATATTCCGCACATTGCAATGCCATGATGTGGTAAGGAAACCCAAACAGTAATTGGGAACGAAAACAAAATAAGATGTGAACTTTGCATGATAAGGTGAAATTTCTGAGAGAATTACAAACACTTCTGATTAGGGATTTAGGATATGAAAGGAATATAAATGTGTTCTGTAGTGTGCACATAATTTGCAGAAGGAAACCGTGAAAATAATTGGACAAAAAACCAGGAGGTGCGCAATATAATTGCTTGGTTATGATTGTGAGAAAATTTCAATAGATTGTAATAATGTGTTTAGAAGAAGTTGCGGATACGAAATGGGTGCCCCCAAAATAAGAAAATAGCAAAGTTCGCTCTTTGTAAGTGATAAATAAACAATAAAGATTATATGAGTAAGATTTTAGAAAGTTTTAATAAATTGCAATACGGGGTTAGGTAGAAGTTTAGAAGTTGCGGATACAAAATTGGTACCATTACCACAAATTGTGTACTATAATCTGCAGATATGACTTAATTAGTCCATGTCATCCCATTGTAAACCCCAAAAAAATTAATATGAAAAAATAAAACATGTGGTACAAAAGTGCATCTGTGATTAAGATTCCGTGAATGTACATGGAGAAATAGGATCAAGGTGTAAAATATATTACTCATCAGCCCTATGATTTTTTTTTATGATGATTATTCAAAAAAGCTAGTTCAAGATTATACATTAAGATTATTACAATGGAGTTTTCCTAGGATTCTGAGAAAAAATTAACAGGTAAAGTATTATTTTTTATAATATTAGGGAAATATTTTTGTATCAATGATCATCAATGGCAATTATGAACGTCCAGATAATTTTATTTATTGCCGTAATGATTTCTATTTGTGGTTACTGGCATTTAACATAATTTGGTGGTTACTGGCATTTAACATAATTTGGTGGTTACTGGCATTTAACATAATTTCTAAATTTCAATTGATAATAGTTTGTGATAAGAAATTTTGGCACAATTATATTGTATGTTATTTCCATTAACGAAGGTCTAAATTGGGTAAACAGAGTAGAGCAAAATTGGCCAGCAATATAGAATGGAGAAAACGGGCCAAAAGAAAAGTAATAGAAAATAAAGGGTGATAAAATGAAAGAACAGAGAATAATGGTAAAATTAACCACACATACGCAGTGAACAACATCAGATGGTCATGCTCTGGTAGCTGTGATACCTCCATTCTCCAAGAACGTAACAAATCGAGCGCGTCGTCCGAGTCGACCAAATCTCTAGGATTACCGGCTGTTCGTTTAGCTGTCCACACAGCAATATCTGGTTTCTATGAAGAGAATAAACACATTATAGCGCTTTAATAATCTAACTACGCTTAAAATAACTTCTTGGTTGTACGCTTAATGTTAAAATGTTTTCCTAAATTATGTTTAGTTAATAAAACATTAAGCTATTTACTAATCAGAATGGTTTTCACTTATGGTTTTGTAAAATACATGTTGATCAATCTTCCCTTTTATATTTCTCACCATAATAACGCGAAACTATCAAAAATATTACTTCAGTGAGATACACCAGTACAGTAAACTCATCGTATTGGTATGTTCAGATTATCAGCTATACAAATTCTGTCTTCATATACATGTAGTGTTTTCTTTTAAGATATATAACGTATGAAAAGAGATTGGGGCATCGACAGTAAGACACAAACTCAATATAACACATGGGTACCAAAATAAACATAGAGATTACAATTTGACCTTCAAAACGTATCTAAGTATATGCACCGAAGTACATTGTATTCTTCGAGTCTTTATAATTTGTAAATGATCTTATCAAAGGAGACAGTTATCAACACCAAAAAATGTACAATAGCGAAAAAAAAAAAAAAAAAAAAAAAGATTACAAAAACCGAGACAAAAACGGCTGTACATCATCTAAACTTCGGATAGGTGTGTGAAAGAGGTATTTGTAAAACAAATTATTTTTTAATTACAAGTAGTACTTTATGTGCAAGTGCATTTTTTTTTTTTGAAAACACCCCCGTTTACATCACCACAATTAATTATTCTTACATCAGCAATGATATATCCGGACACCGCCACATTGATGTGAAACTTGTTTGTTTCTATGTTGTCATATCGTAAATTTATCTAAAAAGAAAATGAATGTCATTAGTAGGTAATTTATATACTGCATTTATGTATTCGTTACATTATTTACAATACATACAATTTAACTCCGTGACACATGGTTGTCGTACGTTGAAATGTTTTAAATTTTAAAAAATGGGGTTTTCCAATGTATTCTAAAGTGGTTTAACTGTATGAGAAAGAACGAGTATCGTAAGCTTCTTTTCAATAAAGAGTTATATATATAGTGGAAGTAAGTAAGAATTGAACAACTGCTACCAAGTCTTTATGAATAGGAAATGACGACAATAGGATTAGCGCATTAAATAGTAGTAACACGTTCAGTTTTGATAAAAAAAAGGGTCAAAGTTCCGTATAAAGTATGCTTCAAATATAAATTAAGTTACAGTCACAGTTGGTACAGGATCTGCTAACCCTTCCGGAGCACCTGAGATCACCCAATATTTTGGCGGAGAACGTAGAGCTCAGTCTTTAGTTTTGTTTGTTGTGTTTTGTAGACTGTTGTTTGTATGTTCGTTTTATTTCGTTTTATTGTCATGGCATTGTCAGTTTGTCTTCGACTTATGAATATCTCTTTGATATCTTCTGCCTTTATCTTACTACTGCAGTATCATAACATATATAAGTTACTTACTCCATTCACAGTGTGACCAAAATATTGTCGAATTCTCGCTTTTGCTTCCATATCTTTATTAAAAACACTAGGGTCGTTGATAGCATTATATTCTCTGAAATTATATTTTGAACATAATTCTATGTCAATAAAAGCATATATTTAGTAGAGGTAAATCAGAAAAAAAATAAGTTTTTTTTTTTAACTGTATAATATTAAAAAGACCTTTTAAACCTTACGATCAAGTTGCATATGAATCGCTAAACCCAAAGAAAGGATTCAAAGCCAAGCTATGTAAAAATAGAAGTTAATCTTTTCTGCTGAAATGTGAGGAGAAAAAATTGTAGACATTGAGTCCAACCTTGTGTTATTTCCTTTAACGAACGTTGTATACTGAAAACAATTGCACAGAAAATTACACCCAACAGATGTTAAGTGTTATAACATTTGTGAATAGTTTTGAGTTTTATATATATACGTGTATTAAAACAAAATAGAAAGATGAAGTCATCATCAGTTTCCTCGCAATATAATGAGGGAGGATATAAATTTAAAGGACTTTTTATGGAAACATTTAACGTGACAAATCCTCAGATAACTACACATTTTAACATATCACATTTTACATCCCTGGCGTTCTAATGGTTGTGTTTGGGCGTTCCTGACGAAGGCAAATCAATGAAAGCACTAAAGACGCACGACATTAAGAAAGTATAGGTTTCATCATATGTTAGCTTGTATTTGCAAGAAGTATCTATAGAATCTGGTCTCAAAATTGAAGTTCGATAAGAAGTTTACCTCATGTAGATGGAATGATCAATCACCAAAAGAAGCTCTACATTGTAAGTGTCGTCTGCTGCCACATTTACACGTGATCGACTAGAAGATACAACTGTACGTCCCAGTACCGGAAGTTTCTCTTTCGAAATATCAACAATGTTTTCAGTCATTCTTAATGGCATAGCTCTACCAAGTGGTTGACTGGTTTCCTTACTAATGATGTTATTGCTAACAGGGTTGTCTGAGAGAGAGAGAAAAAAAGATCTCACTAGCTCAACATTATTTATAATCGGCGAAAACAACATCATAGGTTTTGAAAATAACCATTGTAACTTCATATATTCAACTCTTTTTTCAGAACTATTTACGAGAATTTGATCGTTTTTTTAATTTAAGTTGCTATACATCTTTAAGCATTTTAAGTAATCGTTTCCCTATGATGTGCAATAAGAAATCAGTCAAACTATGAAAGACTGAAGGATATACTGTGTGCTTTATTTTTTAATAAATTTCTTCAATAAGTAAGAAAATATATTAAGTAACTAATTAATACGTGATTTGAAGTTAATTAGGAACCTTGAATACATTATGTATAAAGTACATACCAAATATTTTAAATCATCATCAAACCAATTGTTTTTACTTTTTTTGGTCAATTTGTAAATTCTTCTTTTCATTTTGCGTTGCTTTTTTTCTTCCTTTTTCTTTTGTTTTTCGTTCCATTTTCGTTCTTTTTTCTCTTTCTTGTCTTGCTTCTTTTTATGCTTGTCTTTTTCTTTATTTGCACGCCTCTTTCGTCTCACTACTGGACTGATAGTTGTAGTGGGTGACATATCTGCTGTTGATATCTCCGATAAATCGTACTCTACATTGTCAATATGTATACTGCCAAACTAGCAATGATGAAGTAGAATAAATTTTAATATAAAACAACATAAATTTGGATTCAAATGAATCAACACTGCTCATGGTGGACCATGGGTCTAATGGTGGTCGCGAGAACAGTATTCCTTGCTTCGGCTTGTAAATATTTATTATCTTTATTTTGCAAGAAAAAACCATAAAAATGTCCGTGCTCTATTAAATTTTTTTGCACAAAATATTCTTAAAAAAGCACCAAAAAATCGCCTCTATGTTTGTATAATTAGTATGTTTTATTTTGATGATACTTGATGCTCTGAAAATGGTCATAACAAGGAGAAAATGGAGATGTTGTATACACAATATAATAACAACAGTCTACCAAAAAGACAGTTGAAGTTTAATAATAAAAAATGCCCTTACAAATTGCAAAGCTCTTACTAGTCTGAAGTGTGCAAAAAGTAGTTTACCAAAGATTTAACCTCAACATCAAAGTCAAAACAAGAAATAACCTCACTTCAAACAAACATACTTATAAATTAACTTTTTTGGAAAGACGGAATAAACAGAACATTACCATCAACTTATAACTATAAGAAATGAAAAAGGGATCTCACGTTTTAAATTTCGGTATAATATATTCTCAGACTGTCAGATATTGTTCTCAGAGGTCATCAAACCACTTCTACTTAATGATTCAGTTAGAACAACTTTCAGTTGATAAATTCCATCGGTATATAAAAATAAAATATTGAGAGAGAAAATGTTTCTTTTCAATCTTGGAGTATTTTTGGAAAATGGTGCTGCGTTCTCAGTCGATATAATACTTTCATGTCGATATATCCTCGTATCGACATCATGCAAAGACTAGAACTGTATAGTATCGAAAAATAAACAACATTAAATCAAAAGCATACATACATGTCTGTGCTTTGTGTTTTTGGGTCGATGTCTCATTGATATATACTTTGCATATCCTTTTAATAGTTATATTAAATTTTATAAAATACGTAAGTTACATTTTTGTTGTCTTGTATTGTTTAATTTGCAGCCTATGCACATCAAGCTGACCCCGCTTTTTGTTACAACACACAAAAGCTTTAATTGTTTGTATAACTATTTGAAAGCAGGTATAGAGTATGAATAATTTTATCGTCAAATATATTTGTATCAACTTACCAATACTGGATTGCAACGTCCATGTTCTAATCCTTCGCATTTCACTGTAAAAGCTGCCCCGGTTTTCTTATCTTGATAAAGTCCAACATTCTGTTACAAAGAGACCATTAAAGTAGAACTTTATCATTCAAAATTTGGAATGAAGCTGACTCATGTGAAATAGTTTTTACTAGGCTACAATATGAAAATATTCAAACACAAAATATGTATACTTTTTTCATAATTATCATAAATACGTTAACCTGTTTTGAATTTATGTAAAGGGTTTAATATATTTTAAAGAATCTTTAATTGTCATTTGAATAACTAAAAGATAGATCGTCTAAAAGACATCAACCATGCCGAGTTTTTAAGCAAACTTACTCGTTTGACTGGAATATTTTCCTTTACAAGTACCATTTTCCCCTTCTTATCCCGACGTACAACGAACACAAAACTGTTTTCTTTAACCGACTTCTTACGTTTCAAATTCAGAACAATAGGTGTTCTATTGGTCATTGTATTAAGCGTAAAACGTAAAGTTTCAGGCATTCCTTTTATAAGTTCCGTATTATTGGTGTCCATTGCAGCAATATCTACCATTTCTACAATTTTTTACAAAGAAAAACATTTGTGAATTTTGATACACAATTCGATAAGAAAAATTACACCAATCACCAAAATATACATACAAACTTAGAAATTACACTAGAAAAAGAAATTACACTAGAAAAAGAATAAGAAGTCAAATTTGTACATTATTAGGCATTTTTAACTTTTTTTATTCGAGCGTCATTGACGAGTCACTTGTAGACGAAACGCGCGTCTGGCATACAAAATTTTAATCCTGGTATGCATGAAGAGTTTATTGTTTACTTTAAAAAAAAACAAGAAAGATATTGAATATAAAAAGGTGATGTGAATGCTAAATCACACGAAAAAGCAATAGTTTGAGACGTTTTATTTAGTCTTGTTTTGTTATTGCACGTTTATGACTCATCAGAGGAGGCATCCCAGAATGTTTATATTTCATAAAGTCTAAATTGTAATTTTAAGAATTGCATCGTTACAGTAACAGAAATGTTTTGGTGTTGTCGCTTATCATTTGTTCGTTTTTTGTTAAAGAAGAGAAGCGAAAGTTACCAAAGGGACATTAAAACTCAAAAGCAGAAAATAAACTGACAACGCCAAGGCAAAAAAAAAAAAAAAACATAAGACAAACAACAGTATATAAAACACAACATAGAAAACTAAAGACTGAGCAACACAAACCCCACGAAAAACCGGGGGTGATCTCAGGTGCTCCAGAAAATTAGCAGATCCTGCTCCACATGTGGCACCAGTCGTGTTGCTCGTGTAAGTACAAATCTGGTAGTCACCAATGTTATATGCTTGCCTTTTTATTATTTTGTAGACATCGGAGGCGCATTTATAAGACATTTTAGAGACAGCAAATCAGACGTTTTAGCTGAGTATAGCCCATTTTAGTGGCAGTTTTTTTACCTACTTAAGCGAAAAATGAAATTATCAATGCCCATTATAGCGACATTTATAACAGAATAATAGATTCTAATAGTTGCCAGACAGTACAACATAAAAAATATCATGTCCAAACAAATACAGTACTTAAAATCTAACAATTTAACTCAAATGTATACATGTAATTGTCAATTTTATGTTCCAATGAAAATACGTAATAGGTCTTGATATACTCCTTATAAAACACTGTTCATAAAATTGTGATAGGAACTGTTCCTTATCCTTATCGTTTGCATGACATTTATAAAGTGTTGTTTTCAATTTTATTAAACCAGGTAAATTTTCGCTAAAACTGGCGATCGAAAATACAGGTGAACGAAATAATACGGTGCAAAAATGGGCAATATATATATAATGTCTGCGCTTAAATATCCCCTTTACTAGAAGTCTTTTTCGCCTCAATTGTCTGCGTCCGTATATATACCTTAAAAGAGGTATACATCTTATCTTTATATTTGTTTTCTATTTTAATATATGCAATCATTAGGCCCGAGAACACAGTTATTTCGTAGTGCATTTCTTTTAGACAATAAATTCAAATTAAAAAATCGCACCTGCTCTATCTCAAAAGATTTTTACAGTGTAGTGTACTACTATTGGGACAAATAATATCAAAATTATAGAAAAGTCTACCAGCTCTAACTCAAAATATTGACAATTCTATGTTAAGGGGTCTAAAATTCAGTTTGACAGCTTCAGACATACTAGTTTTGACCTTTTGAACTGGACCAAATCACTACTTAACATAAAGATTCAGCACCCAAATTTTTTAACATGTAATTTCATCCCTTTACTTAATATTTCATGCATAAAATATAAAGAAATAAATCTGGAAAGTGTATGAACAAAATTTGCAAGTTATACACTGTCCACACTAGGGACTATATTTGTAGACAACGAAAATCTAAGGACGATAACTGTGTCCTCGGACCTAATAGTATAGAAAGACTTGACCGATTCTAATAAAACTTTGCATGACCTAAGCTTAGGGAATTATAAGATAGTTGGCCAAGTTTCATGGCCATAGGATATATATCATAGAAACAAAGGCTATTTTAATATTGAAATTTGGATATTTAATTTTGACATTTAAATCAAATAATTTCAACTTTCAAGATTTGGGCTTTAAAAATTTAAATATTGCAAAAATTTGCCTTTTAAATTCTCTTAGATATAATATATTAGGTATTAAAAGCAACTGAGCACTCATTTGATTTATCAGATTTATTACAATTATTCAAAAGTCAAATTTATATGAGTCTGTGCCTGAAAATTGAGATTTTCGAATTAAGGGGAGCCTTACATAAACATGCATTTTTTCCAACCAATTTAAAGTTTTTGAAGTTTTTTACTATAAATTATTCTTCCATATATATTAAATGTACTTTAAATGGAAAGAAAAGTTACAAAAAGCATACCACATGAGTATAAAATGGTCTTAGGTCATGCAAGACTGAACATTATTTAGAGTCAATTTAGGCCGTAGCACTATTAACATATAAAATGCATACAGAAGCTATAAGAAATGGAAATTTGTTACTTTTAGCTCATTTCTATGCTAAGATGTCATGATACAAGAAGTCTAATTGCAAAAGGACTCTTGCATTCAACTTTTTTTGCAGACAGTATGGTCTGAGGCACAGTTTTTTTCACTTTTCAATGGAAGACTTGCATGTAGTTTTAGTCTTAACTGGCATATATTTGAACCACATGCTATCCTATAGAAGAAAATAAAGGTAGTATATGAAATGGATAAGGTGCACAGATCATTGTCTAGTGCTTTTTTTTACAGATTTAGGGAAATATTTATGATGGACTACACATTTTATGTACAAAGCTCTTCACATTTCACATACATCACACAGGCCGTTCGACCAGTTCCTAATTACAACACATTTTGCACATTTTTTTCTGTGATAATATACTTTTCTCTACATTCAGAGTTCTCAAATGGTTAATAGAATTTGAATTAATCATAGAAACACAGATATCAAAGCATAAAAAGCTGTCAGATAGAAAGTCAGCATGCCTTTTAGGCATAAAATGGAAACTGCTATAAAATGCTTATTTTAGCTGTAAAATGCCAAAATGGGACATTTTAACAGAATTTCTTTCAAATAAAGATTTAAATCCTTTACTTTTATTGAGTTTGACAAATTGAAACCAGCAAACCATTCAGGAAGTTGCCAAAGTACAGAATCTACATTTCCTGAATTCATCTCTTAGGCCGAGAACACAGTTATTTCGTAGTGCATTTCTTTTAGACAATAAATTCAAATTAAAAAATCGCACCTGCTCTATCTCAAAAGATTTTTACAGTGTAGTGTACTACTATTGGGACAAATAATATCAAAATTATAGAAAAGTCTACCAGCTCTAACTCAAAATATTGACAATTCTATGTTAAGGGGTCTAAAATTCAGTTTGACAGCTTCAGACATACTAGTTTTGACCTTTTGAACTGGACCAAATCACTACTTAACAAAGATTCAGCACCCAAATTTTTTAACATGTAATTTCATCCCTTTACTTAATATTTCATGCATAAAATATAAAGAAATAAATCTGGAAAGTGTATGAACAAAATTTGCAAGTTATACACTGTCCACACTAGGGACTATATTTGTAGACAACAGAAATCTAAGGACGATAACTGTGTCCTCGGACCATTAATTTGACATAAAAGTATTACACAGCATTTATAGTCTTTTATAAGGTGCTATTATCATCTGTCATCGATGACGTTTATAATGACTTAATGTGACAATGTTTAACCAACAAAAAAAAAAACTATATTGACATTTGTACATGAGAGGAATTAATACTGAATAGTCTCTTAAGTTACTGAAATATTGCTCAGAAATACTTTATTTCTGTCATAGCTTTTCCGAAAATATTTGATATAAATATATTATTAGCCGCCCCTCCCCAAAAAACCACGTAGAATACATCTTCCGTTGAATAAAAAAATATCAAGAAACTCAGGTTCCTACTTCCTCGGGCAAATAACATTAGATAAATTTTCTATTTTTAGATCCCTTCTGGTCATAAAGCTCGTCACATGTTTTGGTCTTGTACATTCTTGGCTTTCAAATGTTTTGATGAAAGTGAATAGCGCTTCGGACGCACGGAATTAATAAAGAGTTATTTTCATTCTATATGCTCACGTGGTTATGGAATAACCTACACAAGGCACTTTAGAGACATATCGGTTCAGAAGCTAAATAAATAAAACTTTGTGAGCATTGAAACAAGAAGGACCAAAACAGTGCAACCAAACCATCTAACTCTAGTTTAGGGAGCCACAAACTTAATTTCAAAACAGTTGTAAGTTTAAAAATTGAATTGTTGAAACAAATGTATATCAAGTAATACTCCCGATCTTTTGAATAAATGAGGGAAAACGTCAATCGATCGAAAAAGTTAGATAATTTTTCGCTAAAGAGAAAAAAAATTATTTGGTAAAATAATTTCTTTGAAACTGCATCTGAATGAAGGATATGGCTAAATCAATTAAAAAGAAGAGAGAAAGAAAAACATAATCTAAGATACCAAGATTTTTTTTTAGATATGACGTTTATCTAAAAGATGTATTGGCTCTAATACGCTGCTTGAAATTCTTCTAAAACAAATAACACGAAAAAACATATACAAAAAAAAAAAAAAAAAAAAAAAAAAAAAAAAAACAAACAAACAAACCAAAACTCATTCACTTAATAAATACAAATTAACGAGATGAAATCAAATCAATAGACAAACCAAAACGTAAACATAGTAACATAAATATATTAGAAAATGAATTATACTTACACGCTAAAGTTAAATGACCACAAAACCACATGATAAAAGAAAAAAAAAAAAAAAAAAAAGAAAGAAAAGGAAAAAATGATATGAAATTGAAGTGTGTTGGTTACCTTCATTGTTTGTCCCCTGAGCAAGTGAGTAAAAAATACATATTGAAGATAGAATAAGATAATCCCAAAACATCATTGTATAGCAAAAACAAAAGATAGATATGTTTTATTGTATATTATTTATATACACTTCAATCATTGTCATGATTCAGAATGACGATGTTCCTACGCCACGCCCACCTACAAGTTTCGCGTCATAAAAAACACCAAATGTCCCACTACTACAAATGACTGTGTTTGTAGGTTTTTACTTTTTTCCTAGGTATAAAATACATTAAAATTATATCCTGATTATTAATTTAATTTACAAGTACAAATGTACTTAAGAATACCTCAATCGACCCATTGTTATGTCGGTGAGGTTAGACTGTTTTGTTAATGTCAAAGTGTATGAAGGATATATGTTAGGAAGACAATAATGAGGGACGTTGGTGCTGTAAAACCTATTACATTCAAAAGTATTTTTCAACGTCAGATATGTAAAATGTCATCGTTCATTATATATTGATATGTTATACTGGTTCTCGATACCTAAAGAAATATCAATCATACTAGGCTAATAATTTGGTACGCCAATCTCGTTTTTCGTCTACAGAAGACTCATCTGTGCGAATCAGACCAGTTGGAAGTCCAAATTAAATATGAAGTAAAAAGAGCATCAAAACCAAAGCAGAAAATGACCATATTGATGACCAGTGATAATCCCTTTATACGTAAATTCCGCCGAATATAATATAATCATATAGTATATTGGGGATGAATATCCGGGCTAAAAATGCAGCTTGAGTGTTCACCCTGACAAGGGATATGCTCCCATATCCCATGTGAACTAAAACGAAGATCCGAATGGTAGAAAATGTTAACATCAGGATACTCCAGTATAATATGATTGATATTCTTGCGTCACAGGGGATATACGCTCATTTTCATTGTCGGTGTCCTATATCTCCTTAGTTTGACGGCACTGAGGATAAAGGGTTATATTCACTATCAGTGTCCTATATCCACTTAGTTTAACGGCACATGGGATATAGAATCATCGTCACTGTCCGTGTCCTAGATCCCCTTAGTTTGATTGCACAGGGATTTAAAACACTGATCGGGAATTTGAATCCCTATCCCCTGTGATATATCATACAATGGTAAAAAAAAAACCTGCAGCAGCAGCTGTAGTAGAGGTCAAAAAAGAGTAATTTTCCATGTTTCTATTTAGCTTCATATCCAACGTCAACAATAGCAACAGCAACAACGCCACATACAACAAAAACACCCCAAAAGAACCACACATAAATGCAATATCTTTTAATGGTTTTGGTGGTTTCCTCTTATAGTTGATGTGTTTCCCTCGGTTTTGGTTTGTGACCCGGATTTGTTTTCGCTTATTCGACTTATGTCTATTGAACAGCGGTATACTACTGTTGCCTTTATTGACGAGAGAAAGATGTGTAATGCCCTTTATGAAAACGTTTCAAAGTTTAAATATTACTAATATATTCTGCATTTTCACAATTTCATACATTTAAAATAGGTTTTAAATTGCTAGTCATACTTTTAAAATTACACAGGTGTCTTTACGAACACATTTGACTTGTCAACCCTTGAAAGAAGTATTCCCTATTCCGAAATAAAAGATAAATTGAAATAACTGGTCCTACTTTGTTTTATAAAAAATGAATGAACAACGTAGATACAAATATATTGTGATAAATCATACGTTGTTAACACCACTGATACAAACGCCAAATTCTCCGAAACTGACATTATCAAGATGCTTTATTTCTTGATTGACCACACATTTGATACGTTTGGATTAAGTGTTTTTCAACTATTTTCCCATAGAAATCAATTGTGCTCTTCTTCCTGTCTTTATTCATATGAAGCAGACTTCATTCAGGAGCCGCCTAATCAGAATGAAAAGAATCTAGCACCATCCTTTAACTTCATATGATGTCCTCTAATTTAATGATTCAAATTTGGTGACTGTTGAACGCATCTATCCAATTGAACTTGAAACAAAGGATACAACAGATACAGTAAAGTCTACATCATGTCTAGATTTACATCTAGATATAGACAATGCGGGTTGTTTGAGATAAAAAGTTTATGCTAAATGAGATGCTTTCCAATAGTGAACTTTCAATTGTTATGTAGCAACATCCAAGCTGCGCCTGCACATGGAGTATATATCTTCCAGTTGATACGATATTGCAGAGCTTGCATTGCCTATCAGGATTTTCTTCATATAGGGTTTCTGCTTACAAAGAAGCTATCAAACCAAGTGGTGAAGTTGAAATCATCTTTTCGAAAAATAACAAACTATGTCTTTTCAGTGAAACTCTCAGCCAAAATATTTTGAATACAAAACGTCAAACTCCAAAACAGTGGTGACAAACATTCAAGAGCTATAAAGGATCTAAAGTATTACTAATACCAAATCCGCACAAGTAATAAGAGTTTCACACGAGGGAGATAATCCATTCATTTAAATAACCTGCTTTTATAGTTTGCATTTCCTATCAGGTTTTCGTTAATAGAGCTTACAAGGATTAAACCATAAGGTCCAAATGCTGAAGTTGAATTCATTCCTTCTAAAATTTAACAGACGCCACCACGAGTTTGTTGTTTTGAAATATCTGTTTACCAGACGAATATGTTTCAATTGTCGTAACCGAGATTCCGTCATCTTTTGCTTGAATGTGGCATCACCGAATTTGTACTTACATGAGCAACACAACGGGTGCCATATGTTGAGTAGTTTCTGCTTACTCTTCAGTATTTAGTTTTCTATGTTGTAGTTTGTAGACCGTTGTTTGTCTTCTTTTTTTTTGCCGTGGCGTTGTCAGTTTTTCTTCGAGTTATAAATTTGAATATCCCTTTGGTATATTTCGCCTCACTATTACTATCGTGTTTGAAATGTTATCTGAATGCGCAACAATAATCGGCTCAACCCATTTGAATATATATTTTATCTGTTCTTAAAATAACACAAAGCAATTTTCAAAATAAAATATCTACGAAGGGAAACATTTATATTACGTTGATATGACTGATTTAATATAGTATTTTAATGAGATTTGGGATAACATCTTTATATAATACAATCCAATAACAGTACTATTTATATGTTCAAAACTGGTAGATTTAATCTATGTAAATCCACATAGAAATAAAAAAAACCAACATAATTTTGGAAATCGAATCAGCTACGGGTCGGTAACGGTATACCCTTTGACAAAGAGTTTGTTCTCAATTAAAATGAGGAGTAGCATAGACTATTATGTTATCAGAAAGCAAATAGTCAGTATCAACATATTCATTCCTTTGGCGTGTCTAGTTTCTCACTGACAAACAAAAATGGTCAATAAAACATTAGTTTGACCAAAACAAGAAAGAGTATCTAGTCTAGGAAAGTTGTTTAATAATATTCTGCAAAATCTCGGCTTGACGTACATCAAATCAGAAATGCACCGCTTTTATTGCACTTATAGAAGTTTGTGAATATTCTTATCAAACAACACTGAAATAAATAAAGAGGCAGGTAAATAGGGATAAATATGTACTGCATTACTAAAAAATGCATATTAAGTAAGACATACTATCTGTGGTCAACCTTTCCTATCATAGCTTACACTTAGTTGTTTGAAAAGATGAAATAATTTTGTTGCTTAAAGTATTTAGTATTAGCATATTTAGCAGGTTTAATCCACCATTTTTCTACATAAGGAAATGCCTGTACCAAGTCATGAATATGACAGTTGTTTTCCATTCGTTCGATATGTTTGAGATTTTGATTTTGCCACTTGAAAAAAAGTCAAATAACAAAAATACCGAACTCCAAGGAAAATTCAAAACGGAAAGTCCATTAACAAATGGCAAAATCAAAAGCACAAACACATCAAACGAATGGAAAACAATTGTCATATTACTGACTAGGTACAGGCATTTCCTTATGTAGAAAGTGGTGGATTAAACCTCGTTTTATTGCTAAATAAACCTCTCACTTGTATGACAGTGGCATAAAATTCCATTATATTGACCAATGTATCCATTTATCAAGAATTCAATATTTAGAAATTATATGTTTACTTAATATGGGGAAGTATTTGTTTATATTGTGTAAATTAGTTCCTTGGACTTGCTCCTCATTTTCGACCGGTTATTTACATGTCGCGCGTCAGAGGTATAATTTCTCATGCGAGAAATATAAACAACAGAATAAAAGTGAGGAGCAAGTGCGGAGAACTAATTTTGATCAGATTTTTTATCCTTATAAACAGGTCGGGTACACCACCTTATACGGGTACGCATAATTTAGCTTATTAATGTTACCGCTAATATAATTGTTTGTTTACATAAAACTCAATTTGTTTGTACCTGGGCTATTGACCCATCCAATTAATGAGTTGCAATGCATGACGGACTACTACGTGCTTACATTTAACCGATAACACGTGTTTGCTGCTGAAATGCAACGCATTTTTTTACAGATCGCCGGAAAAGATCTCATGCCATGTTTTACCGAGAACACGTGTTTTCTGCTGACATGCAACGCATTTTTTTTACAGATCGTCGGAAAAGATCTCATGCTATTTTTTCTTCTTATGTACTTACAATTACAGACCATTATATAAAGTATAAGTTATATGCTCAGATTTACGAATGAATGTTTCTGTCCTAAGTAAATAATAGTGTTTGATATACTCGAACAACAGTTACTGATATTATGGATCGATCAACAAAGATTTTATAAATTCGTTCACGGGAAAGCAACCTAACGATACAAAAAAACTCAAAGGATTATTAGTTGTACTTGAATTCAGATTTCGAAAACGGGAGGCTTCTGAACTTTTCATATATCTCATAAAATTGGGAAAGCGAGTTTAAAATATCCGTGTGACGCATTCACAAATCCTTTCCTTTTTTTGCACAGCATCTATATAGATTTAATGATATTTAACCTTTATTTTGGTTTTCTGCTGTCACTGCAAAGGTCAATAAAAGTACATTGTCCAAAAACGGATGCTGCAAGCCCATTGAGATGCTCAGAAAGTATTGTCTCGTGTTACCACATGCAATAAATTGCACTATCATTGATTTATTGTAAATACTTATTGTCTCTGTAAATGTGTGAATAGTTTATGAGAGTACAGTTGTGAGACTTTGAGATAAATACCCCCCCTGCCCCTCATGAAAAAAACTCTATCACATTTATTTTCCCCTACTTTTGCTAAATACAATTGTACGTTTGTATTATGTCATTAAACAGGTTTTAAAATACGACTAGGAATTAAATGATGTGTGGCGAGAATGTCAATGCCACAGCACCCAAACGACAAGAATAACCAAAAGACAAAGATATAATGTGAAATGAATGCACAGGTACAGTGCATAACAATAGACAAAACTTGTTCTTTACTAATTCGACAAGACAAAAAAAAAAAAAAAAAAGAAACAAACTCGATGCTGAAGCCGATAAACAATATTTTTTATACCTAAGCATGCAAGTTGAAGATTATGTTATATTTATTACGTTATAACATTAGATGAAAAAAAAAATAATAAACAAGAGATTCCGAGATACAATACAAAAAGACATTTTTCAACCAAATACCACGTGTTCTTAGGTGTCAGTGCACTCGTGAACTATGTGAGCAGTTCCTTTTTGAAAAATCAAGCAGCACAAAGCAGTCATTATGCTAGCTATAAAAATAAGAGATGTGGTATGAATGCCTATGAGACAACTCTTCACAAGAGACCAAATGACACAGAAATTAACAACTATAGGTCACCGTACGGCCTTCAACAATGAGCAAAACCCATACCGCATAGTCGGCTATAAAAGGCCCCGAAATGACCAAATGTAAAATAATTCAAACGAGAAAACTAACGGGCTGATTTATGTATAATATAATGAACGAAAAACAAATATGACATATAGCTAGTCCTGTTTCTATAAATAGACATAGTTTATCTAGCAAATCTTATATTGAAATGAATGAAAGCAGTGGATGACAACAGGAATGCATAGTAGACATTTTCACAAGCCAACAGTAATGGAACGACAAATTTAATTTGATGTTGCAGTTTGATAAAACTTATACCTAAGAGTTGTTTCATCCGTTGACTATAAAATACTCTTACCACTGTACATATATTGTTTCAATATAACCATGTTTACCTTTGTAGGTCACTACATCAAGAATTGTTTTCAAGTAATGGTTTATTGGTAGTCATGATATGCTATAAACGTTTGTTTATATTAAAAAAGGAAAGTGTATTTCTGTGAGACATGAACGATAACGTATACGCAATTTTTCGTTTTAGTATTTTATAGTAAGCTAGTCTGAAAAGGCATTTAGTTTTTTAAATTTCCGTATACTGTTTTTTTTTTTTTTATCTAAGATAAGGATATGTTATTTTAATTGGCCTGTTTTACTTTTTTGATTCGAGCGTCACAGACGAAACGCGCGTCTGGCGTACAAAATTCTAATTCTGGTATCTATGAGTTTACTTTTTACGTTGTGGTGTTACTTCCCTCATTCCTCGGTCGTACGTGATTTATTTATCCCGGGAAAATGCATGTCAAGCATTATTTCGACATTTCCCTTTGATTAGAATATTAAAAAGACATTCAACGTATATTTGCTTGAAGTGTATAAACAAGAGTATCTTTATATCTGATGTACATGAAAGTTATTGAATATTCGCCGTAGAAAATATTATTTGCCATGATATTTTCTTGTGTGTTGGTCCTTTTAATTTTATTGTAATCTCATCGAAATTAAAATCGAAATCTTGTTGTAAGATTAACATCTCATTAAACAAAACTCTTCTTAAATTAGACATTCTCGTATCATAATAAGGAGTCTTGCAGTGTATACTTATAAGCAATTGCTAAATGATACGAGTTTATGTAATAATATTTGTGTTCTATAGCGCCATTTTCACAAGTCACCGGTAAAAGATCGACAACTTTAATTTGATATTGAAAAGTTTAATAACATGTCTACCTAAGAGTTGTATCCCATTTTGATTACACACATTAATTATTTTCAATCATTTAACTGGAGATGAACATGTTCAAAATTAATTGAGATGTCGTTAAAATATTGATTCGAACTGACTCAAACCACCGGTGCTAGATTGCAATAATCGATGGGATTCATTTCACAAAAATTCACAAAAAACTTATTGCTGCACAAAATATTTATAGAGCCTTAGAACAGTCGATTACGACTTTGTTGAATATTATTTGTTATATAGTGATTAACAAGAGAAATAGAATGAATATACTAAGTCTTTTACTGTCCAACTTTATTTGGTAACTCAGGCACATTACAATATAATGCTTCAATATAATCATGTTTACCTTTGTAAGTCACTATATCAAGAATTTATTCAAGTAATGATTTATTGGTGGCCATGATATGTTACAAACTTTGTTAATATAAAATAGGAAAACAACATTTTCTATAAAACACTACGATTATTAATTTATAATATATCGTTCTGGTATTTTACAGTTAACTAGTCTTACAATGTAATGAAAATTGTATACTCGTTTTTTTTCTAAAATTAGGATATGTTATTACGTTGTGGTGTTACTTCCCTCCATTCTCGATCGTACGTGATTTATTTTGTCTACTGGAAAAATGCATGTGTAGCATTATTTTGACATTTCCCATCAGCAAGAACGTTAAAAAGATATTCAACGTATATTTGCTGGAGTGTACAAACAAGAGCATCTTTGTACTACATGTACCTGTAAGTTATAGAATATTCACCTCATGAAAAACTTTTTTATGATATTTTTGTGTGTAGGTTCCTTTTAATTTTATTATTATCTAAGTGAAAATCAAAATCGAAAACTTGTTTTAAAAATTAACATCTTATGTAACTATACTCTTATTTAAATTGGACATTATCATATCATAATATTATCTTGCATTGTATACGTACCTGCTAAATGTTACGAGTCAATGATATAATTATCAATTATGGACTTTTGACAAGTTGAATACTTTTAATATGAACCTGTTCAGATTATATTGACCGAGGACGAATAATGTGTTATGGAAATGGATTTCAATGTTATGTCTGTGTATTTTACATTGTATATATATATATATGGATGCTATGTTTCTATTTATATAGAAATAAATAGAAACATAGCATCAATATGATAAAAAAGAAACAAGGCTTCATGTACATGAAATAATCTTTTAATCACGTGATTGTGATAATGAATGATAAAATCAAATGTAATATTTGTATTATCCATATCCAATAGCAGATATTTTGACAAGCAACCGGTAAAAGATCGACAACTTTAATTTGATATTGCACAGATTGATTACACGTATACCTAAGAGTTGTATCCCCGTTTTGACTAAAACATTAATGCTTGTCAATCATAACTGGAGATGAAGATGTTTACAATGGATTAAGATGTCATACACATATTGATGCGAACTGACTCGAACCACTGTTAAAAGTGAAATAACAAAAATACCGAACTCCAAAGAAAATTCAAAACGGAAAGTCCCTTATCAAATGGCAAAATAAAAAGCTCAAATACATCAAACGAATGGAAAACAACTGTCATATTCCTGATTTGGTACAGGCATTTCCTTATTTAGAAAATGGTGGATTAAACCTGGTTTTATAGCTAGCTAAACCTCTCACGTGTATGACAGTCGCGTAAAATTCCATCATATTGACAACAATGCAAAATAAACAGACATAATAGGTAAAAATGTCAAAAATTGGGGAACAACAGTCAACATTGTGTTATAATCTTAATCGCTATAAAAACAAATAACTATTCAAAACAAAGAAAAACAAAAAGGCATATAGACACTCTATAAACAGGTACATAAGCAAAAATAAAAGACGAGAATACAAAAATGACCATAGCACAATAACACAATGGCGAGATGTGTAAATACCTAGTCACGCCAAAAGTATATACCAAAAATGGACTAAACATTAAAGGTAAAAAATATATGCAAAAGCAACAAAAAAAAAAGAAAACTATAACACGTAATTAAAATGATAAACAACGTCAGTACCTAGAATCTATACTTCAAGACCATTATGTATTAATTGTGAAATTGATACGCAATATTTATCAAAAAGGTCTTGGTATCTTTCGATGTTAATAGATTGCAATATTTTATGTCTTTCATTTTCACCATATTTACGAAAATACTCCACAAAATATGTACAGTCTCAAAACATTTGATTACGACTTTGTGTAATTTTATTTGTCATATAGTGATTTACAGGAGGAAAAGAATGGTGAAGCTTTCAATATAAGTATGTTAACCTCTGTAAGCCACTATAAATTAGTAATGGTTTATTTGTGGTCATTATCTGCTACAAACTTTTGTTATTATAAATAGGAAAATTATTTTCTGGAAGACATTTACTTATTGAGATATTCCTCGTTTAATCATTTTACAGTCAACTAGTGTCAAAAAGCATCGAGGATGTGCTATTACGTCGTGGTCTTACTTCCGTCCTCCTCGATCGTTCGTGATTTATTATACTGGGGAAAAAAATGTGTAGCGTTATTTTGACATTTCCCATTAATCAGAATTTTAAAAGTACATTCAACGTATATTTGCTTTAATTGTACAGAAAGAGATTTTTTATATTTTCTGGTTTGTTAGTTTCCTTTTATTTTTATTAAAACATTAGTGAAAATTAAAATCGAAATCTTGCTTTAATATACTGACCGACTTTAGAAATAAGCAACACCAATTTTCGAAAATAGTAAAAAAAAAAATATAATTTTTATTGTTATGTACGCCCGTCAAACATCTATCTGTTTAATAAAAATCAATCATTGCCTTACCTGAGCAAGCCAGGTAATTACGGGGCGAGGGGAGAATGAAATGTGTGACGCGGGACGGCGGGTAGCTGAATAAATTTTAAACCGGTTTTTCTTGTCTAAAAGATGCGTTACATTCTTTGCCTTCCTTTAACCAATTTAACTTCTTTGGATTTCGTAATGCCGCGACTCACTGATGAAAATCGTAATCAAGCCATCGGAATGTTACAGACAGGAATGAGTCAACGTGTTGTTTCAAGACATTTTAATGTAAGCAACTCAACAATTAGTAGTCTATTTCAAAGCCACAGATTAACAGGAAGAGTAAAAGATCGTCCGAAACCCGGCCAAACACAAGTTACGACGCCGCACCAACAGAATGCCATCAGACTACGCCATTTGCGGAATCGATTTACGACGGCGACGTCAACCACAAAACAAATTATTGGACGCCATGACAGAGCAATAAATGCTAACACAGTATCCCGTATACTGAGACGTCGTCAAATTCGCTGTAGAAGACCCTATAAAGGAATGATTTTGACTCAACGTCATAGACGAAATCAACAGCAATGGGCCAGGCAACAACTGCAGCAGCGGATAAACTGGAATCGCGTGGTGTTTTCCGATGAATCACGGTTCAATGTCAGATAACTGTGTGCTTGAACGTGAGAGATTTGGTGGCGGAGGTGTAATGGTATAGGGCATTATTTACACAAATTTTCGGACAAGGTTGGTTATTGTCAATGGCACATTAACAGTTAGACGCTGTATTGATGAAATTTGCAGCCAGTTGTCGTTCCAGAGCTACGACGTCATGGACAGTTTAATCAATTGACATTCCAACATGATAAAGCGCGTGCGCATAACGCTAGATTGACTCAAAACTTTATGAATTTGAATGGAGTAGATGTTCTTGAATGACCTGCTCTTTCACCAGACTTAAATCCTATTGAACACATGTGGGATAAGTTGGGTAGACGCATTCGTTCTCGTCCGAATCCTCCGATTACCCCGGCTGAACTTGGTATCGCATTACAACAGGAATGGCAAAACATCCCCCACAGAACAGTCAGAAACCTTTGTCAATCAATGCGAACAAGATTAGAAGCTGTCCTACGGAACAACGTTGGCCACACCCGATACTGAAGATTTAAACCAGACTGTAAGTGTGTACCTCATTACTTCGACATGAAACATTACGTCATTGGTTTCTCGATTGACAGTAAATTTTGTCTGTAACGTTGAAAGATTGATTAGATATTCGTATATACTATGAATTTGTGTAATATATTATTTATCTAATTTGATAACGTCTGATTTATTTAGGTGTTGCGTTTCTAAAGTCCGTCGGTATATATATATATATATATATGATATATAAATATATATATATATGATATATATATATAAGCACTTGTTCATTGATACGAGGTAAATTTATAATATGAGCTGCGTCGGATAGAAATCGACCTTATGCAAATGAAATCAATACATCTGTTAACCTTTTTGGGGCTGAAAAATCTCTATGTAAAGTTTGTAACTGTTTGAAAATTGAGTTGATATATTAAGAACCCTGCAAAATAGACTAAAATTCCTTTTATATTTTGTATTTGAATGTTCCAAAATCAACCAAAGTCTTATACATGTACATGTATATGTATGTGTACTTGCATAAGGTCGATTTCTATACGAGGCAGCTCATATGTTTATCCATATTGGTGAAATTGTTGCGTACTATTTTGTTTCATTAAAAAAGCTAAGTAGTTGGGTTTTGATAAGACTTTTATTCTGTTAGTTAGTGCACTGCTGTACTAAAGTTTTATCAATGTAATCTATCCAGGTAAGACTGTTGTCAGTGAAAATATTTTTCCAAATCGAGAAAAAGGGCACTGTCTCGTATATAAATAAAAGTTGATGTAGGGTATACAGAGGAAGTCCATGATGCAGTAACTCAAACGACCATTAACGTTTCTCGACTAATCAATCAAACAACCATAAAACATATAAAGGTCAACATATTTGTGATGTGGATAGGTTAGAATTATCTACCTTGGGTGTATGCCCCTTTGTTTCGTTCCCGTTTTGGAGTATGCGTTCATAAATTAACGTCTTATGTTGCTTTTCAAATGTTAATTGATACTAACACGAAACAAAGGTTTTCTTACATTTATTCATTCTGCCATATGTTACATGTTTGTATAGTCGATCTTCTTGTTTCTGGTTAAATCTGTATGAGTTTATTTTAAAGTTTTTTTTGTTTTGATTTTGGAAAAAAATCACATTTTCTTTTGTATGATATCATAGGAATTTAATTTTCTTTCTTATGCAAACTATCTTTTCTTCAGAACCATTGTAACCTACTTATGATGATTTTGGGTCTTTGTCTAATAATTCTCAAAGTTGCTACTAGTAATTAAAAATTATAAAGTTTTATTTTAATTTACTAGCATTAAGTGGAAACCACTGTTGGTGGACTGTTAGATCCCGAGTGAATAATAAGCCCAGTAGTCAGTTGTTTGGCACTGATATAATTTATAACATAATTTTATCAAAATTCAAACGTTGATGAATTAAGAAATTACAAGGAAACTAAGGTTCCTACTCACCAGGATAAGTTGCGCTAGAAGAATTTGGCTATCCTATTAGGTAATATAGCTCGTTTCGACGTATTTCTAAAATATACGGGTTTGAGTGTTCCTGATGTAGGTAGATCGAGAAAAGCTTTTTGGATTCATGAAATTTATAAAGTGGTATTTACATTTACGAAACGGAATAAATTCAATAAAAGCTTTACGGATATCCATGCGCACTGCAAACATTTTTCTCATATTATCTTCACTTCACCTAAATACTAAGGATCGCTCTTCATCGGTTTATCTATACAATTACTGTTCTGTTCGCCATTCTTATTACCGGACACTTTACAATTTTAACAATTGATAACTAGGAGAATAACTGAGTGAAAAACACATTGATTCCACCTATACACTGAGGACAATATGCTCAAATGTTCTGTTTTTGTTCGACAACATTATTTTTGAGAATTGTGGGTTGATAATATTTTTTTACTGTGTACTTGTCCTACTGGTCGACTTATTTTATATTCATTTGAAGCAGAATTCATTCGAAACATTCTTTAAAACCAGAAAAAGGTATATCGCCAAGTTCATTAATAATGTGTTCATATACATATATATTGAGAATGTCCTTTTAATGTTTCACTTGACAACCAACATCTCCCCGAGTGTTTGCATCTCGTATATATCAGTGAACTTTGTTGTTCAAATTTTAAGAACTTCCCTAATAGGAGAAACCCACTATTAAGAACTGGTGACCTGTTAGATTTGCCTGCGACTCAATTCATGAGCGATATGGTTTCTCGGTTTGAGATTAAAAAAGCAGTAAAGTTGTCGATTTCATTCTTTTCCCCATCGTGACAGTTTCTACAAGAGTGAGTTAGATTCCCTGTGTTTGTCCCTTGGTCTGTATATTCAGACTTGATTTACGAGCCTGAAACATCAATTTCAATCAAAGGAATAGCTGTTAAAAAATTACGCTCAGTAAAGATCAATTAAGAAAAAAAAAACAGTCTAAGAACTCCACATCTGAATATACATAAAAAAGAAAGAAGAAAACAGATACAAGTCAAAGAATGCTTAATAATGCCGTATCAATAAATTCATCATAGATACCAGGCTTGCAATTTAGTACGCCAGACGCGCGTTTCGTCTACAAAAGACTCATCACTAATGTTTGAATAAAATAAGTTAAAAAAGGCCAAATAAAGTACAAAGTTGAAGAGCATCATAGAATGTTTGCACCTACCCAATGGTAGTTCAAAGTACATAACAAACGGTTTATGTAAAAATCATGCCATTCTACACTCGATTATTGACGAATCTACTTCTTTCAATTCTAATTTTTCATCTACTCAACGTTTTGCTGGTGACAACCACTGTTGATTTTCATAAAATTTAAGGACTTTTGGAACCAAAATAAAATATATTGTGTTTAATTTAAAGACAATACATTTACAAATACTCGATATATATTTAGTTTTGGTTTGTAATATACATCAGTTATATTATAAGTCAATGTTCACAATTTGAAAAAAATCTTTTCACTTTGTGGGATATGAACAATCTAAAAAGACTTTGTGATTATGAATAATTAATATAACTCTAAACGAAGAAAGATATGATCTGTGAGGCGAAAGGTTGAGGTTACAAGGACGCATTTATATGTAATGCATTTTCCATAGGACCCCAGTGGTGTTTAAAAATTTATTTCTTGAAAAAAAAAAAAAAAAAAAAAAAGGTAGCAGTTCCTATGACTATAGATGTCAGCATTTTATTACAGCAAAAGTATATAGTCTTGCGGCACAAAAGTTGCCCTAAAATGCAGTTGTTATGGAAGCCTCCAAATTCTGCACTAAATTCACAAGGTTAATTTTGAATGGTTCCTCAGGTAATAAAAAAATTATATCTTCTACACATTGTAAATCATGAATTTAATTTTCACCTATTTTCAAACCTAAATGGATAAGCTTTCAAATAAAAAATAATTCCAACCTGCATCATCCAATCAGGAGCCTCAAAGTTGTTTTATTCTGAGTACCATCGTGGGGTATAAAACTTGCCGGTTGAATGTAAACAAATGATTGCGCTCTTGTAACCTTGGGCATCTCCTGTTATGAACGCATCATCGATAATCCAGACTCAGAGAAACAATCAACAATTTTCAGATCAGGAGACTTTTTTGGTGTATTAGGAAATACGGTAGAGGTTACATGTCTGTCGTAAGTTGAGATACAGACGTATCGTATCGGTTAAACAATCTTAAATTACTATCGATTTCAGTCATACTACCTCATACATGTGTCCCTACTAAAATAATTGTGGATTTACTTCAGTTTTATAAAAAACAACATGAGAAAAAAAAAAAGTAATAAAGTAGCTTTTGTTTTTGAATTTAATGAATTTTATTTAAAATAAATCTTATATCAAAATAAACGAGAATGAAGACGACAGCATGGATGCATAAATCATTTCCCACAAACATTTTCATAAGCCAACAGTATAAGAACGACAACTTTAGTTTAACTGTCAATGAGGAAGCGATTTTTTTACTTTCAAGTAAAAATGTGTATTGTACAGTTTAATAGCACTAAAACCTAAGCGTTGTATCATCTTTCTATTTTGACCATACATTATTTATAATTATTAAACTGGAGATTAACTTTTTTTGAGACGGGTTTACGTGTTGTATGTACATTGTTGCAATTAGAAAAAGACTTAACTCACTGTTTATGGCTAGGACTTATTAATATATTTTCTTCACAAAAATCGTTGACAAAATACGTATTGCTGCAGCACTAAATTAAAAGGCCGCAGCTTCCCCGAACAACCGATGCCGAATTAGCTCAATTTCATTATTAATAAAGTGATTACTATGAAGAAAATAGTGGAAATGAAAAAATCATTTTCCCCTTTGTAATTCATGTTATAAACTTTTTGAACTGATTTCCTGTAATACTTGAATTTTGAAAAAAAAAAATTGTTTTGTTTCAGTATTAACAGTGAGCTTAATATGTGGATCAGTTATTTCAGATAAGTGGTGTAAGCTTAAAAACATGAAAACAACAGAAGGATGAAGAAAGAGCGGTTGGTCGAAGTTTTATTTTTTTTAAGCCGGAAAAAATCATATATTTTTTTAGGCGAGCACACGCCCGTTGAGTCCCCTTGAATCTGCCCTAGAGCTGGTCTCAAAAATCATTGACCTTTTGTATATACGTTTACTCGTTTATTAAATCAAGGATATGTTAACGTTATTTGGTCGTGGTCTTACTTCCGTTCTTTCCACGTTGGTGATTTATCTGTCTAAGCGAAAAATGCATGTTTAGCATTATTTTGACATTTCCCTAAATTAGAATTTGACATCACGTTTAACTTCTTATTGCTTTAGACTTACAAAAATTATTCTTTGTACCATATCTACATGCCTCGGGATAGATAATTTTTCCTGATAGTTCCTTGTTTATTGTTTTCCGTTTATTCTTTTTATAATCCGAGTGAAAATTCAAGTTTTGTTTTGTGGTTAATGTCTTAATAAATACAACTATCCTTGAATTGAACCTTTTCTTTGACATTATCCTCTCAAAATTTGTATCCTTGAGTTGTATAAACACTGGTTGATTATATAATCCTTTAGTACATAGTAGTATAATTTGTATTATCCTTCTTGGTGAAATTGTGTTATATTGTTATTTTCCATTTTTTTTGCTCCCTTGGTCACCTGTCCTACTTCCATGACAATTATATTCCTGCAGACAAAGCCTTGAACAAAATCTGTTTGGTTTGTAAATTACATTACATAAATTGCTTGATAACGGTAAAGGGTATCGACAATGTAATCGGAAACTCAAAATCTACTCCGACGACATATACCAAAGCAAAGAGGAAATCCCGAACAATCATAGATCTTTTCTATTTTCCTGCAAAGGATACCAAAATTCCACAAGTGTCCTTACAACCAATTTTCTATTGCTGGGTTTGCTAAATGTTCCACGAAACCTCTTTTCCAATATATGATATTAACAATCAAAACCGGGCTTCATGACACTGTTAAAGTTGTCAATCAGAATTGCTGTGGATTCTGAATAATTCCAAAGATCTATTGGAATACAGTCTAAGTCTAAGTCTCATTCCTCTTGCAATAGTTCAAACCCATTTGACCTCTCAATCCTTTTCACTAGTATTCCTAATGTAAACTTAAACTGTTTCATAAAAATAACGGTAAATATAGATACAGATAGGATATTCAAGGACGGGATTAATCATACTTTGTAAAAAAAAAGGACTTTGAAACTTACATCTTTGAGATTGTTGATTTTTTATTGCAACATTATATTTGTTTTCAACAAATAATCGGCATTCTTTTGGGAACCAACTTTATTTGCCGATATGAAGAATTGACTTCATACAGAAGCTTTTCATGAAGAATGAAAAGAAGATAGCATTATCCTTTAACTTCCTCCCACTAAATTATTCATAATTTGGTGACTTTGTTGAACTTTTCATTTCTATGAAGCAACATTCCAATATCGCCTATAACCCCTATTATATACGATATTCATGTTCTTGCGTTTCCTACCAGGATTTCCTTGAAAGAGGGTGATGCTTATAATGATGCTGTTAAATCTAGGGTTTTTAGGGGGAAATTTAAGATCATCCATTCGAACGTTTACGGGCGCCATTATGAGTTGGTTGATCGTAATCGAATATCTTTTTAAAAGATGACCAGGGATATGATCCTTGTTGTTATTAAAATCCCGTCCATCCTTCCTCGATGAATACTTTACCGAATAAGACTTTTCAGCGATTGTGTAATTCCCATGAAAAACATGACGGGTGTCACATGTTAAGCAGGATCTTCTTACACTAGCAAATGAGACCACCCCAAGTTTTTGTGGGGTTTATGTTACTCAATCTTTAGTTTTCTATGTAGTATTTAATTGACTAGTTTGTCTCTTCGTCTTTTTTTGTTTTTTGCCATGCCGTTATCAGTTTCTCCTTGACTAATGAGTTATGAATGTATCTTCCTCCTCTTTTTTTTTTATAAACAGTAAACTTACAGAAAATGAATAATAGCTATCATATATCATGACACACAAAAGTGCTACCTACTGGGCTGGTAATACCTCGTGGACGAAACGTCCACCAACAGTGCCATCAAAGCCACAGCATTCTCGCTGTCTTTTTAAAATCGTTACAAGAAAAACTACAATATAAAAATAAGAAGATGTGGTATGATTACCAATGAGACAACTCTCCACTAGAAACCAAATGACGTAGAAAGTAAATGTATTCATATTTATAGAGGTCAACGTATGGCCTTCAACAATGAGCAAACCCATACCGCATTACAAGCTTAAAAAGGCATCGAAATGACTAATGTAAAACAATTAGATCTAAAATCTAAAACCGGCATACGATTGTCAGTTCATATGCAAAACGTAGCTAGCTGCTTGACCAAAACACGCGAGATTGTCTGTACCGCTTCCAAAGGCATTAAATTTTTACATGTTATGTTTATCCACATCTAAATATACACAATCATGAATTTAACTTTAAAAGACAGATATAAATGAATACATAAAAATGAACAGAAATAATGTCATTCAAAAGTAAAGAAAATTATGTTTTGATTCGAGCGTCACTGATGAGTCTTATGTAGAAAACCGCGCGTCTGGCGTACCAAATTATAAGCCTGGTTTCTGTTGAGTCTTATGTAGAAAACCGCGCGTCTGGCGTACCAAATTATAAACCTGGTATCTGATGAGTTTTTGTGTTGACTTTCATCGATTAAAATTCTTCAAACCATATCCTCTCGGTCTAAATGACAAGATCATGGGACAGAGAAACACATCTCAAACCTCACCTTTTGATATTTCGGACCATGTTTTCAAAAGAAACCGTAATCAAGGATACATATCAATCGTAATACTAGTAGCCGGAAACATCATCAATCATTGATCAATCATTTACATTCTTTAATTTTTTTTTTCAAAAACAACGAAAAACATTGTTTTTTTTTTTTGCAAATGTAGTTATTTCCATTCGTTGAGCGTAGTACGGATACAATATCGTATGTTATAATATATGCTTTTGTCGGGCCCCTTTACGAAGGGACTCCAATTATCCAGATCTTTTTGTTGCATAATCTTTTCCATCGATTCGCCAAATAACAATCCTTGCATACGTTTATTAGATTTAATTTTTATCAGTTTATCAAATGTATTGCATGACTGTTTTGTTCAAAGGCATTTAATGCACACATATTACCGAATTACCCATTATATCGTACCAAATTATAAGCCTGGTATCTTTGATGAGTTTTCACACCTACTAAAATCTGAGCTACTGAGCATAAAAAGTTAAAAGGTAGATATTACCCCCATCGAAATCGCGATATGCAGACTAAAAAAGGTTAACAGATTATTATAATACATAAATCGTCACATCAATGTAAATAATTTTAAAACAACAGTGTTATAGATGACACAGACACGAATACAAACAAAATAAGAATAATCAATATCATACCGTGTAAAAAGAATTCTTACAGTTTTAGAAAGCAAGCTTAAAATACTTAGTCTGCTGATATGACATAATTCTATTCAACATTCTTATATCGGCAGTTATACTTTAAAGAAGATTTATATAACAACGTCATAACCAGCGACGATTATCACAAAAAATACACGCATTACACGAAAGTAGTTTTTGTGTAAGCACAAACCCCTGTTGATGAAGTCCGTACAGTATGAAGATAAACATGAGCGTAACGTATAACTTTTGATCTTTTAATTTCAATCTGAGGAAAAACTACAGGTAGATATTTGATTTTGGTTTGTAATATCCTTCCTGTTATATAATGGGTTAATGTTCAAAATTAGCAATAATCTATTCACTCTGTCAGTTATGAGCCAAAGTGATCATGAATAAAGGAAAAACTCTATACGAAGAGATATATGTTAGGCGACAGGGTATCGTCTCCTGCTATGAATCCAAAAGTAATAAAACATTTCACGATAGGGAATTTCAGGTCAGAAGACTTTTCGGGAAATTAACAAATATGCCCGAGATAACATGTCTTTCATGAGTTGAGACGCAGGCGTATCGTATCGGTAAAACAATCCGTTGTGACCGTAAAACTTTCACTGTAAATAAACGTGTTGAGAATCTGACCACTTCTTGAACGCCCTGTCGTAACACTTCTGGAACGCGTAACAGTGTTCTAAATTTTAACATTGGTATTCCAATTTTAACATCATGTGTGCATCTTTCGAACACTGTGTGTGTACTTCTTGAACATATAGTGTGTACTCCTGAACGCCTAGTGTTTGGTTCTGGAACATGTCCTTGTGAGCAAAATTGTACGCCGCTACGTGTTCCAAGCCTTGTTACACTTCTGGAACGCTCGGACTGTGTTCCAGAAGTATGTGTTAATATCCTGAACGCATATTGCGTAAATTGTCAAAATGTGTCCCAATTTATAAATAGTGCAGATTCTCTTCCTCACCTCGTCCATCTATGTTGTTTTAATAATGCAAAGTTTCGTCACATTAAAATGATTATTTTGCAAAAAGTTTACTGGTATCAGAAACAAAACTAATTGGCTTTTCTTCAGTCAATACATGCATAAATTTTATCAACACAGTTTAACTCATCTTTTGCCGCCTCTGGAGTCAAGCACTGCCCTGAATTTCTTTACAAAAAACTTTAACTTCATGGAGGACTCAGATGTACATGGCTCATTCATCACTCATATTTTCCATAATCCACTGCCTGCATATCACTTCAGATAGTCAATATCCAACAAACAATACCCTGTAGATTGCTAGTTATTGAGTCGGTGCTGATGTAACACTACTCTAGGCTTTTAACATGATTTGAGCTTCCATTTTGAAAATCACAGGGTGAGGTAGGTTATAACTACTCCTTGATCTTATTCTACAATGTATAGCTTTCAAAAAAAGTCATGTTACAGCAAATAATCATTGATCATTGTTTTAGCAACATTGTGTCTTTATACAAGTTTAAAGACACGAAATTAACTGCAAACATCTCAAGAATCTAACAATCATTTGCTAAATATATAAGGTTCAAGTCCTGAAGACCTCTTTTCAGAAAATGTTCAGGAATTTCATCATTGGGACTACATTTACGTTTTTACAAATGTGCATCCTCAAAAGTGTGAGTAATCGCCTAACTATTGCTTTCTATTCACATAATGTGTTTTGTGTGGTTATTTTATTTCATTAAATGTTTCCCATCTGGCAGTTGTGAACATGCATGTACCATTGTGAAAGACACAAAAAGATAGGATCATTTTCGTGTATTCTTACAAAGAACCTGCTTATTTCGTTGAAATAAATTGTGGCATAACAGCACGTTTCAAACGATCTATATTTTTACTTCCTTTTACTTCAATTTATTTTGTCAGAGGAGGAAATTTTCATTGAATTCCTTAGACATGAAATGGTTAAGTTCGTAATTTGTTATTGATATTGCAATACATACCTACTAAATCAAATTGTGTTGATAATATTTTCAGTGACACTTCTTCTTCATGTTCTATTCAAAACAAGCGTGCTCAAAACCAACTTCCGGTAAAGTAATACGTCACGTCCTATTAATGACGCGACATTTTTGGAACACATGGCGTTCAGGTAAAAAGGCGTCTGTTGTAACGCGTCGTGTTCGAGACCAGAACGCTTTTACAACAGCAAGATTTCATTAGTATTAATTTTTTTTTACATTGGTTAAAAAGTAAATCCAAATAACTTCAGTCGTTCAGAAAATGATATATATAAAATTTCGAACATTTCCAAGTTTTCAAATATGCCCCTGAGACATGATTCAAGGTTCATTTTTCTCAACTATAATTTGCTTATGTGGATGCAGCTAAAAGACATTTGTCGTCAATTTATGAAAATAAACATCATTATTCATCGTCTGGTTGAGTCTAAAGCTATGAAATATTAGTTCATTCCCCGTCACAGTATTAGAACACTCAAGTGTTCAAATTCAGAACACTGTTCTTGAACATGTGTGTTAAAAGACTGAACACAATGTGTTCTATATTTTAACGCTGGCGTCGAATGTGGAACACTGGTGTTATAAACCGAACATATTGTGTTCAAAATTGGAACGCGTCCGGCGCCCGTAGAATTTACAGTGTTCATACTGTCGATTCATTCGATTTCATTCGTTCTTCCCCATACAAGTATCCTTACTAAAGGATTTTTGTTTTTATGAATACCCACGTCGACGAAGTCAGTTGGACATACATGCGTGTAACGTATCAACTCCAATATGTAACCGCCATACTATCGATCAAATGATAATTGGTAGACGACAATCGGAAAACTGAGATCGTTTGTTCTAGATGAAGCCGCCCGTCCTTGTCAATTTGAAGGAACAAGATCCACAAATGAAGCAAATCGTTTAAGTTTCGGAATTATCCAGTGTCAGGTTTAGTGGGAAATAAGAGATGTAAGCATTCTCTGAAATTTTGGTTATTGAATGAAGGACATAATTAATATATCTGAATGTGCAAATAAAGAATTTGGAAAAGTTTTTTTAATTTAAGAAGATTTAGTATGAATTCTAATTTCATAGATACAAAACACTGCTTTTCTGAAATATGAATCTACCACATTCGCCAAATATGTTGTCCATTAAAAGTCCGGCATTTTGATGATATCGTTTTTCTTTATATGTGTTCTAATCAGTGTGGTTCGAAATACGAAATACTAAGGATTTTTTACCTAAGGAATAGTTTAATTTAGCTGTATTTGGCAAACCTCTCGGATTTAGTAAGTTAACACGAAAGATAAGAAAATACAAATCTGTGATTAAATTTCCTTCATGAATGATGTATGTGTATTAGTAGGATTCCGGGATTTTCTATCAATTTATAGTTAAATTTGCTCAAAGGAGAAAATGCATTTTTCCCTCTCCGCCCCATTTTGAGTTTTTACTATACAAAATGCTGATGTTTTGTATTTATGTATATTAGTTTAAGTAGTATTGTGGTATATCTAGAAAATAAAATCGTCAAAAGTTAACAGACCCTCATACTGTCAGACCTCCATTCTTAATAGTTTGTCAATATTTAATGTAGATCGGTTAATGCATATTTGTGGGAGACATGTAAAAAAAGTATATTTTTCGATGTGAAAAGTCTTACAAATCTTGAATGACAAAAGCAAAAACGTAGCATATATATACTGACTCAAACAATGTTTGATACGTGTAATAATTTACTCAAATAATGTTTAAAGTAAATAATTCATGGCATGCTTCATTTAATACGTGATATGTGAAAATAACTTATTTTCGAAGAATAAAGTCCCATTTTACTTAAAACAAATTGTGAAAATCGTCATAAGGTATACTGGCACTAAAACCCATAGTTATCTATAAAAGGAAAAGTTTAAAATAAATCGATGGTTTCAGTTTGACTCCATGTCGGAAGGGGGCGTTATATCCGATATCCAGACCAAACTATGTTGATTGCCACGCTCTCTGTACATAACAAAACCCATGCAACAAATCTCTCAGGAGGCAGTAGGTGGCCTATTGTAGGTCAACATGTATGCTCTTATCCAACATACCAGTGTTTTCCAGTGGCAGTGCAAATTTCTCGCCCTTCCTCCCGGTCGACCTACCTTACAAAACCTACCCATTGTGTAAACTGTAAATGTGTTCCTTCCTGAATATGCATAAAATATTTGCCACTGGACGTTTTGCACACTTCAATCAATCAATAATTCTTGATTCGGTTTGAGTAAATGCCCGGCACCGAACTGAAGGCAACGGTTAAACAGTTACCCTAATACGTCGGTCGTTGATGTTAGTATAATAGGGACCATAAGAAATCGTAAACCACAAAACATACATCAGAACAACCATAACAAAAGAGGAAAATACAAATATGTCAAAATTTAAAATTGTACACAAGAAACTCCCACAAAACTTAATAATAAAGTATCCATTCCAAATTAATTATTCGTAATTCAAATGTTCAAAGAGGAAAAGGGCGAAAGGATCTCAAATAAGGAAAACAAATGAGTTTATCAAAAGGAAGCTAAATATCAGACACGGAACTTTGAGGTCTGCGCTTTGCAATTAAGTTTGTAATGAGGAATAATTCAATGTCAACCAATGAAGGAAATACATAACTGACCTTCAAATATCAAACTAGGAAGGGGCCTCGGTGGCCGAGTGGTCTAAGTAGTTACTACTGTAATCACTAGCCAGTCAACACTGAGGTTGTGAGTTCGAACCCCGCTCGTGCGGGTGCACTCGACTCCAATCTTAATTGACTAGGATTGTCAGTTTTCCTATCGAAGGTCGGTGGTTTTCTCCGGGCACCCGGCTTCCTCCACCAATAAAACTGGCCGCCACGAAATAGCCCAAAAGCGGTGCTTAAAAGTGGCGTTAAAACACCAAAAATCAAAATCAAAATCAATCAATCAAACTAGGAATATCAAAGAAGGAACTCATAAATTGTACGTATGGTTTTGAAATGTCTAATTATGAATATTATGGATGTTAAAAATAACATTTACTTACATGTATTTCAATAGCAGAACAAGGAAAACATTGAAGGTAAAAAGGAAGCATTGAAATTTCATTGTTCAAATGTCCAATGAAAGCAAAAGTTGAATGTCAAAGAAGGAGCTATAGCCAATTTGGCATGTCAAACTAAAAAGTATAGTATGTCAAACAAGAAAATATTAGTGAATTGAACGTTTGCAAACGAAAAATAAGGCAACGAAGATCTTGTATTTATTACATTTTCCAATGTCAAATGAAGAGAAAATATAAAAAAAGAACCTTTACCTATTCGTTTTCAATTGTTTAACTAGGTAAATAATTAGTCTCAAACGATAAACTTATCTGTCGTTCAATGTCAATTGAGAAAATAATTGACTTAATTGCATCGTTGGGTTGTTGTCTATTTACGCAATTCCCACATCTCTTTTATTTAAGAATATAATGCTTATTTTTAAATTTTATTGCGGTTTATAAACGTTGACCATAGCAATTTTTGTAGTTTCGCGTTTCATACTAAAATGTGCGCGCGATCAACGCTTTTATAACCCTCTTCTATACTACTAAATGAGAAGACCTCATTTTGTGTGTCGCTTCTCTACTTTCCACAATAAATTAATCATCATGCTTCTGTGTCCTATAGGTACCATGCATAGTCGCATTTGTCATCCTCGCTTATGATTATTTAGTTTGGGTTATTCTGGGAGAAAAACGAAAATAAAGGCGTCCGAATATTGTTTCCGTCAGACGGAATTTTAAGTCTTGGACAAGACTTCCGTTTAGGTCTGTTTTAAAATTACACGTAATTTTCATAATTACCTGGGGACAGGACAATTATTTTCGCGTTTTCTGTATACTGTGATCATACATATACTATTTACTATCTATTCCAAGCTTACTATCGGCGGCTGTCACTGATATATTATACAGAGAGTCTCAATAATGACTATATCGCCTAGGATAGTAAACTTGGAATTGATAGTTAATAACAAATACACTTTATTTATAGTATATGTATGTTCATAGTATACAGAAAAAGAAAACTAAAATAACGGACTTTTGAAAAAGGGGAGGGCTAAAAATATTGTCCTGTCACCAAGTACCTATTACTTTTGATACCTTTCCTGAAATTCTCCAGTCATAAAATCTTTTACAAAATTCATCCTACAACAGTTTACATACTTTCAACAACGCTCTAATTGCCCGCGATTTCGCGAGTGTGTTCTAAAAATGTAGTAAATTATAAAAAGAAAACGTGGATATCAGCAAGTATAAGTCATTGTATGACCTTCAACAATAAGAAAAACCCTCACCGTAAAGTCAGCTATAAAAGGCCCAGATATGAAAAATGTGTAACAGTTCAAACGAGAAAACTAACGGCCTAATTTGTAATAATACAATTTACAAAAAAAAAAAAAAAAAAAAAAATAATAATAAAAAATTGCAAATTCAATCTGAACATTAATGATTAATCTTTTAGAATTGTTTCATTTGAGAGTTAGATAATTTGCTAGAGCATTATAATTTAGATAAATCTATACTTAGAGCGCAAACATTAAGATTTGATATATTATATGTTTCACAATACCTTCTGCTATTTTATGTATATTATGTGTATTTTGTGTTGCATACCGATAGTTGTAATAATTTTGGTAAATAACGATTATTACTATTACGTTATATATTTTTGCATCGGTGTGTCAACAGGTAATCAGGAATCCTTCGAATACAGAATGAGGTCCAAGAGTTGCTCTATCTCCATAGACAACGAAAGGAAAATTATTCTCCAGCACTTCTATCCACACATCATCTCCTGCATTTAGATGGTTGATATTTGTGTACGAATCCGTAATGTAGTGAGTTTCAAACGCACTCATTGCATGAGAAACGATCTCCCCATTTATCTTCATGACAAGACGAATTAACGAACCACTACTACCTGGAGAGATGGTTATTCGGTAACTTAGGAAATATATGCCTGAAAAAGGTGCTACAAAGGCGCCATGGTGAGTATTGTAACCATTGCCAATATTAAGTTTAACATCGTCAAATACGAAATGGAAACCAGCAGATGGATTGTTTACGTCATTGGTTAATTGGGTTCTAAATGCAACAGTCGGACAGTTAGTATCTGAAAAATAAATACATCTTTTATTGGTTAATCGTAGCTTGAAAATGCACATGGTATCCATAAAATACTCTACTATATGCACCGTATCTCCGTTTGCCTTATCTGCAGTATGTTGATATGGTTTTTGAAAGTGCATTTGCGACAGATTCATATCAATTAAATATCTGCATAGTGTATCATCCCCTGGATATCTGTTCCTGCATAGTGCATTTTGTACTAATGGACGATGCCGAAGTAGCAGATATCATTTCGATTTGTCAATATTTGTTTTCATATTTTCAAGCTTTGTAATGGTCATAATCATTTAGGGTAGGCTTTTCAATACAGTTTCTGTTTGAATAGGGAAGAAAAATAACAAACTACAAGGCATTGTATATTCTACGAAAATGGACGTCCTTAAATAGTGTCTAATTTATGATACCTACAACACAGAGTCCTATGGCTTAATGATGTATAAATATGAATTTGAAGCAAAGGTCAAAATCTAGAACGTTCCTTAATATGTATGGTTATTGAGTTATATCACTTTACGCATAATTCAAAATATAAGAGGGGCGCAAACTCCCATTTATTGTCTACGCACCCTTCCAACAAGAATTTATGAGTTACGACATGTCGCAAATGACAATTTGATAAAAATATGTAGTCGATATCCTGTACGGTTTATGAAAAGAAGTGAGAATTAGCCAAAATCAAAATTTAGAATATGACCTTGACCTTTGACCTTGACCTAATTTTCATTTTTTCAGATCAAGGACCTCAAATCAAAAGACTCTAGGCCTATATCACTTATGGTTTACCAGTTAGAAATACATATCACTTATATCAAATGCATAAGGGGAAATAACTCTCATATGGAGTCTCCGGATAGCTCCGGTCCAAATAGTAACCCTAATCCTGAAGACATAACGAGCAATTTGGTAGAATAAATTTGTCGTAATCTTTTACGGTTGCGAAGGAGTAGTGGACACAAGGAAAACAGTGTTTGGGGAGATAACTCTTACAACGTAAAGTATTTGGTTCAATGGTGTCAGTTTTAAAAGCGTATAAACTGTTCGATATCATATGCGTAATATCTAAGCGACATCTTGTGAAATAACAATACCCCGCAAGAACAAAATTTAGGCGGAAGAAAAAAATAATAATCAGAACAAAACAATAGGTCTTTCCACGGAAAAGTGGAAAGACCTAAATATATGTACGAATGGGAATGACGTATTTTACGGCCACAAGTCCAAATATATATATTAAGCGATATGATTAGAATATGTTTAATAGTTAAATAACTCAGTTTGTCTCTCCACAATAGATATTCCTATTTCCGTTGCAAAATATAGTTAGCATGCATTTTGTGTCCATGGATACAGGGACGCGTATACATGTGTGGCTTAAACAAATCAGTACTAATCTGAACGCATCGTTATATCTATATATAAAAAAGTAAATAAAAAGTGGACACAAGTGGATACAGTGCTATTTCTATATAAAACTATAAGAAGCAGGGGGCTACAGAAGAAGTTTGTCTTGCTGCGCATCGTTTTAATGTTCAAGAAAACCACTTCTCATGAGCTATATGTGATTCGTATTGTCTACTACTATCTAGGTATGAATGCAATGAATGAATAGAGGGACGACATACCGGACGGATGGACCAATTCAACCATTACTATATACCGTCCAATTTAGAAAGCGGAGTGTATAGTGAATCTAAGGCAAAACAAAATGAAGCAAATCGAAACATGGGATTTTGGGTACAGTTGTGCAGGACTTTTGAAAAAGGGAGGGCTAAAAATATTGTCCTGTCACCAAGTACCTATTACTTTTGATACCTTTCCTGAAATTCTCCAGTCATAAAATCTTTTACAAAATTCATCCTACAACAGTTTACATACTTTCAACAACGCTCTAATTGCCCGCGATTTCGCGAGTGTGTTCTAAAAATGTAGTAAATTATAAAAGAAAACGTGGATATCAGCAAGTATAAGTCATTGTATGACCTTCAACAATAAGAAAAACCCTCACCGTAAAGTCAGCTATAAAAGGCCCAGATATGAAAAATGTGTAACAGTTCAAACGAGAAAACTAACGGCCTAATTTGTAATAATACAATTTACAAAAAAAAAAAAAAAAAAAATAATAATAAAAAATTGCAAATTCAATCTGAACATTAATGATTAATCTTTTAGAATTGTTTCATTTGAGAGTTAGATAATTTGCTAGAGCATTATAATTTAGATAAATCTATACTTAGAGCGCAAACATTAAGATTTGATATATTATATGTTTCACAATACCTTCTGCTATTTTATGTATATTATGTGTATTTTGTGTTGCATACCGATAGTTGTAATAATTTTGGTAAATAACGATTATTACTATTACGTTATATATTTTTGCATCGGTGTGTCAACAGGTAATCAGGAATCCTTCGAATACAGAATGAGGTCCAAGAGTTGCTCTATCTCCATAGACAACGAAAGGAAAATTATTCTCCAGCACTTCTATCCACACATCATCTCCTGCATTTAGATGGTTGATATTTGTGTACGAATCCGTAATGTAGTGAGTTTCAAACGCACTCATTGCATGAGAAACGATCTCCCCATTTATCTTCATGACAAGACGAATTAACGAACCACTACTACCTGGAGAGATGGTTATTCGGTAACTTAGGAAATATATGCCTGAAAAAGGTGCTACAAAGGCGCCATGGTGAGTATTGTAACCATTGCCAATATTAAGTTTAACATCGTCAAATACGAAATGGAAACCAGCAGATGGATTGTTTACGTCATTGGTTAATTGGGTTCTAAATGCAACAGTCGGACAGTTAGTATCTGAAAAATAAATACATCTTTTATTGGTTAATCGTAGCTTGAAAATGCACATGGTATCCATAAAATACTCTACTATATGCACCGTATCTCCGTTTGCCTTATCTGCAGTATGTTGATATGGTTTTTGAAAGTGCATTTGCGACAGATTCATATCAATTAAATATCTGCATAGTGTATCATCCCCTGGATATCTGTTCCTGCATAGTGCATTTTGTACTAATGGACGATGCCGAAGTAGTAGATATCAGTTCGATGTGTCAATATTTGTTTTCATATTTTCAAGCTTTGTAATGGTCATAATCATTTAGGGTAGGCTTTTCAATACAGTTTCTGTTTGAATAGGGAAGAAAAATAACAAACTACAAGGCATTGTATATTCTACGAAAATGGACGTCCTTAAATAGTGTCTAATTTAGGAATATCGCCTCAAAATATCCTATGAGAATCAAATGGCGACCGATTGACATTCGTGTAGTTCGGCCTTGCTACGAGCCTTTATAATTACAATTGTAGGTTGACCCAGTTTCATTTGTCCCCGATAGAGCGTGGCTGTGTAAGTGTATTTATACATCCGGCACAACGAAACGAACGCTCTGCATAAAATATAACTGTTAGGAATGACTGCATCAAGAGAACCTGACATTTTCGCAAACATGCATAAACTTAAGTGGTTCAAATCAATTCTGACATGATTGCGCCCATTGGCAACGCCAATTGTATGGGTACACAACATGCAGAACGCAAACACGTTATTCGTATTACTGGTTGGCATTATGTATTAAAACGATGCCCTTCGATAACTGGTGATACATGCAACTTTCAACAAAAATAACTAGAAAAACCTGTACATTGAAAAATTTGAATAAATTAAATAAATCAAAACAAAATCAAAACAAAAATTAAAAAGGGATGGACAAAACAATACTTACCACCTTCCAATAAAACAAAGCAAAAACATCATCCTAAAGCAACACATACGATCTTTTATTAATGATGATGGTGATGATGAATTGTTGTCTAACATCCTGTGGCAAATTGTACATGCATATCAGGAAGAGAAAATGTTAATTATAGATTTATGTCATATTTTACAATAATGAAATAAATGAAATTAAATGTGATACCTTGTGATTGAAGGGTCTCAACTGTCTTCTTCAGGGTCTTAACTTCTGTTTGTGATGTCTTTAGTTCCTGTTCCAAAGTTTTCAATTTCTGCAAAAGACATACGTTACTTGACGGATCCTCGTTGCAAGATCGTGTTATATTCAATGCAAAACATCCACATTCAAAAGAAGAAAAGATAAAGATTAACATCATAATAAAGGCGTATATGTGTGTCTTTCAAGTTTTATCATATAATTTGTATAGATAAGAATCTTGTTCCAGTACAAACAATTTACCTCGATGAAAAGTCTTGTAATCTATAGACCTGGGGTCTGTTTATCACATCGGTCTTAGGACAAGGACATGTCCTAAAATCATTTAAGGACATATCTTAGTCCTAAGCGAGTTTATCAAACGTGTCGTAACTTCGAAATGTCAGGAATTGTCCTAAGTAACGGACACAAGTGTATTTGTCTTAAGATGGTCTTAGGGTGGTCCTTACTTTAGGATATATTTTATGACGGTTAATTTGTAAACAAATATGGTAACTGCTTATATACGTTTATTTAAGGAGAAGGGCAAATAATTTTGTAGAAATAGACTGCTTACGGACTATGATAATCCACTTGACTATTTGGACATTGACGTTATACGCAAGTATAGATTATCATGTCCGTAATAAATATTATGTATTAATTTTCGAAACACTTAGGACAGCGATTAGGATATCCTAGCTAATCATTAGTAAGATCGTCCTAAGATAGCTTCGATGTGTATACATGCTTAGAGATGTCGTAAGTCAGTCCTAACATTATCATATTATCCTAATTTATGTCCACTCGTCGTAACCACCCGCCCTCCTTTTTCCCGAATATGGTCTACCGAATTAGACTTATCACCTGGTTTGTGCTTATATAAGCAACACGACGGGTGCCACACGTGGAGCAGGATCTGCTTACCCTTCGGAACCACCTGAGATAACCCCGGTTTTGGAGGGTTCGTGTTGCTCTGTCTTTAGTTTTCTATGTTGTGTTTTGTATACTTTTGTTCGTTGTTTGGTCTTTTCTTTTCTTAGCCATGAAGCTGTCAGTTTAATTTCGTCTTATGAGTTTGAATGTCCGTTTGGTATCTTTCGCTTCTCCCTATTCCTAACATGAATCTTAGTACATATCATAGGAAAGCTTCTTTAAACTTGCCCCAGACAAAGAGTGTTGTAACGTAAATGAACCACAAATAACACACATTTGACATTTATTGTATTCAGAAACTCGTCAATGTTGTGTAGACTAGTATTTCGGGTATTATTTTGCAAGATGATTCAAAAACATTTCACGTAAAACTCCCTTTCCTTCTGTGCATGCTCATATTTGAGGAAGGTCGAGGTTACATGTAGGAGTTACTGGTAAGATCACTGGTGATACATAGAAGTACTTAAAACGGGACAAGGAAGAGGAAACAGGTACAAATATATGACTACGATGAACAAGAGATATCATCTGTGACACAGCCAAATAGTGCCAGTAGAATCAATTACATAATTGGTATCGATCAAATGTCAATCAAAGATGCATCTATCGAATTTAAGTATTAACAAAGACCAAATAATCAGGAAAAGTTACAACAAGGATATCGAAACTATTAAGGACATCCTTATAACATAATTTGATTTCCATGACGTCAATTAAATGAGATTTATGAGAAATAATAATTTCCTCAGTTTTGAATAAACAACATTAATCCTCACCTTTCGTAAACGCCATGTATTTTAACTGACAAATCCTTGAATAGTATTTGTTATACATTTCCTTCCTTAAAATAAGTTTTCTTCAGAAATTCCTAACAAATAAAATTTGTAAAACAGGTGGTGAAGTTAAGATTGATTGATTGATTGATTATGTTTTGCCTAACGTCCGGTGGCATATTCAGGACGAGAACAAATTAACAATACAATTTGCAGGTTTTGCCAGGTAGATCGACCGGGATGAAGGTAGGAATTTTGGAATACCACGTGGAAAGAGGGTTTGTTGTATGGGAACATAAATTTTGTTTTGCAACAAGCTATCTATGATCATCTCAGAGAGTTGTTGCAAATGGCCTTATACGTGTAGAGAAGGTGACACTATCCATACACTAGATAACGAATTTTCAAACGTCCCTATTCGGACGGGCGTGATTGCGTATTTATCCATTCCACACAGTCAAATAGACGTCATACTTTGGCGAGAGTTTTACTGCTGACGGGTGAAGTCAACAGATGACCACCATATTTCTATACACTCAGTCAACACATGGGTCTTTGAAGTACATATGATATCATTTGTATGTTATTATTCCTTTACACAAAAAATGGACTTGGTAAATGGCATTTTATGTTCTGTTCTTTGGCATTTCACTTCACGTGGACATGTTTTTCTTTTCAAATAAAGAAACTATAAATTGAGAAATCTTTGCAAATTTTCTAATTTAGAGGAAAAAATGCGACAGGATTATATGGACTCACGACTTAATTTTTTATCGCAATATTCGTATGCGTGTTTCCTGGAAATGTTTTACTTAAAGTAGCCTCTCCCTTTTTTGGTGATCAACAATCGCTTTAATAAATGTACTTGTTTATTTTGAAACTTCCAGTATATATGTAGGACTCTGACCCGCGATTGAACTCCGAACCGCGATGGTCACGCTGATGTGCGATGGTTAGACGCTGAAGTGCGTTTTGATCACGCTGAAGTGCGATGCTGGCATTGTTACACCATCTGGTAATAGCTACGCCGAAGTACTATGGTGGTTACGCTGAAGTGCGATGGGTTTTGATATTAATCTTAACAAACTTGAACATTTGGTAAGGAAAATAATCATCAGAAATTTCAATGTTTTATAAGTCTAGTACTGATACCAGTCTATAAAAAACAAGTAGTTTTGAAAGAAGGAGGTATATATGCAAAATTTAGTTTTGATCCAATAAAATTATCTACATTTAAATTACTTGTTCAAACATAAAGTATATGTTATTGAAAGTTACTTATTCTCATTTAAATTGTTACAAAAAGTATTTTTAAGTGATCTTAAGTGCACACCAAAGTGCTCCTAAGTAAGGAGTTTTATATATATAACAGGTGATAATATTATATTGATGCAATATTACATTGCATACATTGCAGAAAGTATTATCAGTTATTTTTTCTCCATAATTGTTAAAAATAAAAGCATTTGTTAAGGAAGATTATAAATGCAAGAAGTAAAACAGGAAGTGCAATCTTGTACATGTTTAAAGTACGAATTTCTTTAAATTTCTTACTCAGGGTTATGAAACAAAACTTTTTTTACCAATTTAGTCAAAACTATCTATGCCTTTAAATTGTTTAACATTTTATTTTTATGTAATGCCTACTGAAATAAAGTTTTCAGGTGTACATGCTGTACATAAACATTACAAATGGATAACATGTGGACATTTTCATTCTGTATTAAATATCTATTTTTGTTCAATTATCTTAAATCCCTACATTTTGTAATTAGCAGTAAACAATCATTAAAAGAGGTGATAAAACTGCCAAAGGCAAGGTATTTAACTGTATCCTATTGTCAGTTAATTTGAGTGTTACACAATCAGGTAACAATTTTACCGGAAACGCCGATAGGCATGAAATTTGAAATTTTATTTTTTGAAAAGGCTGAGGGTGCATTTTTTGCTTTGGAGGGCAGAAGGGCGGGGTAAGGGCACCAAGGCGGGCCGCCCTTCTATTAAGGGCAGGCGGAACACTGCTCAGGCACATTGGATCTGTGAATTTTATACAAGACTCTGGAAAAAAATTATAAATACATTCAATTATCTTCTATATTCTTCCTTCTGTTCACATGCGTGTCAGTCCAACAAATCTTTGGGAGAACTAGGTAAGTGACAAATTTACATGCTTCCAAAATTCAGAAGTTTTATGATTGATTACGACATTGTTTCTGATCACATATTTAGTGAGAGTTGATTTTTCAACCCCTTACGCAGTTGACATTAGATGGGTTTGGCTTTTATTTTTATGTCCTTTTTGGTCATATAAGTCTTCAGCTATTTAGATTCTTATACATCCGTGACTTTTCAAATATTCGGGATTGAGCGTTCCCGATAAAGACAAATCCAGAAAACCGCTTCGGATGCATGAAATAATTCAAATCAAATGTTGTACCTTGTGCTTGAAGGGTCTCAACTGTCTTCTTCAGGGTCTGAACTTCTGTTTGTGATGTCTTTAGTTCCTGTTTTAAAATTTTCAATTCCTGCAAAAGACATACGTTGCTTGACGGATCTTCGTCGCAAGATCGTGTTATATTCAATGCAAAAACATTCACATGAAACAAGAAGAATAGAGAAAAGATTAACATCATAATAATGGCGTCTTTCAAGTTTTATCATATAATTTGTATAGATAAGAATCTAGTTCCAGTACAATCAGTTATATACATTGATGAAAAATCTTCTAATCTATAGACCTGGTGCCTGTTTATCGAAACTGTCTTAGGACTAGACCATGTTCTAAAATCATTTTAGGACATATCTTTGTCCTAAACGAGTTTATCAAATATGTCGTCATTTAGGAAATGTCATAGGAAATGACTTGTCTTAAGTAGCGGACACAAGTGTATGTGTCTTAAGATGGTCTTAGGGTGGTCCTAACTTTAGGATATATTTTATGACGGTTAATCTGTAAACAAATACGGCCACTGCTTATCTATACTATTAAACGAGAAGACCTCATTTTGTGTGTCGCTTCTCTTCCTTCCACAATAAATAAATCATCATGCCTCTGTGTCCTATAGGTACCTTGCATAGTCGCATTTGTCATCTGTTCTTATGATTATTCAGTTTGGGTTATTTTGGGAGAAAAACGAAAATAAAAACGTCCGGATATTGTTTCCGTCATCAGACCGACTTTTAAGTCATAGACAAGACTTCCGGTTTTAAACTTACAGATAATTTTCTCGGGGACAGACAATCATTATCGCGTTTATCTGCATGTATACTATGATTATACTACTATAATATAAAAAGACTCTCTATATATTATAGCAGTGATCGCCGTGGAGAAGAAACTTGGAATTGATAGTTAATAGCACATACATTTTATTTATAATATACGTATGTTCATAGGACTTCATAGTATACAGAAACGCGAAAATAATGGAATTCAACAAAAAAAAAAAAAAAATAACGGACTTTGGAAAAAAGAGAGAGGGCTTAAAAATATTGTCCTGTCTCCAAGTACCTATGACTTTTGATACCTTATCTGAAATTCTCCAGACATAACAGTGGCGGATCCAGAAATTTTCTTAAGGGGGCACTGACTGCCTAAGAGGGGTCCCGCTCCAGTCATGCATCATTGATTCCCTATATAATCAAATTTTCCCACAAAGAGGGGGGGGGGGGGGCGATCCCCCTGAAAAACCCTCTTAATCCGCCCCTCATGTAATCTTTTACAAAAATTCATCCTACAACAGTTTACATACTTTCAACCAAGCTCTAAATGCCCGCGATTTCGCGGGTGTGTTCTAGTATATGTTTATTTAAAGAGATAATTAATTTTCGTAGAAATAGACTGCTTACGGACTATGATATTCCACTTGACTATTTGGACATCATGTCCGTAATAAATATTAGGTATTAATATCTCAAACAGCGATTAGCATATCCTAGCTAAAAATTAGTAAGAAAGTCCTAGGTTAGCTTCGATGTGCATGCTCAGACTTGTCGTAAGTCAGTCCTTACATTATCACAACATTATTCTAATCTATTTCCACTCATAACCACGTTCCCGCTCTCTTTTTCCCCGAATATGAACTACCGAATTAGACTTATCACCTGGTTTGTACTTACATGAGCAACACGACGGGTGACACATGTAGAGCAGGATCTGCTTACCCTTCCGAAACACCTGAGATATTTTTTGAAGGGGTTCGTGTTCCTCTGTCTTTAGTTTTCTATGTTGTGTTTTGTATACTGTTGTTTGTCTTTTGGTCTCTTTCTTTTTTTAGCCATGACGTTGTCAGTTTAATTTTGAACTTATGCGTTTGAATGTCCGTTTGGTTTCTTTCGCCTCTTTTTTATTCCTAATAAAGGTCTTATCATAGGACAGCTTCTTTAAACTGGCCCCAGACAAAGAGTCTTGTAAATTAAGTGAATCAAATAAACAACATATTTGACATTTATTTTATGTAGAAACTCGTCAATGTTGCGAAGATTAGTATTTCTGTATTATTTTGCAAGATGAAAAAACAAAAAACAAAAAACAAAAACAAAAAACAAAAAACAAAAAAACAAAAAACAAAAAACAAAAAAACAAAAAACAAAATAGACACATTTCCTCTCGCTCAAAGAAAATAGAAAATAACCATACAAAAAATATAACCTTTAAAGAAAATAACTGAAACTGCAACACCGACACCCTTTTTTTTTATCTAATTGTATATTCCATAAAAAATATTCTTTTAACAATTTTATGTATTACTAGTATTGATCCATAAACATTTCACGTAAAACCTCCTTCACTTCTGTGCATGCTCATATCCAAAGGTGGGTCGAGGTTACATGTAGGAGGTACTGGTTAGATAATTGGTGATACATAGAAGTACTTAAAACGAGACAAGGAAGAGGAAAAAGGTATAGAAATACGACGAACAAAAGATATCCGTGGTCATCTGTAGACACAGCCAATTCCAAATAGTGATAGTAGAATCAATTACATAATTGGGATCGATCAAATGTCAATCAAACATGCATCTATCGAATTCAAGTATTACCAAAGACCAAATAATCAAGAAACGCTACAACAAGGATGTCAAAACTATTTAGGACATCCTTATAAAATAATTTGATTGCCATGACGTTAATTAAATTAGATTTATGAGAAATAATAACTTCCTCAATTTTAAATAAACAACATTAATCCTCACTTTCCGTAAACGCCATGTATTTTAACTGACGAATCCTTGAATAGTAGTTGTTATATATTTCCTTCCTTAAAATTAGTTTTCTTCAGAATTTCCTAACAACTACAATTTGTAAAACAGGTGGCGAAGTTAAGATTGATTGATTGATTATGGTTTGCTTAACATCCGGAAGCATATTCAGGACGAGAACAAATTAACAATACAATATGCAGGTTTTGAAAGGTAGGTCGACCGGGATGAAGGTGGGAAATTTAGACTACCATATGGAAAGAGGGTTTGTTGTATAGGAACAGAAATTTTGTTTTGCAACAGGCTATCTACGAACATCTCAGTGAGTTGTTGCAAATGTCCTTATACGTGTAGAGAAGGTGATACTATCCCTACACTAGGCATCGAATTTTTAAACACCTATTCAGACGGGCGTGATTGCGTATTTATCCATTCCATACAGTCAAAGTCATACTTTGGCGAGAGTTTTACTGCCTGACGGGTGAAGTCAACAGATGGCCATATTTCTATACCCCCAGTCAACACATGAGTCTTTGAAGTAAACATGATATCATTTGTATGTTATTATTCCTTTACACGGAAAAGTGGACTTGTTAAATGGCGTTTTATGTAAATTTTCCTTATGTTCTTTGGCATTTCACTTCACTTCGACATGTTTTTTCTTTTCAAATAAAGAAACTGTAAATTGAGAAATCTTTGCAAAGTTTTTAATATATAAAAAAAAAAAAAAAAAAAAAAAAAAAAATGCGACTGGATTATATGGACTCACGTCTTTAAAATTTTGTATCGCAATATTCGTATGCGTGTTTCCTGGAAATGTTTTACTTAAGGGTAGCCTCCCCTTTTGTTGGTGATCATCAATCGCATTAATAAATGTACTTGCTTATTTTGAAACTTCCATTATATATTTTAAAAATTGTAAAATTGCCTTTCAATACCATCATTGTCATATTTCCGAATATGACTGTTATACTGAATGTGAATTTGCATTGCTGTGCGGCGTGTCTCGGTGTTTTGTACATCAAACATTAATGGATTTATTTTGATGTTTCTGTTATGGTTTCGGTTGGATAATCTGTTATGTCTTATCGTTTGTAGTCCAACTAATTATAAAATTGCCTTTCGATACCATCATTGTCATGAAAATTGTTTGGACGAATATTGTGAAAATAATTGTATAAAGTTCGAGATTGCATGTTAGTTACGTAAGCGCGTCACTGTTTTTGATATCCTGTGGTGTTTTTCGTTGATGGAATATGTTCGTTGTTGTTCTGTGGTTTGCATATTGTGTCGACTATTATATTATTTGTTTGTGCGTTTCTCTGTTATGAATGTTCTTGCGTGTGTTTGTCCTGTATTTCTGTCACGTAGTGTTTTAGCGATATTTTTAACATTGTCATAAAGCGGGAGGTTTGGCATGCCATGAAACCAGGTTCAACCCACCATTTTTTCTTAAAATGTCCTGGACCAAGTCAAGAATATGGCAGTTGTTATCAAATAGTTCGTTTATTTGTGTGTTGGCGTTTGTTTTTGTTACACTTCGGTGTTCTTGTTGTTCCTTTGTTTTCCTCTTATAGTTGATGTGTTTCCCTCGGTTTTGGTTTGTAACCCGGATTTGTTTTCTCTCAATCGATTTATGACTTTTGAACACCGGTATACTACCCTGTTCATTGATAATTTTCTATGTTTTCTATGTATTGTGTGAGATTTTGTCCCATGTACATTTACTCCATATCCTTTCATTTTCTACTGTTGCCTTTATTTATCTATATCTTTCGGATACACCGCTGTGTTTAAAAATGGCTGTTTCTGTATTGGTCCTGGTTTAGATTCGAGATTAGCTGTATTTGCCCCGACATTGAAAGACTGCGGCTAATCGAGAATTACTATTATGTAAATTACAGGATATGTAATTGGGTGTGCACAAATATTCAGGGGCAGATCCAGGAATTTTGAAAAGCAGAGCGTATTTCGTGAAAACGGAAGAGACACCGCTGAGCAGAGCACAGCGAAAACTTTTTGAACGATTTTATGGCTAAGAAAACGTCAAATAAATCGTGAGAAACAGGAGATTTCTATTTTTGCGACTGAATGAGGGGGCGTACGCGCTCCACGCCCTATCCTGGATCCGCCACTGAAAATAGTCAGTTAAAGTTTACTTGTTTGGCGAAACACAAAATCAATATTACCTTTATCTAAGTACCTATTGAAAGAAGATAATTGTTATCGAAGAACATGTAATAAAAGATAACTAAAAAACCAATTTGATCAGTTTATTTCGTACGTAGTGAATTATGTTATGATTCTTTTTAATTGTTACTACCTCCTTAATTTTTATTACATATGCTTTGTAAATATAAAAATAAGAAGATGTGGTTATCTATGATTGCCAATCAGATAATTGTCCACATGAGTTCATATGACGTGGATATAAGCAAAGTATTCAGGATTCAATAATTGCTTTATAGATGCAATATGCTAGTAACAGAGCTAATTTTATTTTTCTCTGCCGGAAGATAAGAATTATTACTTTGAACTAGCTGTCAGTAACTGCGAGTACTCTCAGATCTGTACTTAGTGTCTTTTTGTTGTGGGGTGTAAAAGTACGCGTCGACGTCCACTCTGTGTTTTTGTTAGATGTATTTCTGCTTTGTATCCATCTGATGAGTTAAGCCTTTTTCAACTGATTTTTATAGTTTGTTCTTATGTTGTACTGTTACACCGTCCCAGGTTAGGGGAGGTTGAGCGCTCACAAATATGTTTAACCCCGCCACATTCTTTATGTGCCTGTCCCAAGTCAGGAGCCTGTAGTTCAGTGGTAGTCTGTGGTTCATGTCTGCCATATTTATTTTTCGTAAATTGTTTTGTTATAAATAAGGCCGTTAGTTTTCTCAATTGAATTGTTTCATATTTTTCATGTCGGGGCATTTTATAGCCGAACATACGGTATGGGTTTTCTCATTGTTGAAGGCCGTACGGGTGCCTATATTTGCTTACATCCACTTTATTTGAACTTTGGTGGATAGTTGCTATACAAATACATGTAGTGATGTAGTTGTGATGATCAAATTTGAGTAGTTCCGATTATCTAATTAGTTTGTAAACCATTTTAATAAATTGTCAGATATTGCATAGTCTTTTAATTCAAGTTACAGTAGACTAAGCTATAATTATAAGTAGACAGTTATGCCATACTTTATCAAATGGTTTCGAAAAATCTGGTAAACACAAAACCTTCATTATTGTCAAGTGAATTTACAATGTAAAATTTTACATCAAGGACATCATTAAACCAAAATGAATTAATTTGTATTAGAAAGTCAATAAGTATAGAATTACTTCCAATAGATATTTTGGTTTTTGTGAAGAACGTCTTTTTTATGCATTTTTTCAGTAATTTCTCAACTTTTTTTGAAAATTTGTTTGATTCCGTTTTAAGCCATCGCATTTATAATTTGGCCACACTTTCGGAAATGCAACAAAATGTTGTTTAAACCATAAGTAAATATATGAGAATCAATGATACTGGTAATTTAAGTACATATTTAGAAAATGGCCCTGGTGTGACATAAATTCAGGGGAAATGAGTTCTGTACGTCATTCATTGACCAACTCGCATCAGCTGAAGTTTTGAAAAGAATGACGGGTTTGTTGCAACTATTGTTTTGGAAATGTCAAACAAGAAGAAAAGGTGCGTGACAAATAATGAACTGTTACTTAGTCGTCATTTAAACGTTCACGCTTAGGATATAATTTATTTCAAAACAGAGTTCCGGGGTACCTGAGATCACCATCGGTTTTTGGTTTTGTTCGTGTTGCTCAGTCTAGCTTTCTTTTATGTATTTAATTTGTTTACTGTTGTTTGTCTTTTGGTCTCTTTCGTATTTTGTCATCATTTGTCAGTGTGTTTCGACTTATGAGTTTGAATATCCTTTTCGTATCTTTCGCCTTTCAGTTAAATGCCAATGAAGGAAGAAGGATAAATATTTTATACAAGATAGGGATCGAATAAAAAAAAATAGTAAATATTTTCCGGCATTGAACGCTAGCTGTCTTTTTTTGGAGTTAATTCATTGGTGTAAAAATCCATGCCAACTTTTACCTACAGTTTTACATCTGACTGAATAAACACACTAAGATGTCAAGTTCTAGGGCATTTATATACCAAAATTCTACTCAACGGAATTAATGTAAATGTGAACAGTCAACATGAATAACAAAAAGGTCACTGTTACTTATTATAGCCAGGTACTATAAGGCTTTACTCAAAACGTAATAGGGGGCCTCGGTGGCCGAGTGGTCTAAGTAGTTACTACTGTAATCACTAGCCAGTCAACACTGAGGTTGTGAGTTCGAACCCCGCTCGTGCGGGTGCACTCGACTCCAATCTTAATTGACTAGGATTGTCAGTTTTCCTATCGAAGGTCGGTAAATTTCTCCAGGCTTCCTCCACCAATAAAAACTGGCCGCCACGAAATAGCCCAAAAGCGGTGCTTAAAAGTGGCGTTAAAACACCAAAAATCAAAAAATCAAAATCAAAACGTAATATCGAATAAAACTATTTTATTAAAAAACGCAATCTTGATTTTACATTTAATGCATCAGTTATCTAACGAAAATTACTTATTTGTCTTTTTGATGTTGTAAAGAAAAAATTAAACTGACGTAGAAACAGCTTGTCGTTAACATCAAAAGGCTTTTTTTCATTGTTGTGTATAGAGAAACGAATGTAGGAGATTGTATATTACTTTTCAATAAAAATGACGAGACGAATAACATCGTTTTGTTTAATCAAAGTCAGCTATTGTTCCTTTTTTTTATCTAGTTCACCTGGCCCAAAGGTCAAAATTAGCTTTTCTCATCACTTGGCGTCAGTCGTCCGTAGTCATTGTAACTTTTACAAACATCTTCTCCTCTGAAACTAATGGGCCAAATTTGACCAAACTTGGCTACAATCATCACTAGGGTATCGAGTTTTAAAAATGTTTCCGATGAACTTGCCTTCCATGCAACCAACATGGCCGAAATGGATAAAATAGAATATAGGGGTAAAAATGCAATTTTTGTCTATTATCTTAAAAACCGCAATAAATAGAGAAAAATAGTAAAAATGTTCAGAATGATGAGGTCTACCTTTTGCCCGTTTACATCAAAACTGTCAGACGACTTCTTATATAGGTAGGAGTTATTGTCCTTTAATGACAAATATACCTTCTTTTCTTTTTCATTTTTTGCCTATTATCTTGAAAATTATAAAAGATAGAGAGAAACAAACTTTAACGTCTTTTTGGACGGCGATGTTCCTTTGGCGCCGTCTTACGGTGTTTATATATCACAACTCGTTCGCTATGCTCGTGTCTGTAGTGACGTTTTTGATTTCCATGAGCGTAATTTATGTATTACTAGCAAATTAGTAAGTCAGGGATTTCGTTACCACAAACTACTTAAAACCTTTACTAAATTCTTCCATAGATACAAAGATTTGGTCTGCAAATTTGGCTGTACCTGTAGAAAACTTATTTCAAACGGTATAGCACATCCTAAATTTTACGGTGATGTTGTAAACCGAGCTCGGAAATTTAGATACGATCCGGGTGAACTTATCAATCCTTTAAATAAATTTATTCTGAAAGGTTACCTATTCAACACTGTAATTAAATCTTTGAATATTGTTTTTATTGGTATGCATATTGATTTTGTTATCAGTAAATTAAACCCATAAATACTACAAATATTTACTTTAACGGTACTACAATCTGTCGATACCTATAGTTTGGCATTGCACAAGGTCATGTTTTTCTCTGACTGTTAATGACGTCTTACACTAAATCCATTGGATGTTGGATGTGGACAGATTGATATTTTAGTCTAAGATACATGATTTTTTTATAAGTTGTTATTGACTTTGAACTAGCTGTCAGTAACTGCGAGTACTCTTAGATCTGTACTTAGTGTCCCTTTTGTTGTGGGGGTGTATAAGTACGTGTCCACGTCCAATCTGTGTTTTTGTTAGATGTATTTCTGCTTTGTATCCATCTGATGAGTTAAGCCTTTTTCAACTGATTTTTATATTTTGTTCTTATGTTGTACTGTTACACCACTGTCCCAGGTTAGGGGGAGGGTTGAGCGCTCACAAACATGTTTAACCCCGCCACATTCTTTATATGCCTGTACCAAGTCAGGAGCCTGTAGTTCAGTGGTAGTCTGTGGTTCATGTCTGCCATATTTATTTTTCGTAAATTGTTTTGTTATAAATTAGGCCGTTAGTTTTCTCAACTGAATTATTTCATATTTTTCATGTCGGGGCCTTTTATAGCCGAACATACGGAATGGGTTTTTCTCATTGTTGAAGGCCGTACGGTTGCCTATATTTGCTTACATTCACTTTATTTGAACTTTGGTGGATAGTTGTCTCATTGGCAATCATACCACATCTCCTTATTTTTTATATTTAAAGAGTAACAATGATCAGCAAGACAACATCTAGATATAAATGAGAAAATTGGTCGAAATTGTCGGACAATTCCTTATTGAAGTTATCGCCCTTTCATGACTATTTTTATCAGTTTTTTGCGTTTTTGCCTATTGTCTGAAAACAAACTATATGATGATAATAGATAGGTAGAAGCTTTAACAAGCAAAAATGATCAGCAAGACAAGATCTAAAAAAGGTATACTGGCTGAAATCGTCAGTTCACTCCTAATAAAATAGTTTATACTACACCCCAATTGATATTTTTCAGTACATAATGTACAAACGAAACACGTAATAGTTATAAAAGTGACTTGCATATGCCATTGCCACCATAGAAATTTACAAAAATAAAAATGAATATAATGCATGGTATATAAATATGTTTATTACAATTTACATCAAGTGTATACTTATAATTTCAGGGGCCTCGTTTACCGAGGGTTCTAAGTAGTTATTATACAGTTACTAGCCATTAATATATTCAAGGTTGTTGAAAATGGCTTTAAACACTAACAAACAAACAAAAACTAAACAACCAAATAAAATATTTTGTTTCTTTATTTTAGCTTGCAACAATCCGCTGTAAGATTAAAACATACTCCCTGCAAAATGTTGTTCTATTTGAGGTCAGAAAAAATGACTGAAATGTATGTAACGGTTTTTTTTTGTTATACTGTAACACTGTTAAAAACAATCAAATAAAAATAAACACTTAATATATTTCATGTGTCCAAAGCGCTTTTCTAGATTGACCTTCATCAGGAAGGTTCAAATCTAAACATTTGAAAGCAAGGAATGTGTAAACAGTACAGGTAATTCATCTAAGGTCAATTTTGTGTGGTTTTCCATATGATTTTTTTAATTGTGATTTTTAAACAAAGAAGGAAATTAAGACAGTTTATAAACAATAGGCTCCAAGAATCCAGCATTGCTCACCTGACATTTTTGACAAAAATAAATTGAAACAATACAACAAGATTATGTGTGTTGAATGGAAACTATGTAGACCAAAATCTGTCTTACTGGGCATTTTTTGGCTTGACCAAGCAAGTTCCAGTATATTCATTATCACCTTAAAAATGACATGCAGAAATTAAAAATAAAATAGGTTAAAATTGTGACATTTTGATAAAACTCGTCTTTTAATGTCAACAACACAGGACCATTTGACTATTCCCGTCATGTTGGCTAATTTGTATATAGATCTTATTTTGATGATTATATTTACAAAGATTTTTTCTTTATCCTCTATCGTTTCTGCAAAAAAATCGAGAAAAAAAAAACGTCCTTCACGGGACATTACTCCTTTAACGAATCGATTGAAGACTTCAGTCATGTTGGCTTAGAGTGTAGATCTTGTTATACTAAACATTTTTGCATATACTGTTTCTCTAAATTTATCATAGTTTCTGCAAACAACTCAAAAATGGGTAAAATCGTCTTTCAAATTCTGGTGATATAATAAGCCTAAAACTGCAGTTTAACTCAATGTTCTCTTTTTGGCAATAACGGCCATGTTTGTAAATGAATCATATCCCGGATACAGATTTTAAGAAACATTCAGGTAAAGTTTTGTGACATTATGCCCAGTAGTTTAAGAGCACAATATTTAATAAAATTCTCCGCAGGGCGCAGCTTGATACGACCGCAGAGGTCGAACCCTGAACAGTTGGGGCAAGTATGGACACAACATTCAAGCTTGATACAGCTCTGAATTTGGATTGTGATTAAATATTTAACACAGCATAGGTTTCTGACACAGAATGAATGTGGTTTAAGAACTTAAAAATTTTAAATTGGACATTCACCTATTATGGTCCAATATCCAAAATCTAAATACATTGTTAGATTCAGCATATCAAAGAACCCCAAGAATTCAATTTTGATGAAATCAAACAAAGTTTAATTTTGGACCCTTTTGACCTCAATGTGGACAAAGTTGATAACGGGCCCAAAATCAAAATCTAAATACATGGTTAGATTCAGCATATCAAAGAACCCCATATATTCAATTTTTGTTGAAATCAAACAAAGTTTAATTTTGGACCCCGATTTGGACCAACTTGAAAACTGGGCCCATAAATAAAAATCTAAATACATGTTTAGATTCAGCATATCAAAGAACCCTAAGAATTCAATTTTTGTTAAAATCAAACTAAGTTTAATTTTGGACCCTGATTTGGACCAACTTGAAAACTGGGCCCATAATCAAAAATCTAAATACATGTTTAGATTCAGCATATCAAAGAACCCTAAGAATTCAATTTTGTTAAAATCAAACTAAGTTTAATTTTGGATCCTTTGGACCTTAATGTAGACCAATTTGAAAACAGAACCAAAATTAAGAATCTAAATACACGATTAGATTCGGCATATCAAAGAACCCCAATAATTCAATTTTGATGAAATCAAACAAAGTTTAATTTTGGACCCTTGGACCTCAATGTGGACCAATTTAAAATGGGGCCCAAAATCAAAAACTTAATACACGGTTAGATTCAGCATATTAAAGAACCCCAAGAATTCAAGAATAAAACCCCATTGAAATTGGTCAAGAAATAAGCCATTTATAGGAAGTATCTTCTTTTGCACAATACTGTGCAATTGAATATTTCTTGCTATTGCGCAATACTGTTCAATTGACAATTTCTTGCTATTGCTCAATATTGTGCTAATGGATATTTCTTGCTATTGCGCAATACTGTGCAATTGAAGATTTCTTGCTATTGCGCAATACTGTGCAATTGAAGATTTCTTGCTATTGTGCAATACTGTGCAATTGAAAATTTCTTGCTATTGCACAATACTTATTATATAATAATTTACACATCCTGTTTGGTGTGTATCTCCTACCATATCATTATTATTTGCTTTTAAATATAAATCAGAAATAACCAACTTAAAATGGAAAATTTTAAAAGAAAAAAAAAAAGGAAAAAAAAAAAAAACCTTCCAAATTTTTGAACTCCTTATGATTCATCACCCCAAACTCAATCCCAGCCTTCCCTTTGTGGTATGGTACCTTGCAGTACAATTTCAGAGAGATCCATACACTTGAACACAAGTTATTGTCTGGAAACTAGAAAAATGTGTTTTTTGGCCCCTTTTTGGCCCTAAATTCCTAAACGTTTCGGGCAATTACCCCCAAACTCAATTCCAGCTTTCCCTTTGTGATATGGAACCTTGTAGTACAATTTCAGAAATATCCAAACACTTACACACAAGTTATTGTCATGAAACTAGAAAAATGCTTGTTTTTTGCCCCTTTTTTGGCCCCTAATTCCTAAAATTTTGAGGCAATTACCCCCAAAATCAATTCCAGCCTTCATTTGTGATATGGAACCTTGTGGTACAATGTCAGAGAGATCTATACACTTACACACAAGTTATTGTCTGGAAGTTACAAAATGCTTTTTGGCCCCTTTTGGCCCCTAATTCCTTAACTGTTGGTACCGTAACCCCAAAATCAATCCCAACCTTCCTTTTGTGGTAATGAACCTTATGGTAAAATTTCATAGAGATCCATTCACTTAAACTAAAGTTAGAGTGCGAAAACCAATGTGTCTTCGGACGACGACGCCAACGTCATACCAATATACGACTACAAATTTTTTGCGGTCGTATAAAAACAAGTTTACGACGGACGGACAGACGACGGACGCCAAGTGATGGCAAAAGCAAAGGGCCAGGTGAGCAGAAATCAACTTAAATGTGCAGGTCTTCAGGCTACAATCAATGGTGAAATTATTACATAAACAAAGTTTCAAAAAAAGAATGTGTCCTTAACTTTTTTACTGAAATATCAGAACTGTTTATCACCCCATATTTACAGTGCAAATAGGCTGTATATATAAAGGCAGCTTATTTTGTTTTCATTTGTTATAGACATTACAAAATGGGATAGTTTATAAATTCCTTAAATAATAAAACGTTGCAGATTTCCTTCGTCTTCAAATCTGTCATTGATTTCTAAAACTGTCTAGAGATTGCAATATAATCCGTACGATGTGGAGATTTGCACTTTAGTTCATTGTCATAAGTGGTTATTCAAGGTGAACTGTCAAGTTCAACACAAGTTCAAATTCCTATAACAATATCCACAGGTCAAACTGATAGTTAAGATAATAACAGTGAAACCATTACAGTAACTTAGTATATAGATTTGTTTGTCAAAGGTTTGCAAACTAAACAGTTGAAATATATCATGTTAATGAAGAAACGTTCGATTTCAGTATAGAAAAATGTATGTTTTCCCCCATGTAAACCATACGCTCGAGATCATACGCATAGACAACTAATAAATATTATAAGAAAGAAATAAAATGGGAATTAAATACGAATTAATTTTATCAAATAAAATTTGATTAATACAACTAATTTTGATTTACTACGAAATTAACTTTACTCATCATATAAAAATAAGAAGATGTGGTATGATCAATGAGACAGCTCTCCACAAGATACCAAATGACACAGACATTAACAACTATAGGTCACAGTGCGGCCTTCAACAATGAGCAAAGCCCATACCGCATAGTCAGCTATAAAAGGCCCGAAATGACAAATGCTCATTTAGTCATTAAAAGACAGTGAATGATTACCAGTAAACATAAAAGAAATCGTAATTGATAGTAACAATTAATTTGCATTTGTTGTAGATCATTTTTGTTATTTGCAATATGTTGTATCTAATAGTTTTAAATATATCATAGGCAAAAATGCAATAAATGGTCAATTAAGGGAAATAATTGCTATACGTGGTTGATTTATCAATTTCGTCATATGACATTTTGTAGATCTTATATTTCTGATTATTTTTGCTATTTACAATTTCTGTCTACTTATTTTAGTTTTCAAAATAGACTTTAAATAGTCATTTAGTCTTAGATACTTAATTAGTTGTTATTGGCTTTGAACTAGCTGTCAGTAACTGCGAGTACTCCCAGATCTGTACTTAATGTCCCTTTTGTTATTAGGGATGAGGGATGGACAAATACCCTGCCACGTCCGGTCTGTGTTTATGTTTGATGTTTTTCTGCTTTGTATCAATCTGATGAGTTAAGCCTTTTTCAACTGATTTTTATAGTTTGTTGTACTGTTACACTACTGTCCCAGCTTAGGGGGAGGGTTGAGCGGTCACAAACATGTTTAACCCCGCCACATTCTTTATGTGCCTATCCCAAGTCAGGAGCCTGTAGTTCTGTGATTGTCGTTGGTTCATGTCTATTATATTTGTTTTTCGTTAATTGTTTTGTTATAAAATTAGGCCGTTAGTTTTCTCAATTGAATTTTTTCATATTTTTCATGTCGGGGCCTTTTATAGCCTACTATACGGAATGAATTTTTCTCTTTGTTGAAGGCCGTGCGGTTGCCTACAATTACTTACATCCACTTTGCTTGAACTTTGGTGGATAGTTGTCTCACTGACAATCATACCTCGTCTCCTTATTTTTATATTGAAGGCTAAAATTTTGAAAAAAATAATCATTTAAGGGCAATAAGTCCTATACGGGGCCTACATATGACTACAGTACTATTCGCATTCCTTCAGATCTTGTACTGCTGATCAGTTGTGGTTTTTTTTTATACAGTTTCTTCCTAACTTTTTTGATTTAAAAGATAATCGGCTAAATTTTTTGCACTTGTCAGACTTTTTGTATCAAAAACGATTTTCAAGATTTTATTCAACTACCTGCATTTTACCACTATGTTCTATATTTAGCAATGTCAGTCATGTTTGTTGGTGGAGCGAAACAAAATTTACACACTGTAATCTAAACACCTGAAGGAACAATTATGTGAAGTTTTATTTAAATTTGTTTTTTAGTTTCAGATGAAAAGATTGATGGGAAAGGTTACGGACGACGGACGCCAAATGATTGCAAGAGCTCAAACTGACCTTCCGACTGATGTTTTGCTTTGTGGTGTTCAATGGGAATAAGTTGGATGAGCCGAATTCACGTATATGGTTTTCATGACGATTACCTAAATTGCTTTTGTCTTTACTCGCTTCTTCTTCTGACATTAGTAATGCGTTTGTGAGAGTTCTGCAAGTTGAACAGATATTTTTTTTTATGTTTTTATCTTATTTGTAAGATATAACGTGGATAATAAGATTTCTAATTCACCTTTTATATAAAATATGTAGCAGTTCTTGTTATAGTCGGTATCAACATAAGTGACTATATAAACGCCTCAAGTAGATTTCGTCTTTCAAACATCGTTTATACAACGATTTTGAGCATTTTCGATGGCAATTAACGGGTATTGAATCAAAAAGTGAGATTAAAACATCTAATTGCATTAGCAGTTTTACATTTAAATCCCTCATTAGCTGCAGCGAAAATGCATTTCAAAACTCGGTGAACTTTGACCCTGAATTTTAGTTATAATTACAGCTGTCAAAGGAATTCATTTTCATTTAGTCAAATAACTTTATTGAAGATGGTTGACTTATCAAGTTGAAGTTTAGTAATTTTGTTACTCGCTATACTTATCTTGGTTTAACACCTATGAGTCGTGTATATTTAATGTCATATGACTTATTCTAGGTTGTGGTCAGGTACATCTTAAGCATCCATATACAGTACCTGTTTTACAGAAAAGCAACAGGTCAGAAATTGTTGGCCTGTTTTCAACAGCTATTAAGAAAAATATCTACATGTAAATGACTTCTTACATTGAATCAAGCTACATAATATTGTAAAAGATCTTATCATTTTATACAATCTAGTTCAGACAGCGATTTCGGAGGGTCTTGATGGGTTTACATGATAGACAGCAGAATAAATAGCAAAAAATATAAAGAATAGATAAATTTAGGCACAAAAAAATAAAAAAAATAGAGAATAATGGGCAAAATAAATTATGAATAGAGAATAATGGGCAAAATAAATTATGAATAGGGAATAATGGCATACCTGTCAACATTTTAATATGCCCATGGGGGTTTTATATGCAAGATGGCTCTTATAGTCATAAAAAACCTTTAAAGGGGCTATCAAATTTATTTTAATATTATTTTTTTTTTGCTTCTTCATACTTTTACAATCCTTAAAGCCCTGGTAAAATTGATTGTTTTTTTCTTTAAATTGTGGATAAAATTGCTCTTTCAAAATTTCCATTTGGGAGCTTTCATGGGGAAATCCCCCGCAAATAGTGACAGTTGGCAGGTATGAATAATGGGCAAAATAAATAGAGAATAGAGAATAATGGTCAAAATAAATAGAGAATAGAGAATAATAGGCAAAATAGATAAAGAATAAAGATATGAAGGACCCCACCCAGACCTCATATCAGATTGTAGAATGGCATGACTTTATAATAGCAGATTATGTACTTTGAGCTTGTTTTAAGCAACTGTGCGTATTCTTCTATGCGGTATTGCTTATGATCTGTGTTCTTGTACTTCTTTGACAAGGGACTTGACTCATGATACCGATACTAAGACAAACTAACAGAACAAGCAAGACATAACTACCGATCTGAGAGTACTCGCAGTTACTGAAAGTAAGTTCCAAACCAATAACAACTAATTATACAATCATGAATCCAAGACAAAATATAAATCAGTACACATCCGATGGATTTAGTGTAAAGACGCTATAAAGACATGAACATGGCCATATAAGTATCGACAGGATGTAGAACCGTAAGCGTTAATATCTGTATAGCAATACCTACTTTGTTACGTTTTAATTTATTGATTTAAGGAATGACTGTAAGATTTTTTTCTGTCTATGAAGAAATGACATAAAAAGTGGTGCACACTGAATAACCCGCATAGTGGGTTATTTAAAAGTATGCACCACATTTTTGATGTTATTTCAAATAGACAGAAAAAATAATAAAGTCAATCCTTATAATTTAATTCTGAATTCCATTTTTAAAGAGTAAATCATGAAAAAACGTTGATGACGTCACGATCACATGACAAAATGATGTCTATGAGCTGATAGACAAAAAACTTTCAGCCAATCAGAAGACGTGTTACATCCAAAATTAAATGATAAGAAAATCAATGTAAAGACCGATGGAAACGTTATTCAAAGACCTTACTACGATGTTAAATTGATAACTTTTGATGATAAGTTTATTCAAACAGTCGATAAAATTGTTAATTTATTCTCGTCCTGAATATGCATGAAATACCATTAAATGCTACTCGACGTATTCAAATAAACAACAGGCCTTCGAACAATCTACATTGCCTGGCTGTCCTTTTGTGGTAGGTGTTTTTTTTTCGTAGGACACATCAACGTTAACAATACAGTTCTCGGACGTGTTTTCAACTCGCTCTATATCGAATTAAATGTTTATTTACGCGGCATATATAAAAGTACTATTTTTTTGTATCAAATACCAGCTACAAGTACTCGAATCACTTATACAGCCTTTAATTTACTGACACATGTTATATCATATGTATACATACTAGACTAGCGATTTGATTGTAACTTTAAAACCCATGTATACGCGACATAAATATTATTATGTAAGTTCATTATCACATGAAGGTCACGCGATGATTGCCATTGAGTAAACATAAAAGTAGAACGTTTTGTTTTGGCTGTGTTCCAATGTGTATAAGTGTATTAATTCTTCATCAGCCATGATTAGAGTCAAAGGTTAGAGAAACCAAACAGTATTAGAGGCATAAGACCAATATTAATAAAAGAAAAGAAGGGGGAGGCGGTGCATGTTCAAATAACACTTATAATATTGTGATGTTCATACAAGTTTTACGTCACTAGAGGGAGATCTTGTAACATTACCAAACAAGCCCAAGAGCGACAGATTTGCATGTAATTGACCTTAAATCGCAAGTTTAATCTGCCTATTTCAATTATATCTTGTGGAATGCAAATATTCGTAATCTACCTCAAAATCTTTCTTTTACAATTAGTGCGGTTCCTGACAAAGACATTATTGGCAGTTCATTTTTGTACCTCAGACCGTATACACCTAAAAAAATTAATTAATCTGTTATACCGCGTATTTTTTAACATAGACAATGTGGGGAAAATATAATGGTATTGGATTTTGATTTCGTTTGTTAATCAACTCAACGCTGAACGTTTGCGTGGACATTGATTTTCTTAGCATCATTTGCCTGAACACAGAGAACACAGAGAAAGAATAATTATAATCTTGATTCCACAGTACTTTATTTTGATTTGAATCTTCATTTTAGTCAAGACACTGATTTGGAAATAATCAAAATGTCTGCTCCTTGGTATTATAAATTGAGAATATCAACTAGAATGTCAATGTGACGTCATCATTGAATGTCATACTTTTTAAAAATTTTAACCAAAACACCATTTTGTGCATATGTTGTAAGAAACAAAAATTAGTAGTTTTGCATTTCTTTACTACACAAAAAAAAAAATGATTTAAAAGACTGAGTAACACAAACCTCACCAAACACCAGGCGAGCATGAAAACCGAAAGGACCTCAATAGAATAGCCAAAATCGTCTAGGTTCTACTTTACCCTAGCAATTGCTACCATAAGTTTGTTAGTCAGAATTAGATAACGTCAGTACAGAGCTATCGTTATATCTCGAATGCATCGAAGTATGTATCGAATGATCAGAGATAAACACTCCTTGCAAGTTGTATGAAAACTTGTTATTGAGTTTACAGTTGGTACAAATAATAACGGTTGTACTGTAGATAAACATTTACACACCATATTAGTGTTCATGTATATTTTACGACAAGTGAGAAAAAAAACAAACTTATGTACTAGCTTGTAATTATGATTATATGTTTTATCACACATTTTCAATAAGTATTATCAATTTTAAACAAAATACGATAAGTTAAAGGTAAAAGATAATAACGATTTTACTGTAAACTGAATTTGCTACGTGACATATGGTACATAATTACACTAACACATGTTCGTAGGCGTTTATTTGTATAAATTCGAGACAGGATGTTTTGCTTCTATTGTACAATCAGTGGATTTATTTGTCAGCCTAATCAATATCGTACATTTTCTTACCGAATGGCGACAGATGGCTGCTTATGACAATTTAAAATACATTTAGAATGTCGACATTTGTAATAAAAACTATTATTTTCACGACGTTGGTGTAGTGACGTTGAATTCATTACGCCATCGTAAGAATGATAGATATAACAGAGAAATAGATGTGCCGTTTTAAAAAAAGTATGAAGATTTTTTAATTACAACTTTTTAAAAGAGGAAAATAAGTTATATAAAGCAAGACTAAATTTTAAACCATTGGCGTGATGATTTTTTGTAACGTCAAAATAATATTTACGTTCAACATCATTGAAGGACAAAAACATAAATTTCCAATGAGTTAGCAGGAAAACAATTATCAAAACTTTTAAAACAAATAACAAAAAAAAAAAAAAAAAAGAAAAAAAATTGAATTGGAATTTAACTATTGTTTGTATAAAAAAGCGTTAATTCCCTCATACTAATCAATCAGTCAAAACATTATTGGTTCATGATTGATTCGCTATGTGTTTTGGTTTCTGAAATGAGTTTTACCTTAATTCATATCGGATATGTGATCGAATGTGTATTGTACCAAAGAAGGCGTTAATTAACCCAAACTAATCAATCAGAAATTCAACTATTATGACTGTTAAATTGTGCTTCAGTTAGGTTTACTGATATCACATTCTTTATATGTTTAATTCCTGTTTGACAGGAAATCCTCCTTAGTATAATTTAGAAATGAATATCCTTATCAAACAACGCCTGGTTTACCACATTTTAACTTCGTATTTCCTCTTGGCCGGGAATGACTCATTTGACCTTCAGCTGTAAACCTATAGTACATAGCTAGTTGGCCGACATGATGACGCATCGATCCGTGCAAAGCGTGGAGTGTTTATCGTGCCAAGTATTAAATCTCCGATAACATTCTGATAAATAACACATGAGTCAGCAATGATCCGGCCTACGTTTTCTATTTAATTGACAAGTGATTGTGTTTGTATGCGACTTGGCTGTTGAAATAAAATATTTATATATTCCTGGTTGTTTTTTAATTGTTTATGTACAATGACCTTTGGAGTATTGGTAAACAAAGACTACAATGAGATAGACGCGCGCTTACCTTTTATATAAGCACACTTGTCACAACAAGTACAATCAATTCTAAAAATAGAAAAACTAGTTCCAACCGGTTTCAACCAGAAACTACGGTATGTTTGCGCATGTCCTCAGACTGATGTAATACTCGACTACATTGTATATGAAGATAGCTGCAGAAGGTACGTTAATATTTGTTTGAATGTGGTTGAATCTAGACAAATCTCACACATGTTCTGAAATATATACTTATCGATAACATTGATGGCGTCATTAACATTGATTATATAATCTTTAAACGGAATATAATTTGTTGAATTGATCATTTTATATACGAATCATGTATAAATTTTAGATATATTTCCGTGTAACGTCAAAATTTATCTAAATGTGATAATCGTATAAAGTCGTATTTTATGAATAATATAGCGACCATTACAGTTTTCTTTTTCACGTTTACGTTAATGACATCATAATAGAAAATAGATTGATGAGTGTTGAAGAAATGTATTGATTGAGTTGTTTATCACTGTTGACATGAAAGTGATAGTAAGTGTCTTGCAATATTGTCGTCGTATATTTAAAGCTTCAACTTAAATACTTATTTAGCGTTATCAAGGTAATGGTAAGGTTAATTACGTTCAGTGTATTGTGACATTGTATATATTGAAAGTAAAACGTAATTTATAAGTAGTTATTACTGTATCGATGAGTCGCCTAAACAATAAGTGCCGCATGAAGAATTACCTTTGTCAGTACATAAATTTAAGATTCGAACGTCGTAATTTGTTTATTTTGTTTTGTTAGTCCACTATTCAAAACTCTGTCGTAAAAGTTGAATGATATTTTACTACTACAGATAACTTAAATAAGTTAATGGTTTTCAGCGACGTATGGATCGCTATGACCTAAATTCTACTACTGAGTGCCGTTTTGTTTCGCAACTTATCAATCGTTTGGTTTTAAAATAAAGTCTTTTGTTGATAAGTCAAGGACATTTTACACGTACCTTAATTTACTTTGTTCTTATTTATTGTAATTCTGTTCAACAGGTAGGCCATTAAAACATACACTTCCAACCATTTAACTATGAATGATTACTTACTCTGAGGTGTTTAATGTGGAGCAGGGTCTGCTTACTCTTCGGAGCAAACGTTTAAATATTCGGTGTGGAATGGCTTTCGGTAGTTGTTTGCCGGGAATAGATTACCTTAGCTGTATTTGACAAAGTCTTCGGAATTCTGGGTCCTCAATGCTCTTCATCTTCATGTTTTAATTGTCCTTTTGAACTTATTTGAAATGATTAGTATTTGATACACGAAATCCCCGTCTAGCGTACAAAATTGTAAGACTGATATCTTTGATTGGTTAACTTGCATCATTCTTTGTCTTTGGTCTTTGATGGTTGGTAGTCTCTTTGGCAATCATATAGTTAATCATACATCGTATATCATATCATGAACATAAAAGATATCTATTACTAAATAAAGGTCATCTCATCGGCCTTTACTTCATTGGTTACGTAATTAAGTCATTCCTTCAAAATAAACGATTATCGATGAATCACGCCATATAAGTCTTCACAAATGTTTTATAATTAAAAGTAATTATATGTTCTTGAATACAATTGTCAGGCTAGTCCGAAGAGAGAAAATAAATTACAATTTGTATTCATGTTTTCAATTTGGATGTTATTAGAATTTCAAATGCTGAAATTTGAAACTGTTTTCCCTTATATAGACAACGTATCGATATCGATTAGGTGATTATCGAGGCTGAATAGAATTTAGAAAAACCCTCATTCCCTGAAATGTATGATGTGATGTTTAAGTAACGCAAGAAATGTACACTCAAAAGTTGATAATTTCTAATATAAGTCATATTTTAACTTTTCGGAATTATCGGTTATTAATGATCTTCAACTTCGTAATTTGATTTGGCTTTGCAACAGTGTTTATTCGAGCGCCACTGGAGAGTCTTTTTAGACGTAACGCGCATTTGGCGTACAATGTACCAAATAATATGCCGGGTATGTTGGATGAGTTTTTTTTCTTTTTTTATATATTTAGTATTTATTTTCTCGCTTACTTTTTCCATACCAATAAACCTATTTTGATAACATACATATACTACATATACTGACGGACACATTTTGTAAGAAGTTTTTATCTAATCATGATTTATGCCCATATTATTGCTCTTCCTGCTTACCATACTTTTTGTGGTTATAAAAAGTCTTACTTACCTGAGATGATTGGATATACTTTGTGAATAAGTTGCACGAACTTCTTGGCGCGAGATTCGAAATCCATGCATGATATTTGAGTGAAAATTTTTTTGAATCCATAATCGCAAAAAATTCAGTAATTAATTGTTGGGTTTTCATATTGCCGTAGCTGAACAGTTAACATCTTATTGAGCCGTATGAATGTTGCAATCAGGTGAAAGTCAAGGTTCTTTTACTAAACAAATTCAAGTCAGCAATTCCCTTTACAATTATGGTTCGGGCCAGTATTGACAAATGAACATCCATGGCCAGGTCAGTTTAACCTGAAGTTGTATCGCTACGTCAATAAAATTTCTTTAAGCAACGTCTGTAATTGGACACATTGTCTACTGTAAAGTCAACTGCTAATCAAGTTGTATTTGATTTGGCTTTCGAATTGTTTTGATTCGAGCGCCACAGATGATTCTTATTTAGACGCGAAGCACGTCTGTTGTACCAAGTAATTAGCCTGGTATATTTGATAATCTTTGACAGTGACGCATGTAAACCTTTAAATGATTTGCTGGGGTGTCATTTCAGAATACGCGAAAAGAGAGGCGTTGACATATTGCTATCCTATAATAACAAAATTGTATATTATGATATACAAGATACATCAATAACATGTAAACGCTACTCGAGTTATTGGGTTTGAGTAGAAAGAAAATGAAATGTCGTCATTAACCACATTTCATTTGCTTTACCTACGAAAATAGCAGTAATCAAACTTTTTTGAAGCATTTTCTCCCCTCGACTCATAATAGGGCTATCGTTAGACATGACAAGATTTTTTTTCTAACTTACTTACTTGCACTACTTTAATACTAATCATCACGTATATTTTAGGATCCGAATTAAAGTATAATGTCAATGATGGTATAATGAAAGGTTTTACGTAAGAAAAGGCAGTTTGACCACGATTTTTTAAAATTCTTTGCGAAAGTTCCTTCTGGAAACGTCGCGGTCATGACATTTTTCTAGTAGTTACATATTCTTTCTTCTAAATAACTTTATCTATCTATTCAGATTGCGAAATAATTCATTAATTACATGTATTAACATATTTTAAACAAATTCATTAATAAGGGCAACAGTAGTATACCGCTGTTCAATAGTCATAAATCGATTTAACTGAAACAAATCCGGGTCACAAACCAAAGCCGAGGGAAACGCATCAACTATAAGAGGAAAACAACGGAACAACATAACACTGAACTGCTACAAAAACAAACGCCAACAAACATAGAAACGGACTATTTGATAACAACTGCCATATTCCTGACTTGGCACAGGACATTTTAAGACAAAATGGTGGGTTGAACCTGGTTTTATGATTAAACAAACATCCCGCTTATATGGCAATGGACAAAATACCGCTAAAATGACAACATTACGTGACAGGAATACATTACAACTAAACACAAGAACACTCAGTACAGAGACATACATAAATAAATAATATAATAGTACATTACAACATGTAAACCACAGAATAACAACGGACACCTCTCATTTACACCCCAATAGAATTATAAACTGTGCGTCACATGAATGTATCAATGCCACAAAAAGTGACGTCACAGGTAAATTTCTAAAAATAGAATTTAAAATTGGGATTAAGTTTGTAATGGTGTTATTTTATATATTTTCTAACCATTACAAGAATATTAATATAGACAGTATCCTGTTTTTGTTGAAAAACAGGAATGAAAAGTAAAACAATATTTTTTAACCAAAATCAGTTATAATAATTTTAAGAAGTCAAGTTTAAGTTAGAAAAAATTAGAAGAAATTGTTAGAAACCACGAATTATTTCAAATAGACTATACCGCAAGATAAGATTAATCAGACAAAATACCAAATCAAACAACAATCCACAACCCACTCCACCCAACAGTCTAGCAAGACGCATTGTCTGGAGTTCGACCTGATATTAGGTATTACCTGATTGCCCTAAATATCATTTATTATCCATCGAATACAAAGAAAGAAAACGACAGGCAGAATATATCAAGGGGCAATAAAAAGTAACAAGTCGACGAAAAACAGACAACACCATGGCAAAATAAAACCCCGACAACGAACAGACAAAGATCCCAGCGCAGAAAAAAAATAAAGACTGAACAACAATATTTCATCATCATTCAACCAAAATAAGTTTATGCTGTTCTATTTGTATCTTGTGTGGAGCCATGTTTTGCCTATGTTTGATTTTCTACGCGTCAGCATAGATGTTGTCTGAACAAGCTTTTTGTACTCAACTTGGTATTTGATTTGGCTTTACAACTGTAATGATTAGATATCACTGATGAGTCTAGTGTAGACGAAACACACGTCTAGCGTTCCAAATTATAAGCTAGGTATCTTTACAACCACTGGGTCAATGCCACTGCTGGAGGACGTTTCATCTCCGAGGGTTTCATCAGCTTAATAGACAGCTTTTTGTATTGACACAAAGTATCATTAATACTTTCATTTTCTGAACATTTACTGTTTATTAACGCTGGAAAAATGTTTTTTTTTCTACACCCGCGTAGAAAGCCTGAGCAATATTTGGCAAAATTTGTCGAAATTTGTGTTTTTACTAAAATGCTCTTCATCGTCATATTTAATTTTGCCTTACGTTTGGTTTGATTCGAGCGTCACTGGTGAGTGTTGAACATACAACAAAAACTGGTAGATTCTTAGTTGTATGTTTTTATAGACCTCCAAATGCACCTATCACATCACTAGACCATTTTGAAAATTTATTAGATAATGTAATAGATACTGATAAAAATGTAATATTGCTTGGTGACTTGAACATAGATTTACTAAAAGCAGGTCCGCCTAGTAGGATATCAAGAATCTGTGAAAGATATGGCATAGAAAATGTTGTTCAGGAACCTACTCGAATAACCTCCTCAACTGCAACACTCTTAGACCCTATATATATAAATAATCTTAGTATACTAAGAAATAGTATGGTACTACCAAGTTTCTGTAGCGATCACTGTCCAACACTTATTGAGATAAATTTTTCCACTGCTAGACAAAAGGCTTATTCAAAAGTAGTCTATGACTATGATAGTGGTGATTATGCATCAGCAAACATGTATTTACAAGGAAAGAATTGGAATGAATGCTTCAAAAATCTTCATGACATTAATAAAATAAATGGCCTAATTAACCAAGAAGTTCATCATGTCATGGACACATATATTCCTAAAAGAAAAGAACTGATTAGACCCAGGGACAAACCTTGGATCACAACCAGTATTAAAGCTAAAATGCGAAAGCATAACCGTGCTTACAAAAAAGCTAAATCAAGAAATTTAGTTTCACATTGGAAAAAATTTAAAGAACTTAGAAATGAAGTGATTGATCTAGTAAGAGAAGCTAAACGTCAGTACCTGATTAATTTGCACAATTCCCTAGTCGATAAATCAATCCCCCCGGGAAGTGGTGGAGAATAGCTAAGAGTGTTTGCAAATTTAAAAATAAAGAGAGTCAAAATTCTCCCATTAAGGTAAATGGAGAGATTCTAATTCACCCCGTTGAAAAAGCCACAGCCATTAATGACTATTTTTGCTCAATATCAAGATTTGATACAGAACCCCAATTGCCTAATGTCCCGCCTTTGGCACCCTATGAGCTGTCTGACATAGCGATAACAGAGCAGGATGTGATTGACCATTTCCAAATTTTAAATATTAACAAACCAGCTGGACCTGACAAGCTACCTCCAAAATTTCTTAAGGCAATTTTCCCGTCACTGGTTACACCCCTAACATTCATATTTAATAAAAACTTACAAACTGGAATAGTTCCCAGTGATTGGAAACTTGCAAATGTATCAGCTATTTACAAGGGTAAAGGAAATCAGGACAGTGTTTCAAACTACAGGCCTATCTCTGTTACTAATTGTTTTAGCAAAATATTGGAGAAAATTATTTTTAAGAATTTACATAACTATATACATGATCATGCAATATTAACTGATCAACAGTCAGGGTTCCGTAATAAGGACTCTACTATAAATCAGTTACTTTTATTATATGATGAGATTGTAAAATATCTTGACAAAGGGAAAGATGTCAGATTTATTTTTTGTGATGTGTCAAAGGCATTTGATCGTGTTTGGCACATGGGACTTCTGTATAAATTACGAAAATATGGAATAAAGGGTAATTTGCTTAACTGGTTCAAAAGTTATCTTTCTGAAAGACAACAAAGGGTTGGAGAAAATGTTTTTTCTAATTGGAATACTGTCAAAGCAGGAGTCCCTCAAGGGTCCATCTTGGGCCCTTTTCTGTTTTTATTGTTTGTGAATGACATAGTAGATGTAGTTACAAACAAAATAAAACTGTTTGCAGATGATACTTGTCTATATTGTGTTGTAGATGATGAGAAATCAGCAGCTGACTCCCTGGGGCAAGATCTAGAATCATTAGATCAGTGGGCAGGAAAATGGGGTGTAACCTTCAATGCAGACAAAACCAAATCTATGTACTTTACGAGAAAAAGTAATATTGATGTCACATCATTATACATGAATAATGCACCTCTAGAAAATATCTCAGAACATAAACATCTTGGTATAACCCTATCATCTAATGCCAGATGGGCAAGTCACATACAGGATATTTATTCAAAAGCTTGTAGACGTCTTAATATTATGAGATATTTAAAACAAAAGATTGATAGACAGTCTCTGGAAAGACTTTATATTGCATTTATAAGGCCTATTTTGGAATATGGGAACATAATTTTGGATAACTGCACAAAAGAAGAATCAGATCTAATTGAGTCTGTACAACTAGCTGCTGCTAGAATTGTAACTGGGCTTCGAAAGGGAACTCCTAGATGGAAACTATACAAGAAATTAGGGTGGGATTCCCTCCAGAATAGACGTCAGAAAAACAAATTATTGTTTCTTCATAAAACTATTTCTGGAGATATTCCTAATTACATTGCTGCTGATTTCTTGTCGTATGCAAACACTAATGTCCAGTATGGTCTGAGAAATAAAAGGGAATTTAAAACTTTTCAGTGTCGAACCACAGCCTATAAGAACAGTTTTATTCCACATACTCTTGATAAGTGGAATTCACTTGATGGAGAAGTTAAAATATTATAAGCTTTACAGGATTCAAAAGAAAACTGAATGAGGACATAAGTCCTTGTCCGGTTTTCTTTTCCACTGGTTCACGAAAAGTTAATATAATCCACTGCCAATTAAGAAATGAGGCTAGTGATCTAAAACATCATCTCTTCTGTGATCATTTGTCAGACGACTCTGTATGTGCCTGTGGAGACCCAATAGAAGATAATTTTCATTTCTTTTATGTTTGTCCATTTTACATTTATCAGAGATATGAGCTCTTTCGAAAACTAAGGAACTTTGATAATGTCAATCTTGATGTCCTACTGCAGGGTTGCTCAGACTTAAATATTGATGAAAACACAGAGATATTTACATATGTCCAACAATATATTCATGAAACTGGAAGATTTTTATAATATTTCATATAATATAACTGTTTAGAAATCAGCCTATAACCACAGTGTACCACTCTTTAGTCTTAGTTAAAGACAAACCTAACCTCTAACACAAAAAACAACCAATTGTGTTTAGCATCCTTTTGCAAATAAATTTATAAATATTTTATTTCATATTTTGTATTAGTAATTATATTTTCAAAAAAAAAAAAAAAAAAAATCAAGAAATTAATAGTCTTGTAATAAGATGGTATACTAAATTACTTATGTATTGCAAAATATGCCAATAATTCTATTATTCATATAAATAGAACAACTTTGTTGCAGTGAGTTTGTGAATTTGAGGAAAAATATCACTTAAACGATCTATTTGATTCCTTACCAATATTTATTAATGTGGTATAAAATTCGACACCACTTTCAGTAGATCTTGCAATGACTTTGTTCACATAGTTATTATTTATATATGTATACCCAATAAAATATTTCAAGAAGTGGGGGGATTGCGTCCCCTGACTCACTGCAACAACATATGATCTATGAATTTATCAGAAAAATTATATACTATCATGTTATTCAATCCATCTTGTATGGGAAAGGATTTGTATAGGCACTGCCTTTTGTCCAATCCCTTTGTTTAATGTACATTTGTCATGATTTGATATTTGAACAATAAAATATTTTTGAATTGAATTGAATTGGTGAGTATTAGGAAGACATAAATATGTATCTGGCGTACCACATCGATAACTTGGTTTCTGTGATGAGATTTTATTAATACAAGAGTACAAAAAAGAACTAAGAAAGAAGGTATCTTGTTTGCCTTTTTTGTAAGTGCAGTCAAAGTATTACAACCTGGATAAAAGAAATGTCATCCAACATAGAAGGCATACCATTTGGTACCCAACACTGACATCACAAGAGATAAAAATACTGAGTGACATTAAATAATGATCCCGAGTGACATTATTGCCTTTGTTGTTTATCTGCAGCGTTATGCAGTGGCAATGAACATTTAGCTATATCGTTATATTTTGTAAAGTGAAGTACTAATTGTTACAGTAAATATAATTTCCCTACTAATAAATTCATGATGGATAACGGATTTAACATTTTTAAGCTGCACGTTTCGTCTACAAAAGACCAATCAGTGATGCGCGAATCAAATATAAAAAGTAAAAAGGTAAAATAAAGTATTTATAAAATTATGACCATATCAATGATGCTTAATATCAACATAGAAGTGCTGGCTACTGTGCTGGAGAGTAATAAGAATGGTGCATAAAATTTATCTTTCATTATTCCTCCGGTTTTTTTTTTTACCCTTCACAGTTGAAAAGAATCCTTGTTCGTTATGAAGCAAACGTCTTAAAGTTTATTTCTAATAAGATATCAAGTAAAAGTGGACATCATTTTTGCTTCCAGGTAGGATCACCAAATCTTAATTTGAAAGTCAGACTTTTGACCGATTTTATTCAACCAGGTCAATCTCCTCGCTGATTGAAATAAAAAGGCTAACCTTGTTTTATAAAATGAATAAATGACCAACGTAGATAAACTTGTTTTAGAGAGAGGCAAATCAGTCATTGTTGAAAGACCATTCTGGTTTAAAGAACAAATTCACTGACATTGACGTCATTGAGATGGTTGCTTTTTAATTAATAACATATTTCTAACAGTATTTGTACTTGTCTTAACAGACAATCGGTATGGTGATCATCCTCTTGTGTCTTTTATTTATTTGAGACAGACTTCATACAGGAGTTTTAATCATGAATGTAACATAGCTAAAATTATCCTTATACTCCACTGCACCTTCCGCTTTGTAGATAATGTCAAATCATTGTCTCACTGAAAGTGAATAAGTGAACCGAATCTATGCCATTTAATTTGAAATAAATCTACTGCATAATGACGTTCTCGTTGACTATAACAGTGAAGGTCGTTTGGGAACTAAATTTTCCGATAAAGGTTATGACGTCAATTTTCCCATGATGAACATTCCATTTTTATGAAGGACTATTATAACATGACATGCCTATGGAGTGTCCTTCTTTCATATGATGAGTTTGTCTGTTTGATACACTTGTCAGATATGACTTTTATGCAATTTTGATGCCTGATTAATGAGAATTTTGCGTTTTTGGAATGCACTTTTTTTAGACGGGCAAATAATTTTGCACGTGATTTATCGATATATTTTATTCTTGCAGTTGTCATATGTTATTTAACGATGTTTTTTTATTAATGAATAACTCAACTAAATAAAAACTTTTCCAAACTTTCACAAACACAAATGGGTAGCAAAATCGATTTTGACATTCAAATGTCATACAAGTAATATAATGCTTATTCGTTATCGACTGTCGTTAATCTCTCCGCTAAGGAATTCTAAATAGGTATATCCTATTTTATATTGTTCATGATCTTACCTTTGAAAAACGATTGAGATAGAATTCTAATATATGACTTTGTTCTTTATTTCATATTTATAAAATGAATGTAGCGATGGTAAAAAAGTATTTGATCCGCCCATCCGTCATTTATCTTCGTTTCCGGATGATAAAGATAATACTTTATCTCGGATTGCAACCTTACTTGGATATATAGATTTATTTTCTACATATGATCACCGTCAAGGCTAAGAACATAGTTCCTAAAACTATACTGAAGTGACACAGAAAGAGGTTTCCGGATAACATCTTCATAATCTGACATGTGATTGCAACGACAATTGCATATATGTTCACTTATAATAAGAGGAAACCTCTTATTACGTTCAATGTCAAAATCACAGTTACTAGAAATGGGTTTTAATTTGTGGAAAATAGGGAAATTACCATACAGTAACGAAAATATGTTTAGTTTACAAGACATTGAAAGAGGAATAAACCTTTAATACCAACGCAACGATTTAACTTCCCAGTCTTCCGGTATAGAGTTTCCTAATGACTATTTCCAGGAAAATGCATGTGATAGGAATCGGATTTGGATATATATCATATAACGAGAGGAAGACTCCTAATGATTTTATTTTATCTTATCACGTCCAAGATCAATCTCATAGTTACTGAAAATGCAGTGATTTGACTTCCAAGTCTCCCGTTCTGATTATTCCAGAAAGCTGCATGTGAAAGGAATCAAACTTAGAACCAAACCCAGTATAATGGTAACATATAAGAGAAAGGAGACTACTACATGTACTGGTTTTTATCTTATTTCGTTTAAGGTTAAAATTGAAAAAGTTGAAATTGTGAACAATAAGGACATTACCGTACAGTAACGGAAAGATCTTTAATTTACATGGCATTAACAAGGGAAACCCCATTTATACACCACACAGTTTTGGCTTCTAAGTCTTCCGGTCTTGATTTATTTTCAGATGAAGGTTCCTTATTAGATATTCAAATTTCTTCCGGGTTTTATATTTGAAAAGCCAGTAACACTTCCTAATTTGACATTCAAGTTGTCCTTTATTTCATCCTTAGAGTTATATATGAAAACAACACAAATTATTTTCATGCGTCCGAAGCGCTTTTCTGGATTTACCTTCATCAGGAACGCTCAAAGTAAAATACCAAAGAGGCGATAACAAGGTGACATTAAAAAATTAACACTGACGACACCATGGAACAAAACGAATGACGACGAAAAGACAAACAAATCCACATAAACAATACATAAACAATACATAAACAATACCATAGATTCAGTAACATGAACCCCACAAAAACAATTGGGGTGATATCTGGTGCTTAGGAAAGGTAAGAAGATCCTGTTCCAACAGAGCAACTCGGACTCAGCGAAAGAAATTATTCTTTTTTTTTTAATATTCGTAAGATCAATACATAATTGACAATTAAAAGATAACCTTCTTGTATTTTTCAATCAACTTTTTCCTAATGTTTATGCTTAACATATGAATCAGTAACATTTCTTTGTGTGATATTTTACTTTTTTCTTCCTAATTGACATTTGCAAGAACGCATCAATGTCTAGTTTAAGAATTGACTTTGTTCCTGTAAAACAATTTAAGAGACAAACAATTATAGTTCACTAATATTCATTGATTAAATAAAGAAGGAAGATAGAAAAGGGAATCAACAATCTGAAATGGATGAAGGACATGCAACAACATGGTAAAATTTAAGAATTGACGATAAGACTCAGTTGTAGGCATTAATCCTGTATTTAGGATTCTGATAGATAACAAGCTCTTAAATAACGTATAACGAAGGAAAAAGATACAATGTTCTCCAAATGCAGGTGTTATTTTCATAACATGTTTTAAGAGTACTCTGCAAAAAAGAAAGACATGAATAGGTTTGATTCATTTTTAAATAAAAAGTTGACAATTGATTAGCAATTATCAAATGATTAAATATTTAGGCAATAAGTAATTAAGCTATACGTACAATTTAAAATGCAGATACGATCAAATTGACAACTCGCCAAGTGTATTTTCAAGGCCTACAAAATGAAGGTAGCAGATACCGTGTACTTAGTATTCCACGGGAAATTTGAGGTTACATTTTAAGTGTAAACTCCTTTTGAATTTCATGCGATTCCCTCGGTTTTTGTGTGTAACCTTGATTTGCCTCTTTCTTATCGACTTAACATCGGTAAACTACTGTCGCCTTAATAAAACATGCGATTGTAAGTGCTACTGCTGCGAAAAGTAAATATGCCTTGATTGGATGTTGCGGCTGAACAATCAAAAACTGAATTCATTCGACAGTTCATCAACGTTCACCACAGCACAACTTGATGTCTTTGACAGAGCTTAAATCAAATTGGATCAACTCAAGTTAGCCCTCGAAAAAAATCATTCATTGCTACAACCTTTACTGCTGGTATCACAGGTTTACGAATAATTTCCACCCAGACAGGTCGTAACAGGCCTTAATTCGAAGAGGAATACCTTATGTTGGACCAGTTTTGACCCTATGACCCAGGTATACAGACGTGCACGTGATGGTTTAGTGTCTGGAATTTAATGAACTGGCGACGAATTTATTCAGTGACGAGTCACATTTTCCCCATACAATGACGAACATGCATATATAGGCATCGAAATGAACATTTCACCCCTGCCTCCTTACATGGAGTTTTGGTGGTAGAAACGTCATGATGTTGTCAGAAATATCCAACAACTGCAGAAAAGTGCGTGTCCAAGGAAATTTAACGGCTCAGCATTATGGAGACGACATATGCACGCCAGCCACATATGCTCAATGGTATTAACCTACACAGTTAGAGGTTCAAACAGGACGATGCCTGACTCATACAACAAGGCTAATTATGGATTTCCTAACTCGGAACTACATGAGTCATATTGTCATGGCTTTCAAAGTCGCCGGATTTGAACCCCATGCTACAGCTGTCAGGCGAATTTAATAGACGAGTCGTCTTAGGACAACCCTACCTCGATCATTGCACCAACTCAATCAAACGTTGCAGCATGAATGACTAAGGATACTATAGGTCCAAATACAAAATGGGATTCGATCCATGGTAAGTAGATGCAGAACAGTGTTAGCCAACTTGGTGGTCACAATAAACACTGATTTGATATCACCAGATAAATTTACCCCATTTATCGTTTATGCCATTTTGAAAAACAAATTCTGTATTACTAGTACATTTGCATATCGAATTTGAGCTCAATATACCAAAGCATGGCTGCCAAATCTTGATTGGAAGTATACAAAATAAAATTTAGCAAAAACACATTAACCGTTACTTTTTGCAGAGTAAATGAAGAGAGGAAATTTAGTTATATGAACTCACGTTAGCTTTTTTGTAAGACTACGTTTAGATCACTCCATTCTTATAATAGGTAGCTACATTGGGAATCTAAGCTATTTTTATATATTTTTAGCTCACCGCTGTCGTCTTTCGTTTATTTTTACAAAAATCTCCTCCTCTGATACTTTTGGGTCAAATTGAACCAAACTTGGCCACATTCATCCTTTGAATATCTTCGTTGTTAAAAAAGTGTCCGCTGATCCAGCTGGCCAACCAAAATGGCCACTTAGTCGAAACAGAGAATACAAGTGTACAATGTTTGTTTTTTTTCTTTTATCTTACTTATGAGTAAAATCCTAGTATTATCTATTATTTTTAAAACCATTATAGTTATTGAAAGGTAAACATGTTCAGAATTTCAAGATCTATATAGGGTCTTGTTCGAACAAATTTGTCAGACTACTCCTTACAGGAGTTATTGTCCTCAAATGACGATGTTTGCCATTTTCTGTGCCTACTATCGTGAAAATCGTAATAGATAAAGAGAAAATGAAGATAGCAAGCATGCTTAGTATGACAAGATCCACAAACAATACAAATCGGCCGGCATTTTCAGGCGATTCCTTTTAAGATGGCCCATAATCATGAATTTTACTACTGTTTCTCTGTTATCTTAGAAACTATAAAAAAAGAAAGAGAAAAAGTAACCAGAAAAATAACTAGCAAGATAAAATCAATAAACAAGTCAATGAATCGAAATGGTCACTCGACTTCATACAAGAGTTTTTCTACCAATTTATTTTAATTTTTGGGCAAAAACTATAGATGTAAGAGAGAAACAATGAACAGCAAAACTGGTCAGATAAACAATAACTTCAAATAGGTCAAATAGTTGAAATCAGACGGTAACTCCGTAAAAGGAGATAGTGTACTTAAATGATGATTTTGTTCAAACTATAGTAGAAAGACAAAAAATGTAAAAGGCAAAAATTACCTTTAGGCCAATGCAAAATCTGCCTTTACGTCTACATAACCGAAATTGTCAAAAGTCTTTGTGTAAACATATTTTATTAATTAAATTCAGGTTACGTAATGTGCACAGATTGGCATTTACATATTAATACAAGTGAATAATTAATAGGATCCAGAAACAAGCTGTTAGCTTATATTAATCCGTTTTCAGATGAAGAAGCTTACTAATTTTTGCGCTCGATAAAAATGCCTAGTGAAGATAGAGACCAACTGTAAGAACAAAAATAATCGACAAGGAAAGATATGAAAATAAGTCAAATAGCTATAATTATCAATTGACTGCTTACAAGAGTAATTGCCCTTAAATGAGGATTTTTACCCATTTCTTTTACATTTTTTCTTTAAACAGAAACATTATCAGCAACATAAGATAAAAATAGAGAATGTAGTCATGAATTATTTTCTAGTCTATACTGTTGGAGCGTGGCCGTTTAAAAAAAAAACACATTATGATAAAAAAAGTAAAGAATAATAAAGCAATTTCCTGCCTTTGTACAAGCACACAGGCATATATGGCAGGTTTCTCATTGTACATGTTTAAATGTTTCTACCTAGTGTTTCAAGTATATATGTTACTCGATACAAATGTGCATTACATTCTGTTAATCGAAATTTCACTCGGTATACTGAAGAATTTTTCCGATCGAAGAGGTTGTCGTATACACCTTTGACCTTTGGATACACCAAGCATAATGTTTTTATTTTTTGTAATCACTGAAGCTTGTCTGTTGGGAACAATAGTACATTTCAATCTATAAGAACTATTATTTATTTGTACATTGCATATTTAAGTTAGTGTACTTACTGACATGCAGTTAGTCACAGCTGCTTATAAATTTTCGTTTTTAAGGTTCAATTTTAAAAAAGTTTTTTCTATTGGTTGATTTACTTGAATATGCAAACAGTCTATGTTGTTTGATATTTATAATTTTAAATGTTTAAATGATATACTATGGGAGCTGTTTTTGAAAGAGAATTTATAAATACAGATGCAAACGTAAGTCTTTTATGCCTGAATATTTTTTTTCACAATTACCAGCTGTAACCATAACAAAATCTATAAGCGACGCTTGTATTTTTTTTAAAGGGAAAGGGCATTTAATTCTATCAAACTTATCCAGTCTTACGATTGAAATGACACACCTCGGGGTCATGTGCTTTCTTGTAAGGATTGGTAAATTTCTACAGTAAGTTGTTTATTTTGTTTGAATAACAAGTTCGCGTCAAAAAAATGAAAATCATTTGTTTTATGCCCCCGCCGTAGTGGAGGGGAATTAAGTTTTACCCTTGTCCGTCTGTACGTCTATCTGTACGTCCCAAAATTGGTTTCCGTTCTCTTACTTCAGTTTGCCTCAACCAAATGTTATGAAACTTATACACAATGCTAATTACCACAAAACACAGATCAAATTTGAATTTTGGTGGCGTCTCTTTTACCGTCCTATAGTTATGCCCCTTTACAAATGGAAAAATTGCTGAATTTTTCGTTTCCGTTCTTTAACTTAAGTTTGTCTCAACTAAATGTTATGAAACTTATACACAATGCTTATTACCACAAAACTCAGATCAAGTAAAAATTTGGGTAGCGTCACTTTTACCGTTCTTGAGTTATGTCCCTTTATTACGTTATATGCAAGCGAGGGCATCATCTGTGTCCCACGGACACATTCCCTATTATTTAAAGTCGCGAGATTGGTAACGCAAAACATTGATTTTTCCAGAATAGTCGTCTGATCTGTAAATTAACCAACTGTGTCCTAATTCCAATTGAGACATTTTGACTAAGTGTTGAATCGCATGGCGGATAATATGCGCAAAGAAGCATTCATTTACCCGGTCTTGCCCCTTTTTGAGTTCATGCGATCCCTCAGGTTTACTTTTAACCTTGATTTGTATCTTCTAAATAGATGAATGAGATTTGATCATCGGTAAACTACTGCTGCATCGTAATGTTTGACCTTTGAAGATCTCGTTTTGTTGATCGTTTTTGTTTACATTTCTATTTGTCTAATATACTTTTTTTAAGTTAGGAGTAATTAAAGTGCGATATCTCCCAAAAGAAGTTAATCAATGTTTCATTTATTTCGACCACTCATGTTATTCCTCTCTATCTTTTATGATTTCCAAGATTAGACGAAGTGCAACAATGAACATTTAAGGAGTTCCTTGAATAGAGCTATAATATTATTTCCTTGGTAGGTCTTGGTTGAAGGTCGTTATTGGCAGTCTTACAAACGTATTTTGTCAAGTGTGTCTCGTTGAACATTTTTTTCCTTCAGTTTCTGTTATAATTTGCACGAAAACAACTAAAGAAAACAGTCAATAATGTTTAAAAATTGTGATTTAAGGGCAATAACTTCAAAAAGGAGTTGAATGAACATTGATGACATGTTGAATATAAAGATCTTGTTTTGATGATCATTTTTGCTTTTTACAGTTTCTATATATCTATATACAGTTGTAATATAGTTATCAAGCTAATAGGTAAAAACAAAAGTGGGTAAAAATACTCATTCTATGTCAATTGCTTCGGTTAGAAGCCAACTAATGATTTCAGTCAAATGATATATGAGTATTTCATGCGTAAGTGATCATTTTAGTTCTGCAAAGTTTCTGTTCATCTATTTTTATAGTTTACAAGCATAAAATGGAAATTAATATTTAATTTAGGGACAATAACTCCAAAAAGGAGTTGATTGAAGCTTTCAATAAAATTTACATATTTGTAGATATTTTATTGTGGATTATATATATACTCCATTTGCCTTTAAATGATGTTTTTTTTGCAAATTTTTAAAAGATTTTGCCTGTTATCTCGACAACCATAGAAATAGATAAGTGAAAACTGTGAACAGCAAACATTATCAGGAAAATAATATCTACAAAAATATATTATGACCAAAACCATCGAATGACTCTATATAGGAAATATATATTGTTCTAATTGACGATTTTGACTTATGTCAAATTCTGGCCTATTATCGAAAACTAAAATAGACAGGTAGAAAAAAAAGCTCATCAAAGATATCAGGCTTAAATAGATTAGACCGTTGGTTTTCCCGTTTGAATTGTTTTACACTGTTCATTTTGGGGCCCTTTATAGCTTGCTGTTCGGTGTGGGTCAATGCTCCGTGTTGAAAGCCGTACTTTGACCTATAATTGTTTACTTTTTATACATTGTGACTTGGATGGAGAGTTGTCTCATTGGCACTCATACCACATCTTCTTATTTATATTTACAATTTGGTAGGCCAGACGCGCGTTTTTGTCTACATAAGACCCATTGAATCAAAACGGTTGTAATACGAAATCAAATATGAGAAGCTGTAAAAACCCTTAAATTCCAAAAAGTTGTGACAAATACGACTATGTACTGTGACAAAGTGTTTTATTGAAAGAAACAATTGGCGGACTCATATATGAGTTATTGCCCTTTTTTATTTATTTTCCATGTTTGACTTTGATCTTGAAAGCTTTAATAGATAGGTATAATCTGTAGACAGTAAAAATTATCCGAAATAAGAGATCTTCAAAAATGCATATATCACTGAAATCAATGGATAAATCCTTGTAGGCCTAATTGCCCCTAAATAACGATTTAAAACTTATTCCGATTTTTTGTCTGTTATCTTGAAAACTATAATATATGAGTAGAGACTGTAAACACCAATATGATCATTAATAGAAGATGTATTTTTAAAGGTTGGTGATTCAGGCTCTGACGAGCCTCTAGTTTCTCATTTGACAGCTACTATAAAATAGATAACAGTATCTGATTAATCTTTCAACTCATTTTCAATATGAAAATGGCAACTATTCCATACGTATAAAAGATTACAGTATATTAACTAATCTAACAATGCATATTAAGATATTAAAGAATCGTGCACAAAACACATTTTATCCAGAAAAGCGCTTCGAACGCATAACATTTAAAAAGTGTTATTTTCATCTATGTTCAATGATAATGTTAAAAAATGGGACGATTTTCCGAAGAAAAAAAAAACATACAACCTGACTCCCAAACTCAAAAGGTGCACTATTGAAATAATTGCAAGCAGGACCAAATCACCGGAGATCATACCAATCCATTTCAGCCTGTACTGTACCCGGTGATAAAATGCAAAATTTCATTGAAATTTGAAATAATATAAAAATGAAAACAAAGGGATGCACTTTTTCATAATGTATTTAACATTTAAAAAAACAATGATAAGCTATTTTTAACCCGTCATATTTTCATATACGTGTCTGCGGCATGGATCGGTATTGCCTAATTCGTTGTTGTGATCACCATTATTTATTCGATCCTCACCCGACATTCAGATGCGTTACTTATATGACTGTCATTTCAAGAACAATCTCTTTTTGACATTCAACATGTACTTCGTTTGAACTTTTTTAAAAATTTTGACCATACAAATTTCCAAAGAACAATTTATGTATTTACAGGCAAGCTATTATGTACAGGGCTATAAGATTTATCAAGTCGAGTGATCGTCCCATATAATACACATGTCAGGAATATGACTGTTGTTTTCCATTCGTTTGATGTGTTCGAGCTTTTTGCCATTTGATAGGAGACATTCCGTTTTGGATTTTCCTTGGAGTTCGGTATTTTTGTTATTTTACTTTTTAAAGTTGCAGGTCCCTTACAACCCTGTAGTCAGCACTTCTGTTTTGACATGAATTATCATTAATATGGTCATAATGATGAATTAACTGTTAACAAAATCTTGATTTTTCGAAATACTAAGGATTTTCTTCGCCATGAATGTATTACCTTAGCTGTATTTGGCAAAACCTTTTGGAATTTTGGGTCCTCAATGCTCTTCAACATCGCACGTTATTTGGCCATTTAGACCTTTGATTCTATCGTCACTGGCGAGTCTTTTGTTGACGAAATGCGTCTGTCGTACAAAATTTTAATCCTGGTATATATGATGAGTTTACTAACAAACTTAGGCGAACACTGATTTTTTTTAATTCAGTATAAAGTTAGTACGGTGCTAACTTCTATGCCACTTGATCTCTGGTGGAAAGTCTCGTTGGCAATCATTCAACATCTTATTTCTAGATAATTTAAAGTTAGTGTTTACATTAATTTCAGTCGGTCGTGGATTCTTGAAAATGATATCTAGCTTAAACAGTAGACGGACGTCAGAGACAAATGGATTATGTAACACAATGTAAAGTCATAAAGGAAACTTATGTTCAATAACGAATAAATTAATATATAATATGAGAACATCTTACTTGTTCGACTTTAAAATGTTATTTCTAAGGAACTTAGTGGAAAATATAAAAACAGTTGTTTATTCTGAAATTTTCATCTTTCGCCGATAAGAAGAAAACTAGGATGTCAAATAAAGAACTTTCAATTATACGTTTTTTTCAAAATATAAAGTTTTTTTCTCCGTAAATACTTAGATAATAACTGAAAAGAGGAAATGTATGTTTATCATTCAAAATTCTAAACATAAAATGTTAAAATAATTTATGCTCACCAAAGTTGTGACTCTGATATTTTCTGTTGTTAGGGTTGTATTTTTTGTGTTACTGATAAGTATTTGGATTAGATTAATTGCATGTTGTTTCATTCTATGTAATTATATTATATTGTTTATGGTCATGAATTGCATTGAGTGGATTTGTATCTTTTAATGTTATCAGGTTTTAAGGCTTACATTGACCTGACCAGGCATAGGACTTTTTTTGTGTAATGTCATTAATGATCTTTCATATAGACGCATTGCGATAGTACATTATATCTAACATGTATACAGTGGTGTCAACTACGTTTAGTATTTTTTTATGCGCACGCTTTTTTTCGTATTAATCATCTTTATCAAAACATTGTTTGATGTTAGAACCATTTTAAAGTAGATGACTCGGTTATTTCTCTTTTGTATTTTGTCTAAGTATTTGGTTTTTGTTTTTGCGTTGTTCATAAGATTGTTTTTTGTTTTTGTTTTTTTGTAATGTTTCTTGGTATCTATATCAGTTTCTTTGATATAAAAAAGAAGATGTGGTAAGATTGCAAATGAGACAACTCTCCACCAGAGATCAAAGTACGAAGAAGTTAGCATTCAACAATGAGCAAAACCCATATCCCATAGCAAACCATAAAAGCCCCCCAAAATTTAATGTAAAACAATTCAAACGAGAAAACTAACGGCCTGACTTGCGTACAAAGCAATGAACGAAAAACAAATATGATATACAAAAAACGACAACCAGTGCATTACGGGCTCCTGACTCGGGACAGGCACATGCAGAATGTAGCTATTAGTTGAGCAAGTCAGCCTGTAAATTATTACATCTGTAATTTCTACTATTTATAATGAGTGTATTAACTTTTAACTGGTCTTGCCTATGGTAATCCATTTGACTGTGTGTAATATTTAAATATGCGGTCACATTCGGTTGGTTGCGTGGGATATATAAATACAGAGCCACGTTCCTTTTTTCATGCGGGTTGTATTACTACAACATGTACTCAATGATAATTAACCTGATTAAGGACGTTAAGATTAAGAAACTAATCGGTCTTGCTAAGGGCTTCCGGTTAGTTGTGCGAATGTTTAATATAAAACCATGGCCCGTCATAGGACATTGACTGCAAGATATATCGTGAGAGATTTGACGTACTATAAAACCCAATTCTACCCAGTCAAGACTATGACGGTCAATCGTCAATTAATCGTCAGCAAATTGTTTCCACGAGTCATTTTAATACATTTCTCTCCCTCCCCCAATATGGAGGCATCTGTCCAATATGTTTCTTGATATACAAATACTTATATACAAGTCTAAATTGTTCGACCTGTTAGTCAAATGCGTTTTGTTAAAATATACTTTTCACTTTTTTGGTCTTTTGGAAAATGTTGTTTGTGCTGTATTTGGACCCCTCTATCAAGAAATTTGTTTTGCATGCACACGTATAAAAGTTGCGGTTTTTATCCAACGCAATCATAGGTTTGAACGTTAATTGTTTTCAATTTAGACTTGTTTATATAGGTGATCCGTTTATTTGGCAATCGCCAATGGCAGTCAGCAGGGTTTAAGAACATTTGTTGTTCGACCTGTTAGTAAAATGCGTTTTGTTAAAATATACTTTTTCACTTTTTTGGTCTTTAGGAAAATGTTGCTTGTGCTGTATTTAGACCCCTCTAACAAGAAATTTGTTCTGCATGCACACGTATAAAAATTGCGGTTTTTATCCAACGCAATCATAGGTTTGAACGTTGTTTTCACTTTAGACGTGTTTACATTTTTTCCTTTGAGCTTGTATTATATTTGCCTTAGGGTTTATATGATCCGTTCATCCTATTTTGACTCCTCAAAATTCAAGAGTCTATCCTAAATTGAGGTAAATTGTTGGGCTTTCCAAATACCGTTTCGATTCCTAACATCACTGAAGAGACATTATTTGTCGAAATCCGGATATTTTGCACCTTTTGTTTGCGGTATATCATCTTTTCCGCAAGTTTATTGTTTTCTGTTTAGTATTAAATTTAAAATTAAGATCCATTTATTACATCGGTGATCCGTTTATTTGGCAATCGCCAATGGCAGTCGGCAGGGTTTAAGAACATTTGCTGTTCGACCTGTTAGTCAAATGCGTTTTGTTAAAATATACTTTTTCACTTTTTTGGTCTTTTGGAAAATGTTGTTTGTGCTGTATTTAGACCCCTCTAACAAGAAATTTGTTTTGCATGCACACGTATAAAAATTGTGGTTTTTATCCAACGCAATCCTAGGTTTGAACGTTGTTTTCAATTTAGACTGTAAATATATATACATGTGCTTAATTGTCTCTGTGTGCTTAAGTGTCTCTTTGTGCGTTGAACTACTGTGTGTGCGTGTTTTAATGTTTTTGTATGTTCTGTACGTATGTTATGTACTTTCTCAGTATTTTATACTAATGAACTATTTGTACATATGTCTATATATGTGTCGATTCAAAAGCTCAGTGGCAGTTTTTAATACATTTTTATTTTTATAGATCTTATCGACATGAAATAATGCTTAGTTATTTGATTTAATTCATTTTTTGGAATAACTTAAAATCGTTCAGTAGGCCTGAGGGTCCACATCTTGTCATAACCGAGGGCCACGATGAGGGTCCTTCATTTCTTTATTCTTTATTTTTTTACTTAAATATTTTCTATTTCTTATATGTTTTGCCCTTTCTTTACTTTTTCCTATTCCTCTCTATTTATCTTTATTTTTTGACACATTATTCTGTAGTATTGACACATTATTCTCTATTCTATAAACTCCATCCAGATCCTCAAACTTGCAACAGTTTGGGTCCGTTTCAGTATTTGGTTTTACATGTTTTATTTGATGTTTTCTAATAATCATATCTGTGAATATACTAACATTCGAATTTCCCTTTTTCTTGTCCTGCTGACAGTAACAATAACGAGGCAGATTAAGCAGCAACGAGACAGTCGCTCAAACAAACAAACATAGGCGTATTCTTTTTTTCCGCACTGACAACTGGCTTTTACAGTTTTCTTTCACTTTATCCTTACATCAGAACATATTTTTTGTTTAATTTGCTCGAAAATCATTAAAGGTATTGATGAATAACTCATATATTATAGTTATAGACAATATTATATTGTTTCAAATAAGATATAGGAAGATACTTTTTAATTGTAAAGAGAGGTCCTTGTTCCTGTTTAAGGAAACTACTTGAAATCCAAGGAATATGCATGATATTACCACCTTTTCTGGCAGAAAATTAACGCTGCAATCTAATTGGTCAATTCATGGTCGTGATGTCATGCAAACAGGGAACACGTTCATGGACATAAAACTGTCGAACTCCCATTTCAACAGGTGTAAAGATTACGGTGTTTTTCGTAAAGAATGATTTAATGTCAAACAAGGAACTAATTCTTATTCGTATTTAAATCGTCAAATACCGATCAAAGCTGAAAGTTAAATATCAAGGAAGCTTTTCTTCTTCCCCTTTCAACCATTACACCAAGAAAACAATTAATTACTCTGGATATATTTGGACGTTTCTGTTTTATTGTATAGATCACTTGAGTCATTTCCTTCAATTGGTGTCCGTTGTCGTCCACGTTTTTATGCCCCCGCCGTAGCGGAGGGGGCATTGAATTTTACCTTGTCTGTCTGTACGTCCATCCGTACGTCCCGAAATTGGTTTCCGTTCTGTAACTTTAGTTTGCCTCAACCAAATGTTATGAAACTTATACACAATGCTTATTACCACAAAACACAGATCAAAATTTCGGGTGGCGTCACTTTTACCTTTCTAGAGTTATACCCCTTTACAAATGGTAAAATTGCTGAATTTTTCGTTTCCGTTCTCTAACTTAAATTTGCCTCAACCAAATGTTATGAAGCTTATACAGTTATGATTACCACAAAACACAGATCAATTACGAATTTGGGTGGCGTCACATTAACCGTTCTAGAGTTATGCGCTTTACAAATGGAAAAATGCTGATTTTTTTGTTTCCGTTCACTTACCTAAGTTCACCTCAACCAAATGTTATGAAACTTATACACAAAGCTTATTAGCACAAAACACAGATCAAGCTTGAATTTAGGTGGCGTCACTTTTACATTTCTAGAGTTATGCCCCTTTACAAATGGAAACATTGCTGAATTTTTCATTTCCGTTCTCTTACTTAAGCCGTGTGCCTCAACCAAATGTTATGAAACTTATACACAATGCTTATTACCACAAAACTCAGATCAAGTACGAATTTGGGTAGCGTCACTATTACTGTTCTTGAGTTATGTACAATATAATGTTATGTGCAAGTGGGGGCATCATCTGTGTCCCATGGACACATTCTCCATTTATTTTTTTTTTAAATCTTCTTTTCAACTGCAGGACCAATTTAAACTAAACTTGGGCAGTGAGAGATACAGTATAAAGTTTGCTTTGTTCTTTTCTGTCAATCAACCATAACGGCCGTAATGGATAAAGATAGAGCATGAGAATAAAACGTAATCGTTTGATATCTTGAAACTCAGTCGTAATAGAGAGAGCAAATCTTACGCTAAAATGCTCAGAATCAGGTCAAGATCTATATATATAATACTGTCGTTTTCCACCAAAACTATCAGACGACTTTGAGAACAGTTATTATCCCTAAATGACATTGTTTTTGGAGGTAATTATCTCGAAAACTATAACAGAGAGGCACTAAAAGTAAACAGCATTATTATAGAATAGTGCTATACAGGATTTACAATTAACGCTAAGTAATAGTTAAACAGAAACTGTAGACAGCAAAAAATCTGTAATTTCAACAATCTCTGTGCTGAACGATTTTTCTTCTTCTTTTATTATAATGCTGAAGTAATAAAAAGTGAATTATATATCAGTTCGGTGACCGCTTAGAGGAGGGTAATTTTATTTTTGGGGGGTTTAGGCCGGCTTGGAACATTTTGAAACTATATTCTGCTTTTTTTCATGAATTTCCTTAAACCAATAATTGATATCGTACTGTAGCCAGTACGGTTGCCTATAATTGCTCACATTCACTTAATTTGAACTTTGGTGGATAGTTGTCTCATTGACAATCATACCTCGTCTCCTTATTTTTATGCAATAATAATCTAGTGGCCTTGATTTCACTCGAATAATGCACTTGATGAACTGTAAATTTGAAAATAAATACTAATCACTGGAATAACTTTTTTATCGATAAAGGAGGCTCTGGATGTGGTTTACAAAATATAGATAATAATGAGCAAAAAGTGCAGAATAAAGGGCAGAAAAAAACAAAGAATTGAAAATGGACCTAAAAATAAAGAATAGGTCATAATGTTGGGGGTGGCGGATCCAGAAATTTTCATAAAAAGGGGGAGGGCACTGACTGCCAAAGAGTCATGCTTCAGTGATTCCCAAAATAACCAAATTTTTCCCACAAAAAGAGGGCCTGGGCCCCCTGCCCCCCCCCGGCCTTCCTTAATCCGCCTCTGGGAAGGTGACTTAAATATAAAGAATAGAGAAAATTGGCTAAAAAATAAAGTATACAGAAATGAAGATCACATACACATCCTCATAGTGCTGAACTACTGTACATAGGAAGGTCTGGGTGGGGTTTTAAAGAATACAGGAGAACGAACCCGAATAAAGAATACAGAAAACTTAGCGGGCCAACGAATTAAAGAATAGAGACATGATAACGGGGTGCTTAAATATAAGGAATAGGATACACAATCATACACAGGCACTTGTCTCTGAAAAAAATTACCTATAACGTTATATATACTTTAAAATAACACTACAGTGTTATATCAGATCATATCAAGGTATGTAAGATTTTTTCCAGAGACAAGTGCATGTGAATGAATAATATAATTAATGGACAAAAAATAAAGAATCGAGAAAAATGTCCTACAACAGATAATATAAATGAATATACAGTCGGTATTGAAGACCCCCCTTTTCCTCCATCGTGACAAAATGGTATCCTATAACTCAAGGTGTGTAACTGTATTGTTTGGTTATTAATTAGTTTTATCTTCATTGAATTTGGCCTCATTATCCAGTTAATTTCGGTTTTATGGACCTTACGTAATTTAATGCTTCAGTAACTCTAAGAAAATACATCTGCACTTTAACCCGGAAGAAGGCCAATGAAATGAAATCGAGGTTCCAACTAAAATGGCGGCACTGGTGTGAAGCTTTCAAACGACATGTTAAATTTTGCTAGGTTTTATGTTTTGTAGGCTGCATTCATAAATAAAATGGCAGAAGAGACAGTATCTTTAAATGGAGAAGAAGACGAGCTAAGCCAATTAAAGATATGCGTGTTATGTGCAACAGATCTGAAGGACAAGTCTCCCAAACTACTGCCGTGTTTACATTCTTTGTGCGAAAACTGTCTAAATAGTTTGTTCCAGTTACAAGTGCAGCAACAAACTGAAGGTTCTAGCACAACAAATAACAATGAAAAAAGTGGTAAGATACCAAATAAGGCTCATTTTTTTTCTTTTTGATATTCAACCAATCAAATTATTCGAATTTGGCTGAACTTTCCTGACAATTGACGTGTTTCAAACCGTCAGTTGAGGGGTCATACAATTTATTCCAAGATTTGAAAATCATAGCTTGCTATCGTCTTCCTCAAATGCAGAAACCCTCAACAAACGTTTACCACCCAACCTAGGACTCGCCATAACAATATCATATCCTAGTGAGAACCTTGGAGCAGTAACTAAATACTATAGTTAATTGTCATTGAAATCTGGTTTTCTAGACCCTGCATAATTTGCCATTCAATGGAATAACATAATCCAGAACACACAGATTTTTTCCTTATATAATAATATATTGCAATATTTGCAATAAATGATAAATTACGATTAGTTTATATAAAAAGAGATGTGGTATTATTGGCAACGAGGCAACTATATACCAGAGTTGATATGATTTGGATAAAAGCAATTATACATGTAGGCTACTGTTCAAAACCCATACTGTATCAGGGCCTAATCTAGGATTTTTGAGAGGGAGAAGTGACTTCTCCTTCCATGAGAGGGGGGCCTCGGTGGCCGAGTGGTCTAAGTAGTTACTACTGTAATCACTAGCCAGTCAACACTGAGGTTGTGAGTTCGAACCCCGCTCGTGCGGGTGCACTCGACTCCAATCTTAATTGACTAGGATTGTCAGTTTTCCTATCGAAGGTCGGTGGTTTTCTCCGGGCACTCCGGCTTCCTCCACCAATAAAAACTGGCCGCCACGAAATAGCCCAAAAGCAGTGCTTAAAAGTGGCGTTAAAACACCAAAAATCAAATCAAATCAAATCCTTCCATGAGAGAGAAGGGAGAAGTGAGATTCCATTACCGTTTCGTTTGCGTAGTGTTTTCGTGCTTATCACTAAGGAAATTGCTATAGATGCAATAAAAAATATACTTGCAGTTTTTTCATGTTATTGTACAAAATGTATATATATAGAAAGTTCTTAATAAAAAGGTTTAGACAATATAGTTGTTATTTATTTATTGATACCATTTGAAATTTCAACTTGAATTTAAGTCTAAATAAAATTTGTTGCTTGGGACATGAGGGAGTAGCCTAGTAATATTATGATGCATTAAATTCATGTTCATCTTCCTCAATTTATTTTTAAAAGTCCAGAAAATATGACTCCCATTTTACCTGATGAAATTCACATGATTGGGAATTTAATTTATATCACCTCTTGTCATTATTTTGTAAAACATTATTGAATGTCCAGGACATCACGTTAGTTGTAAATTGAGATTCTCGTTAAAGATCGTAATCCTATAAATGAAGATATCTGTCAATCCCATATATTAATTAACCGATAAAGAGCTAATTTCTATCATTTTTTAAAGATATCTTCCATATCAACGAAATGGTAGTGAAAAAAAAATCCACTGCTGATCACAACTTGACACAAGCTGGTCGAGTGTCGTATGTTTGCAATCACATTATCCATCAGCTGTCTTTCTACCTTTTATATTTCAATTTTGATTCAATGAATATAATAAATCTACCGTTTATTCCCACCCTTAACCTACTGAATAGTACAATTGATCGACTCGTAATAAATAAAAATAAAACAAATCAGCTGAGTGATTACGCAACATCCTCAGATAAAAATCATCGTAAAATGATAACTTAAACAGATGGTCAGTTTTACGTTTGAATAGTTTTGAATCTTATATCCGAGGATGTTCAAAGTTGCCATTGTATTTATTTAATTTGATTGTCGACAGTATTAGTCCTGGGTCGTTTCGAAAATCTCGATTTTCCTTGTTAGTTGCCATTTTTTGGGTTCATTTTTTTCACCTGTGCGACTTGTAAATCATAAGTTGTCTCCCTTTTACCGATTTTGAAGTCAGTCGGCCGGCGAGATTTAGCGATTTTCAAAATTCTTTGGCAACTTAAATCGTCATTTCGCCGGCAAGATTATGGCCTGCTGTATAGTCTGGCTATGAAAGGCCCTGACATGAAATATGTAAAACAATTCAAATGAGAAAACTATTGTGAAATTTTTTAGTGTTAAAAAAATTGATAATTACCACATGGATCACTGTTTACATTTTACTTGGAAGAAATTATTCTGAGTATTCTTATTTTGATTGGTAAGCATGTTACCTGGATACAGGACACTCATATATATTTCTTTGTTTCTGGATTCACAGCACATTTGAAATTTATTGTTGAAAAAATTATTTACCCACCCAACTGCCTGCCACTTACAACTGTGTTAATTAATTTTTATGCCCCACCTACGATAGTAGAGGGGCATTATGTTTTCCGGTCTGTGCATCTGTTTGTTTGTCTATCTGTCCCATTTCAGGTTTAAGTTTTTGGTTAAGGTAGTTTTTGATGATGTTGAAGTCCAATCAACTTGAAACTTAGTACACATGGTCCCTATGATATGATCTTTCTAATTTAAATGCCAAATTAGAGTTTTGACCCCAATTTCACAATCCACTGAACATAGAAAATGATAGTTCAAGTGGGGTGTCCATGTACTATGGACACATTTTTATACGACCGCAAAAAAATTTTGCTGTCGTATATTGGTACAACGTCGTCGTCGTCCAAAGATGCATTGGTTTTCGCACTCTAACTTTAGTTTAAGTGAATGGATCTCTATGAAATTTTACCATAAGGTTCAATATCACAAAAGGAAGGTTGGGATTGATTTTGGGGGTTATGGTACCAACAGTTAAGGAAAAAGGGGCCAAAAATAAGCATTTTTGTAACTTCCAGACATAACTTGTGTGTTAGTGAATGGATCTCTCTGACATTGTACCACAAGGTTCCATATCACAAAGGGAATGCTGGGATTGATTTTTGGGGGTAATTGCCTCAAAATTTAAGGAATTAGGGGCCAAAAAGGGCAAAAACAAGCATTTTCTAGTTTCATGACAATAACTTGTGTGTAAGTGTATGGATCTTTCTGAAATTGTTCTACAAGGTTCCATATCACAAAGGAAAGCTGGAATTGAGTTTGGGGTAATTGTCTGAAACGTGTAGGAATTAGGGGCCAAAATAAGCATTTTCTAGTTTCCAGACAATAACTTGTGTTCAAGTGTATAGATCTCTCTGAAATTGTACTGCAAGGTACCATTACCTCAAAGGAAGGCTGGGATTGAGTTGGGGTGATGAATCATAAGGGGTTTAAAAATTTGGGGGATTTTTTTTTCCTTTTTCCTTTTTTTCTTTAAAATTTTCCATTTTAAGTTGGTTATTTCTGATTTATATTTAAAAGCAAATAATAATGATATGGCAGGAGATACACACCAAACAGGATGTGTAAATTATTATATAATAAGTATTGTGCAATAGCAAGAAATTTTCAATTGCACAGTATTGCTAATAGCAAGAAATCTTCAATTGCACAGTATTGCGCAATAGCAAGAAATATCCAATAGCACAATATTGCGCAATAGCAAGAAATTGTCAATTGTACAGTATTGCGCAATAGGAAGAAATATTCAATTGCACAGTATTGTGCAATTGCAAGAAATATTCAATTGCACAGTATTGTGCAATTGCAAGAAATATTCAATTGCACAGTATTGTGCAAAAGAAGATACTTTGTATAAATTGCTTATTTCTTGACCAATTTCAATGGGGTTTTATTCTTGAACTCTTGGGGGTCTTTAATATGCTGAATCTAACTGTGTATTAAGCTTTTGGATTTTGGGCCCCGTTTTTAAATTGGTCCACATTCATGACATTGAGGTCCAAAGGGTCCAAAATTAAACTTTGTTTGATTTCATCAAAAATTGAATTATTGGGGTTCTTTGATATGCCATTTCTAACCGTGTATTTAGATTCTTAATTTTTGGTCCCGTTTTCAAATTGGTCTACATTAAGGTCCAAAGGGTCCAAAATTAAACTTAGTTTGATTTTAACAAAAATTGAATTCTTAGAAAGGGTTCTTTGATATGCTGAATCTAAACATGTAGTTAGATTTTTGATTATGGGCCCAGTTTTCAAGTTGGTCCAAATCGGGGTCCAAAATTAAACTTTGTTTGATTTCAACAAAAATTGAATATATGGGGTTCTTTGATATGCTGAATCTAACCATGTATTTAGATTTTTGATTTTTGGGCCCCTTTATCAACTTTGTCCACATTGAGGTCAAAAGGGTCCAAAATTAAACTTTGTTTGATTTCATCAAAAATTGAACTCTTGGGGTTCTTTGATATGCTGAATCTAACCATGTATTTAGATTTTGGATATTGGACCATAATAGGTGAATGTCCAATTTTAAAGCTTTTAAGTTCTTAGACCACATTCATTCTGTGTCAGAAACCTATGTTGTGTCAAATATTTAATCACAATCCAAATTCAGAGCTGTATCAAGCTTGAATGTTGTGTCCATACTTGCCCCAACTGTTCAGGGTTCGACCTCTGCGGTCGTATCAAGCTGCGCCCTGCTGAGCATTTTATTGTTTACTAGAAAATTTAGATAATTCATGCAAAAGCAGTAACTTTTCAACAAGTACTAAATTTTGCGCAAATGTAGGACAAACAGTAACACACTGTGTCGTATACATGTAAATGTATGCCATCACATTGATGATAATTTCTATATTTCTCCATTATTTAGATCAAAATCAAATTAAAAGTAAATATTTGTTTAATGTAGGTATGAAGTTTTTCAATGTGGATAGAGATATGGAAAAAATTGTGAATGAAACAGATTTCATCAGATGAAGATATCAAATATTATGTATGTCTAAAAGACATGTACAACATAAGGCACAAATTCATATTTTATTAGGTCAACCATTATATGTGGTTGTGAGGACAAATAGAAAACTTTGCAACTGTTTCATCAGAAATTCTTGTACTTTACAAGGGACTTAATGAGGAATGCCAACTCAAAAATGTAGAAATACTAGTAAAGGCATTGTCATTCAGTCTATAATAAGCAAAAAGTTCAATTCAAGGACAGGCTGATTTACAAAATGTATTTACAGAACACATTTCTGTTAAGAAGTTTAACTTGTAATTAGGGACTTTTGCAATATTTTCAGTGATTTAAAAAAATCCCTAACAATTTCAGGGATTTAATGAAATCCCTAACAATTTCAGGGATTTTACAAAATAACTTAAAACTGTTATCAATTTTACAAAATTACTAATCATGTCAAAACCCTTGGATTTTACAAATTCACTGTAACATACAGATCATTAATTTCAATTTTTTTTCTAAAAAAGGTGAAGTAGTTTGCCCAACTAATTTAATAGACATGATAGATGGGAATTTAAATTTAATTATGCTCACACCGTAGCGTAGAGGGCATTAAGTTTTACCCTTGTCTGTGTGTACATCCCAAAATTGGTTTCCATTCTGTAACTTTAGTTTGCCTCAACCAAATGTTATGAAACTTATACACAATGCTTATTACCACAAAACACAGATCAAGTTTGAATTTGGGTGGCGTCACTTTGACCTTTCTAGAGTTATGCCCCTTTACAAATGGAAAAATTGCTGAATTTTTCATTTCCATTCTCTAACTTCAGTCAAGGGTATAATAACTCTATAGGGTTATTAGAGAAAAATAACATACATTTGTTATTGTGGACTAAAAAATCCAAAAATTGTGATATCATATGTATGTTACATGTTTCAAAGGGGCAATATTCATCCTTTGTTTTGTTAAAAATATACAAGTTCTATTGATATTATTATTGTCTTTATGTATAATAAACTATGGAAAGATATAGCAGTTCATAGTTTGCCAATCATGCATAGTACACCTACAGGGCTCACGCTACCAGGCGACTAGGGCGAAGAAGTCGCTTTCCCGTCCGTCACTTCGCTTTGCCCGACCCTCAAAAGCGAAAACAAGTCGCCCTGTTGTTTACGATACTCGCTTTCAGTCGCTTTCGTCATCGGACATTTTCAATTTTTACCAAGTTGATAAAACATCAATTTTTTATTGATTATTAAAGAAATTCAGACATAAACGATTCATTTTCTCAAGAAAAGAGGTTTAAACATTGACTTTACAGTGTGTAGCAGGTTATTTAATAAAAAGACAACTTTTTATCACTGCTTGCACTTCCGGTACTTGTTACTCAAAGAGCGTACATCAATCTAACTTTCGGCGGCAAAATAAGTTTGTTACTTCATTTGAAAGTGATAAAGTTGCCTCAGTAAATGTTTAATCCATTTATTGCATTAAAACGTCATATTCCTTTCCAAATAGCTTGTCAAACATCGTTTATTTTGTAAATTTTCTTCGTCCGCCATTAATCGTTTACTAACTACGGATCGGAACCGGACCAGCTATGACCGAAATCCGTATTTTACAATAATAACTACGGACGCATGAATGGAAAAGCTACATTAATTGAAGAATATTGATCCCAAAAAGTAAAAATTACGCATTCCACACACATTAACAGACTTTTGGTTAGATCTAATTGATTAATGTATATAATTCCATATAATTTATATGGATTGTTTCAAAATATTGATTAAAGTTGCTTAACTACTAATATCAATATATTATGGCCCAGCTTAACTTTGTATATCTTTTGATGAGAAACACTGAATTTCATAACATGATAAACAAGATAGTTTTAATTGAAATGTAATTCATATATTATAATTTCTTTACCTTTTGACATAAAAAAATATTTTTAGTGCTAGATATTTAGTTGGTAGTTTCTCACAAGAACCTAAACTTAAACAACTTTGAATTTGAACTGTTAATTTCATTGTATACTCAGATATGAATTGAACAATATAAAAGAACATTATTTATATATGACCCTTTATACTATAGTAAAATCAAAACATTGTAGCAGCTGCCAAGGAGCACTTCTCTTTCAAATCTCACCACTTCTCCTATCAGTTTTAAAAGAGAAGTCACTTCTCCTGTGATTCTGAAGTAGTGTGAGCCCTGCACCTATGTTATTACAGAATAAATATGCCTGTAATAACTAAAGGGTGTTATTACAGCCTCTCTAACATCACTTTAAAGCCTTTGCTCAGACATATATCATGCTTAATAACAATGTATTTTAATTTATTGTAAGAAATAATGATCAGAGCATTTAATGAGGTTCTGCACAAGCTTCCAAGTAATTCCCAAGTGTCTCATATAATAAGTTACATGCCTTTAATAAATGTAACTAAGCCTTGTTATTACAGCTAAGATCAGTGGCGGATCCAGAAATTTTCATAAGTGGGGGCCCACTGACTGCCTAAGAGGGGGCCCGCTCCAGTCATGCTTCAGTGATTCCCTATATAATCAACCAAATTTATTCCCCAAAAGGGGGGGCCCGGGCCCCCTGAAAAACCCTCTAAATCCGCCTCTGAAGATTATCCCTTAAAAGCCTTGTCTCATTGATTTACCATGGTTGATAAAAAATGAATTAATTTAATTGGAAAATTAGTTGTCAAGGCTATGTATTAAGTTATTGCTCAAAGTTTCAAGAATTCCCAAGTGCCCACTAAACATTAAAATATTTATGATTTATTTAACAAATAACAAACATATGTTACTACAGATTCAGAAAATTTAAGAAATAAGGATTAGACAACTCATGAAAGTATGTATGATATTTTCTCTTATAACCCTATAGAGTTATACCCTTGACTGAACTTAAGTTTGTCTCAACCAAATGTTATGAAACTTATACACAATGCTAATTACCACAAAACTCAGATCAAGTACTAATTTGGGTAGCGTCACTTTTACTGTTCTTTAGTTATGTCCCTTTATAACATTATATGCAAGAGGGGGCATCATCAGTGTCCTATGGACACATTCCCCGTTTATTACCTGTATGGATTTATCTTTTGTTTATATAATCTCCTTAATTACAGGGGTTATGTCCTGTTTCTCCCACTTTTAATTACATATGCCTATTTAAACATTTGGGTATATGTTGTTAGTAAGTTTGTTTCTAAATTGTTCTTGTGTTGTAATTCACTTGTAAACTTAAAAGATTGTCTTTATGTCTTTATGCTGGGAGTATTATAGTAATATATTATGTCCCAGCTTTATGTTATAAGATTAAAAATTATTTTTATGCCCCCGCATTCTTTTTACAGTTTAGGAAATTGTTCATTAGTAGTGATAAATGAAGATTTATTAAATTTTAATCATGCAAAGGATATATTTCTTGGCACCATGAATCCATTTAAGTACCAAGCCAGTTTGACATTTTGTTTTCTTAATATAAAAAAGAAGATGTGGTATGATTGCCAATGAGACAACTGTCCACAAGAGACCAAAATGACACAGAAATTAACAACTATAGGTCACCGTACGGCCTTCAACAATGAGCAAAGCCCATACCGCATAGTCAGCTATAAAAGGCCCCGAAATGACAATGTAAAACAATTCAAACGAGAAAACTAACGGCCTTATTTATGTACAAAAATGAACAAAAACAAATATGTAACACATAAACAAACGACAACCACTGAATTACAGGCTCCTGACTTGGGACAGGCACATACATACATAATGTGGCGGGGTTAAACATGTTAGCGGGATCCCAACCCTCCCCCTAACCTGGGACAGTGATATAACAGTACAACATAAGAACGAACTATAAAAATCAGTTGAAAAAGGCTTAACTCATCAGATGGACAAAAATACAAGTGGACGTGGCAGGGTAACAATTTTTTTTTTAACAATTTTTTGGTCATTATTGATATTTTTTTAATACATTTTGTTTACAAAGTTGGTTTATATATATATAATTATATACAATTAATAGTTCAAGAAAAATACAAAAATGTTTTTTTAAAAATAAGTGTTTCTTATTCAAAGAAAATAATCTCAAAAACTGAATTGTGACTTTTTGTCCTGTGACTTTCTGTCCTACATTCATCATAACATTATCATGATTATGATGAATCAAAGGGTTATCCTTTCTTAGCTCAAACTCTTATTGATAATTATGCTTTAAGGAATTGTATTACATTGATTAAACTTTTAACTTCAATGTAGTATAGAACTTAACTGAAATTTGAAAAAAAAAGGTCAACTGAAGGTCTTGAAGGATTTGCTATGATTGTCAAGAAATAATAGTCATATATATTAAACATCAAAAGCTGGAAATACAGTAAAATTGTCAGGAAATTTGGTTAAACATGTCTGTACATACATGTAGCAACCCAATGAACTCAATTCAAACTAAAGAGGGTAATAATTTTAATTTGCTGTTTCAAAAGACTACATGTGTCTACCATTCAAGTAATTAAAACCATCAGAGTTGATAGACAAAATACATTAATTGGAAACATACAAAATATGGGGATGCAGATTTTTGGGGTTCCTAAATATGAGTTACAAAGCATACCATTGAAAGAATTTCACATTTTTAGCTCACCTGGCCGAAGGGCCAAGTGGGCATTTCTCATCACTTGGCGTCCGGCGTCCGTCGTTGTTAACTTTTACAAAAATCTTCTCCTCTGAAACTACTGGGCCAAATTTAACCAAACTTGGCCACAATCATCATTGGGTATCTGACCCGTCCAACCAACCAAGATGGCCACCATGGCTAAAAATAAAACATAGGGGTAAAATGTAGATTTTGGCTTATATCTCTAAAACCAAAGCATTTAGAGCAAATCTGACAGGGGTAGAATTGTTTATCAGGTCAAGATCTATCGACCCTGAAATTTATAGATGAATCGGACAACCCGTTGCTGGGTTGCTGCCCCTGCATTGGTAATTTTAAGGAAATTTTTTCCGTTTTTGGTTATTATCTTGAATATTATTATAGATAGAGATAAACTGTAAACAGCAATAATGTTCAGCAGAGTAAGATCTACAAAAAAGTTGACATGACCAAATGGTCAATTGACCCCTTAAGGAGTTATTGCCCTTTAAAGTCAATTTTTTAACAATTTTTTGTAAATTTTTGTTATCTTTTACAAAAATCTTCTCCTCTGAAACTAGTAAGACAAATTTAACTAAACTTGATCACAATCATCATTAGGGTATCTAGTTAAAAACATGTGTCCAATGACCCCCGCCTGCCAACCAACATGGCTAAAAATAGAACATAGGGGTAAAATGCAGTTTTTGGCTTATATCTCTGAAACTAAAGCATTAAGAGCAAATTTGACATTTGTAAAAATGTTCATCAGGTTAAGATCTATCTGTCCTGAAATTTTCAGACGAATCAGACAACCCGTTGTTGGGTTGCTGCCCCTGAATTGGGAATTTTAAGGAAATTTTGCAGTTTTTGGTTATTATCTAGAATATTATTATAGATAGAGATAAACTGTAAACAGCAATAATGTTCAGCAAAGTAAGATCTACAAATTAGTCAACATGACCAAAATGGTCAGTTGACCCCTTAAGGAGTTATTGCCCTTTAAAGTCAATTTTTAACAATTTTTGGTAAATTTTTGTAATCTTTTACAGTGTTCTCCCCAGGATTTTTGGATAGCACCAGGGTAACGCGTGTGGACAGCTTGGTGAAATGATTCATATTATCAGTTGTGTCGCGTCGCGTCACTTAGCTATATTTCTAGTTACTGCAGTATGTCTCTTGTTTTGTTTTAACACTGTGGTACTGTGTTATGTAGACATTGAGTCAGAAAATTATTGGTAAAAAAAGAAGTAAATCAATAAACAGTTTGTATACTTTAATATTTTTTAAAATAAATAAAACATGATTCATTACAAAATATTCATCTAAATTTAAAGTAATCAAATCTTTTATAAAATCCATGATCAATAAAAATAAAATATCATTCAAAGGAGACCAAAATGTTCAATTTAAAAAACTTTATAGTTTCTAGAAAGAAAGCTGTTGTATGTGAAAGGATTCTTGTCATAAGGAGATATAAAATAACAAGAACAAATATTGTTTTTTATTTGAACCAGTTTCTATCTTTAATTTAAAAAATAAAGAAATTTTTCATAAATTTAAACAAATTTTGACATAGATTTCATGTAAATATTAACCTTTCTTGTCTTTGGTGATAATCAAACATTGATACAGGAATACTGCACTGAAATCTAAATCTTTATTTGTCATGATCCATATAAAAAGAATTCCTAAATCTATAAATTTATCTTGGGTCTATAAGTAACCATATTCAGTGTCAACAACAAAGTCTCCCTATTTTTCCTGCCTAAATGACAGGAAGTAGATATAAATAGATTTAACATGTGCTTATGGATAAAATTTGCAAGATTACTTCTGTTATTCATTAATTGTGGATATAGATATCCAGTTTGAAGGTACAGTCATGCATTTTATTTATTAAATAGAATAGATTGCAATTAATTGCAAATAAACTTTAATATTCTACGTGAACTAACTGGGTCATGTGATATGTACAGAAGTCCGTCCTCTTCACAGATACTATAGTTTGAAACCCGATATCATGCACTAACTACATGAACTATGTCATAATTAAAGAAAATTTTGGCCATGGTTTAATCAGACATATTACATGTATACTATACTCAGGGTTCTCGCTAAGGATTTTTGAAGGTGAGTCCAGGGACTCGTCATTTTTAGCCATGATGAGTCCAACAGCAAGAAGAAAAATATTTTATTGCAATATAATGTAATATTTTAGCCTCCATTTCCAAATAGAGCAATGAAATGACATTAAATTCAGATCACTTTTAAACTTTTGCTATAGAATTATGATATTTGTGTTTAACTGTGTTCAGTTTATACAAAATATTTCAATCTTGATGCATCTGTAGACTCACCAGTTTTGAAAATGGTGAGTCCAGACAGATTTTGATGAGTCCAGGACTCATGGACTCGCCTTAGTGAGAACCCTGATACTAATGAGCCAACTTTATTATGTACAAAAAATGTACAGGCGTGTGTGCAACTATCGGGTTCACACTGTTTGTGTACAAAGAGTGCACAGACTTGTCACAGGTCAGCGCTTGGGTTGTGAGTGAAGCCATAAAATAGTTATCAGTGATCATAAAGTTATGAACTCCTAATTAAAACACAAAAGAATAATGTAACAAGTGTTAATTACATCGATTAAATCCAATCAACAAGGTTAACCTCATAAGGTAAATCCATCACGTGGTGTCAACAATCTGGGTAAACTGGTTTGAACTGGTCAAATTTCACCTGGAATTTTATACCGCACGGAAAAGATTTAACAAATTGCTTAAAATTTTACCGATTTACGGTCAAAAATTATACATCGCGGTAGGACCGATACCACAACGGTCAAAAATTATACATCGTGGGCCCGCTGTCCTTTAAGGGCCTGGGAGAACACTGCTTTTACAAAAATCTTCTCCTCTGAAACAACTGAGACACTTAACCATTTAACCAAACTTGGTCACAATCGTCATTAGGGTATTTAGTTTAAAAATGTGTCCGATGACCCTGTCTGCCAACCAACATGGCAGACATGGCTAAAAATAGAACATAGGGGTAAAATGCAGTTTTTGGCTTATATCTCTGAAACTAAAGCAAAAGTATAACGGTTGCATTGATTTATGCATCAATTGTAAATAAAAATATCAGGTGAGCGACACAGGTTCCTTGGAGCCTCTAGTTTATTGAAAAATGCACAAACACCATTATTATTCATTCAGTTTTTAGTGTAATTTTTTATTTTTTAGAACCAAAGCCAAGCACAATATTGTGTCCAGCTTGTAACTGTACTGTAGAGAAGTCAGCTGTCGTGGATAACAGATTTCTGTCTATTGAAGCACCTGCTGTAATTGAAGAAGAAGATGAAGAAGAAAAGGATGACGAAGGACCTATTTGTACAGGATGTGAAGAAAGTCAGAATGCAAAGGCTACATCGTTTTGTAATGAATGTCAAGAATATTTGTGTAATGAGTGTGTTTTTGCTCATAAACGAGTCAGAATAACTAAAGATCACACCATTGTTCCGAAAGATGAAGGTAAAAAGGATGATGATTCACCTGATAATTCCACACAAAAAATGATCAATTGTCAAACACACAAACATGAACAACTTAAACTATTTTGTGAAACATGTGAAAAACTGACCTGTCGAGATTGTCAGTTACTCGAACATAAAGACCATAAATATCAATTTTTACAAGAAGCCATTACGCATCAACGTGAGAACTTACAAAATGCTGTTGTCAACTTAAAGACTAAGTTAGGAAATTATAAGCAAGCTAATGAAATTTTAAAAGGTAAGCATCACGAGTTAAGAAAAAGAATGACAGAAGAATCAGAAAAAATAGTGAAAGCTCGTGATACTGTCATAGAAAAGTTTAAGAAATATTCTGAAAGTTTAATTAACCATTTAGAACAATATGTTAGTAACAAGACTACTATAATTGCTGAGAAGCAACGGCTTGTTGCTGAAGCACTTTTAAAAATGCAGCATTCTGTAGACTTTGTTGAAAATGCTTTAACAATTGGGGATGATGTGTCAATTTTATATACAAAAGGATTAATGGTTAAAAACTTGAAGCAACTTTCAGAAAGTGGCATTCCTTTTCAGCCTAGCTTTCTTAATTATAGCATTGTTTATGAAAATGAAATAGACATTTTAATAAAGAACCAACAGAAATTAGGTTTTCTACAAATTGATGGTAACTGGTTCCCCCAGAAAACAGTTACTGTTGCTGTTCCTCAATCTCAGGGAAATCATCCAGTTATTCCACAGCAACAACAAAACAGAACACAGCGATTTCCCTCAACACATATAATGCAAGCTGCATTTAATGCACAGATACGAGAAAAAATTCGTCATTTACCACCTGAACAGCAGTCAGTTTATGAGGCCAAATTGCGTGAAAAGTTTCGCATGCAACAACAGCAAGCTCAGATAAAAGCACAAGAGCAAGCTCAGCAAGCACAGATGAACAGAAATCAGAATACTTCTATAGTCCAAAACCAGTTAAATAACCATGTTATGAACCGTCCAAATCAGCATGGGGTTCCAAACAGATCACTACCTCAACAGAATAGTCAGCTTGCTATGACTGCTGCTGGACATTTAGCTGCCCTTTCACAGCAGAGACATTCTCCACAGCCACCTCATTATCGCAACATTGCTCCAGCTGTACCAGGTATGAGACCTAATCCACAGAATACATTCCAACATTATAATAACATTACATTGGTGGGAGGGGCTCAGAATGGGAATTCTAATATGCCCAATCCAGTTGTAAACAGAGAAAAATCATGGAGTAATTGTCGCATGGCCTCAGCTGAAACTTCGCCAGGTAAATACGACACTGTGGATTTTTTCCCATCACTTGTCTCTTATTTCATATCATCCTTAACATCAACTCAGTTTTCATCCTGCATGCAAACCTTTGTTGTAGTTTGTAAAAATTTTGTCTTTTATAACCTTAATTTCTCCATTTTGTTTGACCCTGCACCTACATTTGTGTACATGATCTTTTATTATTGGATCAAAAAGCATTTTTTTGGGGGGCATTTTCATAATCTTTGTGTTCATTCCTTCTTTTTTTTTTAACGTTTATTAATCAAATTTAGCCATGATAACTGCATGTACAAACATTAAAAAAAAAGATGGTTTCTGAAAGAAAAAAGAAATGACAGATGGCATGGTCAAGAAATAAACAATTTTTGATACAGGGACAGCCCAATCAGGAGAGTTTAATCAAATATAAAAGTTATGTCACATGAAAAAAACTTCATGGTTGAATTAATTAAAATGAAAAGATAAGTAGTTAGAATAAGTTTTTGGAATAAAAATCAACTTCGATGTTAAAAATTGTTTAATCAACAGCTACACATAAACATGAATAGTATACATGGTATATGATATAATACTTTTTGTTGGTCATTTTTTTTAAAATTAATAACAAACAGGAAACATAAATTTGTAATTGAGCATGCATCTGCTGTTTCTAAATGTAAAATCTATACAAATATGTACTATTAAGATAGACAGATAATTCAAAGAAATGACTTGCACAGGATTTTAATTGAAAGAATTCTATTTATCATGTTTATCATGTTTATATCCCATGTTCATCAGATGTCCACATGTTGCCATTTTTTCATTAATACACTAGGCATACCTTAATTTTTAAGTTATTTCATCAAAGATTGACCATATTAGGCCATAGAAATAAAATATAATCATGTGTAAGTCAGTTCACGATTACCAGTCAGAGCTCAGACATAAATGAGTCAGATTTTGCTTTTGACTTGTAGAGATCAAAATGTTGCGATTAATGACTTTTTCAAGTCAAAAGTAGCTTCAAGACTGATGCACAAATATAAAAAGGTCACGCACCTGCATAAAATTGAGACAACATTGATAGGCAATGCAAATGTCTTCTGAACGAAAAAGTCCATTCGCTTTCTGATGCAACCATTATACATGTATAACCACTGAAATTGGAAAAAAATGTAGATGTAACAAAAAACTGTTCAATCAGATCATAACTTGTAGATATATAGCTCAGGTCCTTGTAATTTCTCAGAAAAGATTTATTGTCATAGGTTATGTTCTTCGACCATAAAGTCAAATAATGTGTTCATCCTGTTTTATGAAGCACAATTAGACTCTGTCGTTTTCTGATTAGGACAAGCATGACAAGTCCAAAATTGTAAACCCATTTTTATCAAAATACATGATTTCACTTCCATCATGTCCATAAGTCAGGAACAAAAGCAGACTTGTTTAACTTGATGTCTGTGCTCTGACTGGTAACATGTACCTGACCGACAATATTTTGAGTTGCTCATGTCCTATGTTATTTTATCCATAAGTCACATAACATGTATGCATGTAAGTCTAAATCACTTATAATTGTTCTGTTATCATACAAAATTGAAACAAACCTAGTGTCTAAACTCATGGTCATTTGATAGTTTTATTTTTAGATTTGCATGTATGGAATGAAACGCGTCTGAATCACTGCAATTTAGGTTTTTAAACAAAATTGAAGGAATCTAAACTCATGGTCATTTGATAGTTTTATTTTTAGATTTGCATGCATCAAATGAAAATCATTTATACCATCTAGACACAGTAAAATAAAATTTAATAGTACAGTACTTACATCTGACTGACAAAACATAAACGAAGGAAATAACTAGATGGATGAAAATGACAGCAATTAAGTATCACTATTAGAGACTAATTTTAGCACCAGGAATGAAAAAGTACTTATTTTTGAAGTCCCACCACTTCTCCCTGTCAGTTTGAAAAGAGATTCTGTAGTTTATATTTATTATTATACCCCCACTTTAAAAAAGTGGGGGTATACTGTTTTACCTCTGTCCGTCCGTTAGTCCATCCATCCATCCGTCAGTCCGTCTATCCGTTCCATGAATATTTTCGTCGCATCTTTCTCAGGAACTACATTACAAGGATTTCTGAAATTTGGTTTCAGGGTTTATATATGTCAGTTATATACCGTGTGATGCGTTTTCAAATAAATCACTCAACAACTTCCTGTTTTCCTAACACTTGTATCATTTTACACATGATAGCCAAGTTGAAAATTTTCGTCACATTTTTCTCAAAAATTAATATACTAGGATTTCTGAAATTTGGTTTCAGGGTTTATATATATCAGCTTTACAGTGTGATTCGTTTTCAGATTCATCACTCAACAACTTTTCCTGTTTTTGGAAATATTTTGGCAGGGTTATCATCAGTGAGCAGTAGCTTGCAGTTTCACTTGTTTATACTAAAGTCATGCATCTTATGATGACCTTCCCAAGCTTTTACTGCTGAAACACCAAAGAGGTGCCAGGTCCTATCAAACAATATGGGTTGCATGGGTGTAGTGCTGGCACTTCTTAAGAATCATGCCTCCTACAGACTGTTGCAATGTACATTGTTAGTCAGTACATTAATCATCCAGCTTATAAGGGTGTTGGTCAAAGAACAAAGCATGGCTCATATATTACATCTGAATATTCTCATAGGTATACAATGTAAGTAAGAATCATATCATGCTGCACATTTAAAGTACATGTATAGATTCATCTTTAGAGGAGCATTTACAGAACTTTTGGAAATAAAATTACCGTTTGACATCTTCAAACTTATCTCATGGGGGTTCTACAGTCATGACAGTACTACATTGTACGTATAATTCATATTTAAAGGATTGTTTTAATACGAAATGTATGATATCGCTTGTAGTAATTTTTATAAGACCACAAAAAAAATTTTGGGATTGTATGATGTCGTCGTCTGCGTCGTCGTCCGAAGACACATTGGTTTCTGGACAATAACTTTAGTTTAAGTGAATAGATCTCTATTGAATTTTTAAAGAAGGTTCAATACCACAAAAGGAAGGATGGGATTGATTTTGGGGATGATGGTCCCAACCGTCTAGGAATTAGGGGCCCAAAAAGGGGCCCAAAACAAGCATTTTTCTAGTTTCAGGATAATAACTTGTTTATTATTTTTCGATTGCTCTGAAATTGTACCACAATGTTTAATACCACAAGTAGAAGGTTGGGATTCATTTAAGGGGTTATGGGGCCAACAGATTAGGAATTAAGGGCCAAAAAGGGGCCAAAACAAGCATTTTTTCTAGTTTCCAGACAATAACTTGTGTGTAAGTTCATGGATCTCTCTGACATTGTACCACAAGGTTCCATATAACAAAGGGAAGGCTGGGATTGAGTTTGGGGTTAATTGCCCCAAACATGTAGGAATTAGGGGCCAAAAAAGCCAAAAACAAACATTTTTCTAGTTTCCAGACAATAACTTTTTAAAATTTCAGAATTTTTGAAAAGTTTCAAGAAGAAATCTTCAATTGCACAGTATTGCGCAATGGATTTATAAGATCTTTGACCACATTTATTTTGTGTCAAAAACCTATATTATGTCAAAAATTTGATCACAATCCAAATTCAGACAGCATCAAGCTTGAATATTGTGTCCAAATTTGCCCAAACTTTTCGGGTTCGACCTCTGCGGTCGTGTCAGGCTGCGCTCAGCAAAGCATTTTATTTCCTTATGCATAAATAATTATACTATGGCATACACACACACACATTTATATTATATGCATATGTCACAACTATACATGTACTTTACTAGTGCAGTTTGTATATGAATATTTGTCATGTACCAGAATTTTTTATTCAATTTTGTGTTAATTGGTGCAACCTTTCTCTGAAAAGTAGCACCATTTGTATGTACATGTACATGATGTAGAGTACATATATACATGTTATTCACTCATTATGAATTCTTTATTTCAATTTGGTGTTAATTGGTGCAACCTTAATCAGAAAAATAGCATCATATGTTTGTTATGCATTATATTGATATATATGTTTCGCAGTCATAAATACATGGAAAGACGCTCATATACATGTATTATGTTTAATAATATAGGTGCCCAGGCTGCAGCCTATGCCAACAAGACGCCAAGTCCAGCAGGAGCAGGATTTGACCATCAGTCTGGTGCAGCAGCAAGCCAGCCAGCACCAATAGACCAGCTACAGGCCTGGGCCTCACAGACAGTCCAAAGGTACTTTGAATTCTCAAACCACTCAAAAACTTGTGTATTTATGCCTTTTTGCTATAAACTGTATTGATATTTGTTGTTCCAAATCTGGAAATGCATGTAGAATTTGTGAACATCCTATAGTTTCTAACTGGTAGGTACATGTAGCACACTGAAAACCCAGGAAAGTTTTGTTGCGAAAGAATGGGAACCCTGTATAATAAATCAAGTAGGCAAGATATTTCTGTATGTGCACTATTGTTCTAAATTGTGATTAAGCTGTCATTTTGCACAGAATTTGTTGCATTAGAAGACTTTCCTTGATTAATATTCATCAAGAAAGCTTAGAGCCAAAAGTTGAATTGCTAATGATGTATTAAAAACTGTAATGTATCTTTTCTTATCTCCTATTCTCATGCAATCACTTTGTATCAACCATTCTGATTGGATGACAACAGTCTATCTACCAGCTGTCTGTAGCTAATTAGTGAAGCCAACATTTTGAATTATGGAATGTATTGACATGTTATTTCTTCAATAATAAATAAAAAAAACCCTAAAAATGTTCTTTTTATCTAATTCTATTACATTCTGAGGCATACAAGAAGACTGAAAAGCCCAGTGTTTACATTTGATGCCAGAAGCATATATGTGAGGTCACCTTGTTTAGTTGCCCAAGACAATAACATCATTTCGCAGAATTTTTGTTTTATGAAATTTTACACCAAAATAATGACTGAAAAGAAATGATTTGTTTATTTTGCATTAGAATAGAGATAACTGTACATGTATTGTATTTGAAGTTTAGCCTACGTGAAACTTGGTTTTAGTAACTTTTACTGTCGCAAATATCCATTTACCAGCTCTGCTACATGTTGCTAGGTAAACTTTATTTGCGACAGTAAAACCCATGTTTTATGTAGGCCAAGCTTCAAATACAATACAGTTATCTCTTAAATCACGACAATTAAACAAAAGATTTACAAGATTGAAGGAAAAAAAATCCAATTAAAATCATATGCATTTTTGAGTTATTTAATACATTTTATAATTTTAGTGACTATCAGAAATTTAAAAGGGAAGAAAGATCATCTTGTGCCTTCAGTTCTTCAGCACAGGAGAAAAGATTACCTACTCCCCCTTCGTTAAAACCAGCTTCAACACCAGTTTCTGCAGAAACCACTCAAACGAGTAACCCACGGACACCTATTTACCCTCCCTCTACAGGAAAATCTATGCCACAAACCAAAGAAGAGGATCCAAATGAAGATTGGTGTGCTGTTTGTCAGAATGGGGGAGACTTACTTTGTTGTGACAAATGTCCAAAAGTGTACCATTTGAAATGTCATGTTCCTGAACTTAGTCAATTCCCATGGTAAGTTTCCAAATGAAATACAGACAACTTTATGCTTTTATGTTTTTCTAATAATATAACCATTTATACAACAAGAAAATGACTGCACATGTTGCATGACATATGAGTGTACTAATCTTTTGTCTAAATAAGGGATTGATACCCCATTTGATGTGTATTTTGATTGTTCCTTAATTTTATATTGATTCAAAGGTCAGATTCTAAAACATACAAGCAAATTAAGAGAAATAGGACTATTTGCAGCTTGTATTGGTATTTGCTGTTTCTCCACTAAGCATGTGGCATTTAAAAGTAAGAGCAAAGACGGGTAGACTTTAGGTCAGAATAATGTGACTGGTAAGGTGACATGTGTTCCTGTGGACTGTTACCTTGTGAAATAGCATGTTAAAAATCCAGCTGAGAAATTTGGTCTAGTATCCATACAAAGCAGAGTTAACCTAAAATTTTGCAGTCATATAGATTTATAGGGGTATAGTGTGTATGTCATTTTGTAAATACAGATTTTTTCTGGGATAACAACTCACAGTATAAGTTTGAAAAGGGGCCCCAAAACAATGCTTTCACTAGTTTTGAATTCCATTAAATCATTTATATAACGTGAATTCATTGTAATCCATCACAGTGTTCCAGCTTGAATCTCAGGGCAGAAGGGTGCTAGTTGTCTAAAGGGCACTTTAGCGTAATGACCTAGATTGTAAGGGCACTGTTGGACAGTGTATAAATAACCTTGAATATTGCTAGGCTCAGCTGGAGAACATTAGTTGTATTTAAATCATATTCAGAAATTAATGTGTTCTTGATGTTGGTTTCAGTAAGAATTTTTTATCAAATTAACATACCATGAAGCAAATCATAGCATTTTGATGTTAATCTTAACAAACTTGTACATTTATTAAGGAAAATAATCATCAGAAATTTCAATGTTTTATAACTTATACCAGTCTATAAAAATAAACAAGTAGTTTTGAAAGATGGAGTTATACATGCAAAATTAAATGTTTAATCTAATTAGATTATCTACATTTAAATTGCATGATCAAACATATACAGTATATTGTTATTAAAGTTATTTATTATCATTTCAATTGTTACAAAAGTATTTTAAGTGCACACCAAAGTGCTCTTAAGTAAGGAGTTTTATAAATATAACAGGCGAGACAGGAGATGATCATATTATATTGATGCAATATTACAGGAGGTATAAACAGTAACTTTTTTCCATCATTGTTAAAAATAAAAGCATTTGTTGAGTGCTCCTTTAAAAGGAGGATTATAAAATACAAGAAGTAAAACAGGAAGTTATGTTCAAAGTACAAATTTCTTTGATTCTTCTTTAAATTTCTTACTCATGGTTATAAAACAAAACATTTTTACCAATTTAGTCAAAACTATGTACACATGTATGCTTTTAAAATTGTTTTAGATTTTATGTTTTATATTATGCCTTCTGAAATAAATTTTTCAGGTGTACATGCTGCTGTACATAAACATTGCAAATGGATAACATGTGGACTTTTAATTCTGTATTAAATATCTAGTGTTTGTTCAATTATCTTAAATCCACTAATTAGCAGTAAACAATCATTAACAGAGGTGATAAACTGCCAAAGGCATTAGGTATTTAACTTAATCCCATTGTCAGTTAATTAGTGTTACACAATCAGGTAACAATTTTACCGAAACGAATCGGCATGAAATTGGGAAATTGTATTTTTGAAAAGGCAGAGGGTGCATTCTTTTGCTTTGGAGGGCAGAAGGGCGGGTAAGGGCACCAAGGCGGCCGCCTTCTATTTAGGGCAGACGGAACACTGCATCATGTTCATGGTGTACTGTGAAGTCATTGTAATTCATCATGTTCATGGTATACTGTGAAGTCATTGTTATTTATCATGTTCATGGTATACTGTGAAGTCATTGTTATTTATCATGTTCATGGTATACTGTGAAGTCATTGTTATTTATCATGTTCATGGTATACTGTGAAGTCATTGTTATTTATCATGTTCATGGTATACTGTGAAGTCATTGTTATTTATCATGTTCATGGTATACCAATTTTGGTGGATTTTGTGGGTGAAGAAATACTTCAAAATAAATATTCTTTGAAGTACAAATTTTCTCTGCATTGTATGCAGACTTTGGCATATCCAGGAAATCAAACGTGAAAGAAAATACAATTCTTCATCAATCCACTAAAAATTAGTATCCACAAAATAAATGCATCCACAGTACATTGTATAAAAAGATTGTAATGGTTGTGATATGTCCTTCTATATATATATATATGTGTTTGTCTGTATAACAATAGATAACATACATGACATATGTAGATATAGGAAGATGTGGTGTGAGTGCCAATGAGACAACTCTCCATCCAAATAACAATTTATAAAAGTAAACCATTATAGGTCAATGTACGGCCTTCAACACGGAGCCTTGGCTCACACCGAACAACAAGCTATAAAGGGCCCCAAAATTACTAGTGTAAAACCATTCAAACGGTAAAACCAACGGTCTAGTCTATTTTAAAAACGAAACGAGAAACACGTATAAATTACATAAACAAACGACAACTACTGTACATCAGATTCCTGACTTAGGACAGGTGCAAACATTTGCAGCGGGATTAAACGTTTTAATGGTACCAAACCTTCTCCCTTTTTCTGAAACAATAGTATAACATCACAACATAGAAAAACATACGATAAAACATATCCATTTATGTGTCTTAATAAACTTTGAAGAATAAATATAACCTGGAACTGATCGGTAGTATATATCTGCATGCAGTTCAAAAAAAGCATGAAGAATGCATGATTTGATCTGGTTTCTCTCTCTCTCTCTCTTCTCTCTGAAGTAGTGTGAAGTAACAGACAAATTGACATGTATTGATTTAACATACATACATGTAACTTCAACATGTTCAAATAAAGTACATAAAAATTTAAGTTGATTTATAATAAATGGAAAAATAAGATATGATGTTTTCCCGTTGTTCACTACAGTTTTTAATAGAAAATTTAGGCAAATGATAAATTAGTGTACTTAGTTCTGCAATTGTTTCCATTTTTGGATAAATTTAATAAAAAAGAACAATATTTAAATTTTTTTAACATTCATGGCAGATAACATGGATATATTAGAAATGTAACCCTATCAGAAGATAACTCTAACAAAACTTACTGGATGAAAAGATGTAATATGACACAGATTATTTTGCAAAATATATTTTTATAGTATACCGCAAAATTTTGAACCTACCATCTCTGTTTAATAAACAAAAATGTATGTTATGAACCAGCTATGATAACTTAATTACAAATAAGGAACTGTGGTATTTCATAGTCTTTTGTAAACATATAGCCCAGATCATTTAACACTAATCATTGGTTGCATGCATTTGAGAATGTTTGCTTGCGCTTTTGTTTGTTGTAAATAACGCATCATTAATCATTTTTAGCAAGATAAAAATGAACCACGATTTGTATTCTAGTGGAGAATGGCAGTGTACTCTGTGTAAGACAGACGAGCAAGTTGTATTGAAAGAGAAAGAAAATAAAGAATTCTCATATATTCCGGGGACAAAAAGAAAAGCTCCAACTGGATTGTCGGAACATGAGAGGAAGGTTTGTTTGTTAAAATTTATATAAAAATAAGAGGATGTGGTATGATTGCCAATGAGACAACTACCCACCTGAGACCAAATGACTATAGGTCAATGTATGACCACCAACAATGAGCAAAACCCATGTCATATAGTAAAACTTAAAAGGCCCTAAAATGCCAAAATTTAAATTTAAACAATTCAAATTAAAAATTAACAGCCTGATATATGTACATAACAATAATCAATAGAAAAAAATATGAATGTCAACCACTGAATTGCAGAAATTGATTTGTATAGTCCATAATGTTGCATAAGTGCATGTTTCCAAAAGAAACAATTTACCTGTCAGCACATGCAAGTTTGAAATCAGTCATGACCACATTGAACTCCAAATAAATGTGGATCAGAATAATAGGTAACCATTTCAACCTAATTTTGATTATAATTACAAAATTGTTAAAGATTGATAAATTGATGTTTTTTTAACCTCTAGATAAATATGTTAAAGTATCCATTCTATATTGCTGAAGATAAAGATTTTACAATCTACTTTGAAGACACCATTTCGGAAGTTTTCAAAAAAAAAAACTGCAATTTAACAAACAGAAAAAGTAAAAAAATATTAAAAAATGTGACATATATATTGAGGATTTGAAATTCAGAGTTATATTTATTACCTGACACTTGAATGAATTCTGAGGTCTTACATGCAGAAATTCAATAAAGTTTTAGGCGTGTGTAGTTGTAAAAGTTTTAAACCCATGGGTATTTATGTTTTTACACAACTGATTATAGTTTTACAAACCTTTAAGGATATCAAAGCTATACATGCCATGTATTCAAGAGAATTTATTTACAGCTGAGATGATTTGTATGGTAGATATGTATGAAAATATAATGAGTATTGTATATCCATGAGAAATTTTTAACTAAAACAATTTGACATTACAGACATGCGAGAGAATTCTGCTAGAGTTATTTATCCACGAGAAGAGTACAGTATTCCATGAACCTGTTAGTAAAGCTGTAAGTACTTATAATTCCAATATAAACAATGACAAATTAGGAAGTGATCTTCAGTATACACTCATTGATTCTGTTAAAAACCTTTGCTGGTGCTTAGTAAATCACAGTGAATGGTGGTTATTTTGAGTGATAACTCTGAAATAGAACCATGTCATTTGATATTTATATATACTGTGGAATCTTTATTATTCATGGGATACCAATTTCCGTTGGTAAAGTTGAACCACTAATTTCAATGTTAGACAAAGTACAAATTTCTGAAAGACTTGAATGCAGACTTTTGCAAAACCACAAAATCAAATATCCACGAACATACAATTTTTCCTAGATCCACGAAAATAAATGAATCCACAGTTTATGAATAAACTGATAGGTAGGAAAGAGTGAATCATCCACAACCAACATCATTCAAAATGAAAATTGGTCAACAAGATTGATATTTGTCTTGCCTTCGCCATAGTGATCCTACATCAGTCATTTTACAAGAGAAATCTTTGTCAATCCTTCAAGAAATTTTTCAAAATTTGCCTGTTTGACAAAAGTTCCTTGATGAACAAGAGATAGTATCCGAAGCAAAATTTCCAGAACATTTTTTTTTCCTTATTCTGTGTTTTACTGATTTGTAAACTTTTTTTTTTTGGCAGTCTATATAAATACAATTTTACACTGACAGTAGCAGTCATTGGCAGGCTCAATCCAAGAAATCCTTCAATTTCTTTTAAAAACTCCTGTTTTCATGCTTTTTTATTCAGCTGAAAATACTGAGCATATCCATATAAAAGACTCAATTTAGGAACATGCTTCCTTACAGTGTTCTCCCCAGGCCGATATGACGCTGCGGTCCCGCAGCGCCTTCAAAATATTTTCGTTGATCCCGCAGCGCCTTAATTGGCCGCTGTCCCTTAATACTTGATCCCGCAGCGTGTTAATTTTCACATTTTAATTATAAATGTTGGTTAAAATTGTCAAGTTGCTGATTACCGCTGAGAGGTCGGTCAATGTTGCGCAATAACTGATAACTAGCAAAAGTCTCTGATTTACCTGTTCCAGCCTTATCAGACCATGTAATCAGGTTATAGCGTAAATGATCATCAAGAAGATAGATATTTTAGAAGAAAATAAAAGTTTTAAAAACTTCAGTGCAAAACTGAAGAAATAGATTGCAAATACATTGTATTTACGCATCGTCTGTGTGCGATACTTGGCCATTTAAAACTAATTTTTCATTGGTCGAGAAGAAGAATCTATTTAAACACAACCAATGAACATGATGAATACACGTGATAAATTTGAATACACATTACTAAAGAAATTTACAATGAAATTTATGAATGAGAGTATTTGTACGTCAAATAAGTAAAATAAACTTTTCTTCAAGATAAAGAGGAGTGATTTCTTTTATTAGAAAGTGAAAATTGTTGCTTGCAAGTAAAATTGCCTGTCAACTGTCACGCTTTAGAAATAAAATAATTTTTAACATCGATCGTTAATTCATCCATCGGAAATATACGATATATATGAACGGAATTGCTGCAGCATTTGTATAATGTCACTAGTAAAGAATTTCACTGGTTTTAACTTCGACGAATTTGTCAAGTTTAGTTTATATCTACCTGCCAAAGAAACGTTTTGACAATTATACACACGGAAGCGTAATGTCAAACTACGGACACTGATCAGCTGGTTCCTTACAATTTTTTTGTTTTAAAAGTTGTATACCAAACATCTTAAACATAGTCAATTTTAATGCTGAATCAACATGTTCTTTGCAAAGAAGAAATGGGATAAGCGAAAGGCAGATGATGTTTTCAACCCTAAAGAAGATAATGACTGAGGAACAGGCTGTCCAACAAAATTACAAACTATCTTGTTACACTGTACTATATCTCTAGAAGGAACAGAGAGTAAAAAAATAAATATTTCTAAAGCTGTTCAGCATTGGAAGGCCCAGAAGAACATGAGGATTTTTCTTGAACTATATATACATTTTGACTTATTTAATTGACTGTGATATAAATGCTTTTTGTGTTTAAAATGAATTTATTTCATATATATATTCTTATTCTTTATCATGTATATTAATACTGTGCATTATTGCATGTAATGATTTATGACCGATTGCTTCAGATCACAATAGTCCACTCTAAAAATAGAGTTACGCGCCTTGAAATTTTGCGCCTTAAAAAATTTCTGGGGAGAACACTGCCTTATACTAATTATATAATATTATTGTCTAATGTGTGTTGGTCTTCATAATACATAAAAAGGATGATATGAATTACCAAAAATATTGGACAGTACAATAGACCACACCAACCATGAACATCCGAATCTTCTGAAAAAATAGATGTACATACAACAAGAACCATGTACAAAGACAAACAAAACATGGTCCAGATAGCCTGACTTTGTACAGGCAAAAATGTGGTAGTGTTAAAATCAGTTTTACATGAACACACAAATACTAAATCCAAATCTCAGAAAGCCCTGATTTGTAGTCTCTGAGAAAAATGAATGAATATTTCATAAATGGCCATTATGTGAGAAAATTGATATTATGTTACATATATATACAATGATATATCAAAGATGTTTTTCATAAGTTACCATGTTCTGTATTTTTCAGGTTCCTAATTATTACAAGATTATCACCAATCCTATAGATTTTTCAAAGATCAAAGTCAAGATCCAAAGACAGAATTTTAATCATTATGATAGTGTAGAAGAATTCATAGCAGATGTTAAACTTGTGTTCCAGAATTGTGCTACATACAATGCTGTAAGTTTATGGCAGAGTTACTTCTCTTGTCCTGATATGTTCATGTTTATTTTTTTTTTTGTTAACATAAAAGAACATTTATACATAGCAAGGCGCTTGACATCTTTTCCTTTGTGGATATCAAAATTAAACTCAAATGTTTATTTAAGTAATTTTACCTTCAAAGTGCACTCTGTGTATATGAATATCTGTACCCAAAGAGGACAACTGTTCCTGAAAAAGTAGAGAAAAAAAGAACTAACAGGAGTAAACATTATATACAGTAACTTTAGTAATTGTCAAGTTGTAAATAATCTCTTTATCAATAACTGTTTTTTAAACTTTATTTTTCTTCTCAACTCCTGAATTATTTTATTTTCTATGAATACATAATAATGATGTCAGTACAAGCAAACATGATTTTTTCACACATAAGAGTGTGCTGCGTTTTCAATTATATTTTCTTGAATGTATCCACCTATTTAGTACTATATTTTTCATTAAAATTAGTTTTCATAAGTGAAAACAGTAATAGTTAAATTTTCTGTATCTATAAAAAAGCTATAATGGTGGATTATTTTCTAATACTGTATCATTGCAATTTAATCCTATCAACTTCTTGTCACAGTGACAATTTAATCCTTTCAACTTATTGTCACAGTGACAAGCTAAGATGTTTCTATGGTTGCAGGTTGCACATGTCAATTTTGCTATAAGGGGTATTTGTAATTTTAAATAAAAGAAGATATTGGGTATACATCACTGAACATCAACCAAACTACAGAAATAATTAAAACACGTTAAGAGGGAAACACACAAGTTTCAACAAAATATAGAGGTGTCCACTCAAAATATATATCAAACTTCAAATCATCTCGAGTCTATATTAAGTTGAGAATGAATTTAACAGACACAGTCAAAGATCTTTCATTAAAACCCAATTCTCCAAATAATGAAAAACATTATCAAAGATGACATACAACAACTACCGAGGGGGTTCCTGACTTGTATATTATGATGACATGCACCAAAAGTTCAGTATCAGTCATTGCAAAATAATAAAAAGGCCTCTAGATTTATTTATTGACATGACACTACAAAACATCTAGACACTTTAATTTACCACTTCCATGGTATATATATTGGTAAATCTTTAATCCACTCTGCTATGTCTGCACATGGACCGGGATAAGATTGACCAATAGTTCAGTATATGATGGAAGGAGATACTTATTTTTAGAAACCAGAGTAAAAATCAGAAATAAAATCCATATTTCTAAGAGAAATATCTCAAAAAGTCATGAATGTACATAGCTTTTGTGAATTTGAATGAATTAATTGATCAATATGTGGTATATCTATAAAGCAATGTTTTGTCATAAAACTATATTTATTGTAGGTGAGTTTCAGCATAATGGAAAACGTACATGTGGGTCTTTAATTGTTTTAATGTGGCTTCTTAGTTTTGTCTTCCCTCTCAAAGAACAGTTCAAAATAATATTATTCATGTTTTAAATATTTGATTGTTAAAGCAGATAATTCAAATTTTCAATAAATTATAAAATAGTCTTGAAATTCTTTATATAATTTGAAGTTAACTTACAGTAAACTTACTAAAGTTAATAAAATGACTTTATGAAGTATGTGTGGGTACTTTGTTTTCTTAGATTTAAGAATTGATCTTTTGTTAATGATTTTTTAATTGACTCATTTTAAAAGTAAAATTTGAGCTTTGAACATTAACTCTACCAAATTAGTAGGAAAATAGTAAAGTTTTTTTTATTTCAAAAGCAACGAGAAAACAAAAAAAGGTTCTTGCATAGAAATTTCAAAATTTCATATTTTACTATGATTTATTGGATTTAATTAAATTTACTGAAATTGTTAAATAAAAGTGACTTGTTTTATGTTTTAGAGTATCTAATACATTGAAATCGTTAAAACACAGATCATCATGTTTATAGATAATGAAATATAAATTATCTGCTTTTAAACTTATACTTGGACTTCCTGCATGTTGTACTTTGAACTGGTATTAAGCAATAAATGTGGGATTTCCCCTGGTACCAAAGATCTTGATTTGAATATTTCATTTATTGACTTAATAAGAATTTCTTTAATGAAAAAGAAAGGATGTGATTTATTCATATTTCAACTGGAACTAGAACAAAGTGTTCTTGTATATAGATTTGTTTATATTTTCATTGTTCATACAATCATTGCAGTATACAGTAGTCTGCATATAAATCTAAGTTATACATTGTAATTCATCTTTTCAATGAGTGCTCTTTTTGAGAAATTGAATATTTTCTCGATTTATACATGTTATTTAAGGACTATTCTAGAATTTTTTAAGTCTTAGAAAGTTTTTTCTGACCACAAATTCCTACATAATGTTTGCAATATTTATCATTTCAAAATTTCTGATTTGCTCACAACAGACAGAAATTAAAATATTAGGTTTTCAACAATCCACATATAATGATAATTATATCCCAAATCACAGTGTAGGACAGTTTCGCTGGCCGAAAAAATTTTTTGAGTGCAAAATTACTTCACAGGCCCAAAATGCATATTGGTAGCCCAATTATTTTACTCAAATTTTTTCGTGTTGAGCCATAAAATGACAATAAAGCAACATAAATAGATGATCTTAATTCTTCAACCTTCCGACACATAAACCTAAAAAAAACCTCATTCCCATAGTCTTCATTGTCACTGAATTCATCATCACTGTCCAGTGCCTAATCTAGGATTTTGAATTGGAAAATTGACTTCTCATTCCATGAGAGAGTAGCTAGAAGTGAAGTTCCATTACCGTTTCGGTTGCATAGTGATTTCGTGTCTTTCACTGAGGAAATTTTGCTGTTGCGTTTAAAATTAAACAAGTTTCTGCGAATTGATCTAAAAATAGCACGGGGAATTTCCGCGATATTCTATTCGGTCAGTCATTTCAACAGGTTGTATGTCCAAAGTGTCAATGCAAAACAAAATCAAAAGACATTTTATAAACGTAATATTTTCTTATGTCACTGCCACAGGCACTTGTTTCTGTCCTTGGGGTTTACTATCTACACTGTATGAAAATTATTTTGACGGCTTCTCAGTTGTATCCGTGTATGGAGTTCTTTTCAGAATTCCTTGCCCTTGTTTATTTTAGTGGGTCAGACGAGGTTTTACTGTCAATGACTGTCGCTATCGTATATAAAACACCAATAGTTTAGCGGCCACCACTGACTGGAAAACCTTGTTTGACCCACTAAACAAGCACATGTCACGATGTTGTTTGTATCCGCCATGTTAATATTCTAATGCACTAGCACATTTTAACGGTGTGACCAGAGGATTTCGACAATGGGTGTTCAAGTTGGGGTGGGTTTTATAGGAGTAACTACGATTTTGAGAATGATAATGCACTCGCCCAATGATTTATTTTGGGCCAGTAACTATCCATCTTTTGACATTTCTAATCGCCTAATCAAAGTTTTGGTCGATTTGGCGACCAGGCGACTGGCTGTGTCCTACGCTGAATCATAGATTTATGAATTTGTATCAGCAAAAACAAATTACTTCATTTTATATTAACATGATTAAGTGAAGGAAATGAATTTTAAAGATATTCATGAAAGTAGATTCATTCTTATACAGTTATAAGATTAAAAGTAACTTTTAAGAGAATTTATTTTGTATTTCTTTTTTTAGGCCACATCAGAGATAGGTATAGCTGGTAAGATAGTAGAAGAAGAATTTGAAAGACTGGTTCAGAAATATCTACCGTGCTACATGGATTCTTATGATGAAATCCGTCATCGTCAAACCAGTCCAAATCCTGAATCTGATGCTTCCAAAGCTAAAAATCAAAAGGATATGAACACGATCCTTCTGTTACTATGAATGTTCACTGATTTGTTGTATGTAATTTTAGTTCTGATCTGTAACTTGTGTCAGAGTGATTCTGGGTTTTGCTGTCTTGTTACACATAGTCATAGATTGATTTCTTTGTTCACTTCTATTTATGTATTTATTTATCTTCTGTAATCTTTTTTAGAATACAGGAATTTTATGTTATTCCTCATTCAATCCTAAATCTAGGAAATATGTGCTTGGTCAGACTGGATAAATTCTGATCACATGAGTAGAATGACTAGGACTTTATAGGAAAGAAATCAAAACTTCATTTCTATTTTATTGCTCTTTATATTGTAAAAAAATTTGATGTAGGTTTACTTGAAATATAGACATTCATCTGTTTATAGGTCATGTACATGTTTAGTGAGCAATAACAGAGTTCTCGAAATCTTTTTTTTCCCTGGTGTTCCTTGAAGAAAATCTACTGGTCCACACTATTATTTCTATTGTAAAATAGCAAAATTGTGTTGCTCCTTTGCAAAATTTTGTTGGTCAGGACCTTCGGACCACCACTTTTGGAGAAATCTGCAATAAGTTTAAAATGTAAAGGAGAATAATAATGAAACATGAAATAACAAGTTCAGTATTCAATGATAACATATACAGAATTTTGTATATTTACTTTAATACAATAAATTAATTATTGCATTAATTATAGTGAATGTATAAATTTAAAATTTCTATTTTTTTATGCTGTGCTGGAGTCACAAAACTTTTTGTCTTCCATCTTCCTTACAAATTTAAGATTTCAATGTGTATAAAATGTGGCTTTTAGCACTGTACCAAAATTTCACAACTGTTATATGAATGAATTGTACACAGCTCATTTCTATGTCTAAAATTTCAAATGATGTGTAAATGTATTTATAGAGCCCCGATACAAAGTCGTGTCATAGATTTTATGATTTATCAAAGTTGGTTCATACTTAAATTTGCAGAGAATGAACATGTGAATTTTCACAGGTTATTCGTTTATAAGCTGACCTTTTTCCCCATAAAAAGGTATGTGTAGTCAGTGGTGATAGATATGAAATAGTAATTTAATTTCTTTTATTCATTGGGTATTATTTTATCCAATGTAAAGTTGCTTGAAATCTGTCAAATTTAAGGAATGCAGGAAAATTGAAAAGGTTGTAAAGAAGACAATTCTGATCAAACTCTAAAAATAAGAAATGTTCGTTATTCAAGGCAATGTATACTTAATTGGGTGATATCTTGGATTTCGATGATATTTTGTAAGCATTTTGACGTCTTTTATCAGCATCAGAATATTGAAAAAAAAAGATACATGTGGCATTTATACTACCAGAAATACAGTCAATTTAAAATTTGGGAAATAGGTCTATAAAATTAAATGTATATAATTATTGTAAAAAGCGGTGAAAAATAACATCATTTCACTTTGAATTGTCTTTTCTTGAAATTCTATTCACAGAATTTTGATAAAAATGATATGTTATTGCTGTAAAAATTGCTGTTTTAAAAATATTAAGGGGGCACTGAGTTTTTTTTTCAGTAGAAATAAATTAGTCTCAATATGTATAGCATGAAAACTGGATGTAAACAACAGAATAATTGTAAGGTCATGACAGAGTCATACTGCAAAATCTTATTTTTTCATATATTTTCATACTTAATTCAAACTTAAACAATTAAATCAGCTAAAAAGAATACAATGACCCCCAATATTTTCATATCATTAAAACAGAAAATTTTACAATAATGACATACCATATTTAATCGAAATTTTGTCTTCGGTATTTTAGTTAAAACCAAAATTACATTGGCATTTATGCTACACTATTAGTATCATTTTTAGTTATGACATTTTTTATTTGCTTTTTAAGGGATTGTACGATTAGTCCTTGTATTTGCATTAAGGGGAGAAGTTTACTTGATGCTCAGAACAGCAATGAAGAAAGGCATTGATTACGATGTCATATTTACATTAAGCTTTAAAATTACATACCATAGACTTTATCATACATTTATTTAATAATATTACATAAAACCAATTAAATATGTTTTTAATATGAATTTTTTTTAAATGCACATGATGGTCAACAATAAGTAATATGAAGATATGTCAAAATATTTGTGCTTTTTAGAGACAATACTGAAAACGATACTTCTTAATAACTCCATATGTCAATAGTAATAGAATTCTATAAAATTGTACATTTCCATGACATTATTTTTATAATTTATTTGCCATCAGTACTGTAAATCTCATAAATTATTGCATGCATTTATTATTGCAATTATTGAAGATATAAAATGTGAGATTATTTATCGAGAATTCATGAAAATCTGTTATACAGATATATGTAACAGATATCAGAATGCGAGTTATTATTGAAATAATCTCCAAGTCGCTTTATTCACATTAATAAAAACCTTGCAATATTTTCAGAATTTACAGTACATCATTCTCATGAAAATCGCCATTTATGTATATGAGTATATTCATTCATTCTAAAAGTTTTTGTATGCCTCATCTACGATAGTAGGAGTGCATAATGTTTTCTGATCTGTACTGTTTCAGGCTAAATTTATTTATGGTAGGTAAAAGTTTTGGTTAAAGATTGTTTAACATGAAGTTGTGGTCACATCAACTCAAACTTGGTGCACATGTTCATTCTGATATGAACTTTTAAAAATATATGCCAAATTAGGGTTATAACCCAGATTTCATGGTTCACAGAACATGGAAATGGGATAGTGCGAGCGGGCATGGTGTCCTATGGACTCACATTGTAGTTTCAAAACCAGAATCAGTGCTACAGGTTGATCACTGAATAGACTCCACTTTCTTATTTGTGTGCATGGAAACCATGAATTTGTACATAACATAATGACAACCAATAAAATTATTTTTACAACTGTTTTTATATTATATTATTATTACAATGCACTAACTATAGGTTTTTATACGACCGCAAAAAAATTTTGTGGTCGTATATTGGTATGACGTTGGCGTCGTCGTCGTCGTCCGAAGACGCATTGGTTTTCGCACTCTAACTTTAGTTTAAGTGAATGGATCTCTATGAAATTTTACCATAAGGTTCAATATCACAAAAGGAAGGTTGGGATTGATTTTGGGATTATGGTACCAACAGTTAAGGAATTAGGGGCCAAAAGGGGCCAAAATAAGCATTTTGTAACTTCCAGACATAACTTGTGTGTTAGTGTATGGATCTCTCTGACTTTGTACCACAAGGTTCCATATCACAAAGGGAATGCTGGGATTGATTTTTGGGGTAATTGCCTCAAAATTTTAGGAATTAGGGCAAAAAGGGCAAAAACAAGCATTTTTCTAGTTTCATGACAATAACTTGTGTGTAAGTGTATGGATCTTTCTGAAATTGTTCTACAAGGTTCCATATCACAAAGGGAAAGCTGGAATTGAGTTTGGGGGTAATTGCCTGAAACGTTTAGGAATTAGGGGCCAAAAATAAGCATTTTTCTAGTTTCCAGACAATAACTTGTGTTCAAGTGTATGGATCTCTCTGAAATTGTACTGTAAGGTACCATACCTCAAAGGGAAGGCTGGGATTGAGTTTGGGGGTGATGAATCATAAGGGGTTCAAAAATTTGGGGGGATTTTTTTTCCCTTTTTTCCTTTTTTTCTTTAAAATTTTCCATTTTAAGTTGGTTATTTCTGATTTATATTTAAAAGCAAATAATAATGATATGGCAGGAGATACACACCAAACAGGATGTGTAAATTATTATATAATAAGTATTGTGCAATAGCAAGAAATTTTCAATTGCACAGTATTGCTAATAGCAAGAAATCTTCAATTGCACAGTATTGCGCAATAGCAAGAAATATCCAATAGCACAATATTGCGCAATAGCAAGAAATTGTCAATTGTACAGTATTGCATAATAGCAAGAAATATTCAATTGCACAGTATTGCACAATTGCAAGAAATATTCAATTGCACAGTATTGTGCAAAAGAAGATACTTTGTATAAATTGCTTATTTCTTGACCAATTTCAATGGGGTTTTATTCTTGAACTCTTTGGGTTCTTTAATATGCTGAATCTAACCGTGTATTAAGTTTTTGGATTTTGGGCCCGTTTTAAATTGGTCCACATTGAGGTCCAAAGGGTCCAAAATTAAACTTTGTTTGATTTCATCAAAATTGAATTATTGGGGTTCTTTGATATGCTGAATCTAACCGTGTATTTAGATTCTTAATTTTGGTCCCGTTTTCAAATTGGTCTACATTAAGGTCCAAAGGGTCCAAAATTAAACTTAGTTTGATTTAAAAAAATTGAATTCTTAGGGTTCTTTGATATGCTGAATCTAAACATAATATGCTGAATCTAACCGTGTATTTAGATTTTGATTATGGGCCCAGTTTTCAAGTTGGTCCAAATCGGGTCCAAAATTAAACTTTGTTTGATTTCAACAAAATTGAATATATGGGGTTCTTTGATATGCTGAATCTAACCATATATTTAGATTTTTAATTTTGGTCCCGTTTTCAAATTGATCTACATTAAGGTCCAAAGGGTCCAAAATTAAACTTAGTTTGATTTTAACAAAATTGAATTCTTAGGGTTCTTTGATATGCTGAATCTAAACATGTATTTAGATTTTGATTATGGGCCCAGTTTTCAAGTTGGTCCAAATTGGGGTCCAAAATTAAACTTTGTTTGATTTCAAAAAAATTGAATATATGGGGTGCTTTGATATGCTGCATCTAACCATGTATTTAGATTTTTGACTTTTGGGCCCGTTATCAACTTTGTCCACATTGAGGTCAATAGGGTCCAAAATTAAACTTTGTTTGATTTCATCAAAATTGAACTCTTGGGGTTCTTTGATATGCTGAATCTAAACATGTATTTAGATTTTGATTATGGGCCCAGTTTTCAAGTTGGTCCAAATCGGGTCCAAAATTAAACTTTGTTTGATTTCAACAAAATTGAACATATGGGGTTCTTTGATATGCTGAATCTAACCATGTATTTAGATTTTAATTTTGGTCCCGTTTTCAAATTGATCTACATTAAGGTCCAAAGGGTCCAAAATTAAACTTAGTTAGATTGTAACAAAATTGAATTCTTAGGGTTCTTTGATATGCTGAATCTAAACATGTATTTAGATTTTTGATTATGGGCCCAGTTTTCAAGTTGGTCCAAATTGGGGTCCAAAATTAAACTTTGTTTGATTTCAACAAAATTGAATATATGGGGTTCTTTGATATGCTGCATCTAACCATGTATTTAGATTTTTGACTTTTGGGCCCCGTTATCAACTTTGTCCACATTGAGGTCAATAGGGTCCAAAATTAAACTTTGTTTGATTTCATCAAAAATTGAACTCTTGGGGTTCTTTGATATGCTGAATCTAAACATGTATTTAGATTTTTGATTATGGGCCCAGTTTTCAAGTTGGTCCAAATCGGGTCCAAAATTAAACTTTGTTTGATTTCAACAAAATTGAACATATGGGGTTCTTTGATATGCTGAATCTAACCATGTATTTAGATTTTTAATTTTGGTCCCGTTTTCAAATTGATCTACATTAAGGTCCAAAGGGTCCAAAATTAAACTTAGTTAGATTGTAACAAAATTGAATTCTTAGGGTTCTTTGATATGCTGAATCTAAACATGTATTTAGATTTTTGATTATGGGCCCAGTTTTCAAGTTGGTCCAAATCGGGTCCAAAATTAAACTTTGTTTGATTTCAACAAAATTGAATATATGGGGTTCTTTGATATGCTGAATCTAACCATGTATTTAGATTTTTGATTTTGGGCCCGTTATCAACTTTGTCCACATTGAGGTCAAAAGGGTCCAAAATTAAACTTTGTTTGATTTCATCAAAATTGAACTCTTGGGGTTCTTTGATATGCTGAATCTAACCATGTAGTTAGATTTTGGATATTGGACCATAATAGGTGAATGTCCAATTTAAAATTTTTAAGTTCTTAGACCACATTCATTCTGTGTCAGAAACCTATGCTGTGTCAAATATTTAATCACAATCCAAATTCATAGCTGTATCAAGCTTGAATGTTGTGTCCATACTTGCCCCAACTGTTCAGGGTTCGACCTCTGCGGTCGTATCAAGCTGCGCCCTGCGGAGCATTTTATTCAAAGATGAAGTTTGATCAAGAAGAGGTTGAAAGATGTATTTTTGTCAATATTAATATTTGGCTGGGAAATAATTTTCCACATATGGAGGAGGATCTGATAATTATTCGGGAGCACCTGAGATCATCCCCGGTTTTTGGTGGTGTTCCTGTTGCTCAGTCTTTAGTTTTCTTTGTTGTGTCTTGTGTACTGTTTATCTTTTTGTTGTTTTTAACTGGATTTTTCGAAGGAAAAATCTGTTATTGATTTGGGGATGTATGGCGGACGGGCTGCTGCAAAACAGTGTCCGTTCATTAACATGCAAACGCTTTGACAACATTTTTTCAAATTTAGATATGTTGTTTCCTGTGACTAAATGAAGGTCAAGTTCAATTTTCACGATTTTAGCTTTTCTCGTTGAGTTGTCGACCTTTTAGTAGCCAAAAGTTATACTTATTATATGATTGAGTTATTTCCCTTTGAACAGAAATTTTGATTTGCAAATATCATTTTCATTAGATAATAATCAATTTTTATTAAAGCATATATTTCTTTACATTACATTGTGTAGATAGAATTGTTGACATTGATAGATAAGTTGCAGATCTATATTAGTTTGTGACAAATGAAAGAAAAATATTAGGAACTATTAATTATATATATAAGGTTTGATTACAGTAAGTGTTTTAAAATAATTTTCACCTGTTATCAGATAACAAAGCATCTGGTAAATATCTTATCAAACAATTATAATTGGAGTGACAGATTTATTTGAAAGTGTTAATGATGATAAGATCTGTAGGACAGTATAAATAAAGTTTGAAATTTACTGTTCATTATTAGACATTTTGAAGATAATTACAGATAAGTTTTATAGATTTTAATAGATATTGTATTAATGATAAATGACATTTTGGATTTTTTTTCTTCTTTTCTTTGGGAAATTGTTTGAAGAATTTTGTGGTAGGTTTGTTTTGTTATTCTGTATAAACTTATTTTCTGAATGCTATATATTTTTTTTGATGAAGCGAACTCCTTTAAAAACTAAGCTCAGTTTGTCAATTAATAAACATATAGTTAGATTTCTGATTTTTGGCCCAGTTTTCAAGTTGGTCCAAATCGAGGTCCAAAATTATTCTGTGTTTGATTTCAACATAAATTGAATATATGACCAGTGTTCTTTAAAATGCTGAATCTAAACCTGTATTTATTTTCATTATTAATTAGATAATACCACATTGAGGTCCAAAGGGTCCTAAATTAAACTTTTGTTTGATTTCATCAAAAATTGAATTCTTGGGGTTCTTTGATATGCTGATTCTAACAATGTACTTAGATTTTGAATATTGGACCATAATAGGTAACTGTCTGATTTCAAATTTTTCAGTTCTTTGACCACATTCATTTTGTGTCACAAACCTATGCTGTGTCAAATATTCAATCACAATCCAAATTCAGAGTGCTTAAATGTTGTGTCCATACTTGCTCAACTGTTCAGGGTTCGACCTCTGCAGGGAATCCGGTTTGCTGACAGCCTCTTGTTGTTTTTTGCCATGACATTGTCAGTTTGTTATCTATTTGTGAGTTTGAATATCCCTTTGGTATCTCTTGCCTCTGTTTGATTTTTTGAACTTGTTTTGGGATAAGATTGCTGCCAAGCAATCTGTAGACTTTTACCATTGACTCCTTCCAAGGCTCTCACGTCAACCGTTTTGTACTTTACATTAAGGAACAACTCAGATTCTTAAGGTAGTCCTGTTATAAAAAGTAAAAACAAACAAACAAATTGAATTTAAACAACTTTCTATTAATTTTCTTCTCATAATCCTCATGTTTTGACATCTCCCTTTTTTATTTGCCTTTATTTTTCAATACGGAAAATCAGAATTAAGTAGTATTTATATTTGGGGTCTATATATTTAGAATCACGTCAAAGAGGGAATTCTACGGTTTTGTTAAATGCGAGAGAGGTTCCGAATAAAACTATTTCTGTTAGATAAGTACTGAAGCGGTGTTTTTCCTTATATGTTACTGTTCCGTTATGAAACTTTGATATTGAACTTCCTTAAAGAAATGGAGAACCGTAATCAAGGATGTATAACTAACATATAGTATATGTCCTTGCTACAATTGACCTCCATCAAATCATAATTCTAACGATTTGTTTACGTGATTAAGCGCATGCTTAGTTTTCTTGACCTCGAGGGGTATCAGACCAGGATTCCCTACTCCTTTGATTGATTTGAAAAGAGCTCCTTTCTGTGTCTATCTGCTATTTAGGGTTATTGTTGTTGCATGATTTTAAATCCTGTGCAACATTTAAATAAAATAAATGTAGTCAACAACGTATTGGAAGAAGTAGAACACCCCTTCAGCCAAAATTGAGTCTTCCATATTATCAACGTTGTACATACCACTTGTTGCTCACCGTTGATCGAATGCTGTTAAAAAGTCGAATTCCTTAAGCATGTGTAATATTTAAGTAATTATCAGAGGTGTTTATTTGCTAGTATTCCTGTTTTGTTAAAATTTTGAGTAGATCAATAATGAACTCGGTCATTGATAGATTGTAAACATGTGGATAGACTATTCCATTAAAGTCAGAGGTATACTTTTGGATAGACTATTTTATACAAGTCAGGGGTTAAAATCTGTTAACACTGACCTGTAATAATCAAAAGAGCAAAATTTAGAAGAAGAAAAAATGCATTTGTCTGTGTAGAACTTGTAATTGGACTTTACTGGGTAATTTTGCTGTCTTTTCAAACATCAACATGACTTTTCCAAAGTTTCAAAATTTCATGGAATTTTATTGTACTTCCTGGATTGGGTAAAATGCATCTGTTCTTCGTGATCAAAAGACAGTATCCAGAGAAAAATTTTGTAATTTTTCTAGTATTTTACCGATAAATGTACTCGGTTATTCGTAATGGGGAAAGTAATTTAGACATTAATGAATTTTTAGTATTTGTATCTTCATCAAAATTTCATTGAAAGTAATGAACATTGGACATGATCAAGAATTGCATCTGAAGAAAAAGGTCGATTATTTCATACTGACAGTCAATGACAGTAGCAAGCGCAAGAATGGCAAAAAAATCTCCTGTACGGTATTATAATTTGGTAAGCTAGAAGTGCGTTTTGGCTACATAAAACTCATCAGTGGCACATGAATCAAAACAGTAAGAAAGCCAAATCATATACAAAGTTGAAGAACATAAAAATCAGGGTTTAGAATTTTTGTTAAATTGAATTGTGCAAATCGCTGTCTTAAAATTTATTTTAAGTTCCAGATATATGTGTTTAAATGTATCAACATATGTCGACGCTCATTATCTTTGTTGGTTATTTATTTTTTCAACTCAATTGCTTGAAAAATTGTAGCTCGAGATACTGTTTTCCCAAAAGCTTTCATTCGTTGTAGAATTTACAATCTTGACCACGGACATCATTTAAATGTGTGCAGTTTTGGAAGACTTTAACATTTAAGGCCATATGAATCTTAAACCCAAAAGAAAGAACAGATTGACCTTTTGTGTGCTTGTAAAAATGTATATTTTTGACACTGAGTATGTGGGATTGATAACATTCAGAAGGAATATCTTTAAAATGAATGGGTTTGAATTTCCAAGAATCAAGCAACTGTAGAGCAAAATTAAAACACAATAATTACTTTGTTCATGTATAAATATACACTTGTATCAGAGATTGGCTATTTTTTTTTAAGCTGAAAAAACTATATTCAGATTGAATCAAATAGAGAATACATGGGCCGTTCAATTATTTTTTAGAATAATACTAATATCAATGAAAACAATGGCGATCGTATTCCTCAGAGCAATCATGCTCTTTGATTTGTTTCCATTGTCCAATCCAAAATGAATCATTACCATTTTATGCTTGATGGTAAAACAATATTCCGATACTAGGCGTATTTGCCTATAATTGCTTACATCCACTTCATTTGAACTTTGGTGGATAGTTCTCACACCTCCTTATATTTATATAATGGTAGCATGTAGATCTTCTGCATACAATAAGTCTTGTAAGTCTTACTTTTTGTCGAGCCTGCATTTATTATACCCCACGCAACGAGTTGCGGAGGGTATAATGTTTTTGACCCGTCCGTCCGTCCGTCCGTCTGTCAGTCCGTCCGTCCGTCAGTCCGTCCGTCAGTCCTGTTTCTTGTCATCGCAACTCCTCTCAAACCACACAACAGAATTTCACGAAACCTTTTTAGATAATAAGGACATACTATGTAGTTGTGCATGTCGACAGGAAATTACGATTCAATTCTTTTTCTAGGAGTTACGCCCCTTTAAACTTATTTACTTTAATGTACTACTGCAACAGTTTGTCATCGCAACTCCTCTCAAACCACACAACAGAATTTCATGAAACCTTTTCAGATAATAAGGACATACTACGTAGATGTGCATATCGACAGGAAATTACGATTCAATTTTTTTTCCAGGAGTTACACCCCTTTGAACTTATTTGCCCAATATACTACTTCAAAATTTTGTCATCGCAACTCCTCTCAAACCACACAACAGAATTTCATGAAACCTTTTCAGATAATAAGGACATACTACGTAGATGTGCATATCGACAGGAAATTACGATTCAATTTTTTTTCCAGGAGTTACGCCACTTTGAACTTATTTGCCCAATAAACTACTGCAACCTTTTGTCATCGCAACTCCTCTCAAACCACACAACAGAATTTCATGAAACCTTTTCAGATAATAAGGACATACTACGTAGATGTGCATATCGACAGGAAATTATGATTCAAGTTTTTTTTCCAGGAGTTACGCCCCTTTGAACTTATTTGCTTCAATGTACTTCTGCAACAGTTTATCGTCGCAACTCCTCTGAAACCACACAACAGAATTTCATGAAACTGTGTAGATAATAAGGACATACTATGTAGATGTGCATATTGACAGGAAATTTTGATTCAATTTTTTTCTGATACAATTTTTTTTTCTTACACTTATTTTATTTCTCCAATGACAATGTGGGGACGTGGGGTATGTGAGCGCGCTCACTAAGGTTCTTTCATATTGCAAAAGCGAGACATAACAATCCTAGATTTTAGCGTCAGTGTCATCAATATTTAGGTTCAGTCTGTGGTTGAAATTTTTTGTCTCGCCTTGACGGAGTCAAAAAGCGAGACTTAGGTATGCTGTTTTCGACGTCGGCAGCGGCTAAGTCAAAAAGTCTTAGTTTGTGATTAGGTCAGGTTATCATGGTTATGGGGAACCACTTGTTGCAGGTCAATGATATTTGAATTAGCATTGGCACATCTCGTTTCCATGGAGATTTTTTAACCCCTCCCCCTCAGTCATGGTATATTGACTTAGACAATTTTGAATAGTTTACATCAATGTATTAGTTTGTGATTAGGTCAGTTTAAGGGAACCATTAGTGGTAGGTCAATGGTATTTGGTATGTAGATGAATTAGCATTGGCACATCGCTTTTCCATGGAGATTATTTGGCTCTGCCCCCTCAATCATGGTCTATTGACTTTGAATATTTTGCATAATTCACATGTTAAAGTTTGTGATTAGGTCAGTTTAAAGGGGCCGTAGCTGTCAAATTCATGTTCACCGATTGACTCAAATTCTCATATTTTATTTATAACATATTAAAACGTACATACAAATTATAAAAAGTCTAAAACAAACAATTTACAATGCATGGGCTCGATCATATGTATCGGCATTACGTTTGTATTTTAGTCTAGACGCCATCTAATTAACCATCGATGTGATCTCCGAAGACTGCCGACGGTAATTTAACCCGGTAAAAACAATAATATAGATATAAATAGATAGCGAACTTGAGCAATTAGATTTTTCTAGGTCTGTTTAGTATCATATTATAGATTAAAACTGTATGTTAATCATCGTTTTTCCTGTATAAGAATGTGTTTTTGTGGATCGAATCAGTCAATCAAATGGTTTACCCTTGTTTCACTTTCAATGTTGACATTCTTTTCCTTTTAATACCTGAACACGCATAATTCATGCGTAACCAATCTCTAGCTATGGGGTTAAATTGATGGTCACATGAATACGGATTCAATGCGGTCGAATTATTCACTTGGAAGTGAATAATTCATCAGCGATGTTTCTTAGCTTATTTTGACAAAATTGAACCAAACTGGCTTCTAAAAGCGAATTATTATTTGACTATTTCACTTTCATCAATGATTGAAAAAAAAAAAAAAAAAAAAATCACATTTTAATTTTTTTTATATCTCGTAGATAATGCCCCTTTAAGAGGAACCACTAATGTTAGGTCAATGATATTTGATATGCAGTTGTATAAGCATTTGGAAGTCTCTACTCTACGGAGATAATACGGCCCATCCCCTCATCATGGTTCATTGACTTTGAAACTTTTACATTGTTTATAAGTTAAAGTTTGTGTTTAGATTAGTGTAAAGGGCACCACTTAAGATAAGTCAATGGTATTTGGTATGCAGTTTTACAAGCATTGGCATTTCTCATTTCCATGGAGGCTATTTGGTCCTGCACATAAGTCATGGTTCATTGACTTTGAATGTTTTGCCATTTGGATTCAAAATTTGCATTATACTACCAAAATAACAAAAAGGCGAGACATATATCTGTGTCAACAGTTTATTTAAACATAAATAAATTTGTCAAACCTCCATGGAATTTTAGGAAATTTGGAAAGAAGCTTGTTTATGACAAAAAGACAGTATCCAGAGCAAATAAATAGTTTGTTACACATTAGTTACTTTGTCAAACCTTCACAGAATTTTATGAAACTTCGGCAGATGTTTTTTTTTCATGATAAAGATATATTATGCCCGAAGCAAACTTTTGAAAATATATTTTTTCATTTTCAGGATTTTTTTGATACATGTACTTATTTTTTTTACAGTTATCATTTACAGACAGTCTGGAATTAATCTTTTTTTGACATTATTAATTTGTAAACATGGATTGTTATTAAATTTGGACAGAAGCTAATCTTCAAGACCATGAAATAGCATCTAAAAAAAGTTTGATTTTTTTTTAAATTCTGTGTTTTACTGATAAATGGACTGACTTTTTAAGTCAACATTACACTTTTACACTGACAGCAGCAATCGCAGGCGAGACACAGTATTCCGCAAAACCCCTTACGATTTGTTTTCTAAATTCCGTCACATTTTGATTGTGTGGATTCTGTAGTTATCCTCTTATTTGCGTTGTTGCGCACTATTTAATACTGAGAAAAGAAATACAGCAGATTTGTTTCTTAAAAATTCAGGTTCCGGTATTATCTTAACCTTTATTTATTTTATTTATTTAGTTAGAAATACATGATATACACAAATACAATTAGGACTGAAATAATCAAATGGTTCCTTGGAAGAGTTATCCCATACAAAAGATAATTTTGGCTATTTATTTAAGCATTCTCCAGTTACATGAAAATAAGGAGATGTGGTATGATTGCCCATGAGTCAACTATCCAAAATTCAAATGTAACTGTCCAATACTAAGGTTGTGAGTTCGAACATCGCACGCCGAAGGTGCCTTCAACTCCGATCTTAATTGAAAATGATTGTCAGTTTTCAGGCAAAAGGTTGGTGCTTCTCTACCAGCACTCTATTGACGTTAGAAATTTTGCATAGTTGACATGTTCAGATTTGTTGTAAGGCCAGTTTTAGATGAACCAATAATGGTTAGTCAATGCTATTTGGTATACAGTTGTAACAAAATTAGAACATCTCATTTTCATGGGGATAAAATGGCGCCATCCCCTCAATCAGGGTTCATTGACTTTGGAACTTTTGTATATTTCACATATTATAGTTTGTGATAAGGCCTAGTTAAGGGGAACCAATTTGAAAAGATAATGATATATGAAACGAAGTTGTTTTAGGATTGGTGTTTCTCATTTATTAATTTACAGATTATTTGACCATGTTAATCTTGATGAAAAAGCTCTGTGACACATATACCTTTAAAGGTAATTTTGAAAACAGTATGACAAATATTTTGGCAAAGTATTAAAATATCTTATCGTTTACAATTTAGACCCCATCTACCTGAATTCAATAATAACTGATATCAAAGTGAATCCATGCAAACATTTCATCAAAGAAGTCGGGATTTCGTCTAAGCTAAATAATACCACATCATAAAATGGTCGTCGTAACTGAAAACAAATTCAAAACATTTAATCTGCGAATATAGAAATCATGTCTTCTTGCAATTCATTGATAAAATTCAGTAAAACAAGTATCCACGCCTATGTATTCATTGATTCAATGAAAGGTAACACGGTTTGTCTACTCAATTGACAATGTTCAAAAGTAGAAATTATTTGATTTCGCAGAATAATTTTGAACACATACTAATTCCAATTGGTGTCTATTTGATTATCATTTTTGGGAATAGTTTTTAAAATACAAACCCTATCAACGTACTCACGATTGATAAGTTTGAAAATATTCTGCAAAATAAAACGGAATGTTCAAACACATAACCAATACTATGATTTGGCAGAATAAAGCAAATCATGTTGAACAGAAGAGCTATATTCGATGAAGGTTAAAAGTGAAGGAACAAGTTGAGGTTTACTCGATTATAAAGGTAACTTCGGCCATTGAATCTAATATTTTATAATATAAATAGCACGAATCACATGATGTCAATCATAGATGTAATTACATCTATGTGTCAATGTATTTCTGATAACGATACTTGTGATTGTGATTGCTCCATCAAAGGTCAGGTTAATATCGTCGAAAAGGTGGCGCAAGGAAAATGCCAGAAGATAATTGTTTTGCTATATAAATACTAGATTTAAGCATCATTTTCAGCAGGTATATAGTGTTGTTAATGATATGAATAAAAGGAATAAAAAAGCTAAATGTAGAACCACACTTGGTATCTAAGTCATCACAATTAGATTCACAAGTCTTCACTTTATAAAACAAATTACTTATACGTTTTTTCTAAAAACTCGTGTTTGATGTCAAGGTTAACAAGAAAATTCCTTTTCTATAATGACAAAAATGTACCATAGACGCTGTAAAATTCACAAGGATCATTTTGCATGTATTTTTAGAGCCCTTACGTTTTGATGACATAACATTTGTAATTTACTCTCACTATTTTCGTATTCCATTTCCTTATCAAAGGACTTGTACATTTACGATGGTTATTTTTGTAGACGTTCTTTCTACATGCACGAGTTTAGAATTTATATTCTAATATGAATCTTTTTAAAGAAAAGGTTTTCATTGAATTTTATAAAAAACAGTGAATCGATCATATGAGATAAATTTGGCATTAACTGACGCTGCAGTTTAAGTGTCAACAAATAAGGATTGAAGAAAACAATCACTTCTTCCGTATTTAATTGACATATAACACAAGTAACATGTATGGATAATTTGTGATAAATATGAGGAAGCTTTGAAAAAACAAACGAAATCAATGTATTCATTAAATAAGTTCAGTAGTTTCGAAAGTTTTGAAAAAACACCAACATTATTGCGTAGCAAACACTAGGAAAAATTAGAACTTGATGTACTTGAAGTACAGAATGCATATAGGACCATAGATCGTAGTCATTTTATAAAAGATATTGGCTTAAACTGTCCGGCAAGAACAGAAATTTAAATCAGTACTAAACTAGAATTTTAAATGATTTGTTTTCTTGATTTTTTCCATGGGCTTAATGCTTGGGTTACTTGTGCATAAAACAGAAACATATTTTTAAAAACTTATAAAATTATGCTTTAAGTTTAAAGCTACGTTTTTACCCAGATACATTAAAAATATTACCAGGTGTGACTTATTTGGGCGATTATAAAATGCAAAAAGTTTATACACTTTTGCTTAATAGATTGAACTTTGTTAAATAAATGCACACATGACTGAACACAGCAGTTACTATATCGTCAATCAATCACAATGATGATATCGTACTTCCTTAATATGTTATACCATAAACGGATTAAGAATGCACGTTTTCGTATTTGATTTGAAACTCCACCTGTTTTGATTCGAGCGCCACTGATGAGTCTTATGTAAACTAAACGCGCGTCTGGCGTACCAAATTATAAGCCAAGTATCTTTGACGAGTTTTTGCAGTTTTCGGATTGGTATTTTAGTAATAGTGCAGAACAGAAAGTCCAGCACTTTATTAATTTCATGCGTCTAGAGCGTTCTGGATTTGCATTCACCAGGAACGCCCAAAGCAGAATAACTGAAAGCCAAGGATGTATAACAACTGAAACAGTTGAAGAGCTATATGACCAAAAAGGACCTATACATAGCATATCCGTCTAGATTAACTTTGCCTGAGGAAGTTGTAACCTTAGTCAAAGTGCCTCCATAATTGACAGGCTTCGTTTTGCAAGGACATATATACTTACTATAAATTTACTGCGTCCATGTATATCAATTTGAAAAGATTTATAGATAAGGAAAGACCCAATATAGTGCTAAACGCCTTTTACCGTTTACCATTTTTAAATTTCCAATTAATTTATTACCGAAATTACATTCATATTATTACAGATTTGCCTTGCGCTTCACAAATCTTGAATATTTCACCATCTTTAGTTTTTATCTCTTCAATCTTCTACAAATAGTACTTACCAAAAGTGAAGAAGCTGGGGTTAAAATATCCGATCCTGTAAATAGTAAACGAAAATGGCATAAAGTTGAAAAAAAAACTGAGTTAATATCATGCATAGCCTAGCATTTTATTAATCCTCTATATACTTGGAACACGCAAACGGTTTTCTACCGAGTTTATTTTCTACAATCGTATATTTTTAAGTAATAAAACAATAAAAAAGGACTTCCCTGGTTGATAGTGATTTCGTCACTTGTCACAAACGATATTGGTGTGAAATCACTTAGATTAGGACCTTATTGTATTGAGGTGTAAGGGGAAAGTTGAAATCTCACAAACCATATTTAACCTCGCCAAATTTTTGCTTGTCCCAATTCCGGAACCTCTAGCATTTGTTGGTCTTGTTTTTTTTTGTTTTTGTTCATTTGTATGTTTCGGAGTTTAGTGTAGCGTCCCTTTCGATGAACTAGTATACATTATTGCTTTGGGTCCAGCTGAAGCTTGCCTCTGAAAGCGGGATGTGCTCGCTGCGTTGAACACCCATTGGTGGCCTTGGGCTGTTTTTTGGTCTTTGGTCGGGTTGTGGTCTCTTTTATCTATGATAGTTTATTTGACACATTCACCGTTTCCATTCTCTATTCTATATGACATAGGAAACACAAGTAAAGGACACAACATTTACTGTGTTCGATCTATACTTTTACTCAGCGTTCAAAAATTTGGAGCCATTCAATCTGTCACTGAGTTGTTGAACTAATTGTTGAATAAATGTACTTTAATATAACAGTACGGTTTCGGGATAAAACTGTCCCTTTTTCATGTGTTATACAGACCTACACTGACAGTAAATTCAGTAAAATGACACACTTTGGCAAAACCATGACTATTTGACTTACATATGTGTCGAAATGATATAGAAAACAAAAAATAGTCACTTTATGAAGTAAAGTTTGTGTCTGTCTATAGTTTGTGCTTGCTGTTTGTTGATTTAGCCAAAATTTCCTGAAATTAGCCCATATTTTGCTTTTCATCTGAAAAAATCTCCTTTATGATACATCGTGCTCTAATGGTGAGAAAGTCAAATTATGTCATCAAGGCTTGAATAATTATCACACGTGTTGGGTCTTTTTTCTGAAGTTTAAAAATGTGAATAGTAATGGTATCAACATTTGTTTTATTTTCGGTGAATTTGCTGTGCCAAAAAGGTCCCAAAATGTTCTTACTCCTTTGAACTCTTAAGTAGCAAACTGATCGGTGAGTATGAATGGTGAAAATTAAGGATAAACATGGAGAACCATGAGGAAATAAGTTATCGTAAAATGACAAAAATATTATTAATAGCTAAAAAATAATGATGAAATTTGATAAAGAAAAGAAAAGAAAAATGAAGCACCGGAAAAGGACGAGAGAAAACAACTAAACGAATAAACATAACGAAATCCACAAGAAGTAGTAACTTTTATCAAAACATTACAAATATTCAGCCTTTAACATCTATGCTTCTTGCTAACTATCCTGTTACCAAAATGAACAGAAACTCAGCTTATATAAGGAGGTTAAAATGTAATCATACTAAGACGCAATGTATTTTGTTCTTTAAAACATCTGTTTGTGAAGAGATTTCTAAAACATTAAATCTAATTGGTGTCAATATTCTGACAAAAACACCTTCAGAAAATTATTTCGGAGTAGGGAGAGGTGAAAATAAGCAGCTCAGTTCAAACAAGTCTTTTTAATTGAAATGTTTATATAATTCTGTCCAGTTATTCTTTACACCTTTCGTAATTTGGGATACTCAATGCTTTCCAACTTCGTAATTTATTTGGACTTTTAACTTTTTTGAATCGAGCGTCACTGATGAGTCTTTTGTAGACGATACGCGCGTCTGGCGTACAAATTATAAGTTTTGTATCTGTGTTTTTTACGGCAATGTCTTAAAATCATGAAAAACAGTTAATGAAATTCAATTCAATTGATCAGGCGTTTTTTACAAGATGAAATACAAATTTATTACAGAATCTGTCTTGTACTCGACGTCATCATTATACATTGTACATTTTAAGAGTTGCCAGATTATTTGAGGTTGGTATTCGAATCAATGATATTCCTATGACTCTTGTATTTGTAATTATAACACTATATATCCCAACATAACAGTTAAAGAGAATAAAGGTAAGCCTTATATATTTGTAACATATATTATTCTGGATTGACATTTCGGAATTTTGAGTCTTTAATGCTCTTAAACTTCTTGCTTTATTTGGCCTTTAAACTTTATTATTCGAGCGTCACTAATGACTCTTTTGTAGACGAAAAGCACGTTTAGCGTACAAATTAGAAGCCTGGTATCTGTTTTTACGGCCATTTCTAAAAATGATAAAATACGGTTAATGCATTCAATTGATCAGAAGCTTTATCATGAGTTCAAGATGAAATACAAATGTATGAAAGAATCTGTCTTGTACTCGATCTCATCATTATATAGTGTTGCAAATTAGCAGATTGGGACCCAGAGGTCATTTGATTACGAATTATTTTCGTTTATATTCATATGCGGTTCTACATGCTTAAATTGCATGGAAAATGACCTCCTCCTCCATGATATTTCATATCAGCATAACAATGATTACACCTGGACTGGTGATTTCCTCGGGCACAAAACGTCCACCAGCAGTGGTATCGAACCCGTGGTTTTAAATTATCAAAACAGCCTTATCCTTTTATTTAACCAGATGCGAATTTCGTCTTTATGATATTGTAAAGTAACTTATTTTCGCGACTAGCTTTCGCGAGTAGAAAATAAGGTGAATTTAAATCGTCGTAAATATGTGAAACTTGGATATTAATTATGTAAATATATCAAGAAAAAGAGAGGATCGCGAAAATAAATCGCCGCAAAGTTGGATAGAAAGAACTTAACGAAATAAAGTATGCGCGAAAATAAGTTGGTTCACAGTACCCACTAGTAGCACTCGAATCAAACAGTTTAAAAACCAAATCAATAACAAAGTTGAAGAACATTGATTTAATGTAGCAATTTATGCCTTAGGTAAAAATCTCATAGTGTTTCCAATGATTTAAAAAACCGGAGAACAGTAAATTTACAGAAAATGACCGCATATTTCATGTTAGGCTAGTAATACCCTCGGACACTTAAAGCTTATACCCGTGTTATCGACCCAGATTTTCATGACAAAAACTTGTGACTGTTTGACGGAGCATAATTATTACAGAGATACATTTGTCTCTTTTGAATTTGCAGATTATCTCATTGATGCATCATGATGCACAGTTGATTCTAAGTTAGTTCTAGTACTTTCGCTTTAATTTTTTTAGAAACGATTCACAAATGTGCATACTATGCGTGAAATAAAATTCCCTGTCTTGCAAGTTTGACTTTGCTTAGGGATTATTTCATGCGATTTTCGTGTCTGAAAATATGTCATTTTCACAGACTATAGGACATATTAGCAATGAAGTTCGCATTTTAAATGCTACCAAATAAATCATAGAAATAATTTTGACAGCAACAAGGTAATAAGGAAGTTTATCATACTGTGAAAAATAAATTGTTCTGTAACACTGATAGACTTATTTACCTTTAGCACTTTTAAATAATGAACGTGTACTAGAAAACAAACGACATAAAACGTTCGTTTAATGTTAAAAATAATATCAAAGCTTACTATTGTATATTGGATATAGACAAATCTAGAACAGTTTGGTTGCTTTACATGATATGTCATGGCTCTGAAGGGGAGGTAAGTACTAAAAGAACTTGTCTACCCGTGCCACATGGTAATATGTCGATACGAAGGCATGAATCTCTTCATGATTGTGAGTGAAGAATAAAGGAGAAATATGCGATAAGGATATTCAGTTGTTAACTTCTATGTCATTTGATCTCTGGTAGAGTTGTCTCATTGGCAATCATACCTCATCTTCTTATTTTTATATATAGATAAAGACTGTTGCAGTAAAACAATTGGAGATAAATTTCACCTCCTTCAGACGCATGGTGTTGTAATTGATATGAATTGGAAATGTAGTTTTTACCTTGTTGAGACAATTCACTTATGATACAACGAGCAAAAAATACCAGAAGTCATAACATAGTTTTCAACATAGACCGATGGTTCTTCAATAAGTCAAGCTCTAAATAGTGCAAATCCAAAAACGAGAAGGAAGGTTCCAAGAGGATTTCAAAACTCAGAGGTTAAAGAAATTGACTTCATGGCTAAAACATAAAAATGACAGAATGCAAACAAGTTCATTAACAGTATGAAGAAAACTTACATAAAATCAGAGCAATATGAACTCTACCAAAGCAGGGGTGATCTCAGGGTCTATTGAAGGGTAAACAGATTATATTCCTATAGTGGAATATGTCTCAAAGTACAAATTGTGATAGGTCTGATTCAGTGATGTCACAATCGTGGAATAGAGGACGGGATTGTGGATGACAAATATAACATATCTGTGGTCATTGTGACATAGATATTCGATCACGGGCATCCAACTCGACTTCAATCTTACTACTTGAATACTCATACGAAGTTCCTGTTTAAAGTCTGTCTCATACGGATAACGGAACAAGTCTGCAAAAAAGAGGAGCACATTTGATTTCCATATGAATGCCGATTGCTGGATGAAAAAAACACGTCCTCCAAACGTAACAAAAAATGTTGAAAGTATCAGTTCCAGAGAATGTTTTGTTTGAATCAGAGTGTTTTGTTTTTATTATTAAGACTAAATAAGTAAATAATTAAAAGATAAACGGAAGCTATTAAATAAATGCAATAACAAAAATATTAAAATCTCCTTATTGACAAAACACATTAAGACATGCATTTGGGCATAAACAGACGACCTCCCGATTTGTTTTGAAATTGCAATTTTGTAGTTTATCATGATCTCATTATCTTAAATCTGATAGACATAAAGATTCGGTATTACTAGAACATGAGAAAAAGAGAAAGTACATATATCACCTAGAAATATACCATATATCTACCCCTTTGTAATAGGCAACGTCTGTTCTTGTGTATTTGCAGAGTTCTTACGGTTTTGTGTCTGACATTAGATAAGTAAACTACACTGACTGTTTTCCTATTTGTTTTGTTTATCAAAGGACTTGCTTATTTACAATGGTTGTTTTGGTAGAAGTTCTTCTACATGAGTTCAAAATTTGTTTGTTAATATGAATCTTGTCGGAGTAGACGGTTTCATTCAATTTTATAAGAAAACTGAGAATTCAATCATGTAAAGTTAATTCGGCATTAATTGACAATCATATTGCAGACATTGTAGTACTTGTAATCACTTAGCGTTATGAAGGGATTAAAAAAAAATAATAACCGTTCCTTTTTCATGTCAAACAGTATTTATTGTTGAGTTAAAGTGCACCTATCCTAAATGCACTTTAAGTCAAAAGTTCCTAGAAATACGTTTTAAAAAAGAACTTTATGCTTGAGCGCGCTACATGTAGCTCGTAGGCATTTAACTATCCTGTTTATTCAATAACACTTTATATCGTCTTATAATGCTAGTGATAACAGTTAAATTTCACGAACAAAGAAATAAGATAACACCAGAAGTCTTAGAAATGTGCTAGACCACCACCCCTTTGATATAAGACGTGTGTATTATAACAACCCTTCAGTGTTAAGAGGCATCTAAGTCAAGGGTTAATTTGGATCTATTATCTAAATTATGATGCTGTTAATAACACCCAGCTAAAAGATAATCTGCAAATATGATATACTTGTATCTCTTGTATCTATGAAAAAGTATGTGGATTTACATTTTTTAAATGTATTTAATGCTTTATAAGAAATTGTAAAAATCGTTAACCATTATGCAGAAGAGTGTGTAAGCAGTTTAAATAGTAAATTCACCGGCATATAAGGTATAAGTCTCCCTATGGATACAGTATTCCAGAGCTTGCATTTCCTGTCATGATTTTCTCGATTGAAGGTAATTCCTAATATTTTAACCTTGTTAAATTTAAAGGTTACTTTTCCGATTTACAAATGTCCCTTAGGTCATATTCGTATCATATATTAGTTTTTATGTTTTAAGTTAACTCTCATCAATTTTTGATACTTTTGGATTTAAAAAAGAACAATAAATTTGTTCCCTTGTAATTTTCTATTCGTGCTTGATTTTACTCAATATAGATATCTTGCAATCTTCCGTGTATAGACAGATATATGCTCATTGTTTTCCTATCTTACGTTCAATCCAACGATAAAAAATATCCATGACACCACCAAGATGATAAAGAAGTTTTGTCATGCTGTTAAACATAAATTGTTTTGCAATGTTAAGCTAGCAATATTTATTTTTTTCATTTTATTTCAATATTTGAAAAAGTAACAAAACACATCGATTTTCAATAAGATGACATATACATAGAACCATGACCGGCTTCCAGCTGACATATCTATTTGCATTTTGCCTTTTTCAACAAGAAACATAAGGAGACTATCATACTGTCAATCGTTTAAATACTTTTACAAATATTCGCGTTGACGGAATGTTCAATAACGAAGTCATCAGAATCTATCGAATATACATTGTATAAAGTTAAATTTTCAGGCAATGAATTTATCAGCGATATTAAAATTCATTTCATTATGGAATTGCATCGTGCTACCCTGCAAATTTCCATATACTTCCCAGTTTTTTTTTTGGTCAGGTTCGGGTTGCTCACTCTTAGATTTCCGTTTTAATGTCCTCTTGGTATCTTTCGCCTCTATAGGGTATCATCTCTATTAATCATCTACAAATATCAATAACAAATACAATTAAATTACAAATATATCATGAACTAACCCTTAATGTCACGCAAACACAAACAAGACTATAAACTGCTGACTAAACATATCGCATCTAGTTTTTTAATATCATAAAAACGTATAACAAAACTACCGAACTCCATGATGAATTCAAAAAAGGGGAAAGTCCATAAAAAAATAAAAAAATAAAACGTTATCAACCAACGAAACGAGTGAAAAAACAACTGCCATATTCCAACGTTAGTATAGGCATTTTCCGAAGAAAACTGGTTTTATAGCTAGCTAAACCTCCCACGTGTACGATAAAATGCTGAATAGTGTAATGATTGAAAAATTAAAGTATTCCGAATTGATGCGCGTCCAATTTATTTCTCAAGATAAAGGATTAAATTCAAAATATCATGATAATATTTTCTTTAATTTATTTGGTAAAAAATGTAAGGTTGCCTTTTGCCGATTGGTTACTTTTTCCTAATACAAATTCACTTCCTGATAGCATTTTATGAAAACATTGAAATATGCAACATTTTTCAGCTGTGCGTTCATTAAACAATCCTGTTACATAAATTAACCTAGATTATATCATAAATAACAAGATGGTTTTCGTTTTAAAAAATGTTTGTGAAAGAGATTTCTAAAAAATAAACTTTAATTGGTGTCAGGATTCTGGCAACAATAACTTCAGGAACTTGAGAGGTTTATATGAACAGGTTAGTTCAAACAAGTCATTTTAAAAAACTCACTGTATCAATTCTTTAAAATATTTTAGCCAGTGATTTCTAAACGTCATTAACGTAGTTCAGGGGTATACCGCAATCTTGAATTGTACAATCACAGTACATAATCGGTCTAGTTATTTGTCCAAATCTGTAAATTTTGAGACAGATTTGCAATTTATTGGTTACACTGTTTAGTTATATAAAGAAAACTTAGTGATTCATTGCATTATCGAAAATGTTTTAACAAATACCAAATATTTGTGTTTTTAGAATCAATTTTTCAAATAAGCCATTTAAGGGGAGATAACTCTTTTAGTACAAAATTATACTGGACATATAGGGAAATTTTCATTTTTTACTTGTAGCAAGAAAAAGAGTTCGGTGACACCATTTTTTCTTTCCATTTTCTTAAAATATATTATAAAACCTATCTTCTCATATTTTATTTCAAAATTCTGTCTTATAGATTTCTTTTTATGCACAAAAATGTGATTTTTTCATTCTAGGCAAATTTTGGCAATTTTGAACGACTCGTATCTTGAAAAATAGCGCGGTGACCTATACTTTTTATTATTTTTTTGAAAAAAGCATAGTAAAATCTTCATTTTGGCAAAGTATAAGAAAATTCTGTAATTTTTTTTCTAAACCCTGAACTACCTGAAGTACAAATATTACAAATATTACATTCAAGTGATACTTTACAAATACAACACATAAACTGTCTTCTATTGATTTTCTGTTCCAGATGATTCCGTAAGGATGAAATCAGAACATATCAATGATGCTACTATGACTTGAGCTAGTCTTCATGCGAGTGTGATAATAATGAACAAATATTAATCCAACGCAGTTCAGCATAATTGCTACCACCGTACTTAAGCTGGTCCTCTCCCATGCAACATACGGGTATCTCAGTGCAAACAGATAAAGGACACCGTACTGTTAGTGGGTTGTAAGATCATATACAAAGAGAAAAGCATTGATCATGCCTTTTCAAAGTCCGCTGACCGAAATTACAGTCAAAGTAAAACTACAAGGAACAACACGAACTTGATTCTCAACTCCATATTTACACCATTGAACCAAACCTGAGTTCAATCTGTACATTTAAAGCAAAAAATCTCTGGAAAACCCTTGCACTTGGGGGGATAGAAGGACAGACATGGATGACATTATATGAACTGACTACAAAAGAGTATGAAAATATATGTCGCTGATCCACATTATTATAAAAATAAGGAGATGTGGTATTATTGCCAATGGGACAACTATCCAGCAGAGGTTTGAAACACCCAAACAAAAATGTTGACAACATAAACAAACTGGTAATACACTGTAAAAATTTGATTTATCCGGCTTCTCTGTAATTTCGTACTTGATTTGATCATAAGTTTAGAAGTATATTTTGATATTTTTGATGTTCTCTATTTATACATTAGTCTTGACGTACATCGTACCTTAACGCCTATTGTTGCTACCACCGTACTTAGGCTGGTCCTCACCCTTGCAACATACGGGTATTTCAGAGCCAAACAGATAAAGGACAGGGAACCAGTCTACCACCGTAATGTTGGTGGGTTGTAAGATCATATACATCATGTCTGTGTATCAAAATTACAATTAAAACGTATAACAACTTTTCCCAGAGTCGTACAAGTGAGATAAATAAAGGCAATAGTAGTATACCGCTGTTCAATAGTCATAAATACCACTCACACTTCCAGCTGCAATTTCAAAGACTATAAAAGATATAAAAGTCTTACATACGATAGATCCAAATCATCCTTACCTCACATTTTACCATTATTTGATTGAGTAGACAACAGACGCAACATGCAGTCAATTCTTTCAGAATAAAATTTTGCTAATGGTTTATAATTAAACGACAGCAGTGCCAGTCTAAGTACACTTGTGTCATGTATTTTAATGTTCATAAAATGTTTTAAATGTACACATTGCTTTTTAAGCTTGAATCTCATTTTGCTCAAATGCTACTAAACAGAACATTTGGGAAAATAAATTTTTAAAAGTCCTAATGATAATATTTAGAATATTAATCATAACTTTAATTAAATGACATGTTTGTTCAGCAAAAAAAAAAAAAACGTTTCTTCCTTAGAAATTAAGTAAGCATGTTTTAACTGTTTGTTCCATAATTTTAATTGAAATCTTCTCTGATACTGCCAGACTAATTGCATCCAAACTTTGTCCACAAATATGTCAAAAAGACAGAAATGGTCAGTTGAGCTCTAAAAGGAGTAAATGCCCTTAAAAATTGATCATCAAAAATAGTACTACAAGCGTGTCAAATTGACAACATCGTTAGTCAGCTCCGTATAAGTATAATTGCTCTCAAATTACGTTTGTTTTCTCTCGCATTTCTTTATGTTTGCCAACAATGTTAGTATATAGGTGGTAACTGTTAAAAGCCAAAAATTATTAACCAAATAAAATTTACAAGTAACACATCTTATCGAATTTAGATCTAAATGAACATCAATCGTAATTTCAACGGTTCCAGCTGATACATTAATTTCAAGAGCATATACCAGAATTCCATCAAACGATATAAAAACGTTCGTTTTAAATTAAACATAATATTGAAACTTATAATAATGTACTATTGGAACCATATAAATTTAAAACATGTTGATTGTTATACATGAGAATTCGAAGCATTGAAAAGGAGAGTTAAGTTTTTAAAGAGGCATTAACTACGAATTCGACAAAAAATAGCATATGATTGTTTTTTGGTTTCATACATTTATTAAAGCCAAATAGAGAATTCCATTGACTGAGCCGGCCCATAAAAATCTTTCTTATACAGGTAAAACAATGATTTACATATATTTTTAACCTATATTATTAAATGATATGAGCAAATAAGCCCTAATACGGATAAATCAGCATGTGCAATACTGGAAACATTCCACTGTCGATATAAATCAAGAGTTTATATTGCTTTTCGAACAGGGCCAATACGGAAAAAAAAAACAGGGCCAATACGGAAAAAAACAGGGCCAATACGGAAAAAAGCTTAACTTTGGTGGTATCGTTATGCATAAAAACATTTGTATTATATTTTTAAAATTAAAATCATAAAATAAACAGGTTAAATGATGTGCAATGTTTTATAACGTCCTAAAGTCTTGAAACGGAAAAAACAGGGCCAATATGGAAAAAAGCCGTATTGGCCCATAGGCTAATACGGGACGTTCATTTCCGGTTTTTAATTTTCTTATAATCATTTAATAAAAGTGTTATGAACTGGCTGTTTCTGTATTGGCCCTGTTATAGATTCTCGATCAGCTGTATTGGCCCTCGACTCTTCGAGTCTCGGATCCAGTACAGCTAACCTCGAATCTATAACAGGGCCAATACAGAAACAGCCAATTAATAAATACTATAATATGAAACTAAAACAGACCTATAACAATCTGATTGCAGTTGCTCGCTATCTATTTATATTTATATCTATATCGGGTTATATGGTAGTCTTCGGAGGTCACCTCGATGGTAATTATATAATTATTAATTAAAAATACGTACGAAATGGTGATACATTATAAGAAGCTCATGCATTGTTAATTGTATCTTTTGGACGTTTTTGTAATTTTGATATACGTTTGAACATGTTATAAATAAAATATGAGAATTGTGGTCAAATCTGTGAGCATAAATTTGATAAATAATACCCTCCACATGTTAATTGAGTGTACTCGAACCTATTTAGCAATTGTCAATAATTAATAAATTTTAACAGTAAGTGTAGTAAAACCTGTAAAATAGATGGAATATAATATTGTTTCAGAAATTATGCGATTTGTGAATCAGTACAACAATTTGTGTAACATTTTTAAATTTCTTTTTAATCAGTTATCTTTCAGAACATGGATAATCATGCATTCATGAAAAAGCAAGAATCATGAAATGACAATATACAACTGAAAATAATAACGTCATGAATGTTGGTTGAAGGTTTCTCCTTCGATCAATGGTCATCCTTAAAAAAATGTAAAAATATGGCCAAACAGACATTATGAAGAAATATGGGTTATACCTTATTGCAATAATAAAGCAATGATACAGGTAGCAAAACAAAAATATCAGAAGTCAACATATAGTCTTCCATATAGACCAGTGTTACTACAATAAGTCAAGCTCTAAATTGCACCAGTGTAATTTAGAGCTAGCAGAAAGATACCAAGGGGACAGTAAAAAGAAACTGACAACCAACGCCATGGCTAAAAAAACGCTCGAAGACGAAAGGTAGACAAGTTCTCAAAACAAAATATATTATAACTTAGTACTGAGCAACGTGAACCCCGCTAAAAACCGGGGTTGATCTTACGTGCTCCGGAATGAAAAGTACAAATTGTGATAAGTCTCGTTCGGTTATGTCACAATTTGGTAAAAAAGAGGACGGGATTATAGGTACGGCAATTGAAACATATCCTTCTTCATCTGTGACAAAGATATTTCATAAAGGTAAGCAAACTCGGAATGGTGTTGGATGACCTCAATTTTACCACTTGGATATGATCTCTGGTTTCAAATAACCATATATCGGGTATTTTCGCGTGTGTATAATTTTCGCTTTGTCCCAGCTGTTAAAGAAACGCGAAAATGTAATCCCGCGTAAATTTCCCTGCAAAGTCCACGATTTATCGTTGTTTGAAAGTTTCATACATCATACTATTAAATATCGAGTCTTTTGTGATGTTCGACAGATCACAAGAATATGTTTACTTAATCAAGATATCTGCTTTCATAGTAACTAAATTGGCTAATCATACATGTCACACCTGTTGACAACACAGCAATCAGTGACATGTTAAAGAATGTTAATTAGCGACTATCTTTCGTTTGGTATCATAACCCGAACATTTCTATATCTGTAACGATCAAAACCTTCAATTTTAGCATGTCCCAATGTACATAATTTAAGTTTCTTGAAAGTCCTCTGAATTATATGTATTTTTGTTTGTAGTACTCATATTTATTTGTATTCGATTACCTTAATTTATGCAGGTTACGATAGTCTTTAATTATGAGCAACACCTTTACCATATAGTAAGTTTTAAAAAGCCATGGGGTAACAGACAAGACTCAATCTAAATAACACCCTTGTTTTTTTTCTTTTTTTCTACCAAAGGATGAGTTAGATAGATTATGTAGAGATAGAAATCTTCAAACAATTGGTGTCAATGAAACCATGACCTATACATTTTGACGGGTGTATTTCTTTGTCAGATATTATGTACATAGAATTCGGACATCTCTTTATATATATACCGGTCAATAATGCTTTTCTTAATTTAACAAATATAGTGCGTAGTATAAGGATATAGATAACATATAATGTGCAAAGTCTTTTTTCTCATTAATATACTTTGTCACTTCTAGGTAACATGAACACTAAGTGTAAGATTAATGTACAGCATCACACTATATTATTATTTAGCAGGAAAGTGTCACAGTCACATGGGAGATGAAATTTTGCTAATTGTTTTACGCTTGTCGCCTACAATCTGACAGATTTATCATACTTATAACAATTTATAAAGCATTTTGTCTTTAATCTTACCGTTTTCTATGTTTATTGATAAATAGAATAACAACTTGTTCCCAAATAATCACAGACAAGACATCCTGAACACCTAGTCTTGTATGAACTACACAAATTCTACGGATGATATATTGAGTCAAACTAGAATCTTTAATAAAGTGTGTAGCGAAATGGAAAGTGTATTTGAAAGTTGTTTTCTTTGCGTTTTTATATTTTATTTTACAAATATCTGACAATGTTGTAATGGAGTTGTCAGACGTTGCTCTGATCCATTGGAAAAATGACTAGGTATTCTAGTATAAATAAGTTTTATTTATGATGGAATTTTGTAGGATACATGGTGGAAACTATGAAACAGTATACATATGTCGGTAGTATACTGTCAGGTATCAATTGGAAAAAACCTAAGCAAAAATCTCTGGAAAACCCTTGCACTTGGGGATAGAAGGACAGACATGGATGACATTATATGAACTGACTACAAAAGAGTATGAAAATATATGTCGCTGATCCACATTATTATAAAAATAAGGAGATGTGGTATTATTGCCAATGGGACAACTATCCAGCAGAGGTTTGAAACACCCAAACAAAAATGTTGACAACATAAACAAACTGGTAATACACTGTAAAAATTTGATTTATCCGGCTTCTCTGTAATTTCGTACTTGATTTGATCATAAGTTTAGAAGTATATTTTGATATTTTTGATGTTCTCTATTTATACATTAGTCTTGACGTACATCGTACCTTAACGCCTATTGTTGCTACCACCGTACTTAGGCTGGTCCTCACCCTTGCAACATACGGGTATTTCAGAGCCAAACAGATAAAGGACAGGGAACCAGTCTACCACCGTAATGTTGGTGGGTTGTAAGATCATATACATCATGTCTGTGTATCAAAATTACAATTAAAACGTATAACAACTTTTCCCAGAGTCGTACAAGTGAGATAAATAAAGGCAATAGTAGTATACCGCTGTTCAATAGTCATAAATACCACTCACACTTCCAGCTGCAATTTCAAAGACTATAAAAGATATAAAAAGTCTTACATACGATAGATCCAAATCATCCTTACCTCACATTTTTACCATTATTTGATTGAGTAGACAACAGACGCAACATGCAGTCAATTCTTTCAGAATAAAATTTTGCTAATGGTTTATAATTAAACGACAGCAGTGCCAGTCTAAGTACACTTGTGTCATGTATTTTCATGTTCATAAAATGTTTTAAATGTACACATTGCGTTTTAAGCTTGAATCTCATTTTGCTCAAATGCTACTAAACAGAACATTTGGGAAAATAAATTTTAAAAGTCCTAATGATAATATTTAGAATATTAATCATAACTTTAATTAAATGACATGTTTGTTCAGCAAAAAAAAAAAAACGTTTCTTCCTTAGAAATTAAGTAAGCATGTTTTAACTGTTTGTTCTATAATTTTAATTGAAATCTTCTCTGATACTGCCAGACTAATTGCATCCAAACTTTGTCCACAAATATGTCAAAAGACAGAAATGGTCAGTTGAGCTCTAAAAGGAGTAAATGCCCTTAAAATTGATCATCAAAATAGTACTACAAGCGTGTCAAATTGACAACATCGTTAGTCAGCTCCGTATAAGTATAATTGCTCTCAAATTACGTTTGTTTTCTCTCGCATTTCTTTATGTTTGCCAACAATGTTAGTATATAGGTGGTAACTGTTAAAAGCCAAAAAATTATTAACCAAATAAAATTTACAAGTAACACATCTTATCGAATTTAGATCTAAATGAACATCAATCGTAATTTCAACGGTTCCAGCTGATACATTAATTTCAAGAGCATATACCAGAATTCCATCAAACGATATAAAAACGTTCGTTTTAAATTAAACATAATATTGAAACTTATAATAATGTACTATTGGAACCATATAAATTTAAAACATGTTGATTGTTATACATGAGAATTCGAAGCATTGAAAAGGAGAGTTAAGTTTTTAAAGAGGCATTAACTACGAATTCGACAAAAAATAGCATATGATTGTTTTTTGGTTTCATACATTTATTAAAGCCAAATAGAGAATTCCATTGACTGAGCCGGCCCATAAAAATCTTTCTTATACAGGTAAAACAATGATTTACATATATTTTAACCTATATTATTAAATGATATGAGCAAATAAGCCCTAATACGGATAAATCAGCATGTGCAATACTGGAAACATTCCACTGTCGATATAAATCAAGAGTTTATATTGCTTTTCGAACAGGGCCAATACGGAAAAAACAGGGCCAATACGGAAAAAACAGGGCCAATACGGAAAAAGCTTAACTTTGGTGGTATCGTTATGCATAAAACATTTGTATTATATTTTAAAATTAAAATCATAAAATAAACAGGTTAAATGATGTGCAATGTTTTATAACGTCCTAAAGTCTTGAAACGGAAAAACAGGGCCAATATGGAAAAAAGCCGTATTGGCCCATAGGCTAATACGGGACGTTCATTTCCGGTTTTAATTTTCTTATAATCATTTAATAAAGTGTTATGAACTGGCTGTTTCTGTATTGGCCTGTTATAGATTCTCGATCAGCTGTATTGGCCCTCGACTCTTCGAGTCTCGGATCCAGTACAGCTAACCTCGAATCTATAACAGGGCCAATACAGAAACAGCCAATTAATAAACACTATAATATGAAACTAAAAACAGACCTATAACAATCTGATTGCAGTTGCTCGCTATCTATTTATATTTATATCTATATCGGGTTATATGGTAGTCTTCGGAGGTCACCTCGATGGTAATTATATAATTATTAATTAAAAATACGTACGAAATGGTGATACATTATAAGAAGCTCATGCATTGTTAATTGTATCTTTTGGACGTTTTTGTAATTTTGATATACGTTTGAACATGTTATAAATAAAATATGAGAATTGTGGTCAAATCTGTGAGCATAAATTTGATAAATAATACCCCCTCCACATGTTAATTGAGTGTACTCGAACCTATTTAGCAATTGTCAATAATTAATAAATTTTAACAGTAAGTGTAGTAAAACCTGTAAAATAGATGGAATATAATATTGTTTCAGAAATTATGCGATTTGTGAATCAGTACAACAATTTGTGTAACATTTTTTAAATTTCTTTTTAATCAGTTATCTTTCAGAACATGGATAATCATGCATTCATGAAAAAGCAAGAATCATGAAATGACAATATACAACTGAAAATAATAACGTCATGAATGTTGGTTGAAGGTTTCTCCTTCGATCAATGGTCATCCTTAAAAAAATGTAAAAATATGGCCAAACAGACATTATGAAGAAATATGGGTTATACCTTATTGCAATAATAAAGCAATGATACAGGTAGCAAAACAAAAATATCAGAAGTCAACATATAGTCTTCCATATAGACCAGTGTTACTACAATAAGTCAAGCTCTAAATTGCACCAGTGTAATTTAGAGCTAGCAGAAAGATACCAAGGGACAGTAAAAAGAAACTGACAACCAACGCCATGGCTAAAAACGCTCGAAGACGAAAGGTAGACAAGTTCTCAAAACAAAATATATTATAACTTAGTACTGAGCAACGTGAACCCCGCTAAAACCGGGGTTGATCTTACGTGCTCCGGAATGAAAAGTACAAATTGTGATAAGTCTCGTTCGGTTATGTCACAATTTGGTAAAAAAGAGGACGGGATTATAGGTACGGCAATTGAAACATATCCTTCTTCATCTGTGACAAAGATATTTCATAAAGGTAAGCAAACTCGGAATGGTGTCCATAATACTTTCGAAGGGATGACCTCAATTTTACCACTTGGATATGATCTCTGGTTTCAAATAACCATATATCGGGTATTTTCGCGTGTGTATAATTTTCGCTTTGTCCCAGCTGTTAAAGAAACGCGAAAATGTAATCCCGCGTAAATTTCCCTGCAAAGTCCACGATTTATCGTTGTTTGAAAGTTTCATACATCATACTATTAAATATCGAGTCTTTTGTGATGTTCGACAGATCACAAGAATAGGTTTACTTAATCAAGATATCTGCTTTCATAGTAGCTAAATTGGCTAATCATACATGTCACACCTGTTGACAACACAGCAATCAGTGACATGTTAAAGAATGTTAATTAGCGACTATCTTTCGTTTGGTATCATAACCCGAACATTTCTATATCTGTAACGATCAAAACCTTCAATTTTAGCATGCCCCAATGTACATAATTTAAGTTTCTTGAAAGTCCTCTGAATTATATGTATTTTTGTTTGTAGTACTCATATTTATTTGTATTCGATTACCTTAATTTATGCAGGTTACGATAGTCTTTAATTATGAGCAACACCTTTACCATATAGTAAGTTTTAAAAGCCATGGGGTAACAGACAAGACTCAATCTAAATAACACCCTTGTTTTTTTCTTTTTTCTACCAAAGGATGAGTTAGATAGATTATGTAGAGATAGAAATCTTCAAACAATTGGTGTCAATGAAACCATGACCTATACATTTTGACGGGTGTATTTCTTTGTCAGATATTATGTACATAGAATTCGGACATCTCTTTATATATATACCGGTCAATAATGCTTTTCTTAATTTAACAAATATAGTGCGTAGTATAAGGATATAGATAACATATAATGTGCAAAGTCTTTTTTCTCATTAATATACTTTGTCACTTCTAGGTAACATGAACACTAAGTGTAAGATTAATGTACAGCATCACACTATATTATTATTTAGCAGGAAAGTGTCACAGTCACATGGGAGATGAAATTTTGCTAATTGTTTTACGCTTGTCGCCTACAATCTGACAGATTTATCATACTTATAACAATTTATAAAGCATTTTGTCTTTAATCTTACCGTTTTCTATGTTTATTGATAAATAGAATAACAACTTGTTCCCAAATAATCACAGACAAGACATCCTGAACACCTAGTCTTGTATGAACTACACAAATTCTACGGATGATATATTGAGTCAAACTAGAATCTTTAATAAAGTGTGTAGCGAAATGGAAAGTGTATTTGAAAGTTGTTTTCTTTGCGTTTTTATATTTTATTTTACAAATATCTGACAATGTTGTAATGGAGTTGTCAGACGTTGCTCTGATCCATTGGAAAAATGACTAGGTATTCTAGTATAAATAAGTTTTATTTATGATGGAATTTTGTAGGATACATGGTGGAAACTATGAAACAGTATACATATGTCGGTAGTATACTGTCAGGTATCAATTGGAAAAAAAACCTACCGCGCCTAATCAGATATATATTGATCTAATCTGCAAATAAGATAGCGGATACGAATGTATAGTTTCAAAATAGTGTTTTATAGACTGTTGGTCATATTGCTCTTCAACTGTTTCAGTTCTTATACATCATTGACTTACAAATATTCGGCTGAGAGCGTTCCTGATGAAGGTAAATCCAGAAAAACACTTCAAACTTATAACATTTATAACATGTGGCTTTTTTTGTTGTTTTTATTTCTTTTTTTTTCGTGTTTGCCATGGCATTGCCATTTTTTCTTCAATTATGGCTTTTATACAATTCCTTTGGAACTTTGCTCCTTTTTCTAAAAAAAATATCTCCAATTGACAAACAAAAAATATCTTTGAAATGCAAGCCTAATGACTGCACGCTCTTGTATAGACTGTGAACGGTATAGGCGTTGGAAAGGAGTTTGTGAGTGTTATTCCTGAAGAATTCGACAATGAGTGGAAACAAATACGTGTGTTATAGTTTGCAGGATCGAGTTGACCATCAGCGTTCGTTTTTAGCCAAAACAAATGCTTGTCTTTTTAGTGTCCTGTATATTAAGTATGAATTTCGAGTACTGACTGAAAATGAATCAAGGAATGGATGGAAGTAAGGGCATTCCCATTATACTTAATAGTGAAGTGAAAGTATTTTTATAAGATATTTTAGTGTTATAAATTCTTCTGTATATAAAATCGTCAAATGTCTCTTATTGATGTTATGACAATGTAAGAAGAAACTTCAAATTTCGTTTCCTTGCTTAACATGTCTCCTTTTTCTCAGGTGGTGTAACATTGCAAAAGCTACGTGTTGTTCTCATATTTATTATATGTAGCCATATTACATATACATGCATATATCCCTTTTGTATTTTGAATTATATTTCATTTAACTATATTAAGCACATTTATCAAAATTGATTGTAGAAAATTAAAGTTAAAACCGATTATACGTTTAATTAAACGTTGTTTCACATTTGAACATTTCTGTTAAGCCTCTTAGACATATTTGAA